>CM066256.1:235903-870903 GCA_033675135.1 Frankliniella intonsa
GGAAGAAGGCGGTTCGGCGCGGTGGGGCTCAGCGGGAGGGGGGGTTGCTCGCAGGGCACTGGAGCTTCCTCCCCCCACCCCACCCCACCCCCACCCCCCGCCCCACCACGAAGCTTCTCGGGGAGCGGCCAAGCGTTCTCATCAAACGCGAGAACAAACAAGACAGCCAAGAAGGCGTTCGAAAGCTTTTCCACTTCGCCATCTTCCTTCTCCACCTCCGGGCCGCCCTGCCCCGCCCTAGCCCCCCCCTCCCCTTTTTCCCCTTCCCCCGCTGCTTCCGTTTGACGCGCATTATACAAAGCTTTGTAATAAAAGACTTGTAATAAAATATAGCATCATATAAGATCGGCTGGGCTGGGCTGCCGGTGGTCTTGCGGCGGGCACGATAAAACACCTGCGATCCGCGAGGGGGAGCCGCACTACCACCGGGGAGAACGGAGTGCCAGCCTATCTTATCAAAATCACATCCGTTTGTCTCGAGTAGCGCGTACACTCTTAACTTTTTACAAAGAATTTTTTTGTATAATACAAAGAATTCTGTGCAACCGTAATATTACATATATATGCAAAACATTTTCTTGTTTTACAAAAATTTTTGCTTTGTATTACAAAGATTTTTCTTTGTATTACAAAGAGAATTTCGCTTTGTATTACGGTTGCACAGAATTCTTTGTAATACAAGAATTTTCTTTGTAAGAAGTTAAGAGTGTATGCCGTGGCCTGAGGAGCATCTCCCAGCAGAGCCCTGCACCTGCACCGGGCGGGCGTCGATGCCTACTTGGCATCCGAAAGCGGCAAGTGGAAGTGAGACGCTCGCTCCAGGCCATAGCTCTGTCTCACTCCAACTCGTTTTCGGACGCCAAGTAGGCATCGACGCCCGCCCGGTGCAGGGCTCTGTCTCCCAGCTCCCTGCTCGCGAAGCCCGCACTGCACAAACGGGCTATGTACTATTTTGTGCATATCTACGTTCACATGTGCACATGTGTAAATTACGCACAAAAATCGTGATTTTGTACATAAATAATGCTTAATTCCATTCGTAATTATGCAGAAAATTGTACGTAAGTCACGTATGTGCAAAGTTGAACGTAGTTATGCACAAAATACTACATACCTAGCCCGTTAGTGTGTGATTGGAAATAATAATTTATTCGTAGCAGGTCTGTCGCATGCACCGAGGCCCCCGCGGCCCCCCGCGCCAGTGGTGCAGTGCCCTCCGTGGGGCCCCCGGCCCGACCCGGCCCGGGGCTCCCGGAGCACCAACGAGTCACGAACTGTGCACCTAATTAAATCAATCCCCCCCGGCCATGACGATCCGTACGACTTTACGCCATTTTCTGCCGCGCGCCTTGAAACTTTCTTACGGATATCAGACAAGAGGGGGAGCTTTTCGCGTGTGTTTACCAAAGTTTTCGTAATGCAGTTTTACTTTTCCCAGAGGTGAGGCGGTGCAAGGGCGAGAAAGGCAGTAAGAGGGAGGGAGGGATGAGAGAGAGAGAGAGAGAGAGAGAGAGAGAGAGAGAGAGAGAGAGAGAGAGAGAGAGAGAGAGACCCGCCCTCCGCAGATATGTGATACAAGCGCGGACGACACAGAGCAGCGCGGTTCACCGGAGCCAAAACCGCGCCGTGCAGGTGCTTAAGACCTCAACCCGGCGGGGCGCCCGCGCTCACCCGAGGGAAAATGTGGAATGGAATTGGATGCGAGAGAAAGAGGGCAAACTAAGGGAGTTGCCGTTACGACGCCACGTTTGTTTACTGCCCTTCCCACTCCTGAAGCATTCGCATCAAGAAGCGCTGTGCCGTGCAATGGGCATAGGCTGCCTACCTAGTTTAGTTGGCTATCCCAAGAGGGGGAGAGAGACGGGAAGGGTGGAGGGAGGGAGGCAGGGAGGGAGATAAAGATACTGAGAGAGAGAGGGAGAGAGAGAGAGAGAGAGAGAGAGAGAGAGAGAGAGAGAGAGAGAGAGAGAGAGAGAGAGAGAGGAGTAGGAAGGAGGGGTTCCGGCGCGGCACGGCTCGCGCAGTGCTGCGCCGCTGCCGGGCTACCCAGCTCATGCATACGAGTCCGCGCTCGGCAATGCCACAGTACTGAGCCAAATCCCTCTGAAGGCTCTGGTAAAAATTGATAGGGAAATGAGGTCCTGGAGAAAATAAGACGACGAGGACCTGGGGCGTGAGGTGAGCGCGGCTCGCGCGCGAGGGGGAAAAAACGGGGGAAGGGGGGGGGGGGAGGGGGCGAGATATGGGGGACATGAAGTGATATTCAAGGTCGCGCGCGAGGATAGAGCCTGACACTGAGAGAGACGGAAGACCGGCGGCCGCCAAAGTAATGATGTCAGGTGAGGAGAGAAACGCTGGAGGAATGAGAGAGTGGCCGCTATATATTTTTTCAGCGCGGGACGGCGGCGCGCGGTGGCTGCCGTCCCGTCCTGTGGGGGAGAAAAGGTATCCCGAGGGGGTCGGGGGGGGGGGGGGAGGGGGGCGCCGGGTAGAGTAGAGGGAAGGGGACGGGTACGACCCCCCTTCTCCGGTGACCGCGCACCAGAGTGATGGCGGGCGTATTACTCAGGAAGGTGGTGGTGTGGCGGTGTGGATCGGCAGGGTTGACGAGCATACCTCGGCAGCAGAGTGAAGCGGGGATGGGTGAGGCGGGACGGGGTGAGGTGGGGCGGGGTGAGGTGGGGCGGGGCGGGGTGAGGTGAGGCGGGGTGAGGTGGGCGGGGCGAGGTGAGGTGAGGCGGGGCGAGGTGTGGCGGGATTAGGTGGGGCGGGGTAGGGTGTGGTGAGGCGCGGGGTGAGGCGGGGCGGGGTGAGGTGAGGCGGGGCGGGGTGAGGTGAGGCGGGGTAAGAAGATGAGGCGGGGCGGGGTGAGGTGGGGCGGGGCAGGACGGCAGCGCGCGGCGCGGCGGACAGGAAGACCGGCAGGCTGCATGCAGCGCAGCAGCGGCCCAGATGGCCCCGCAATGTAGGTCTGTCGGTATTGTCTCATTATGCGGTCCAAGCCAGACTCCGCTCCCTGGCCTGGGCCGGGCCGGGCCGGGCCCGCTCTGACGCAAAGATCAACCTGTATAGAGCCGAGTCGGGTCGGGTCGGGCCGCGCGGGGCGGAGCCGGAAGCGGTAGGAGCGGAGCGGAAGTCCCGTGCACATTCTGCAGGCCGCATCGGCGGGGAGCGCGCACTGTAAAATTTGAAGTCGTCACATTACGACAAAGTCAGTGCTAAATTGCACTTTTGAATGGTTCATCACAGTGTGACGATAAATTCATGTCATGTGACGAAAGACTCATGTCAAGTGATGAAATGTATGTCATCACCGTTGTTCAATTCCTGTTGCGTCACATTTGTTTAACTGTAAAAGCTGTCACATTCGTTATAATATGATGTCACATTTGTTGTAATGTGAATCGACAGGGCAAAGCGCCGTAAATTCGGCAGTCACATTCAAAAGAATGTGACACTTACATCCAAACGAATGTGACAGTTTTTACAGTGAAAAGAATGTGACGTCACATGAATCGAATAACACTGATGTGACGACTCTTGTGACGAAATATTCGTAGCAATATTTATCGTCACATGAAAATTTGGTTTAACAGCGCACTCTGCGTGAGGACGAGCTGGCGAGCTGAGCTGACTGCTGCTGCTGCTGCTGCTGCTGCTGCTGCTGCTGCTGCTGCTGCTGCTGCTGCTGCTGCTGCTGCTGCTTGCAACAGCGCAGCGGTCACAATGCGCACGAATAAAAAAATACGATTTCACGAAATCCTGGTAGGCACGAAGTATGTTTTGGTTTCATCCGAGTTTTTGGTGGATGGTCTATGTAGAAATTGAGTTAAAAATTTCCAACCAATGCATTAAAAATATTGAATTTTTTTTTCTCCCAGTGTTTGATAAGCGACATAAGATTAGGTCACAAGCCAAATTTCTGCTCGTTTGCTTAAACGACTTAGAAGATAGGTTCTCAGTAAGGAAATGTCCGATCAGCTTGATTTTTGAACTATAGGCTCGCTGTGCAATTAGGGTTCAAACACTGAATTCACAATTTTATTCTGACGTGTTCTTTCAGTTTTCAGTTTGTAAATTACTGTACATGATTTGAATCAACAGGTCCCCAGCCACGGTCCTCCTCCCCCTCTCCTGCGTACCGCGCAGAGGGGCCGAGCCGAGCACCTGCAACAATACCGATTGGGCCTGGCTCCCCTTCTGAACTGGCACTATCCTGGGGGGTAGGCAACCCGAGGGGGGCGCCGCGGTAGACAGAACGGAGCGCGGTTGGGATGGGAGTGCGTAGTCCTAGTCTAGAACCTCCACTCGACAAAAGAAGGCCGACGGCTCGGCGGCTAGTGCGTTCACCTCGCGACTTTAACTCTTCATGTTAGGTGAACAAAAATGTTGACAGTCTAAATGAATGTGTAATTATCAGTTTTGGACCTGCGGAAATCGTTTTGAAAAGTTTCACGTAGGTTCGTCGAGAAGGAAAAAAAATGATTCGTCAAATGGTTTACGTAAAGATACACGCAGATGTAAACCAGTTTTGTTCCTTCTCGCCTGATTGAAGTCAAACTTTGCCAAACCATTTCCGCAGATATAAAACTAATATTTCCGCATTCAGTTCACCTTGTCAACGTTTTGGTGATTTTCAACAATGAGTTGAAAGTCGCGAGGTGGACGCCGACCACCGGCCGTGGCGGCATTACAGTCTTAGCCAACAATCAGGAGCCGCGGTGGCCAGCTAGCGGTCACGTTGAAAACTGTCACTCGCGGTGCATCCTTTTGGGCACGGTCGCGAAACAGCAACGATTCTGACGTGACCACTCCCTCCTTCGAGACTTTTGGACATCGAGGTACAAAGCAACAGGCGATGCTTTTCATTGGTTGAAAATAACCGCGAAATGGTGTTATTGGTTAGAGCTTTCCGACCGGCCCGGCTTCCTTTCCACGTCTGTTTTCCCGTGACAAGTCGAGCATTACCATAGAAACGGAGATTTTAACTTCAAATTTCTCAAAATTGGTACCAACTTTTGGATGGCATTGCAGCAGTGAACTCAGGAGATTTAGTTGCTACCTCTGCTGCCAACTCTTATCAAAATCGTATAGAAAATTTCGGTTTTGCATAAGGGGCCGTGCTAATAAAAAAAATGGGATCCTGAGACAAATCCATAAGGCTACTCCGTGCCTAAAAAGTTGCCAAGTGGGCTGTGGACGGGGAGCCGGCGGCACGCCCCCTCCCCCCGCCTCCCTGCTGTCGCTATATAATCCCCGCCCGGCACATCTCCGTGGGGCAACAGGGAGTTGCACGCCGCACACACTACACTGCAAACGCGTTTAACATGTTTCACACGATTTTGCTCTGGCATGCTTGCGACCAAAAATGGGTACATGGTCACTAACCTCTTGCCATACTTTCGATTTTAATACGCTAACTAATTAATGTAGAAGTTTTTTTTTACCTCAATTCACCCTTTAACCTCTTGTTTCAGTGTGTCAGGATCAAATTTACTCGAAATTTGACCAGTGTAAACTTTAAACTGTCTTAAACAACGGTTTTTAAAAGCAGCTGAATTAAGACTAGACGACCCATTAAGGGTCCACAGTCTCTAAAATGGTCCCGGAAATAAGAGATCTTATCCAGGCTTTGCCTATGGGTCTGCTTATTCTAAAAACAGGTTCAAAGCAAGCCTAATATTGTTCTGGGCCATTTTAGAGCCAAAACCGACCAAAAATAGTGGCTGGGTTTATAGGGTGTGCAGACTCGAGTGTCTTGATGTTGCTCGCACTTGAAGGCAAAGAAATTTCTATTTGGCCTTCGACTGGGACCGGTGATGTGTTTTACAATAATTTCGAACCCCTCGAATTTCTAGTACAGTTCCGGAGGGAGGAGCAGGTAACACTCTCTCTGGTACTAGACTGCTCGCACCCCGCTACATTGTTCGGTTAAGCACGACATTCTCGTCCTCCCGAAGCCCCACCCCGACCCGACGCAGGGCCCCACGGCCCAAAATATACATCCATCCCGATCGTGTTGAGCAAGGGCGCGGCGGGGCGGCGGCGGGATGGGGCGGGGTGGGGCGGGGCGGGGTGGGGCGGTGTGGGGCGGAACGCCTGGCAGGGGCGCGGCCGATGCTCAAACCTCGTTGCTAGCGGTGTGTCGGTCTCGCGGCGGCGGGCTCGACGCTCGACAAATATTTACCTCGATCAGGTGGGTCATCGCCGGAACCGAGCTCAAACCACCCCCAGACCGCCCAAATACACAGCGCTGCGGTGCGACCCGCGGGGCGGGGTGGGGCGCGGTTGGGTGGGGCGGGCCGGGGCGAGGCACGGCGCGGTGGGGTGGGGCGGGGCGGCTACCAGCAGCCGCTGCGCGAGTACGGCCGATGCGGAGGGCGAACCTTTTGCCGTGGAGACGCGGCAGTCTGTACCGTCAGCGTCAACTCCTCTCTTTTTTCGACCAGACCCCAGGCCGGGCCCATCCCCCCCCCCTCCCCACCCCCTTCTGCCCTGCGGACCAGCCTTTGATATGTACATGTCGTCTTACAAACGACGCGGGGCAGGCAAGGGCACATCGGACAGCCTGGTGGTGGCGCTTCGGCCGCACCGCACACAGGGGCCTGCTGTGTCCCTTGAGGGGGGGGGGGGGTGCTACACTGCCCGGTAATCTTTGCGCAAACAGGGCGGTAAACAGCGCGTGAGGCGCGCCGCGGCCCCGCGCCAGGGAGGGGCTGGGCTGCCCTGACGCAATTGGATACGGCTTTCGCGATAAATCCGCGACGATTACACGACGCACTTCACTGCTACTATTTTCCAGAGAGGGCTGCTTGCAGCCTCGAGTTCAAGCGCGGCGTAAGGCGGTCTCAGCGGATTAGCCATGAGAGGGCTTGAGCTTTTTCAATCCCCCACGGCGAACATGTTTTGCAGCGAAACCTACCTATATAGCTTGTTTGCTGAGATTGTGAACCATATACAGAGTAGTTTGTCGGGGAGGACAGGGACAAGCAGGGAATAAAAGTTGGGCAAAGAGTTCATTCATTAGCGCTGCCGCTCGCCGCCCCGACAGCCTGACCCCTGGGGCTGGATTTGCGCTTCTTGATATCCCAGTTCTACCGCAGTATCAACTTTTGATCAATAAAAAAACTGATAAAGTCTACATGAAATGTTATTAAAAACAACGCGCGATAACGTTCCGTGCAGATCTTATCACAATTTGTTTATGATAAACAGTTATATTCAGAAATGACAAAAACCGCACACAATGCGAGTTATTGCAGAATTTCAGTAAAATTATCTCAAATCTAGTCTCAGTGACGGAACGGTTTGAGACAAATAGAGCCCCGTCTGCTGGTTTTGAACGAGATTAGAAATTTGTCGGGGCTGTAACCGCATTCGTTATTGCGCAAAGACACTCGTTTATTATTTATAAAACGAATAGTTTTTATTTCTTTCTATAGTGTACAAATCATAATTTACGCACATACGAAATTAGGGACTTTCATATTCAACAAGGCAAAACCAAGACATGGTTAAGACTAAATGATAATTTGATATTTTGGGAAACGTTTCGCAAACGTCTACTCAGAAAATAGTGGAAACAGAATGATTTATGCCAACATGACAGCATGAGAATAATATACAGCGGCTTGTAAAATAACTTCATCTTCAATATGACAGACTTATTACAAATTGATATTTTTCATCACATTCACGAAATCATGCGAGGACAGAACGATCCCATTTTCTTTATACAAAGGTATCGGCAACTAATGCGCAGTTTATTTTCGTGGAATATATACAAACAATAGCACCCAAGCACGTTAGGTCAAGTTCATTCACTCATACGATCTATATGTGCACGCGCGCCGCGCCGCGCCGCATGTACACATGTACACATCACAGAAGTTGCACAATATAACTATGCCAGTCATTGTCCTCGACACATCGCTCGGATCCGCGCGCCTCGCAGCAAACGCATGCCCCACCGCTGTTCATGTCTCTCGCGACAGACAAGAGACGCTGGCAGAAGGTCCTGGCCCTGGCCCAGGCCTTGGCCCTGACCCTGAACCTGGTCCTGGCCCTGACCCTCGTCCTGGTCCTGACCCAGGTCCTCGTCCTGGCGCTGGTCCTGGCCCTGGTCCTGGCACTGGCTCAGGTCCTGGTCCTGGTCCTGGTCCTGGTCCTGGTCCTGGTCCTGGTCCTGGTCCTGGCCCTGGTCCTGGCGCTGGCCTAGGTCCTGGTCCTGGCGCTGGCCTAGGTCCTGGTCCTGGCCCTGGTGCTGGTGCTGGCCTAGGTCCTGGTCCTGGCCCTGGTTCAGGCGCTGACCCAGGTCCTGGTCCTGGCCCTGGTCCTGGCGCTGATCCTGGTCCTGGCCCTGGCCCTGACCCTGGCCCTGGGCTAGGTCCTGGTCCTGGTCCTGGCGCTGGCCCAGGTCCTGGTCCTGGCCCTGGTCCTGGCGCTGACCCAGGTCCTGGTCCTGGCGCTGGCCCTGGTCCTGGTCCTGGCCCTGGTCCTGGCGCTGGCCCTGGTCCTGGTCCTGGCCCTGGTCCTGGCCCTGACGCTGGCCAGCACTATCGCGCCCAGAGCAGCGCGAGGCACAGCAGCAGGCCGGGCCGCGAGCAGGGCGAGGCGTGGCCGTGGTGCATGGCGGCCGGGTGCTCGCCTGCGGAGAGAAGAACACAAGCAACGCCGCATTGCATAATCCACTCACGTACAAACGAAATCGAGGGGGGGAGCGAAACAACTCTCAATTTAAATGTAGTGTTGGGATACAAACTATTCATAACCTGGTATGAGAATTCTAGAATGACAAATTTTTTGGATTCTAGATCATGTACACAGTATTACGAAGAATTGTCATTTGTCGAATGCATTCGTTATCTCAAACATAACGAAGAGTTCGTGAAAATGTTAACAGGTCATTGTCCGTAAAGTTACGAAAAAAATCCGTTATTACAGTTTATGATTTAACACTGGAGCGTGATCATATAGAAGTCACGGACGCACTCACTGTGTTCAAATTTAAGAGTGTCGATAACCCGTCGAAATACTAGAATAAAGTTTGGCATGTTGCCGTGCCCTCACCGTTGAGGATGTGCACCCTGACGGTGGCGGCGGCCGCGCCCGTGGGGTCGCACGTGTACTCCCCGGAGTCGGTGGCGCTGGCGCGCTGGATCAGCAGCCGGCTCGATGTCTCGGGGCCCTTCTCCGTCACGAGGCTGATGCCGCCGCGCGGAGAGTCGAAGTTGATCTCCTGCGACACAGCAGCACACACGCGCGTCAGCACACGCTGCACGTCCCGCATACCCGACCCCACACTGTGAAACCAAGTGTTCAACTGTTCAACACTTCTAAATGTGCAACTTCCAGTATAACAGGTGCCAGTGGCGCTCATCGTATTTGAGCACGGTAGGGCAAAGGGTCGTAACTCCCACCCGTTTTGGTCACCAACCACCCGTTTATTTCACTTTTCCTACCAAAAAAAGGAAGAAAAAAAATAAAACACCAATTTAACGCTAAAAACCGATTTTACAAGCGCGATTCGTGACTATGTTGTTTTCGTTTTCGGTGGCATGGGAAAGGTAGTTTTTTTTAAAACAAGCAGGCCCGCCCTACCGCCAAACGTCGTTGCCAGCTCCGCTTCGCTACGCTGGCGACTCCGTTCGGCAGGGAGCTTGCCTGCTTGGCCTGCCGGCGGCGTTTGGTCGGGCCTTCGGCCTGACCCAAAAGGCTCAAAGCGTCTTCTTCGCTTTAAAATTATCGGGCCTTCGGCCCGTACGGGCATTTACTTTGGGAGCATTAAAAGTTTGTAACGGTGAAACACCGTAACTACAGCCCTCCCTTCTGCTTTGAAAACGCGCTGCTAGTATAGCAGTTATAGAGTCGTGTTTTCGAAGTGGTTGCTAATTCCGTACAACTCCCAAAATTCGGTTTATGGGGCTGCAAAATTACGCAAAACCCATTACACGACATGCAGCATAGTGTTTTCAGTTATTTCGGTCGTCGATAGGGCTTTGGCGCCAAAACCGTAAGAGATAGAGCGAAACGGACGAAATTTTGGCCCAAAGGGCCCTAACTCGACGAGATACCCCTTAGGAGACCATAATATTTTATTTAAAAAAAATTATTTCGCATTCACGCAAAACTCAAATAATTTTTTCCAGTGCGTTAATGAGGGTTGGCAGGATTTGCACCAGGCGTTTCGGTGTCCAGGAGTGACCCCTAAGATCCCCTAAAAATCTCAACTCTCTAGCTCAAGTCCTTCGAGTGGAACAGACGACAGACAGACACCACACTGTTTTTCGTTTGGCGATGGCACCAATACCAAATCTGGCAATGCCAACGACTTGGCGATGGGACAGTTTCACTACCACTGTAGTGGCGATGAGCCCCTCATTGCCAACTCACTGGCAATGAAGCCATTGCCAAACATTGGCATTGAGAAAAAGACAAAGAAAAACAGTGAAGATGATGAAAATAATACCCAAATTATTCGCATTTTGTTCATTGCCAAAATGTTGGCAATGGAGTCATTGCCAAAATGTTGGCAATGGAGTCATTGCCAAAATGTTGGCAATGGAGTCATTGCCAACGACAGGTGCAAGTGCGCAACTAGGTATTCGTGCAATTGGAAGTGTCAAACTCGCCAGTCGTACACTTGCAAGTGTTCAACAAGCGAAATGTTGCACGGGGAAGCTGAGCACATGCAAGTGCACAAATGTCGTGTTAAACACTTTCAAGTGTACAACTGGCAAGTTTGACACTTGGAATTGCACAAATACCGAGTTTTATACTTGGACGTGTAAGACTGGAAGTTGCACACATTCAGGTGTTGAACAGTTGCACACTTGGTTTGCACACGCGCACTGTTCAACCCGGGTCAACCGCATTGTGATATGTGACGATCTACGAATATTTCGTATGACATGGATCTCGTCACTTGACATGCATCTTTCGTCACATCGCAAGCATCTCGTCACTTTACATGCACCTTTCGTCACATGACATGCAGCAAGCATTCGTCACACTGTGATGAACCATTTCTCAATTAACATTTATCTCACCCCTTGTGACAAACTATCCGGAAGTAAAATTTAGCACTAACTTTGTCATAATGTGACGACTTAAAATTTTACAGTGCGCACGCAAGCACGCACGCACACATATAGACCCCCCCCCCCTCCCACACACACACGCGCGCGCACCTCACGCCGATTATAACCGATGAGCGGATAACACTGGAGGCGTTTTGGGACAATCCGGGAGATACATCGCAAGGATTAATTATTGCCCCCCCAAACAAGGTCTTGGGAGCTGGCGCGGGAGCGCCCGGCGGGGTAGGCAGACCCGCACGACACGCATGCTCGGCGGCGCGGCCTACCCTGCCACCGTAAGGCGCTATCCCCGAGAACAACAAGAGCAGCGGCAGCACTGCAAATGCAAAGAGTGAGATGTCTGATTCCAAAAGAGCGAGATTTTTTTTCCGTTAAAGGAGACTTTAAGAGCCTCGCTCTTATTGAGCAAAAATCTGCGACATGATTCAAATTGAGTGAGATTAAGGATAAAAATCCTCGCTCAAACAGGGCGAGATTTTTGAATTTATTGCTCTAATGAGGCAAGAAAACCACACCTCGCTCTCAAAGAGAGAGGGAAAATATCTCGCTCTCCTCAGGGCGATGATCCTCGCTCTGTTATTTACAGTGAGCTCCAAACAGATTGTTTTTGTTTAATTGAATGAATGTAGTAGCTTCTCAAAGGGGTTCTCAAATACACGACTCGGAACAAGGAAAGAGAAGGAAGAGGAAGATTTGCTCTTCTCTCGGGGCGGGGCGGGGCGGGGCGGGGCGGGGCGGGGCGGGGCGGCCGTCAGTGGCGGCGGCAGCGCGGCGACGGCCCGGCGAGGCGGGCGGGCGGGCTGGTAAACGCGCTAACGCTGACTGCCCATACATATTCATGTAATTAACCGGGCCGGATTACCTGCCGCCGCCAGCCTTACCCGGGAGCCGAGGCGTGGCGCGGCGGCGTGGCGAGGCGTGGCGTGGCGAGGCGCGGCGAATTGGAAACGATAAATCAGCACTCTGACGGAGGCCCCGCGGCCCCGCCGGCCCGACCGACCTGGTGACGGAGTGGTGACAGAGATACGACCGGCGCTTTCTGCGCTGCGACTGGTAACTTACAAGGGGGCAGCCACTGTGAAAAATATCTTTGTAGATTTACGATATATTTTGTAAATTACAACAACAAACGAAATTTGTTGTAAATTTACGACGGACCTTTTTTGCTCGTGAATGAATTTCAAGCCGATACGAAATGCTTGTACGATTTGACATTGTAATATTACAACTGCACTTCGTGGAAAATTGTCCTACCTACAACTATTTTTCACAGTGGCTCTCGGCTTTAGAACAACAGTTGGAACAAGAAATTTGAGATCCTTAAACACCCAACCCAAAGTGCCTTTCCATTCCAAGTACCCGTCATACTTTTTTCCGCGCCCGTTCATAGAAATCCATATTATGTGGCATAATACAAGTTGTTTATTTATTTATTTTTTTAAAAGAAATACGCTTTTCTGCACGCTTTGCACCTGCTGTGCGGGGCAGCGTGTGAAAACTGCCAGGTGCAGCAGGGACTGCTGCCGCAGGACGCAGGGCACGTGGGTATAGATACACTGTAAAAAATAATAACGGTGAGATGACGGTTAGCAACCGCTAATTAATTTCCGCTGGTTACCGTACTTGATACGGCGCTAAGTACGGTCAACCGTACCTCGGTTTGAGTGCTACGGAGCACGAAAACGGTTCTTCCGTACCGCTTTTAGTGGGTACGGTGAAGCCGTTTCACGGCTCCGTGGTATAAAATCAGTGGGTACGGTCTCTCCGTACTCCGTGCACCGTATCATATTTCAATATCCCAGGTACGGTGCACCGTACCTGGCACCGTATCGGTCTCTCATTTTTTACAGTGTAGACAGATGGGTGGATAGACGGTTAGATGGCAAATTAAGGCAAGGCGCCGGGCGGGCGGCTCGGGGTGGCGAGATCCGTCGCGGCCCGGCGGCGCCCTCTGCCCCTAGGCGTCATGACACCCGCATAACGCCCCGGGGGTAGGGGGTAAGGCACGGGGGGGGGGGGGGGGAGGCTCACGGCTGTATACACCACGCTGCCACTAGCAGCTGCCTGCACAAAGCAGAGGGGAGTGATCCAGGCAAATGCCAGGCCACCGGGGAGCCCCAGCCCCAGCCCCGGCCCCGGCCCCGGCCCCGGCCCCGGCCCGGCCCAGCAGCGTGCTAAGGGCAAAGCTTCCCGGGCCGGGCGGGCCGAGGCCTGTATGCTGCCTCAGGCGGGACCCGGGACCCCCGAGACGGGTCGCGGTCCCTGCGGGCGGTGTCCCTCCTCGGGGTTTGTTCGCCAACGGCTTCCCGTGGGAGGGCACCCGCCCCGCCCCGCCTCGCCCCGCCCCGCCCCACCCCACCCCGTCCCGCCCCGCCCCGCCCTGCCCCACCCTGCCCCACCCTTCGCCCCACCCCACCCCACCCCACCCCACCCCACCCCACCCCACCCCACCCCACCTCACCCCACCCCAACCCACCCCGCCCTGCCCCACCCCACCCCACCCCACCCCGCCCGCCCCGCCCCGCCCCGGCCGCGGCCGTCATTGTCGTACTCGCAGACTCACCTCCGAGTTGTGGCTCCACGTCATGGTGGGCGGCGGGTCCGGCGAGTGCCTGACCACGCACGTCAGGTTGATGGTGCTGCCCTTGTTGATGAAGAGCTCCGGCCCGCCCAGGATCTCCGTCTCGGGCTCTGAGGAAGGGGAAATAACAATGTCAGCCAACTGCGCACTGTTAAAACCTTGCGAAGCAATGCATAGTCACACTGTATCACTGTAACTCAGCTGGCGAGACACATCACCAAATTTGGGTGTGACACACACTTAAACCCTTATGCATTATGTTGTGCATAAGCCTTGCAGGATTTTGTGCAACCATAGTTATGCACAATTTTTATGCATAACTATGTTCATTTTGCATGCATTCGTGCATACGAATGCACAATTTTGTGCATAGTTATGCACGGAGTGATGTGCATAACAATGGTTGCACGTAATCCTGCATAACCATGCACATAAAATGCATAAGAGTTTAGTGTGCAGTTTTGTATCGCCATCCTAGAGCAAGACGGGTTTGTATCACCCCCAAAAAAGGTGAGACTGGTTCGTATCACCCTAAAAGAGGTGAGACAGGTTTGTATCGCCCAAAAATAGGTGAGACAATTTCAGGCGATACGAACTTCTCTCACCGCTTTATGGGCAATACAAATCTGTCTCACTTTTTTTAGGGTGATACAAATCTGTCTCACCTCTTTTTGGGTGATACAAACCTGTCTCGCCCCTCTGAAGGTGAGATGTATCACCTTTTAATTTATAGTGTAAAAAAAAATTCACGGTCCCGGCAAAATTGCTTCGTAATGTAGCAACAGTGCTGTAAAGCACTCGACAAACAGGCGACATTTAATCAGATTGCGACAGAAAACCGGACCGAACCTGACACCCCAGGAAGTATGCACTTGAATGTCTCAAGTAGAATTCAACACTCAACCAAAGACCAATCCAGCCTTGAACCAAGAGCACACCCAGAAAAATCCTACCTTGTGACAAGTTCATTTTGTACTCGGGTTTGCCTACGAACATTTTTTTTTTCACTTTGTTCAAGGAAAAATTAATCTTACAATAATGACATTAAACTTGAGGCACCTAATCCAAAGCTAAAAAGATCTTGGAACAAGTATAAATTCACCTTGATCCAAGTAAAAAAATGTTCTAAGGCAAACCCGAGTACAATTTTCTTGTTCGAATATCGGATTTTTGTGGGTGCATGCGTCTCATTCACACGCGAAATCAGAGAACGATTTGAGAACAAATTAGGTATTATTATTATATTTCCTTCGAATGTACAGGTGGCCGAATTAAAATACAGGAACGCACAATTATACAAATTTAAAGGGTAAATGGGTCAAAAATGGACGTCCACAAGGGGGGAAGGGGGCCAAAAATCGCGGATGTACTTAATGGATAGCCCCTGAGCTCTTGTACGCGTCAAGAAGGGCGTGCGCACGCTTCATGAAAGGCGCACGGTAAAAGAAGTTTCTTTTATTTCAAGACCCGGTCTTGGATACCATCATTGGCGTTCCACTTAAGATCCAAGACCGGATTTTGAAATACAAGAAACTTTTTTTACCGTGCGCTATGTTACGCCTTAGTTTCACCAGAGAACTGTCAAGTACTTTTCACTCGATTCGAGTGGGTCTCTTCGCACGCTACTGATGCGCGGGTGGGCCGCGTTGTTTCAAGATGACCAAGCAGATCGGCCGCGTTATCTCGTGCGAGTCACGCGCCCAGCTGTTTATGCCCGCGACACACAGTGTGCCCGTGCCGCGCACGCGCACACACTGTGAAAAATAGTTGTCAGTTTACGGGAAAATTGTCCACGAAGTGCAGTTGTAAAATTACAATGCACCCAGAAAAATGAACAGTTGCACGAACCATCGCTCAGGGACAACCATAAAACTATGGTTGAGACAGCCTTATTATCGTGGTGTTGACCATCATTTGGTGAGCTCAACTGTAATATTGTTCATGATTTTCTGGTTGTCCCTGAGGTAACCAGACGATGGTTGCCACAATTTTTCATTTTTCTAGGTGTATTGCGAATCGTAAAATTACAAGCACTACGTATTGGCTTGAAATTCATTCCCGAGCAAAAAAAAAAGGTCCGTCGTAAATGTACAACATAGGTCGTAAATCGTAATGTACAAAATTTATCGTAAATTGACAAAGATATTTTTCAGAGTGCAGCGAAAACACGACAAGAGAACAACAGCGTCTCGCGGGCCCCATCGGGACTGGGCGTGGCGGGGCGGGGCCGGGCGGGGCAGCGGTGGTATAGCCGCACTGTGGGCCGTACTGTACTACTACGCGCCGGAGCTGACGGAGAGAGGGAGAGGGAGAGGGAGAGGGAGAGGGAGAGGGACAGGGAGAGGGAGAGGAGCGGCGACATAAACTTGGCCAGAGCTCTTTTGCATTTGAGATCAGGCGCGGCGCGGGGCGGCGAGGCGCGCCCGCTATCATTAGGTCCGCGACCCGACCCGTGACCCGCGCCCCGCCGGACCCACCCGGGAATTTTCACCAACAATTAGCGTCCCGCGGAAATGACACCACGCGCGTCTCTTCCGCTCAATTCCTTCAACGTTTCGAGGAACACTGTTAAACCAAATTGTCATGTGACGATAAATATTGCTACGAATACACTGGAAAAACAAACGTTGCGTGCGTGCGTCACACTTGCAAGTGCGACCTCTGGACTGGTCGCATTATGTGGTGTGACCGTAGTTTTGGTCACGTTTGTGATGCGACCTCCTATGTGAAATGCCGTATACCCTGGAGCTTGCGTCGCATCAAATGGTGTGACGTAAATTTAGGTCGCATTACGTGGTGTGACGAAAAATGGTCACAATGGCCAAAAATGGCAATTGCTGCGACGCACGTCACGTTTGTTTTTCCAGTGTATTCCGTCACAAGAGCTGCTGTAGTGAAACAGTCGTCACATGACATACATTTCGTCACTTGACATGAATCCTTCGTCACATGACATGAATCTTTCGTCACATGACATTATAATGAAAGATTCTAATCTTTCGTCACTTTGTGATGAACCATTTGTCATGTGACGACGAACTTTTAAAAAGTAAAATTTAGCACTGACTTTGTCGTAATGTGACGACTTGAAATTTTACAGTGAATACAGCGAGTCGTGGACGAGGCGGCTCGGTCCGCTGCGGCAGATGTACCGTACTCCGACGTACTCCCGTCCATGGACGCTCCGCGCGCTCTTGATGTTTCAGACTCACCCGCGGGACTGCTTCTGAATTCGGAACATATCTACCGATATAAAGCCCCGCCTACGCAAATCAGAATAAAATAAAATAAGTTGGCTTAAGCCCCCGCGCGCGGCCGCGGTGACAGTTTAAGTCCGCCGGGCCGAGCCGGGCGTGTGTCCTGTACGGAACGTGAGCGGTCCAGATACGTCGGATCAGCTTGGGTAGGCGCCACGGCCACCAACTGTGAGAAATAATTGTAGGTATCATACGGGAAAATTTTCCATGAAGTGGAGATGTAAAATTACAATTAAAATTCATAAAATTACAAGCACACCGTGCCGTCTTAAAAATCAGTTACCAGCAAGAAAGGGTTGTCGTTCACGGAAAAAAATGACATTGTTGTGATGATCGACTCTGTTCGATGGGCGAAATTTAGTAGCTACTGTCGAAAATCCGATACCAAAAAACCAGAAGCTAGTAGCCACGACCGAACACGATGAGAACTGAGCTGTGGTTTGTTCAAATCGAACAAGTGTCGGATCGTCACAACTAGCTCCTGGTTGTCGGAATCGCATTTTCGATACCAGTTATCGAACTAAGCCCATCGAAGAGAGTTGATCTCCACAATAAAGTCATTTTTTCCGTGTAATTTACAACAGATTTCGTTACTCGTAATTTCACTGGAAAAACAAACGTTGCGTGCGTCACACTTGCAAGTGCGACCCCTAGACTGGTCGCATCATGTGGTGGGACCGTGGTTTTGGTCACGTTTGTGATGCGAGCCCTTATGTGAAATGCCGTATACCCTGGAGCTTGCGTCGCATGGTGTGACGTCAATTTAGGTCGCATTACGTGGTGTGACCAAAAATGGTCACACCAATTGATGCGACGCACGTCACGTCTGTTTTCCCAGTGTTACAAAATAAATCGTGAATCTATATAAAGATATTCTTAGTGACGGCGCTACTGCGATCAGGTCGATATCGCAGGTCGAGATACGCGGCACCGCGGCGCCGGGCCGGCCCGCGGGCAGTCCTGACAGGCACCCGCGGGCTCCCGCTGCTCCCTCGAGAAGCACCCGCGATAGCGGATGGCTCGTCGCTGCCGTCAAACTTGATGCCCACACTCTCATTTCTTTCCGGACTCACTTTCCCGAGAATTTTGAGCAAGCGTAATATGGATCCCGTGGTTCCGGTGAAAATGATGAAAAACTAGATCCAGAGGCCTATCAAAGACATGCCTTCATCCACAAGGTATAAAGACAAAAATAAATTGGTTCACGGAAATTTTCATCCACATTACGGATGATTTGTGATCCATATTAAGCTTGCACAATATTCTCCGTTACCATACAGGATAGCAAATTCGTCAGCGAATTTGTGAAGAAACGGAATAACATGTTCAACAATTCAAATGCGATTCGCTGTATTAAAAAAGAAAGCAAGTAATCAGATAATCAGAATCAAAACCGCTCGCTTGCAATCCTTGGCAAATACTACACTGAAAAAATTAAAGGTGCCAAGTCCTACCTTTTAAAGGCACCAACAAAATTTAGTGCCTTTGGAAAGGCATTAAGATTTAGTGCCTTTGGAAAGGCACTAAGATTTAGTGCCCCAGGAAAGGCACTAAATTTTGTTAGTGCCTTTTAAAGGTAGGACTTAGCACCTTTAGCTGACCAGCTGCGTATACTGCATACAAATTTAGTGCCTTTGCAAAGGCACTAAGATTTAGTGCCCCAGGAAAGGCACTAAACTTAGCACTTGATTTTAGCGCCCCAGGAAAGGCGTTGCTTAGCACCTGTGTTTTTCCGGTGTGGTGATCCGAAATTCGATCTACCTTCACATTTTGCCAGCAGAGCTGTATGGTGATACTATATAAGCTCTCCGGTCATGAAGGCCATCGGTGTGGCGCCCCAGTGTGCCCCGCCCCCCGCGGGGCCACGCCACGTTATACAGGGCGCTGCTCATCCGGACAAAACCTCCCTCTTGATATATTTGTAGTGGTTAGCAGAGCGTTCGCATGTGTGAACCCATTCCATTAGTGATAACCAGGTTACCCCTTTCCAATGATACACCCCCGCCCACGCCCCACCACCACCTGCACTGCGCGGTGACACGGGGGGTGAAAAGGGGGTCAAAGGGGGGCGTAAAAAGACACGCACGTAAAATATAACAACAATATTGAAAAAAACTTTCGGAGAGGAAAAAACGATAAAAGGAAGTTATACGAGAAAGAAAGGATACACTGTTAAACCAAATTGTCATGTGACGATAAATATTACTACGAATATTTCGGCACAAGACCTGTGGTGAAACAGTCGTCACATGACATACATTTCGTCACTTGACATGAATCTTTAGTCACATGAGATTAATCTTTCGTCACATGAGATTAATCTTTCGTGGCATGAATCTTTCGTCACACTTTGATGAACCATTTATCATGTAACGAACGTTCAAAAGTAAAATTTAGCTCTGCGACTTTGTCCTAATGTGACGGTTTAAAGTTTTACAGTGTATATATACACTATAGAAGAGGGGTAACAAAGAATGCACGAAATAAAGTGGATAAACAGTAGCAAAGGTAAATGCGGGGAGGAGATGCCGGGGCATACACAGGACATTAGAGAGGCTCCGTGGGCGCCGCAGCGAGAACCCCGCAACGACATGGCCTCGGTGGGGACGCGAGAGAGAGAGAGAGAGAGAGAGAGAGAGAGAGAGAGAGAGAGAGAGAGAGAGAGAGAGAGAGAGAGCAGAGAAAGAGAGAGTGCAGCGCAGTGCAGGGTCGCACGGGCATCAACGATCTAATCTACACTAATGGACATTTTCAGTGGAGACGGAGGGGGGCGGGGTCGTGGAGACTGGTGAACCTGTACACCCGAGGTAAGCACAGAGCATCATACACCTAGGTGCACAGATGAGAGTCGCAAGCAAAAGCGTATTAGCGGTTTCTTTCATTGCTTTCCGACCGTTTTTCGCACACTAAACCCTTATGAACTTTGTTGTGCATATAAGCCTTGCAGGATTTTACGCAACCATAACTATGCACATTTTTTTCTGCATAACTATGCTTAACTCTGTCTCTTATGCACAAATTTGTGCATAATTATGTACAATGTGTGCATAGTTATGCATAAAAATTTGTGCATAACTATGGTTGTATCAAATCGTGCATAACGATGCGAAAATCGTGCAAAAGGGTTTAGTGTGCGCTGTTCGCATTGATGCGAAAATTTGTTTGGATGATTGTGAAGGATTTAGCTGCTTATACCGTTAACCCAAAGTTCAACTGCAACTTCCAGCCTAGCACGAGCAAGTGGGCACACTAAATTCTAATGAACAATTTGTTTTTGTGTTTTTTGGATACCCAATCATTCATAGCTATGAACTTCTACGTGCATGTTCATAATTACAAACAAAAGAATCAAACTGTTCACTATTACAAACAAAATTGCCAGTAGTTATAAATTGTCATTATCCGCAACAGCAGCACTTGTAAGTGTACTACTCAACAGTTGTGCACTTGCAAGTGTTCAACGTCCCCGTGCAACACTATCCTTGCTGAACACCTGCAAGTGCACAACTGTCGAGTTAAGCACCTAGAAGTGTGGCGAGTTAAACACGTGAAATA
Organism: Frankliniella intonsa; assembly: GCA_033675135.1. NCBI lineage: Eukaryota > Metazoa > Arthropoda > Insecta > Thysanoptera > Thripidae > Frankliniella > Frankliniella intonsa. Next base: position 256,396 of record CM066256.1, read on the forward strand.
GCACAATTGCCGATTTCGCACTTGCAGGAGCTAGGCTGGAAGTTGCACACATACAAGTGTCGAGCAGTTGAACACTCGGCTTAAAAGTGTTCAAAGAAAATTGTTCGCAACTGGTTAGCAATTACAAAGCAGCCAAATTTTGTTTGTAATACAAAGAAAAATCTTTGTAATACCAAGAGAACTCTTTGTAATACAAAGCAAAAATTTTTGTAATACAAGAAAATTTTCTGCATATTACGGTTGCACAGAATTCTTTGTATTTTACAAAAAAAAAATTCTTTGTAAGAAGTTAAGAGTGTAGAGACCACGCCGCGCACATACATTGAATAATAAATAATTCGCAGTCAGCCGGCGGGTGGCGCGCCGCACCGCGCCGCGACTCAAAGGGTTAATGGAGCATCACGGGGGTGATTTGTTTGCCTTGGTCACCTGCTGGGGGCGGAACCGGGGTGTGCGCTCCGCGGGGGGCAGCCCGGGCCGGGCCCCAGCGGCCTCCCTGCAGTACGGATCACAACACGCCTACCCCGCTGGGGCCACGCCATGGCCACGCCAGGCCACGCCAGGCCACGCCAGGCCACGCCAGGCCACGCCAGGCCACGCCAGGCCACGCCAGGCCACGCCAGGCCACGCCAGGCCACGCCAGGCCACGCCAGGCCACGCCAGGCCACGCCAGGCCACGCCAGGCCACGCCGGCCTCTTTCCCTTTTCGCCCCGCGGTGCTGACCCAGCAAACCATACAACGCCCCTTTCACCGCCTTGTACACTACGGAAACCTAAGTCGCTATCACTTGCCGATGTGTATAAATTGACATCTACACCGTTGAGCCGGGAAAGGTGTAAATTTTCCTTCAAATTTCGAACGCATGAACTAAGCACACTGTAAAAAATAGTTGTCAGTTTACGACACTTCCCGTGACGACCGTGTTGTTTGTTTACAAAAGCATTTGTTGCATTTGTCCAACTGAGCAAAGACGTTCTATCACTTTCTATTTCAACCGTATCGGTCCATTAAGGAACAAGTTCTTACCAACATGTTGTAACGCTACAACAGAATCGTAGTTAAGTTTGTTAACAACACATGTTGTTTCAAAACAACCTCATCGTAGTGTTGTTTGTGAACACGTACTTTTTCCAAGTGCAAAATATGTTTCATGACATTCTATGAACATCGTAAAATTACAACATGTTCGTAAAATTACGACATGTGTCGCTAACAAACTTAACTACGAATATGTCGTAAATTTACGACATTTTTTTTTTAACAGTGCAGTTTACAAGTGAAAATCCGCACGTCCATCATACAAAATTCCTACACGTTCGATTTCAGCGAACGGGCGGCAGACGCAGCACACATTTCCTCTTAATGAGTGGGAAATGTATTTACGAGAATCCGATCACTGCATACGAGGTATGCGCAGTGCAGGCAGCAATCCATCTCGCTCGCGGCTCGTCAGGTGCGCGGGGCGGCGCGGGGCGGCGTGGGGCGGCGCGGGGCGGCGCGGGGCGGAGCAACGCTCGCCCAGGGGTCGTGGCCTCCACAAACAGTTCGTTTGAATACGTCCCACTTCCCCCACCCCCACCTCCCTCTCCCGTTCTGCCGCGGTCTAGGAGGCGAGTCATGCCGGAACGTGGAAGAACTGCCAGAGCAGCGGGCTTATTCACGTACCGCTGATTGATCACGGCACCCTTACCCGCACGCTGCTCTCTCTCTCTCTCTCCCTCTCTCTCTCTTTCTTTCTTTCTCCTTCCCTCTCTCCCTCCGTCTACGGCACGGCCCGACCTCTGCCCCCTGCCATCCTCCTTCTCTCTCTCTCTCTCTCTCTCTCTCTCTCTCTCTCTCTCTCTCTCTCTCCGTCTCCTGAGTCACGACTAATTTATACGGACCCGTGCGGCGCACGCGGCCGGGTCGCAGTGCAGCGTAGCTGCACCCAGAAAACGCTTCCGTTGAACCCACCGATATTCCATTGAAAAAAGGTTGTATTATATCAAAGGAAAATTTTCCCTTGATTTATAGGAAGTTCATCAAGTCAAAGAAAATTTCATAGAGCTCTATGGAATTTTCTTTGACTTGATGAAATTTCCTATAAATCACGGGAAAATTTTCCTTTGATGTGAAAGAACCATTTTTCAATGGAAAATCGGTGGATTCAACGCAAGCGTTTTCTGCGTGTGTGCGGACGCCAGTTCATCCTCCTCCCTTTTAAGCGTGTCGTTGAGAGTGCAACCTCCATTTTGGTCTGGAAGACATTCTCGCGCGACTGCGAGGAGGAACACTACGGCACGGCGCAGGAACGCGTCGATACGGCGCGATAGTGTGTGTGCTCTTCCTCCTGCTGCCCCACCGGCCAAGGGCCTGCGATATCTGTTTGAGATTTGAGCGCGCCGCGTGAGAGCTTGCGGTGCAACGCAGCGGGGCGGGGCGGGGCGGGGTTGGGTGAGGTGAGGTGAGGTGCGGCGGGGCGTGGCCGCGTCGAGATAAGCTACATAATACCCTTGTCACCGCGCTGCGCGACCGTCAAGCCAGTTGCTCGCCAGACTTGGACGCGGGCGGCTGGTGACATCGAGCCGCTGACACCATGGCGTTGTGGCTTGTGCTGCTGCTGGCAGGTAGGGAGGGAGGTGGGGGGAGGGATGGTGGGGGGAGGGGGATGGAGGGAGTGGGCGTGGGAGGCTGGGCTGCTGCCCTGAGCACCACCCTGCCTGCCGGGAAAAGTGCCGACCAGCATGCTACTTGCTGTAACGCGAAGTGCACCCGGGTGGAGTGTACACATCGTGAGTACGCGAGTACAGGTGTACATTTCAGATTTCAAGGGCTCAATTCTTAATTCGAATTTCATCCCCTCAATTTAGGCATACACTGTTAAAATTTGTGTTGTTCATATACAACACCGGTGTTGTATACTTTCATAGCAATACGTGTTGTTTTAAAACAAACAATTTTGTAATTTTACAAGAAGCAAAACTACTCTGAAAAAGATTTGGATGAAAAAGTTAAGGGCTTCCTCCAGATCTGAAACAAAAGAGTTGTTACAGTACAAAATTGTTTGTTCGGAAACAACATATATTGCTGTGGAAGTTTACAACACAGGATTTGTAATGTTCCAACCAGGATTGTACCTAATTTCTACTGTTTCAATCAATAACTCCTTAAATTATACAATATCTTTGGTGTTCGGGCTGAATACAGCTATCTTGTTAGCAAACAAGAGAAGTCATTAGGGGAAGTACCATCACCTGAAAACTATTTTTAACAGTGTACACTGTGCGAAAACCGGCATTCTCGAACAAAGATTTTTGAACAAGTATGGCTTAACTTTTAACTTTACGTATGAAATTTGTCGCTGAGGACAGAGCCGAGTACGGCCTGAGGTGTACGCATACAGGAGTGATTGACCCCTTGCCCGGCTTTCGTGTTTCAGCGGCGGGGACGTGCGCGCCGCCCCGCACCAGCCCGTTAAAGTTCGAGAACTTCGCCATCAAAGACAACACGGGTAAGAACACTGTTAACAGAACCGTCATGTGACGATAAACATTGCTACGAATATTTCGTCACAAGAGGAGAGATGAAACAGTTGTCACATCACTTGCACCATTTGTCTCATCACATGCAACATTCGTCACATCACATGCAACATGCGTCACACTGTGGTGAGGAACCATTTGTCATTCAACACTTATCTCACCCCTTATGACGAACCTTTCTTTCATGAGTTAAATCTACCACAGACTTTGTCGTAAGGTGACGACTTAAAATTGGACAGTGAACACTGGAAAAACAAAGGTAGGACAGAACACCCTTTTAGGGGTGTTACTCGTAATAGTGCCTTTACCAAGGCATTATACAAACAGCACCCCTACAGAGGCACTAATTTGACCGAAAGGTGCTATATTTTAGTGCCCTTGGACACAATCGCGCCTTTCTAAAGGCACTAGAGAATAGCACCTTTTAAAGGCATTAGGTCGCACCTTTGTTTTTCCAGTGAAGAGTCTGACCGGTAGCACACTAGAAATCCAAGTGTACGAATGTCACTCACTTGTAGATGAGCGAAAAAATTCATTCACTTGTAGGTGAGCGAATGCGACTATTCACCAAATGATGGTGAATAGTGGTGAATAGTCGCATTCGCTCACCTACACGGTAAATATTTATGAACTTCTGTGTGCATGCTGCTGTTGCGCATAATTTCAATGCATAACTATGCATAATTTTGTTAGTAATTATGCACAATTTGACTCATTTGTTTGTAATTATGAACAAAATTTATACGGAAGAACAGCACGTACGTAGGAGTGCATAACTATGTATGATTGAGTTAAAAAAATGTTCATAAGAATTTAGCGTGTACCAGTAAGCGAATAATCACCTGCAAGTGAGTGAATTTATTCGCTCATCAACAAGTGAGCGACATTCGTCCACGTGCATTTCCAGTGCTGATGACCCGCTGTGTGCGCAGGGAGGATCGTGGCGCAGCTGGACGGCGGGGCGGCGGGAGGAGCGCTGGGCGCGGGCGCGTGGACGGACTGCCGGCGCGAGGGCGACGGCCTGGAGGAGTGCTGGACGCGCGCGGGACGCAAGGTGCGCGTCCAATTAGCAGACCACGATTGCCTGACCATCACGAACACCTGGGAGAAGGACGACGAGGGCCTGTCGATGAGCCAGTGCCACTGGCTGAACGGCAGCCAGTGGTTCGGCGGCGGCGAGGAGATCCCGCAGAAGTGGCCGCTCAACAAGTACCAAGGCCTCAAGCACTCCATGGTGACGCAGGAGTCGGCCAACCGCGGCATCCAGGACCCCTTCTGGTTCAGCTCGTCCGGTGATCTCGTGTACGTGTGGCCCGGGGCACCGCTCTTCCTCAGCGTCAACGACACGGACTCGCCAGGACAGTTTTGCCTGAACGCCGAGGTGAAGAAGCCCTACCGCAGGCGGCCAAATGGCTTCGAGCTCAAGACGACCAACTGCTTGCTGGGTAACGCCAAGGAGGCGTACCAGTACGCCGTCGAAAACTTCCTGGGGAAGCCGACCGGCTACCCGGACGAGACCATGATCCGGCACCCCGTGTGGTCGACCTGGGCGCGCTACAAGGCCGACATCGACGAGCCCATCGTCCGCGAGTTCGCGCGTCAGATCAAGGAGTACGGCTTCAACAACAGCCAGCTCGAGATCGACGACAACTGGGAGACGTGCTACGGCAGCAAGGAGGTCAACACGAGCCGCTTCCCCGACATGAAGAAGCTGACCGACGACCTGCGGGCCGACGGCTTCCGCGTCACCATCTGGACGCACCCGTTCATCCAGCAGGACTGCTACACCACGCTCAACGAGGCCAGCGCCCAGGGCTTCCTGGTGCTGGACGAGGCCGGCCGCGCGGCCACGCACTGGTGGAACGGCAACGCCAGCATCGTCGACTTCACCAAGCCCGCGGCGCAGGACTGGTTCGTCCGCCGGCACCAGGACATGATGAAGGCCAACGGCATCGACGGCTTCAAGTTCGACGCGGGCGAGACGAGCTGGATGCCCCAGCTGCCGCGGCTCGACACCATCCCGCCGGCCCGGGACGAGGACTACCCCAACCTGGCGACCAAGATGTACGTGGAGACGTGCGCGCGCTTCAACAGCCTGACGGAGGTGCGGTCCGCGTACCGCTCGCAGGCGCTGCCCGTGTTCGTCCGCATGATCGACAAGGACTCGCGCTGGGGCGACGACAACGGCCTCAAGTCGCTCGTGACGACGCTGCTGCAGATGAACATGGTGGGCTACCCGCTGGTGCTGCCGGACATGGTGGGCGGCAACCAGTACAACGGCGAGGTGGCCACCAGCGAGCTCTTCATCCGCTGGCTGCAGGCCAACACCTTCATGCCCGCCATCCAGTTCTCGCTCGTGCCCTGGGACTACACTCGCGACAAGGACCAGGTGAGTGCGCGCCTTGCACGAGGGGGCCACCACTCTGTTTACTGACGTACACAGGATTGCAAGATTACGCGGATTACACGTGCACTGAAAATCAAACTGTGTGCTTAGCACACTGTTTAATCAGTGTGCTTGTAGGCATGCTGATTAAACAGTGTGCTTGGACAGGCATGCTGATTAAACAGTGTGCTTGGACAAGCATGCTGTTTAAACAGTGTGCTTGGGCAAGCATGCTGATTAAACAGTGTGCTAAGCATGCGGATTTATCAGCGTGCCTACACAAGCACACTGTTTAAACAGCATGCTTGCCCAAGCACACTGTTTAATCAGCATGCTTGCCCAAGCACACTGTTTAGTCAGCATGCCTACAAGCACACTGATTAAACAGTGTGCTAAGCACACAGTTTGATTTCCAGTGTGATTACATACCTGATTTTAGGTGGTAAATCGTAAAAGTATAGGATATTTTCCATACTTTGTGCATTTTGACGAGGGATTACAGTGGGATTACACGCCGATTACAGGGTAACCTGTACACAGGATTACAGAAGTGGTGGCCCCCTCGGCCTTGCATCACAGAGAATCGTTTCTTTAAGAAAATACAGGCTGAGCTGATTCAAAGCAATCATTTCATAGTTACGGTACAAAGAGAGTTTTGTTTCAAATCAAACTTTTTTTTTTTTTGAGCCAACCAATTTTTTCTTTCAGATCGAAAAAGTGGTTTGTTTGGACTAAAGAAGTGTTTTTTGAATTAAAATTAAAATTCCTAAAGAAAATTTTTACAAAGACGATTTTCTAGGTGAGGTGAAGGGATACCAGTCAACAAAAAATTCATAAACTATTCTCGTATTTCGATTTTTGCAGACGGTGGCGATCTCGAAAACCTTTACCGAGCTGCACGCCAAGTACACGGACGTGATCGTGGCGGCCATGAACCAGAGCGTGGTGGCCGGCACCCCCGTCAACGCCCCCATCTGGTGGCTGGACCCCACGGACGAGACGGCGCTCCAGGAGGACTCTGGTGAGCACCGTTTCACACGCAAACGAGGTGCCCGCGCACTGGACACCCTACTGCGGAAATCACGGTTGTCCTTCACGCGGGCAAACTTTGAAATTTATGTCATTTCTAGCATAAAATCGCACGACGGCAAAGGTTTGCGATACGAGGGTCCATCACTCGGTTCAGGGGCGTACACACGATTACCGATTACAAGTGATTACCTACAGTTCTCAGTGACATTTTTTAGAAGTTCATGTCATTTTTTGCATAAATAGGAAAAACAAACATTGCGTGCGTCACACTAGCAAGTGCAACCCCCGGAGAGGTCGCATCATGTGTTGTGACCGTGGTTTTGGTCACGTTTGTGATGCGACCTCCTTTGAGAAATGCCGTATACCCTGGAGCTTGCGTCGCATCACATGGTGTGACGTAAATTTAGGTTGCATACGGGGTGTGACCAAAATTGGTCACACCAATTGATGCGACGCGCGTCACGTTTGTTTTTCCAGTGTATCTTTATGAGGGATAACCCAATACAGCGTGAAAAAAAAAATTGGGATGTGATTACCGGACAAAGTATGTACCGGATGTTTCTTTGAATGCGTAACAGTGTTGCGCGTTTGCCTACCCTGTTCGCCCGCAAGGCGCCATGGCCCCTGCAGCGCTTCTCAGTATGCAATCCCGCAACACTGTTACGCATTCAAAGAAACACCCGGTACACATGACCGTGGGCCCCTCGGTGCGATATTCACGCAAGGATTTCCACATGGATAGGCAGCTGCGCTCACCCTACAACGAGGGGGAATGAACTCGCGTAATAGTCGGGTCACTTTATCCGTAATAAAGGCGTAATAGTATATGCGTAATAGAAACGTACTAGGAGCGTAATAGACAAAATTCTACATATATCACCTATTTTTAGGCCGTTTTGGGCTGTTTTTACATGGTTTTGGCTAAACCTGTAAAATTTCGGAGCGTAATACAGCGTAATAGACGTAATAGTCGGGTCACAGATTTTAAGAGTGAATTCCCCCTCGTTGGCTGAGCGATAGCGGAGCCTATTACTTCACTGATCAGATTTGGCTCCTGTCTGTCTGTCTGTCTGTCTGTCTGTCTGTAAGCACGATAACTCGAGAACGAGTTGAGATATCGAGCTGAAATTTTTACTGTAGCTTCCTTGCCCCAAAAGCTCGGTCGAGTTCGAAAATGGGCATTCTAGCTCAAAAATTGACACTGTAAAAAAAAAAGATTCACATTTTCAAAACAAAAAAAAAATCCTAATCGAAATTTTTTTCAGCGTTCTAAGGGGTAACTTGGCGAGTTGCGACCCTCTGGGCGAAAATTTCGTCCGTTTGGCCGTATCTCTCACCGTTTAGTCGCTACTGCGTGACTAAAGGAAGAAAAGTCCTTAAAATGCATGTTGGGTGTCGTTTCCGGGGTATTTCGACGAGTTGCGACCCTGTGGGCGAAAATTTCATCCGTTTGGCCGTATCTCGCACCGTTAAGCCGCTGAAGCGTCAAATTTCGACAAAAAGTCCTTAATATACGCTTAGAGTTGTGTATTTCTCAGATTTTCGCTTATCACAGACTAGCATATCGCCGGAACCGTCTGCACGAGTGAAATTTAATTGCGCCCACTGTTTCGTTACTCAAGCGTATTTTTTCTGGCATCCTTATCCATACTGACAGCGCCGCAGGCCTAGGTAGATGTACGCAGGCGCGTCGCAGCGTAACAGTGTTTCGCGAGATATCGCGAAGCCTGTTACGCGAGACGTGGTCTGGCGTACATCTACCTAGTCAGAGTGAATTCCCCCTCGCCCTACAACCTATCCCTCTCTGCCGACAGAGTTCCTGCTGGGCGAGAGCCTGCTGTCCGCGCCCGTCCTGGAGAAGGGCGCCACCAAGCGCGACGTGTACCTGCCCAAGGGCAGCTGGGTGGACGGCAACACGTGCAAGAAGTACACGGGGCCCACCACCATCAAGGACTACCCGGCGCCCCTCAACACGCTGCCCTGGTTCTACATCGAGGGCTCCATCGCGGACAAGGGCTGCTCCCCGGGCCCGGCCCCGTCGGCCGCCCCGGCGCTGGCCTCCCCCACGCCCGCTCTCACCCTGGCCGTCGTCGGCGCGCTGCTCGCACTCCTCGCCAAGCTCTAGTCACTCATGTAGCCTTTAAGGATCATTTTTTCGTAATTTTTAATATTAAAAAAAAAAAAATACGATTTCACCAAGTGAAATCCTGGGAGTCACGAAGTAGCATGAAGTTTAGGTTTAAGTTACACTCAGGTTCAAGAAAAGTTTAAGTTAGGTTTCAGTCGTCGTATCACTAAAAATCAGTATGTTTACTGAAAATTAAAATGTACTACCAAAAACCGTTAAAGAACGTGTAATGCACATTAAATGCGTCTAAATGTTTGGATTGAATCGTCAGATCGACTTGATTTTTAAACTGTGGGTTCGTTGTGCAATCATCAATCGAACACTGAATTTACATTTTTACCCTAGGATGTTGTTTCAATTTTTATATTATCAAATACTGTGCATGACTTGAATCAACAGTTTCCCAGCCACGCCCAGCCACGCGGGCCCTCTCCCCTTGCCCGCCGGCCCGGCCAGTGCTGGCGAGTACTTGTCGAGTATTGTTGGCGCCCGAAACTAAAAACCCTCAACTCATCAGATTCCCCACTAAGATACGTTTCACACTAAACTTTCGGGCCAAATATCTCAGATCTGGTGCATTTTACCGACATGCCGATTCCGGATTTGGTTTCAGAGCGTCGGTTTCCACCTTGAAACGGAGTTTGAACAAATTCTGTTAGAGGTGATTAAAAAAAAAAAAAAAAAAAAAAAAAAACAAAAAACCAGTCAGATCCGAGACAAAACTATAAGGCTACTTCGTGCCTAATAATAAACTTATTCAAAAACACGCTGGGTAGCTCCTGCTCTCTGGACACACCTTATCAGCGGCGGCGGCCTTCGGCGCGATAAAAAAAAAAAGCAATAGATAAGCATAGGAGAGTTATTTACTCACCGACTATGGTCAGGTACAGTGGGTGGCCCATGGGCGGCGTGGTGGAGATCTGGCACTCGTACAGCCCCGAGTCCTTGAGCTGCGGGTAGCGGATCCTCAGCGACCAGTCCTCGGTGTGCGGCGAGTGCATGGCCTCGAACCGCTGGTCCGACGTGTACGTGTAGCGGCCCACCGTCAGCAGGTGGATGTCGCGGTGCCGCACCCAGGACACCTGCGGGCGGGGAGGAAAGAGACGTAGGTCAATAGAAAGGAGGTGAAATACACTGTTAAAAATCCCGCAGCATATTACGGAAGTGACTACGAAATGCAACGTATTTTTTTTTACGGAGCCGTCCGTACCTCTAAAATACGGGAGAAACCGTAGAAGAAAATTACGGGCCTTTCCGTATCTACTTAGACTTAGATGCAGAGTGTTCAATAATCTGTTTTCACCAAAAGTGCTCTGGGAGTCATAAAACACAAAATACGGAATTTTGGTGTCCGGGGTCTGTTATTTGACTGTACAGGAAGGTCCGCATTTTTCTGGTACGGTCGGACCGTACACTCGGATATGTTCGGCTTGAGGACGGGTACATTCGTTTCAGACCGAAAAATGTTCGGGGCCTTCTCAGTTACCCCGTAGGTTATTCCGTCCTGGACATTGTCTAGGGTGGACGCCGAAGGGTTTCATCATGACCACCATTCTGCCAAGTGTTTTCCTTATGTCGGGGACCTGCTGAGGCCGGCATCGAAAACCGGTTCAGACCAGCTAAAAATATACCGGGCCATCCCGTCAAAATTCCCGTAGTAATTTTTGATAGTGTATTCACCAGTGACACCATGGGTAACCGCTCCGCCCCGCCCCGCCCCGCCCCACCAGCTAAGTGCAAGGCGTGCCATCACTTCCGGAAGTGGAGGAGGGACGGCGCGGCGGTCTGGCGGGGCTCATTTCCCTCCGCGCGTCCTCAAATAACTTTCCAGCACAATGGGTAACGCAATGATTCCGAATCGTGCAGACTCCCCCCCAACCCCTCTTCCCCTCCCACACCGCCTTTTCTGGGTCGGTCGGGGACGCCTTCGCGCAACACAGCCTGAAAAAAAAGTAGATACATAATGTCGTCTGCTACAAGGCGAGGCTCCCCAGCAACCGGTTGGTGTACACAGCAGCGGCAGGCTGGCGGGCGCGCCCTGCGAGTCTGAATATAACGCGTATTACTCGACGTTTACTTTAAAGAAATTAAAATAGACAAAGAAAACGCAGCTAGACTATGCCTAGCCGAATAACATGCGGCTGCGGAGAGGCTGGCCGCCGACACGCATTTCTTAATCTCTCCTAGAGCAGAGCGCGCGTCGAGGAAATGGAGAGAAGAGAGGGTAGGAGAGGAGAGGAGAGGAGAGGAGAGGAGAGGAGAGGAGAGGAGAGGAGAGAGAGAGAGAGAGAGAGAGAGAGAGAGAGAGAGAGAGAGGGAGAGAGAGAGAGCGCTCAGCACACTTAATGAAACAAGGCCATGTCAAAGGGAGGCCACTGCAAAGACGTTTTCACTCTCACGCGATACATAAAACATGCAGCCCGCCCCCTGGGGCTCCACAGGCCTTGCCCCGCAGGCCCGGGGCGGACCGCACAGCTCGCTACAGTAATGCCAACTGCTTACTGACAACGTCATTTCGAAACTTTTTCCTCTAAAGTGGCTAGTGGACGTCGTGGGCGTTGCACTGCACCAAACATGTATGTACACAGAGAAAAATTTTTGGTTGCTGTCATCGAATCTTTGATTACCACCATCAAACTGCTGTTCGATCCGTCTGAATCGTTGTGGGCATCAAACTTTCGATTGCTGTAATCGAAATTTTAGTTCCGGGAACTCAAATTTTGATGCCCCTGACGATTTTGACGGATGAAACAAAATTTGATGACTGCAACCAAATATTTTTCTCAGTGTAGGCTGAAGTCACGCTCTCCTACTCCGGTACGTCTCTCTCTCTCTCTCTCTCTCTCTCTCTCTCTCTCTCTCTCTCTCTCTCTCTCTCTCTCTCTCTCTCTCTCTCTCTCTCACACACACACACACACACACTCGTAAGTCGTGTGTCCGCAACGTTCCCCCTCCACCTCGCCTTGCCCCAGGCACCCCGGGCTGGCGGCGTCCCCCCCACAACTCTAACCGCCATGTTTACGGGCTGACCGTGTTGAGAGATTATCGAATTTACTGGCTGCCCCGAGGGCCCCGTGCAGACCCTGCCGGGCCGGGCCGGGCCGGGCAGAGCACTGCACAAGAGGGTGGGGGCAGGGGCGTCCGTGTCGAGGCGGGGCGGGGTGGGGCGGGGCGGGGCGGGGCAGGGCGGGGGCACACGCCAAGGGAGGGAAGGCCCTACATTCTGAACAACGATACAGGTTCCCGTCGTGTAGGCTCGGCAAATCAAACGAGGCGCGTTCAGTTCGGTTAGAGAAACACGAAAATCAACCACCTGCACCACCCTATCACGCACCCAAGTCAAGGTCGGGCTCATTCCCGCCGCACTCGTAACTCGATAGTGTGTGTCCTCGCCCCCGGGCGGGGCGGGGCGGGGCGGGGCGGGGCGGGGTGGGGCGGGGCGGGGTGGAGCGCGGCGGCCAGTCGTGGGTGAAAACACGCCATGCCCCCGGGCGGAATGTGCGCGCCACGAGGGAGCGAGGAGAAAGAAGAAAGGAGACATCCGGGGGAGGGAGAGCTGAGCTGAGCAGAGCAGGGGATCCGCAGAGGGAACTAGCTTTAAGACTAGATCCCCAAGTCTCAACCACCAGACCACTTCGGGGCGGGGCGTGGCGTGCCGCGGCGGTCCCAGTTAGGGGTTGCGGCTGCCCCCCCCCCCCCCCCAGCACGCACGGCTGGCGATGGTGACTGCGGGGCAGAGGGGGGCCGGGCCGGGCCGGGCCGGCCAGAGGCGCACCGAAGATGGGACGGTTCAGTGGACGCGCTCAAAGACCGCCGCGGGCTAAAAACGCCCCTGAAGGGGGCGGCGGCGGCGGTCAGCGGCCAGGTGATCACATTTGTGCGGGCGCGGGCGGGGCGGGGGCGTGGCGTGGCGGGGGCGGGCCAGGGCTAGTAGGGCGACCGACCTAGGAGTCATCTTCCCATCTGACCCTTTGGCCCGTGCCGGCCCACCTCTACCCGGGTGATCGAGATTGCGTACCCTTTCACCGGCCCCCCCCCCCCCCCCCCCCCTACCTCCCCGACAACGCTGTCGAGCGCGCTGCTGCAGCGCAGACACCGTAAAGTCGCCCATAACGCGCGTGCGCACGGCACGGCACGGCCCGCACTAAAAATTGACATTAGGGGGACGCCTGATGATGCATATGTGAGTCGGCTCGTCTCTGCGCGTCGCCATGAAACATTTTATGTCAACGGTTTGCCCCCGCGCGCCCTCCTTGTACTCCTGCTGCTCCTTCGAGGACCAGCAAGCAGCATCGGATATTTTGTTATTGAGAAAAGGTCAACAACAAATAATGACAAACGCTCGATGAAACGTTTATTGGCCTCTATGTTTATTTTGCTTCCTCTTTATGTAGATTACGGAAACGGCGGATGGTTCTTTTCCAGAGTAGGGAATACGAGGAAGCCAGCATAGCTCTGGGCTGTCTGAGCCTAGGCCAGGCGCTGCTGGAGGACGCCGAGAAGTGCACAGGGAAACACAAGACGGCCGGTGCGGAGCGGAGCCCGGCGGAGCCCGGCGGAGCCCCTCCTCCAAGCAGAGCAGCCAGCGCTTTTTGTTTATTTATGCCCTTGTCAACGGCATGAGGACGCAGACAGCGACGGAGGGAGAGAGGTGGAGGGAAACAGGGCGAGAGGGCGAGAGAGGGCGAGAGAGAGGGAGAGAGAGCGAGAGAGAGCGAGAGAGAGAGAGAGAGAGAGAGAGAGAGAGAGAGAGAGAGAGAGAGAGAGAGAAGAGGGGAGGTAGAGGAAGAGGAAGAATGAGGGAGAGAGAGGAAGAGAGAGAAGGAGAGAGAGGAAGGGAGAGAGATAGGTAGGGAGAGAGAGGAAGGGAGAGAGAGGAAGGGAGAGAGAAAGGAGAGAGAGGAAGGGAGAGAGAGGAAGGGAGAGAGAGGAAGGGAGAGAGAGAGAGAGAGAGAGGAAGGGAGAGAGAGAGAGAGAGAGAGAGAGAGAGAGAGAGAGAGAGAGAGAGAGAGAGAGAGAGAGAGAGAGAGAGAGAGAGAGACCAGGGGTTTTCATTCGAACGCAGCGACAGCAGTACAGGCGCCTCGTTGACCCTACCCGGCTGTGCCCCGCCCCGCCCCACCCCACCCCGCCCCGCCCCACCCCGCCATGCCCCAGAGCTCAAGCCCCCCTGTTATGACCAGCCAGCGTGGTAACTGGCCGCGTAATGTTGACAAAGTTTTCCTCCGGCACGCAGCGACCACGTCACGCAACGGGTCGCCACCCTCACGCCCTGCTGCCCCCGGGGAGGGGGCAGAAACAATTCCCTATTTGTTTCCCCGCAGCTTTTCGTGATTTATTGTAGTATTTATTTCCTATATACGCGCGCGGGTGGGGGTGAGGGTGGGGGGGGAGGGGGTGCGGAAAGCTGCAAAGTACCCAAACCCTTTGCCGCCTACTCTCCAACAAATCACCAGCAGCAGCGTTCAACGCAGCAGCGCACACCCGCAGGAAAAAGACCAAAAATAAAAAAATTAAAAAATTAAAGAGCAAATGAGTGAAATTCCACAGGCGGAGCAGCGAACCCGCGCCCTTTTCGTCGCTCCAAAACATACGCGTGTATTTTCAACCCTTGGGCGCTGCGCTGCGCTGGGCCGCGCCGGGCTGCGCCGGCGGCTCGAGCTCCCGCCGGAATGGGCGGCCGTGTGTCACGTGGTGGAGAGGCGCCGGGCGTGGCGGGGTGTGGCGGGGTGGGGCGGGGCGAGGCGGGGCGGGGCGGGGCGTGGTGGGGCGGGCTCACCTTGTCCCCGCGGTGCAGCGCAATCAACATAAAGGAGCCACCCGCCCTATTTGCATAACCGCCGCCAGGCTGCGCTGCTAGCCGCGCTGCGGCACTGCAGGCGCTCGCCAGATCTCAGCAGGCCACTCGCCGCCGCTACATTTTCGGCTCATCCGCTGCTGACGGGGCAGCGATAGGGTTGGGGCGGGGCGGGGCGGGGCGGGGCGGTGCGCGGGGCGCTCAGCAGGCTAGCGCCGCGCCATGCTGCTGCTGCACAGCCTGCTGCTTACCCATAAAACACTGCCATCAAGAGCCATTACCAAGCGTCTCCGGGGCCGAGGGGAGGTAGGGGTGGAGGCCGTTTGGCAGCAGAAAGGGGGAGGGGGGGGGGAGAGAGAGAGGTTCGACTGTTACATGGCGTCGTGTCACACATACACGGGGAATGCGGACGGGGCGGGGCGGGGCGGGGCGGGGCGGGGCGGGGTAGGGCGGGACGGCGGCGCCTGCCTGGTACATATGGTGATTGATACGTCCGCTGCGCCGCGTGCGTGACGGATATGGCACACACTGGAAATCCAAAGTGTACCGCGTGTTTCGGAGAACAGTGTTGCGGGTCTGCCTACCCAAGGGGCCACGGCGCCTTACGGCTGGAGCGGGTAGGCAGACCCGCACACTGTCAGCTGCACACGCGAGGAGTCAGATATCTCAGTTAAACGGAGCGAGATTGCTCGTATTGAGTGCGATTCTAATATATCACTCAGACTGTGATACAGTAAGGAATTGTATTGGCATACAGTTTTTCTACCAGTGAAAGACGCGAAAAAAGGCGAAATACTAAAAAATACACACAAAAAATTATAGTAGAAAGATAGACAGACAAAATACAAGAAATACACTCTTAAACTGCCAATATTATTTCGTCACAAGAGCTGTGATGAAATAGTCGTCACATGACATGCAATATTCGTCCCATCACATGCAACATTCGTCACACTGTGATGAAACATTTGTCATTTAACATTTATCTCACCCCTTGTGACGAACCCTTCAGCAGTGAAATTTAGCACCGACTTTGTCGGAAAGTAACGACTAATATTTTACGGTGTACACGCAACTCTGCACAGAAATACACTGGAAAAACAAGTGTGACATGTGTCACACATTATCATGCACTCTCTGGAGAGAACGTTTCTTGATGCACTTCTCCCCATGCAAAAGGATAGGGGCATCACCCAGAGAGTGCAGCAAGAAACGTTCTCTCCTGCACTGTTAAAAATCCCGTAGCCCATTCCACAGATACTACGGTAAAATCCGTTTTGTTTGATTACGGAACAGCCGTATCTTAAAAATACGGTGTTTCCCGTGACCAATTCCGTAGTTTCTTCAAACTTCGAAAAAAGCTAAATTAAAGGCAGTACGGTCATACGTACAACGGACGTCCCGTACCCATTAAAAACGGTCCATACCTGGTAAAAAATTAACGGGAAAAACCGTAGAAATTACCTTGAAAATTTCTGGCAGTGTGAGAGCGCAGCAGGAAACGTGACGCATGTCACGTTAGTTTTTCCAGTGTACAAGAGTCGGGTATACCCCAGTGCGGGCGGGTGAGTGGCAGCCCTGGGACGGACGGGAGTGCGGGTGTACGCCATAAAGTTCCGCGCGGGCCGGGCGCGGACGACTGTCCCAGAGTACTACTTGCCGGAGGTTGTAGTGGCGCTCGGCGGCCCGGCCGCATGCATCGCGCCAGCGCCAATGATTCAAGCCGGCACCCAAACAACGTGGCGATTGTGTCGGCGCGCAAGACTCAAACTTGGAGTGACGGGTGGGGCGGCGGCGGGGCGGCGGCGGGGCGGCGGGCGAGCGGGCTAATGCTGGTTTGGGTCGGCAGTACGGCATACTGATGTGTGTGTTGTGCGCTTGTGCTAGGCGCACCCCCAAGTTTGCAGACACCCGCGCGACTTTCAGCAGCAGGTCATCGATCCAACACGCGGGTTGAGTTACCCCGCCATTGTAATAAACACTATGTGGCTACTTTTAATGCCAAATTTAGGCATTCATTTTTGAACGCCAAATTTTGGCCTCCACCGGAAAAACAAAGGTGCTAAGCAACGCCTTTCCTGGGGCGCTAAAATCAAGTGCTAAGTTTAGTGCCTTTCATGGGGCACTAAATTTGTATGGAGTATACGCAGCTGGTCAGCTAAAGGTGCTAAGTCCTACCTTTAAAAGGCACTTACAAAATTTAATGCCTTTCCAAAGGCACTAAATTTTGTCAGTGCCTTTTAAAGGTAGGACTTAGCACCTTTGTTTTTCCAGTGTCTTTCTAAAGGAATGCCATTATTTTGGCTACTTTTAATGCCGAGTTTTGTCTTTCTTTTGAAGAATGCCAATTTTTGGCATGAAAAGTGGCCATTAATTGGCATTCCTTAGAAAGATGCCAAAATTTGGCATTAAAAAAACGATGCCAATATTTTGGCATCAAAAGTGGCCACAGCGTTTACAGTGGCTGCATGATAATTGTATCACAGGTGCCGACTATAATAGGGATATGAAAAACAATGCATGCAGGATGAGCGGAGCCGGGTCGCGCTGGGCCGCTGGGCACTCTGGGACCGACGGCGATGTGCCACTGTGCCAGTGGCAGCGACAGGCCGGGGACAGATAGACGAATAGATTGGCGGGTGATGGCGCAATGTAGCGCGGGCCTACTGTGCTGTACATTACTTGATAAGCCCACTTCAGCGCGCTAGCTGTTCCTCCCTGCTTTCGGATACAAGTACAAACACACACACACACACACACACACACATACCAGCGGCATTTATACCTCTTTCTAGAAAGCAACGGGGCCGAGGGGGTATGCACTCGCGTAATAGTCGGGTCACTCTGTCTGTAATAGCACGCGTAATAGTATACGTAATAGTGGCGTAATAGCAGAAATTCTCCGAAAATTGCCTATTTTTAGGTTGTTTTGGGCTGCTTTTAGCTGAATCCCGATATTTTTGAGGCGTAATAGAGCGTAATAGACGTAATGGTCGGGTCACAGGTTTTGAGACTGCATACCCCCTCGGACGGGGCGTATAGAAAACACGTCAAAGTGTTGCGGGTCTGTCTAACCAAAGGGGCCACGACGCTGTTTTAGTGGGCGGTCGGTTGGGTTGGGTAACAGCGCCTTACGGCTGGAGCGGGTAAGCAAACCCGCATAACTGTTACGTGAAGCATCCGGTACAAACGGTAGAAGGGACTCTCTAAAAGGAGAGCAGCAGTCCTCTATCCTTTTCCCACGAAATGCTAAGCCAACCGTCCCCGTCTATCTGCATGTCTGTCTGTCTGTCTGTCTGTCTGTCTGTCTGTCTGTCTGTCTATCTACACTCTCAGACAGTTATAGACATTTTTGTCTATAAAAATTTTCTTATTGACTTATATGTACTAGTATAACTATGGACTATTATTTTCTGCATATGTATGAAGTTTTTATTTCATAACTCAGACTTTTTCTAAAAATGTTCATAAGGATATACAGAAAATGGTGTATATGTGTTGACAAATTAGTGCATATTATACTAGTACATATAAGCTAATACGATGGGTCCTATGAACAAAGTCCGATGTCCCACGATGCGTTTCAAAACAGTCCGATCTCCTTCGAGGCGTTTCAACAAAGTCCGAAGTCTTTTTCGGGATCCTCCGAGTGACACATGTTTGAAGCTCTAGTAGGTCTTAACGGCGAAGTTATATCACTTCATTATTGTTGAAATTTGTTTGTCATGTATTCATACACGTGGCAGCAATCGGTTTTCATTCATGCGCAATATTAAGAGAAATATTCTACTTAAAAGCCGACGCTGCAGATGAAGTCAGAAAAGGAGATCGGACTTTGTTGGAGCGCTATGAAGAGACTTCGGACTTTGTTAAAATGCATCGAGAGACATCGGACTTTGTTCATAGGACCCATCGAATAACACACTAACAAATTGTCAATAACGGTCTGAGAGTGTATCTGTCTGTCTGTCTGTCTGTCTGTCTCTGTCTCTGTCTCTGTCTCTGTCTCTGTCTCTGTCTCTGTCTCTGTCTCTCTCTCTCTGTCTCTCTCTCTCTCTCTCTCTCTCTCTCTCTCTCTCTCTCTCTGTCTCTGTCTCTCTCTCTCTCGGGCGCCATGCGTGTTTATTCCGCCTCTTTTGGTCCGTATAATTACTGGCAGGCACAACTCTGGGCCAGCAGCAGCCCAGCAGGAAGGTTCAGCCCAGCCTCTCGCCCGCCCCGCCTCGATCAAAGTTAAGTGGAAATAACAACATTTTATTCCTCATCAGCCCGGGACTTCGCCGAAATAAACGGCTTTTAATTTCAATAACGCTCGCTGGCGTCCTGGCCCGGCCACCCATCCCGTCCCGGCGTGGCGCGGAGCGGAGCATGTTATTAACCCTATTTCCACGGCCGAGCACCGACCTATAGTAACGGGGGGGAGGGGGGGGGGGGTCATCTGCTGTGCGAACTCTTATTAGCACCCAACAATTTTTTGAAGAGGGGGAAAAACCTTTGGTGATTTTGTAAAAATAAAAGTTATTCTTCTCCACCTATAGGTTGAGCGGTAAACTTCTAGATCACGCTGGGTATACTGGGAAAACAAAGGTGCTTAGCAACGCCTTTCCTTGGGCGCTAAAATCAATGCTAAGTTAAGTGCCTTTCCTGGGGCACTAAATCTTAGTGCCTTCGCAAAGGCACTAAATTTGTATGGAGTATACGCAGCTGGTCAGCTAAAGGTGCTAAGTCCTACCTTTAAAAGGCACTAACAAAATTTAGTGCCTTTCCAAAGGCACGAAATTTTGTTAGTTCCTTTTAAAGGTAGGACTTAGCACCTTTGTTTTTACAGTGTATTTTAATGCACCCACAATTTCAAATAAAACATGGGTTTCTCGTTTTTAAACGGCAGGCTTAGCAGGCTTACGCCGTTATGCCCACTGAACACGCGGTGCATAAAGTGTACAATAATTTTCTTGCGGTGCCTCGGTGGGCGCCGCCCGCGTCCCTCCCCGAAGTGCGGAGCCAAAGCAAGTCGCCCGGGGGTCTCCGCGGGGAGCGTCGGGCTGATGAGCGATGGTGTCTTGTAACGAAGAGGCTATCCGGTGTGACGGAGTAGGGCGGGGAGGAGCGGGGCGTCAATGTGATCGTCACTGACGTGACGGCGGCCGCTGCCGCAGAGTCACATAAAGGTGACAAAAACCACTCTGCAAAATAGTCGTACGTTTACGGGAAAACTTTCTACGAAGCAGTGCAGTCCACGTAACTGGCATAGGTGACAAAAACCGGGAAGTTTCCACAACTCGGTGACTTTGATTCCATTCGACTTGCATTGCACTGAAAAACCAATTGATTTATGATGATATTTTGAAACAGGAAATACATTACAATTGAATTTTGGTGGATTCATCCACGTCCACGATACTACGGGGGACGGGGAGCGGAAGAGGGAGCAGGAGCAGGAGCGGGCACCACTGTGAGGTAGAGCAGCGCCGAGCCTCCGGGAGCAGCGGCAGCAGCAGCAGCAGCGGCAGCAGCAGCGGCAGCAGCAGCGGCAGCAGCAGCGGCAGCAGCAGCGGCAGCAGCAGCGGCAGCAGCAGCGGCAGCAGCAGCGGCAGCAGCAGCGGCAGCAGCAGCGGCAGCAGCAGCGGCAGCAGCAGCGGCAGCAGCGGCAGCAGCGGCAGCAGCAGCAGCAGCGGCAGCAGCAGCTGATCCGCGCCGAGCCAATTATATCGCCCTGCGAGCTTGCGGCGGGTGCATCCCCCCCCCCCTCCCCAACCCGCCCCTGCAACGCCCTGGGGATCGCTTGGGGCCCTTATCTGGAAGGTGTGTGCGGCCTGTCGGAAAGGGCGTACGCGCGTTTGTGTGTGTGTGTGTGGGGGGGGGGGGGGGTAACCCCTGCCCACCTCCACGCCCCACCACAGGACAGCCGGCCCGCAGCCCAGCCGCCAGTGTTATGGCTCAACTTTCGCCGCGAGTATGAGGGGGCGCGGGACGGAGCGGGGCGGTGCAGGGCCACCCCCACCTGCCCCCACCACCCCGCCAACAGACTTGCCGTGTCCCCGAGGGCCGTACCTAACGTAAACTTCCTCCGCGCCCCGGCCCCGCCCCACCCCGCCGGTCCCGCGGCACGCCCTGCTCGCGGCGGGGCGGGGCGGGGCGGGGCGGGGCGGGGCGGGTGCCAGACCGTGCTGCCCCACCGCCCCGCCCCAAACCACATCGCGCCGATAGCCGCCCGGAGAAGTGGCCGGCCAGATAAACACGAACCGAACATCCGAACGACGGCAGCGGCGCGCGCCGTTTCCGAACGAGGGACGGCGGCGGTGCGGCGACGAGGTCCTAGTGGCACCCTGCGGACTCGTGAAGGCACAGCGGGCTGGTGAGGGGGGGGGGGGCGGTTGCGGCAGGCTTATCGTTAGGCCTGGTCCGCAGCCATCAGGGGAGAGGAAGTGAGAGGGAGGGGGAGAGAGGGAGAAAGCACGAGAAAGCAAAGTGCAAGTTAGAAAAGGGGAAAGGAGAGCCGAGGGGAAGAGGGGCCCAGTTTGCTCAAATGGAGTCGGTTAGAGAGCGCGTCACCGTCGTCACGACACGGCTCGGCACGGCGTGGCACGGCGCGGCACGGCACGGCACGGCACGGCACGGCACGGCACGGCGCAGCACGGCACGGCACGGCACGGCACGGCACGGCACGGCACGACACGGCTCGGCTCGGCACGGCACGGCACGGCACGGCTCGACTCGGCACGGCACGGCACGGCGCGGCGCGGCCTGCACTGCTACGACTGCGACGGCCCCGTCGCGATCCTCTTTTCCCTTCAAGATGGGAGGGGTTGGGGGGGGGGGGGGGGGTTCGCTCCCCGAACCTCATCGCCACCACCTCATGGAAAACGGAAGAGGAGAAGCGAAGGACCAACTGCGAGGCTTTGACTGAGAGAGGAACACGACGTTCTCCATAGATGGAATAAGCTCCGCCAACATGACGGGGGTTGCTGGTGGTGGTCGTGCCCGGCCCGCGCGCACCGGGTGAACTGTGAAACAGAAAGTACGGAGCACCCTGTCAGCGAATAGGAGGGGCGGGGCGGGGCGGGGCGGGGCGGGGCGGGGCGGGGCGGGGCGGGGCGGGGCGGACTGGTGAACCAGGAAGAGGAAGGCACTCACCTAATCTCCTCAAAGAGACGCGGGCGCGCTGCTGCTCTCTCCATTCTCCCCGCTTTAATGTGATTGAATTAACGGAGAGTCGCGCCCAGGTCGGCGGCGGCGTGCGGCTTCGCAGTCCCGCGTTGAGCCGGGTATGAATACAGTAGCTTCCCGGAGGTGGGGCGGGAGGGGGGAGGCGGGGCGGGTGGGGCGGGTGGGGCGGGTGGGGCGTGCACGAGACTGGCACCCCCGATCTGCATAGCGCGGGGGCGGGAGCGCGCGCGTCCCGTCCCGTCCTCCCCGGGCGCCGGGCGAAGCTGGGCCGGGTCGACTTACTTGCGTGGCGTCGTGGGCGGGGCGGGGCGGGGCGGGGCGGAGTGACGACGCCCCGCCTGCTCGATCACCAGCCTTGGGCGCCTTAACGGCAGCCCCCGCTCACCGCCCGCGGCCCCGCCCTGCCCCGCCCCGCCCCCTGACAGTGTGTTGGGCTTGATTTCCTAAAGGCCATTCCCGCTAATAAACGCGCTGCCCTCCATCGCCGTCGTTGTCCTGCCGCTCTCGCGCCCCGCCCCGCCCCGCCCAGCCCCACCCTACCGCGCCCCACTAAAGCCCCGTCGGCGCGGCGGAGCGTAGCGCGTACGTCGCCACCGGCACTAGCGTTAAGTGGATACGGAGGACCCGCCGACGACAAACTTGGAGCGGAGCTGAGCGGAGAGGAGAAGCGGTCAGAAGTGTAGCGATGTTAGCAAATTGTTCTTGAGGAAGGGCAGGGATGGAGCGGCCACAAGGATGCTGCTGAAGCGGGCACGGCAGGGTAGGGGACACACACACATACACACACACGGGTGGGGCTGATCACACCGGAGTACCGGAGGCTCAGGGAGGGTTCTTGTAATCCCAGGTCGTAAGCCTGCCGGGGCGGGGCCTGGCAGGGCCTGGTGGGGCCTGGTGCGGGGCCGTGCGGGGCCGTGCGGGGCCGTGCGGGGCCGTGCGGGGCCGTGCGGGGCCGCCCCTCCCGGTGTGGCCAGGCCGCCCAGCCCCAAGACCAGAGACTGTCCCCCCTAAACTCGTTCAGCGGCTAGGCCCACGATTAATCACTGAGAGCCGCGCCGCGCCGTGCCGGGGAACAAGGTTTGCGTGTGAGAGAGACAGACGCATGCGCTGCTTGCGGCTAGGAACAGTCCACTTAACCGCAGCGTCTATCGCACGGTTAGTGTAGTTTTCCTGCCGGACAAAGGTTGTCGCTTGTCGCTATTATATCGCTCCACCACGACCCAAGAGTAATGCGCTCTCATAAAGTAATTAAATCTTGGATCGAGAAACCCTTTTTTAAGTGCACGTGATCGCGACAGGATGAATAGGCCAACGTCATGTGAACCCAGAAAAGGGTGTTCTTGATATTAGTACAATGTTCTTGGTTTTTCATGTTGATTTATTCAAATGCAATGCGCTTGTTTTGCAAACAAATTTTGGTTGTTCCAATTTCACCCTCTTAAAACAAGCGCATTGCATTTGAGTAAATCAAGAACATGGAAAATAAAGAACGCGGTTTTCTGGGTTCACATGACGCGACACACCGGTGTATCATGTTGCATTTTTTATGAAGTATTATCCAAGCACGTACTTTTATTTCATTTTCGATGAGGTTAGTTCAAACATAAATTTCACGAGAAACTTAATGGTCCCATCCCCTCTCGACACCGTGCGCCATTCCACGGTTTTTTGTGTACTATATACACTGGTCAAACTGAGGCGTAACATAGCGCCTTTCATAAAGCGTAACACCATTCTTGAAGCGTACAAGACCTCATGCGCTCATTTTCTCCTATCTAAATGCATAGGGAGATCGCCTAGAAGCGTAGTTGTTCGCTTGGAAAAGGCGTACAACTACGCTTTAGTTAGACCAGTGTACACATTAAAAAATTAATACTGTAAATTAACAGCAAATTTGTTAAGAGGTTTTTAGCTGACTCGTGTTGTAGTACAACAACGGCTGTTGTCTGGCAACAACGTCAGCTGTCTAGTAACAACAAAAGTTGTCCAGTGACAGCAAAAATGTTGTCCAGCTACAACAAAAGTTGTCCATTAATAACAATAGTTGTCCAGAAACATCAAAGTCCTTTGCCTTGAAAACAATCATTGTTGTTTCTCAACAACCTTTGTTGATCATGAACAGCATTGCTGTGTGTCAACAACATGGTTGTTACAAAATAGGTTACATTTCAACAAGCACTTTTACAGTGTATTGGAGTCCTTGATTTACTGCCATCGGGTAATCATAATCATCCATTTAAATCTAAAGTGTGTGTCGTGCAACTGATATACTGATTGTAGATACGGAATATTCAATTCAAATATCCGTGGCCCAACCCTTGACCCACTTGCAGTCCACACCCCTCTCCCCGGTCCTGCCCCTCTCTTTTTGCAAATCTGCATGAAATGCACACTCAAGTGGAGCCAGTTCCTAAACGGGCGAGTCACCGTGCGCCTCGCTATAACGCTGCGCCACTTTTGCACACACAAAAGAAAACGAAATAATACTCGTCCCGCTGCCAGGCATTTCCCTGCCCTCCCTTTTGAGAGACCGTCATTCAATGCTTTACCCTGTTGACATCGAGCAGGACACACCAGCTCCGCGAAGCGAATTGAATGAAAGCCTTTCCTGCACTGTTAAAAAATGTCTTGTAAATTAACAAGGAAAATCTTGTTAATTTTTATAGCAAGACATTTCGTTTTGAAACAAGTATCTTGTAGCATTACAAATTTTTTGTTTTGGCAAACGAGAAAAAAAAATTTAGTTGTTGAAATTTTCTGTCCTTTTTTGTTTCAAAAAATATTACTTTTCGATCACGCTTATCAAAAAAGGAGTTCGATTACAAAAGGGCTTGTTTCAAAACGAAATGTTTTGCTATAAAAATTAACAAGATTTTCCTTGTTCAGTTACAACACAGCGCTACTTAGTCGTAGCTGCAAGCAATGCAAAACGAAGTTTTGTGAGGCACTTCACGAAAACAAATTTTCGTTTTCAAACAAGAGTCTCATCATACAGAATGTCATCAGGGGACAAACTTTTTTAACAGTGTGGTCCTCTCGAGCTGGCTTATACACTCACCGTTCTGTTGCCCAAGTTTTTCACCCTGCAGTTGAGGTAGGCCGTCTTGCCCACGATGCCCGTCAGGTTGGTGGGCACCGACGTGTCGAAGAAGGGCCCCGTGCCCGGGGTGGGCAGGTCCTGCAGGAAGTCGGTGCGGAACTTGCGCGTGCCGAGGACGCCTGCAACAGAGGGCACCAGGCCAAGGGCTTAAATTAGCGAGATAGCGAGACATATGCACCCAGAATACGATATTCTCAATTTTAGAGTAACGTACTAATGTTTAGGGGTTTTGCCGACTAATAATACGAGCCAAGTATGTCAAACTGTTCTTTAGTATGTAATCTACTAATCCATTGAGGTGGGAATGCCACATACTAAAGTTTAGTATGTCTGGTTAGTATGTCTAGTTAGTATGTGATATACTATTCTTCAGTAGGTTAGACCTCTAATCTACACTGTATTTTCTATGGAAAGACACGTTTCCAAATTTTGGCGACAAAAATCGGTTAGGATCTTAAATGTGTCAGCATACGTGGAAACATAGTGGTTTTGGCGACTTCCCTGTTTTGTCGCTAAAATCTTGGAAACATCTCAGGTGTCGCCATAAATATGGCAACAACTATGTTGCCATGCAAACACATATGTGACCTTTTATGGCGACTCTTGAGCTTTTGGCATGCAGTGTACTTGACAAAATATGCCAAAATCTCAAGAATCGCGCCATAAAAAAGACACATTTGTTTCCAACTTAAGACGTGACACATTTGTCTCCATCCTATAGGCAACACGTTTCGATAAGGGTGACACATTTGTTTCCCAAGAGGATGATACACATAGATACTAGCAACAAATTTTGACTAAACTCGAGACTTGCCACCCAGAATGGTATCAAATGTGTCGCCATATTTGGTGGTGACACATTTGTTGCCGAAATTATGGTCACAATACAGGGAAGTTTCAAAAACAATTGTCGTCAACTATGGTGACACATTTGATTCCATTCGAGTTACAGTGTAGTAAAAAAGAATGCCGACCGATGTGATAAGAAATCGTGGCTGCGATCAAACCCCGAATTAAATGGTTATCCCACTCTCTCCTAAACAGAACAGCTTTATTTTCAGATTTTTCTGGTGGTCTGAAATCCTACTGCTGGCTACGGATGAGACTGGGAAAAAAATCCTGCACTGTTCATGTAAATGACAAAGTAATGAAATGTGTGCCGGCGCTTTCGCTGCCAGTGTTCTGCTTCATGGACTCACTAAGACAGAAACACACTCACACACACACACACACACACACACACACACAGAGGCGCGCACGCGTGCACGTACAACCATCGAAGTAATGAAATTTCCCACGCATTTGAGCTGGTGGACAGAGCCGAGAAACAGGTGGCGAAGAGAACGGGAGAACAGAGTAACACGCGCTCGGAATGGACACAACAGGCAGGCAGGCCGGGGGGCGACGGCTGTGCTGGGCCGGGGGAGGGGGGGGGGGGGACACTGGCTCCCTTGACGATCTCGTCCTGGTCGCCGCCGCCTGACTTTCTTCGGAACACGATGCGAAGCACGCTCTCAATTATCCCTCTCTCCCTCTCGCTCTCTCGCTCCCTCTCTCTGTCTCTCTTCCTTTCTCCGTCCGCCCGCTCGCCACTCGAGTCTCGATCCGGCTAAACGGCCACTTCTCGGTCCGTGGCCGGGCGGGTAGGGAAGGCGGGGCGGGGCGGGGCGGGGCGGGGCGGGGCGGGGCGGGGCGGGGCGGGGCGGGGCGGGGCGGGGCGGGGCGGGGCGGGGCGGGGTGGGGCGGGCGTTGGGCGACGCTTTGCTCAGCCACTCAGTGACACGCTGGCTCGGCCCGGCCGACACCTGCGGAGAAACTTAAACAGGCGTCCGAAACTTTGTCTTATCGTGATTCGCGCCCGCCCGCCCGCCTCGCCCTGTGCCCCGCGCCCCGCCCTAACCCACCCCACCTCGCCCCACCCCGCCCCCAGCTGGGCCCGCGCGCCTCAGACACTTGAGCCACTTCATTTTCAGCGACACACCCAACCTTACACGCTGCCGTCATGTCGGGCCACAACCGGGCCCAGTGCAGGCCGCGCCCCCCGCCACGCCCCACAGGCCACGCGCACCCACCGTTTTCCAACCTTCGGCAGCCAAAGTTACAAGCTGCTGCGGTGTCGCTTCTGCAAGCATCATGTCTCTCTCTCTCTCTCTCTCTCTCTCTCTCTCTCTCTCTCTCTCTCTCTCAGCGCCCCAATCTGAGCAAAAACAAACGCGCGCGCCCCCGGTCCGACAACTCGGCCGTGATGGATGACTTGATTAAACGGAGTAATGAGCGGCCGAAAACACGCCCCGCCCCGCCCCGCCCCGCCCCGCCCCGCCCCGCCCCGCCCCGCCCCGCCCCGCCCCGCCCCGCCCCGCCCCGCCCCACCCCGCCATCATGCAGCGCGCATTAAATTAAAACGCAACATCTGCCATCGCCCGGCCGCCGGCGCCGCCTTTTACAAGTACAAATTTATCACTTTGGAAGTTCCTCGGCGGCGGCTGCAGACTGCCGCCTGGAGTCTTGTTTCCATCGCTCTTGATGAGAGGAAGGGGAAGGGGAGGACGGGCGAAAATAAAAGGAGTACGAATAATTCATAATTCCGTATCGCGCCCCGCCCCGCCCCGCCTGGCCCGGTCCAACCCCTCTTCCTACTCCGTGTTGCTCTGGCTTTGGTTTAACGATGCGACTGACTGCGCCAAGGATCCTTAAGGGTAAAGGGCGTTACCCGGCCAGGGCCAGCAACACCGGCTCTGCGGTGCCGTAAGGGCGGGGGGAAGGGGGGGGAGGCATCAAACAATTGCAGTGCTGCTATAATTTCGAGCAGATTGACATTGTGTTTGTTTTGTTTTCACTATGTCAAAATTAAAGTCATCACTAGATGACAATCTCAAGTTTAATTTTTCCCACAGGGATGTCATCAACCTGTTTTATGACAATGTCATCACTCCCATGCAATACGGAAGGGACCTTTAATGAAAATGTCATAAATTTGTGACAGTCGTGTCATCATTTTCATTATCATCCACGATTTTGGCATAAAGTGACAATAAATTTTGAATATAACAGATCACTGTGAGAAATATTTGTAAGATCAACGGGAAAATTTTCCATGACAAATGTAGTAAAGTTACGTTATCAAATTGTAAAATTACAACATTTTAAGGACACTTGGTATGGACTTGTGATTCTTAAACGAGCACAAATAGGTTTTCGTAAATTTACGATTTCGATCGTAAAGTTACAACAAGCCGTTTGTAAGTCACAAATTACGCAAAAAGTCGTAAACTTACAGAGATATTTTCACAGTGGATTCATGTGTGAGGACCTGGGCTGCACGGAGGGCAAATCGTAGCGATGGCATCGGGGAGGTGGCTGGGGCGGTAGGGGACCGCTGGCGCCTTGAAAGGTCAGGTAGCGCGCCACGTCCCGGCTTAACCTCTCTCACGTGCATCTCATTTACGGCGCCGTTATATCCGGGGCGCCGAGCCAAAAGGCTACCAAGAGCCCTATACCTAAAGCCGTGTGCTGTTATTTAGCACGAGCTTTTTGGCAACTTTGTCCACAAACGCGGCGGCGTTGGGTGCGCGGCGCGCGCCGGGTGCACAGACAGACAGAGCGGGAGAATCACTGCAAGCCCCGTAATGACGCACGTCATCGGCAAAGGGATAACGTGCGTCATTGTATGCAGTTTTTGTTGAATTTTTTCTAAGCAAGCTCCTGCATTTTATTTTTGACGACTCCATTAAATTTCGTTTGAAACGAGCACACATGTCAAAGGGTTCCGGGTTCAAATACATATACGAACTAGAATGCTTACAGCAGCACGTGCTCGAAAAGTACGGGTAGAATACTAGTCACATGTATGCTCGTTCGAAATGAAATTTAACGAGAAGTTTTATAGTGTCATCGAAAATAAAATTCACGAGCTTTCTTAGAAAATATTCAACAAAAACTGCATAATGACGCACGTTATCGCTTTTCCGATGACATTGTGCGTCATTGCGGGGTTCACAGTGAATAGCGAATAAGAGAGAGTGCGAGGGAGAGAGACATAGGAACAAGAAGACTGATCCGAATCAGAGCGGCGTCATGCCCCACAGAGTAAACGGGGCCCTCCCCATAAAGTATGTAGCACGTCCGTTTGCGTGACGGCGCAGCGCGTGCACGTCTCACCCCCGCCACGCCTCACCCCCGCCCCATCTCACCCCCGCTCCGTCTCCCCCCCCTCCCTCCCCCACATCCGGCCCGTCCTGCTCCTCCAGCTGGCGGGAAAACGATGCCGCAGAACGTGCGAGCGGGCTTGCGTGCGCCGCGTGGAAAGAGAGAGAGGGCGGAGGGGAAGGAAGAGAGAGAGAGTGAGAGAGAGAGTGAGAGAGAAAGTAAGAGAGAGAGAGAGAAAGTGAGAGAGAGAGAGAGAGAGAGAGAGAGAGAGAGAAAGAGAGAGAGAGAGAGAGAGAGAGAAGGGAGGGAAGGGAATATGGAGGAGAGGGGTACGGTACGCGAGAAATATGATGGGGTAGAGGGGCGATCATATGCGTGGGAAGACGAGTAGAAAAAAAAAAGAGTAGTGTAAATCAGGTGGTATAACGTCATCTTCTTGTAAAATAAAGGGACAAGCCTAATATTTTAACAAGACAAAAATAGATATAGGTAGATGATGTCACGCTGAAGCAGAGGAATTTCCAACTTTTCAGTAAACCGCCATAACGATGATGGTCTTCGCGTCTCGCTGCGTGCCGGCGCTCAATCTCAGGCGAGTGCAACAACTCTGTCACTGTCTGTCCGCGGCGGGGCGGGGCGGGACGGGGTGGGGCGAGGTGGCCAGGGCGTGGCGTGGCGTGGCGTGGCGTGGAGGGGTGGCGGGTGCATGTGAGCTGTCGCTTTGGGACAGGAAACGAGAGCAGTGAGTGGAGGGATCGAGGGGGCGGTGCGCTGATGGCCGGGGCGGGGCGGGGCGGGGCGGGGCGGGGCGCCGCTGCTGCTGCTGCTGCTGGTGGGCGGCTCGAGCCGCAGACGTCGCGACGCCGGGCGCCGGCCGGGTCGTTTTGAGACGTCACATCCCCCGGACAGATCTGCCGCACGTGCACAGCGGCTCGGGTCAGGGGGCAGCGGCCACGCCGCCCCCGGGGGATGTAGGCGAGCCGAGAGGCGAGCGCCCACGCTGGAAGAGACGCACGTGGACGACGCCCACGCCGCCCCCGGGGGATGTAGGCGAGCCGAGAGGCGAGCGCCCACGCTGGAAGAGACGCACGTGGACGACGCCCACGCCGCCCCCGGGGGATGTAGGCGAGCCGAGAGGCGAGCGCCCACGCTGGAAGAGACGCACGTGGACGACGCCCACGCCGCCCCCGGGGGATGTAGGCGAGCCGAGAGGCGAGCGCCCACGCTGGAAGAGACGCACGTGGACGACGCCCACGCCCACGTGTGTAGGGAAAACCATTCCGCGCGGATCCGTATCAGTCAGCCCCGCGCCCTCTCCGATGCGGTGCGAATTACAAAGCGGGGCGCCCCATCAAAATGCAGAACAAAACAGACGGAACACCGGGGGGGGGGGGGGGGGGGAAGTCGACAGGGAGGGTCGAAGGGAAAGGGTGGAAGGTCACGTGCAGTGGAGGTATAAGGAGGGAGGGCTGGGGTGTCTATGCCCCCCACCCCTGTCGTCCTCTAGTGAGCCCGAGTGAGCCGCCTGATAGGCAGGCACGGGCAGGCAATATCCACGACCAAAACCCCTGTACGTAGACAGCCGAGGATGTGTGCCCCCCATCTCCCCACTACCGCCCTGTCACGTCCGGTGAGCCAGGCGCGGTTTTACGGGGGGGGGGGCGATGGGGTGATCGCCCCCCCCCCCCTCCCCCCCGTCAGGTCTGAAAACCGCCTGAAAGGTAGGCAAAATGAATTGCAAAACCCCTGTATGTAGGCAACCCACAGCACATCGCCCCTCCCGTCAGTCGGACCTAAAACCGCGCCTGCGGTGAGCCAACTGAAAGCCTGGTTTTCGATTATTTTTAACGGTGTGGTCTCCTACACGCTGCTGTGTGATAGCTCCCTTCCCTCCCCGCATGCTTGTTTTGCGGTGTTTTATTCAAATAAACATTTGCGCGGTTTGAGCCTGAGCGACGGGGAGGCGACCGGTGGGGAGGGGAGGGGAAGGGAGGGGAGAAAACACTAAACATCCCCCGCCGCGACAAGGTGCGAGATGTATCAATATTTATGAGCGTGGTCGCCGCCCCGCCCCGCCCCGCCCAGCCCGCTCGCCTATTTGGCCGTCCGTTGAGCCCACCACAGCAGCCGCCGCCGCCGCGGCGGCAGGGGACGGGGCGGGGCGGGATGGGGTGGGGTGGGGCGGGGTGGAGTGGGGCGCCAGGTTCACCAAGACCCTCTTCATCTCGTTGAAACGCGCGTCGAGGGGCCCTTCATCCTGCTGCGCTCCCTGCCAGATTTAATGCAACGAGGAAAAGAAATGTTCCTCATTTTTTTCCTCAACTCGACTATTTCTACCTGCCAATTATTTTGAATTTTTTCCTCTTTCTTTGTTGGGTGTGTGCTGACAGCAAGAACATTTCCTCGTCTCTAGTTTGCACCACGACAAACCCAGTGTTCTTGTTTTTGGTACAAGTATTGGCTAGTTCGGGGTGCAGTTCGCGTGTACTTTTTAACGGGCTTTCTTTCTGGCAGTACACTACACTGTTAAAATTTTTTCAAAAATTTTACAGGAAATGTCTGGTGGGTATACTATTTGCCAAGACTTTTTATGGTAAATTTACCATAGTCTGTAAAATTACAGAGCACTGGTAATATGCATTCCATAAATTATATGGTAATTTTTTTCCATAATTACAGACCGACTGCAGTGTACTGCTTCTTGTCTGCGCGCACACACACACACACACACACACACACACACACACACACACACACACACACACACACTGACTGGCGTGCGTGCCGCGGGCGCCTCCTTGTCGCCGGTAGGGTGGTCGCGGCACCCTCCCATGCCGGCGCCACGCCGGCCTCCAGGTAATATCCGGAGGGACCACCACGCCCCCACGCAGGCAGGCAATTTATGAAGGGTCCCAAGTCCTCTGCTGCTCTCTATTTATGCGCGGGTCTTCACGGCGGCTGGGCGGGGCGGGGCGGGGCCCAGCTGGTCGCGCTGCATTGACATGGCGGACCCTCCTGGGTCCTTACGCTATCCGCACTCAATACATCATATCCGATATTTTCTTACAAGACTTGCACGTGGCGAAAAGTTGTTACAGCACCCAAAAAACTATGTTCTTAATTTTTCAGTCTTCGGAACATTTTGCTTCAGAGCAGCGCATTTTGTCATCTTAAATTTCTTTCTAAAAATTTTAAGGCAACGTTCTTGAATCAAGAACACTTTTAGTTTTTTAGGTGAACTCATTTTTTTTTACCGCCGACGTGTTTGAGTGTCTTCATTTTTTTTTCTGGCGAGTGCAGTGTTACACAAAGTATGCAACTGTTCTACACTTGAATGTGTGCAACTTCCAGTCTTACACGTCCAAGTGTACAGCTCGGTATTTGTGCAATTCAAAGTGTCAAACTTGCCAGTTATACACTTGTAAGTCTTTAACTCGACATTTGTGCACTTGCATGTGTTCAACTTCCCCGTGCAACATTTCTCTTGTTGAACACTTGCAAGTGTACAACTGTCGAGTTAAACACTTACAAGTGTACGACTGGCGAGTTTGACACTTCCAATTGCACAAATACCGAGGTGCGCACTTGCACCTGTTATACTGCGAAAGCTGCACACATTCAAGTGTTGAACAGTTGAACACTTGGTTTCACAGTGTGGGAGCGAGAAATGCGGTGCGGCGCGAAGCACAAGCGCAGAGCAGCGCAGCGCGCTCCAACAGGGGCCGGGCCGGGCGCCAGGATTACGGACTGATCTCACCTGCCGGCCGGACCGAACCGGACCGCCCCTAGTGCTCCGGGTCGGGACGGGTCGGGACGGGTCGGGACGGGTCGGGACGGGTCGGGCTGAGCCGCGCTACCCGCTACCCTGACGCGGACCCGACAGTAAAGCGCCCAGCACGGCCCGGCAAGGCCCGACCCGGCCCGGCCACTCCCGCTGTGGCAATGCGCTTCTCATTCCGCATTCATAAACTGCGCGGTACAAAACGGCCAGCTAAGGCCCACTAAAACTCTACTTGAGGGCGGCGCGCTCAAAATCACACCTATAAACAGTGGATGTGCGCGGCCCCGCCCCGCCCCGCCCCGCCCCGCCCCGCCCCGCCCCGCCCCGCCCCCACCCCCAGCCCCTCACCAGACCCTGTATGGCCCATTCTCTTTATTTTTCTTCCTCTGACCGATAAGGAAAAAAAAAAGAGACAGAAGCTGACGACGAGGCTGAAAGACACACTGACAGCCGAAACAGGTAGCGGATCGGGGAAGTGAGCCGTAAAAATTGAACGAGGGGGATGAGGAATGAGGAGGGGAGGGATGATATAAATATGAAGCCCTCGCTGTCATGAGGAGGGCACAAGTGATCGGGGGGGGGGGGGGGGCATAACCCTTCAGACTGGGTGCGGAGGGTCGCTCACCTCCCACCCCTAACGCAAAACTGTCTGCGCCGCGCAACACTCATAAGCAAAAGAGCACAAAAAAAAGGAAAAAAAATATTATTAACTCGGTAGAATAAAAACAAAAGAAAAATCCTGCTAGCGCACCGTGCTGCTGTCCCACCCGCACACTGAAAAAAAATATTAGCTGAAATAGCTAATGCATTTGATGGTATGGCCTTAGCTAATAATATTAGCTGTCTAAGCTAATTATCAGCTGTTGACTGTTACAGCTGATAATTAGCTAAGGCAGCTAATATTATTAGCTAAGGCTATACCAGCTAATGTATCAGCTATTTCAGCTAATCCATTTTTTTCCGTGCAGGTGCAGGTCCAAGCGCCCTGGGCGCAGCGCGCAAGAGTGTCGGCTGTGTGTATACGCGTCTCCATCAACCCCCTTAACGACCGTGACACAGCCTGTCACCGGGGATGGCCTAGGTGTGTGTGTGTGTGTGTAGCGGGGTGTAGCGGGGCGTGGCGGGGCGCGGCGGGGCGTGGCGGGGCGTGGCGGGGCGTGGCGGGGCGTGGCGGGGCGTGGCGCTCGCGTTTGGCCAGCTGGCCTGACGGTCTGGTCTCTGAAATCTCTGCCACGCGCGCATAACGCATGCTGCACGTCTGTTCCGCAGCGCGCACAAACATTCCGCCCCAACGACCCTTCCACCACCCCCTCACTCACCCCCCCCCCTCTCCCCTCCCAGCAGGCTATTTCAACCCCCATACTAATTAAGAAGACGCATCGAAAGTCCTCCTCCTCCCCCTCCCCGCCCGCCCCGCCCGCCGCCGGCCCGAAGCAGACCCCGCCACAGAGAACCCCAATTAGCGGATGAGCGCAGCGGCCCCCAAATTTAACGTTCGGCATTGTGGCGTTCGTCGTGGGCGTGGCGGGGCGGGGCGTGGCGGGGCTGGCGGGGCGGGCGTGGCGTGGCGGGGCGTGGCGGGGCGGGGCGTGGCGGGGCGTGGCAGGGCGGGGCGTGGCGGGGCGTGGCAGGCCGGACGCTACGTTTGCTCTCGTTAGAATGCGCTTTTAAGAACAGGGCGACACGCCACCGCCAGCAGCTTTTCATTACCGCCATGTTCACCCCCTTCATCTCTTTTACCTCTTTCAACCCCTTTCCTTTCTTTTTATTTTCTTAATTTTTCCCCCCTACAAAAATTTTAGAGCAGCACAATAGAGTTGCCCTTGACTCCCCCGGGCCGGCCAGGCGGAGCGGAGCGACGGCCCCCGACCCGAGTGGAGCGCTTCGCCGGCCCGGCCCACCCCAACCCCCCAGGCAGAGGCCTCAGGTTTTTGGCATCAGCGCCCTATTATATTTTTCCAGGTGCTCGAGCCGGCCCGGCCCGGCCCGCCCAGCCCCGCCCCGCCCCGCCCCGCCCCACCCCGCCCCGCCCGCCACACCGCACCCTTTTGTCCCTTCCGGCCGCCGGCAAACACTTGGGTTCTGGGAATAACAATTGTTCCGCTGTTCGTGTGGTGACTTCGGCTCTGGTGCCATAGACACCTTTTGACTCTGCCTTCCTCTCTCTCTCTCTCTCTCTCTCTCTCTCTCTCTCTCTCTCTCTCTCTCTCTCTCTCTCTCTCTCTCTGTGCTCGCCGCGCAGCTGCCGCCGCGCTATTGCGTTTTTACGAGCACCCGGTCCGGCCCGGGCCGCTTTGCCGGCGCGTCCGCGTCCGAATAACCGTTTGCGCGCGCGAGCCAACATCTTTTTATACCTCCCCCCTCTCGCGTGCGCTGTGCTAGGCCAGCCACTGGGTACCGGAGCGGCCCCGCCCCGCCCCGGACGCAGCCCCCGGCCGCCGCCGGGCCGCGTCCAGCGCAGCGCACCGTGCCCCGCGTTTTTCGGGTTAATGAGAGAATGAGGAGAAAAGCAGGCTTTAGGACTTGCCAGGTCCCCAAGGTTCCTCCCCTCCCCTCCCCTCCCCACACTCCCGCACAACCCTCTCAGACGCTGCCCGGCCCGGCCCGGCCCAGCCCAGCCCGGGCAAACCGTCCCCCAGCTTACTACACTCCGCGGACACTGAGGAGCTCATACCCTCTGTCCCCGACCCTCCGCCCCCTCCCGCCACCCCCTACTGCCCTCCTAGATGACCCCGCCGAGACAGCAATGTGCCGAATCCCCCGCCCGACAACGGCTGTATAACCCCGTCGCCTCCTCCCCCACCCCACCCCACCGTACCCCACCCCCGAGCGACAACAAAAGGCGGGTTTCGCAGCGAGTTCAAATACCGTACGACGGGTGTTCAGAGACCAACCCGTTCAAAAATACTCCAAGTACACCCAGAAAACGGTTCCGTTGAATCAACGCATAGGAATATAGGCAATTTTCCCTATGATTCAAGGAAATTTTCCAATGATTTAATTGAATTTCCGTTAAAGCATTGAAAATTTTCTTGAAGCATGGGAAAAATTGTCTATATTCCTAAAATTCGTTGATTCGACGGAACCGTTTTCTAGGTGTATATTTTTTCCCCGCGATGCGCCGCGACGCATAAATATGGCTCAAATGGCTCGGCGGGCGTTAATTCGCGATGCATCTTATTTTATTTATCTGAAGTCGATGGGCCCGGAGGAGGGGAGAGACTTGAAATACAGTCGGTCGAATCCCATCACGAGATATAGCTTCAATTAACGGAGCGCGGGGACCGGCGGGGACCAGCGGGGACGCTGCCCAGACATTCTTCTTCATTCTTTATCTTTCTTTTTCTCTGTTTTCCCCTCCTTCTTTCCCTTCTGATTTTTTTTTTTTTTCTTTCTTGCGAGAAAGGTCGGCGACTGCGGTTGGTGAACAAACCAATAACCTTGGCATTTATTTTCAATAACAAAGCCGCCAAAATGGCTGGCCTTAATTTTGCGAGTTCCGACCCTGCTGCCGGGATGGTGCGCGAAAGATGGACGGGCCTGACGGGCAATGCGGGGGGAAGCCGCGAGGGGGGCCGGCAATGAGCGCAGCACTGTAAAAATATATCTGTAAATTTACGATTTATTTCGTAATTTGTGATTTACAAACGGTGTTGTAACTTTACGATCGAAGTCGTAAATTTAGGAAAGCCTATTTGTGCTCGTTTAAAAAGTCACAAGTCGATACCAAGTGTTCTTATCATTTTGTAATTTTACAATGTGATATCGTAACTTTACGACATTTCTCATGGAAAATTTTCCCGTAACTCTTACAAACATTTTTCACAGTGAGGGAGGAGTGGGGGGGAGGCGATGCATGAGAGCTCCCAGTGTGCACTCTTCATACTAGTACTAGTAAAGTTGTTGTGGTTGGGACTTTCAGCCACATATTTATCCCAACATTTCCTGCTTTTTTATATGTTTTACCCCCTCACATACACCTAAAAAATCGCTTCTCCAAAAATTTTCTTTAGATTTTTTTTTTAAATTCAAAATATACTTTTTTAAACTAGATGAACCACATATTCGATCTGAAAATGCTTCACCAAAGGAAAAAGTTTGATTCAATGCAAATATTTCTACTATGTTGATGAAAATATTTCTTTATGGGTCATTCTCTGTCAGATCACCACAAGGTCCAAAATGATGGTTTTCAGATTGAGCTAGGAGTGGGAAAATATCATTTGAGACCACCCCAAGGGACCATATGTCAAAGGAAATTTTTTTTTTTAATTTTGGTTCAGGAGTTATCCTATAGGATATCTTAACTTTAGCCGGATTTGTCGAGCACAAAACTTTGAGCTCCCATAACTTCTGAACCAAATTTTTTTAAAAAATTCCATTGACATATGGGCCCTTGGGGTGGTCCCAAATGATATTTTTCCACTCCCAGCTCAATCTGAAAACCATCATTTTGGACCTTGTGGTGATCTGACAGAGAATGATCCTTATATCAAAACAGTCTGCGATGTTTTAAAGAAACGATTTCATTAAATGTTTTGCCGCGCGGCAGCGGTAAAACAGAAAAGAAATGATACTCGAAGCACGCCTTTGCGACCCTACGAGGAGTATTCACTCGAAGGCGAGCAGGGAGCCACGCCAAAAAGTTGCCCCCAAGCAGCAGCGCGGCAGACGGGCCAGACCTGAGCTACGAGCGCTGCGAGCGCGGCGAGCGCGCGACGACCTGAGCGCGAGACGAGACGAGCGCGAGCGCCCCGCCGGCCGGGCCGCAGCGGCGGGCTGTGTACACAGAGCTCTATCTAGCCGTGCGGCTCTCTGGGCTCCACCCGGCGCGGCGCAGCGCGGCAGAGACGCCCGGCCCGCGGCCCGCCCACTGCACCGGGCACCACGGTATTTTAAAACAAAACAGGTGAAAAAGAAACAGAAACTTGGTGCCCCGAGTCTCTGTCGCTGAATTATTCTGTGCGTTCATGGAACTGGAGAAGACTCGCAGTGTTATAGAGGTCACGGCAGAGAGCTGACCTCACTGAGGTATTTATTGGCGGCAGGACGGAGACACGTGGGATGAGAATTGCATTAGTTCATGTTTAAATCAGCCAGAGTGGCGGAGCGGATTGGTTTCGGATCGGCGCGGTAAAAAAAAGGGGGCTGTCCCCTATGCGATGGCAAGGACAGCATTCAGAATCTCTAACTTGTAACCCGGCCGAAAAAAAATCAAAAAGAAAATGCGGTAAATTTGGGGAACGTGGAAAATGGGACCGGTGGCGCGGTAATGGTGGCAGAGGAGACTCATTAAAGTAGGTCGACAGGCTCGAGAGTACCAGAGAGAGAGAGAGAGCGAGAGAGAGAGGGAGAGAGAGAGAGAGAGAGAGAGAGAGAGAGAGAGAGAGAGAGAGAGAGAGAGAGAGGGCTTCGGCAACGGGAGGATGGGGTGGAAAGAGACTCGCTGCCGCGCCGCATTGCGTTCGGGCGAGGGGGACGATGGCGGCCAGCAGCAGGGCCCTGCAGGGCTGGGCTGGGCTGGGTCAGGGGCGCCCCCAACAGGACCCTAGCAGGACCCCAGCAGGACCCCAGCAGGACGCCAGCAGGGCCCCGCACCATTAAAATCGCTTGTTTGCCTTCTGCGTGACATCGCTTCCAATCAGAGGTGGCTCGGCGGCGCCCCCTCCCGGCCTGGCGCGGCCCGCAACCGGGACAAACTTTTAAGTTTGCCAGCCTGAAGGGTCGTGTGCGAGGGGCGGGAGGGGGAGGGGGTGGGGGTTAGGCGGATCAGGCCAAAGCACACAATGGGGATGAAAATCTCGTGTGTTTGTGTGGGTGCCGCGCGGACCGTGCCCCGCTTGCGGCAGATTAGGGCCGGGGTGGCGCGGCCGCCGCCGCAAGGGGTGGTTTGGATGGGGGTAGGTGGAGGAGTTAAAGAGACGGACTTGCTTCACAATGTTAAACACCTCCACGCCTCTCCTACACCTAAGCTAATGACACCTCGTAGCTGCATCCCCGCCCAGGTACCCCACCGCGGCGGGCGTGACATTGTTGCCAGATAATTAGGCAAAAATTCCCACGAATACACCTGTGTGAGGCTGACGGGTATCCCCACCTACCTGCTAGGCAAACTCTCCATACATGAGACAACCTTTCGCTAAGTGGGCAGGCGGAGATATCCGTCTGCCTCACACAGTTGTATTCGTGGGAATATTTGCCTACCTTCCACTAAAACTGAATCGCCATGTGACGATAAATGTTGCTATGAATTGTCGTCACAAGGGCTTGGATGAAACAGTGCATTATTCGCGAGGGGGCTTTCACTCTTAAAATGTGTGACCCGACTATTACGTCTATTACGCTGTGTTAAGCTCTGACATTGCACAAATTTACCCCAAAACATGCAATAAACAGTCTAAAATGACCCAAAAATTAGTATACAATGGAAAATTTCGGCTATTACGCTGCTATTGCTCTTCTATTACGCATACTATTACGCATTCATTAAAAAAAGAGTGACCCGACTATTACGCGAGTGCACACCCCTCGATTATTCGTCACATCACTTGTATCATACGTCACACTGTAATCAATCATTCGTCATTCAATATAAATGAGCTACGCGTCGACTCATTCATCTCACCACTTGTGACGAACCTTTCAACACTGTAAGAAAAAAAACTGTCTTTTGACAAATATCATCTGGATAAAAGTGGAACGTGACTTAGTTGTCATTAATCCAAGAAAAACAATTTGTCAGAAGCCGTAAAAAAAAACATGCGTATTAAAAAAACTCCCAGACTTCACAGCTAAATAACTATCATCAGTGACAACAATTATTGTTGATTAATTAGTTGGAGTTTGACAAATAATTTGTCAAAATCAAATGACAATCTATACGGTGATCATTTTTTTGTCTGGTTGACAGAAGTTTTGTTTCTATTTTTGCACAACTAGTTTGTCACAAAACATGTTGTAAAATGACAAAAGAAATTACAGTGAAGAGAAAAATTTGGCAATGAATTTGTCATAAAGTAATGAAATTTTACCGTGTTATCTGGCAATACTGGGGGTGAAGAAGATGGCCTCCTCCACTCCGATAGCGGTGATGGGCCGGTCTGGCTTTTGGAGCGTGCCCGCCCCGCCCCGCCCCGCCCTGCCCCGCCCCGCCACGCCCCGCCCCGCCCCGCCCCGCCCCGCCCCGCATCGCCCTGCCACGGCATGCCAGCGCCAAGTTACGGCCGCAGCGCGACGTGTCGCAGAGTTTTGGCGTTTCGCACCAGCCCCACATACCTGGCGTGAGCCCCCCGCACCGCACCGGGCTCCACCTATTTATGAATTCCTTGCCGCTCGTTTAGACCTTGAAATTCCAGGGCCTGGCCGCAAAGTGCTGCGTCCAGGGGCCATGTGGGCGGGGCGGGGCAGGGCGAGGCGGGGGCGGTCAGTGGGAGAGGAGGGGGGCGGTTATTTGGGAGCGAGAAAGGGATTTCAAACAGAAAAGTTGATTGTACACGGGCGGGGCGTGGAGGCACGCAAAGGTTACAACTCGTCAAATATTCGAGAGGAGTATGTCGATAATTTATTTCATACAAAACGTTTCAAAGAAACAAATAACATTAAATTTATCAGGACGCGAAAGTTACCTGTACCACTCCGCTGCCCGTGCGAGGGCACGCGATACACTGGCAAAAATCCTGTACCAAAAGTGCAGGAAAATCACGGGATCCCGTACTGGATGAGGTACGGGTCGCCCGTACTTGTTTACTGTACTGTCCATAAGACTCCATCTCCTGTAGTCCGTACTCGAAACACCGTGCCTAAGCAAGTACGTACGGACCCAGGCAAATGATTGACCGTAACGTACCGTACTTTTTGCAGTACTTTTTTCTAGCAGTGTACCGCTGAGCACGTGCTCCGCTTCCCTTCCGTATCCGTCGGGGTCAGGCTGGAGTAGAGTAGAGAGTATCGATAGAGCGAGCGAGATGGCAAGCGAGAGCCCTCGTGCACGCCTGGCCTACAGCTCAACACTGAAAATCCAACAGTGAGCAATGCACGCGTGTACATAGAATGCACGCTGGATATAAAGTGTGCTTAGCCATGCTCACTGTATAAAATGTGAGCAATGTTGAAATGTCCATGCACACTTTACAAACAGAGAGCATGTCATGCACACTTTATACACAGCGTGCATTCCACGCACACTTCATATACAGCGTGTATTGCTCACTGTTGGATTTTCAGTGAGGACTTGCCATCCGCGGCCTCCGCACGCCCGCACAGGGAAAACGACGTCATGGTTTCCAAGCAGTTTTGGAAAAACCAAGCAGCTCTTATGGAGAAAATACACGGGGTTTCCGGGGCTGCTTGAAAACCAGGACGAAGTTTTTTCCGTGGCCCGCTCATCCCGCTCGACATGTCGAGACTAGAGAGACTCCAGTCCCTCTAGTCGAGCCTCCTGCCCGCGTGTAGCACCGCGGCCGCGCGCCACTACTTGAACGCTCCCGCCGCAGTAAAAAAATAAAATGATAACCCTCATCGTGCCGACACTGACGACAACGATCCGACCCTCCGTCATAATCAGGCGAGGAAGAACAAGTTTTAGTTTCAACGACTTTGCCCTCCCCGTGCGCTGCTGGGCAAAATGTGCGCGCACAATCAGTAAGCATTGCCCGCTCCTGCCCTAGCCTACCGGTATTGCCGCGAAAAGTTTCGACGGGTAAATGCGCGAGGCGGGGAGGCGCACAAGCAAATGCACTAGCGGCGGCACAAAGAGAACGAGGCGGCAGGCGGGGGAAAGTGAGAGGGAATCCGACTGGCAGCCCCGGCCGGGGAATTAAAATCACTGCGCCGTCCTACAAATGAGTTTTCGAGCGCCTCTCGCGCCCCGCCCCGCCACGCCCCGCCCCGCCCCGTTTCACCCTTTCTCTCTCGTAGGTGAGGAGAAGTGCTGTGTATAGCGCTGCTGTATATAGTGCTGGAGAGAGAACTTATTGAGCGAGAGGGTACACTGTAAGGCGTTAGACATCTTACCTTATGTAAGGGGTGAGATGTAATTGACCGAAGAGGGGTGATACTCGAATGTATGACTGAAATAGGGTGATACTCCGATGTCTGACCGAAGAAGAGTGCTAAATTTGTGCATCACCGCGGTAAAGAACCATACTTCTCGATACCTCACCACGGAAAACCGCTTGTTATTCGTTCATTGTTCCGTGTCCATCCTAAAAACGCTTATTATTCCGAGCATGTTCCAAAACCACTCATTCTCTAAAACAAATTCCATAAATTCAACTTGAAAATATCTTGAAATTTATCGATTTAAGCCCCTAATATCTGGCATAATGTAATCATGTGTAATCCATTTAATATTGTAATCATATGTATACGTCCGTAAAGATAGTGGTGCCCCACTCGTATTACGCGGTATAACACACCCGTATGACATGGAAAAAATTCTCGCATTTTAGAGCATATTTTGTTATTTTCTAATTTTAAATCACGCGCAATGCCCCTGTAATACCCACACGGTAAAAAGGATTTTATTCTCACAACAAAAAAGTTTGTTAATATAGACACAATCAAAAATATTTGTTCCGGGAACTTAAAATTTGTTGGGGAACCAAGTTTTTGTTACTGAAACAAAATGTTAGTTGTGACAACAAAACCGAGCAAAACTCTCATTCTGTTGTCACAACTAACAGATTGTTCCCACAACAAAAAATTTCTTGCGGTAACAGAAACTTGGTTTCCCCAACAAATTTTTAGTTCCTGGAACAAATTTTTTTTTGATTATGCCTATATTTGCAAACTCGTTTGTTGTGAGAACAAAATCCTTTTTTCCGTGCAGATCACCTGTACGGCAGGGTATTATAGAAGTGAATATCCCCTCGTTATTGAGGCAGCGCCGGCGCGACGAGGCGCGAGCGAGGCGGCTCTCCGCGACACGTCTCGGGCTGAGAGCAGAACAGCTAGAGCGCTCGCTCGCAGCGCTCTGGGTGGCGCGGCGCCATCAGGCAGGATCCCCGGGCCGGACCGGACCGGACTGGCCGATATTGCCCCTGGTGCGCTGCGCCCGGCGCCCCGCCCGACCCGACCCGACAGCCGAGCCGGGCTGGCCGGACAATTTCTCTGCTAA
Organism: Frankliniella intonsa; assembly: GCA_033675135.1. Classification (NCBI taxonomy): domain Eukaryota; kingdom Metazoa; phylum Arthropoda; class Insecta; order Thysanoptera; family Thripidae; genus Frankliniella; species Frankliniella intonsa. The sequence goes on from CM066256.1 coordinate 299,572, forward strand.
AAAGTAATGAGAATTCCTAGTCGGCCGCCTCATCGGCCTTTGTTCCGGCCGGCGCCAGAAAGGCTTCGCGCAGGAAAACCAATCATTGCACAATAATGGAAGACGTCGTGCGACTGCCCGTAGCGCTACAGCGTTACGCGCGTCCGGCGCGGGGAGTGCAAGTTAAAAGCGTTACACCGCACGGAGAGAAAAGACTTGCTGTTCTAGCAAACCTCGTTTCAATGCAAATGTAGTGCCTACAACATTTTTACTGCCCTAGGAAAAAAAATTGCTTCGACAGCAAATTTTATAGCTGTGACTGCAAACAACTTTGTTAAGCCAGCAATATTTTTGCTGTCCTACCAAAAAAAAATTGTAAGCGCTATATTTGGAAACGAGGTTTGCTAGAACAGCAAAGTCTTTTCACTCCGTGCGGGCAGGCCTGCGCACGCGACACGGTGGCGAGCGTCAGGCGGAGACGTATCTTCGATTGGTTAACTTCTCCTCAAAGCGGCAGTCTCCGCTCCGCGCTTCTTCCGACGTGTTTTACCCGGACCCGCCTCATGTGGACGTCCTGCTGCGACCTCGCCTGTCTTTCCGGGGCGGTCTGGCCGATTCAGCTGCTGCTTCCGGTATCCGGTGCAGAGCTCCGGGCGGCTCCAGGACGCTCCCGATGGATGCCAGTGGTTCTTTTACCCGTCTTGTCTCGTCTCGTCTCCTCTCTCTCTCTCTCTCTCTCGCTCGCTCTCTCTCTCTCTCTCTCTCTCTCTCTCTCTCTCTCTCTCTCTCTCTCTCTCTCTCTCTCTCTCTCTCTCTCTCGCTCTTTCTCGCTCTCTCTCTCTCGCTCGCTCTCTCTCTCTCGCTCTCTCTCTCTCTCTCTCGCTCGCTCGCTCTCTCTCTCTCTCTCGCTCGCTCTCTCTCTCTCTCTCGCTCTCTCTCTCTCTCTCTCTCTCTCTCTCGCTCGCTCTCTCTCTCTCGCTCTCTCTCTCTCTCTCTCTCAGATTGCCCTGAAGGGGTGGAACGGAATGAGGAAGTCACTGGGTTCTCGCTCAGTACAGAAGCAGGCCAAGAGAGAGAGAGAGAGAGAGAGAGAGAGAGAGAGAGAGAGAGAGAGAGAGATGGTAGAGTGAAGTGAAACCCTTCCCCCGTGACCCGCCCCCGAGGCGCGGTGCTGCGCCCCGTGCCGAGCCGCCTTGTCCCGGCTGATCGGAATGTGCCGGACAGTCAACACTTCAAACGCCCGCCGCACCTCTAACCCCGTTACTTCAGCCCGACTGGCTGCCGCACCGCCCCACCCCGCCCCACCCCGCCCCACCCCGCCCCGCCCCGCCCCGCCACACCCTGCCCCGCCCCGCTCCGCCACCCCACATCGCACCACTCGCCTCGCGCGCTCCACGCCGCACTTAAATTCCCGCACCCCTTATTGGACGGCCCGACCGACAACACGAAGCCCCATCGACGTCCCGGCAGAAGAATTAGCGCGCGGAGTCCAGTGTTGGGTGCTGCGGGGCGGGGCGGGGTGAGGTGGGGTGGGGCGGGATGGGGTGAGGTGAGGTGGGGCGGGGTGGGGCGGAGTGGGGCGTGGCGGCGGGGCACACGATGATTGCGAGCGTCCGATGCCCCCTCGCTGCTTCACACGACGACCGTTTTGGGGGCCAGAAGTGAACGAACGCGGAGAGAGCGGCAAATAAAAAAAACGTCGAGCAGCGGCACTCTCTACTCCCCAACCCTACGACCCGACCCCTCCTTTCCCACTCTTCAACGGGGTGATACTGTTAAAAAAATATCTACTCTGGGAAAACAAATGTTTAGTTCTGCACATCAATTGGTGTTTGATAATGTTCGCATATAGGACACCTGGTTGTCGAGCTGATCTAAACGTCAACTGGTGCTGCAGTTGCCCCACACTTGTCGAAACGATTAGTAACTGCATACCACATCGGGAGCCGTTCACCAGTGACCCGCGAACATCTTCCGCGGTTCCACTAGGAGCCGCGGCAACCTCTCACAGTTCCGCGGGGACCCGCCGTCACCCCCGCGGTTTCTTCAGGACCCGTGGCCTCGCCCGGGCGGGGGATGACGAAAAGGGTAAGGCCACCCCGCTGGCCCTACCCCGTCGTCCGCTAAGTCCCACCTCAAGGGTGGGTTACCTACCTTCCGGCGCAATTTTTTCAAATTGAAATTTAGCGTAGCGCCGCCAATTTTCAATTCCGACCCCAAGTGTCCTAAATCAAAACGCTTCCCTAGGCACCCCTTACACGCCCTTGAAATAAATTAAGTCGGAAAAAAGTCACCCTGTATCTACTCTGGGAAAACAAATGTTTAGTTCTGCACATCAATTGGTGTTTCTACATTCAAATGTGCAAAAACTAAACACCTGGTGGTGTCGAGCTGATCTAAACGTCAACTGGTATGCAGTTGCCCCACACTTGTCGAAACGATTAGTAACTGCATACCATGTGGTGTGCAGTTTCTCGAAGTATCCCATTCTAAAAATATGCCTACGGTACGGGCCCACGTGTGCAATTGCGTGCACGTTACAAAACGTTTAGTAACTAGACATTACGTGATGTTTAGTTCGTCTTGACACCATGTAATGCACTGGAAATCCAAGTGTACGAATGTCGCTCACTTGTAGATGAGCGAATAAATTCACTCACTTGTAGGTGAGCACCTACAAGTGAGCGAATAGTCATTTGCTCACCTACAAGTGAGCGAATAGTCATTTGCTCACATACAAGTGAGCGAATAGTCATTTACTCACCTATAAGTGAGCGAATAGTCATTTGGATTTCCAGTGTGTGCAAAGTAATCAATTCGACACAAAAATTGCACATTTGTTTCACCAGTGTAAAAAAGAATTCTCAACTCTGTCCGGTCCGCTCTGGCAGTGCGGTGTGGTACGTTGCGCGCTACTGCCGGTGCCGGCCGCGCGACGCTTAAAACTCTCCTGGAAATTACGCTTATAAAAACGTCGCGCGCGCCTGCCTGCCTGCCTGCCCTTATACCCGCCTCGCGCGCGCGCTGATTTGTTTAGCAAAGTGCAAATAAGGTAATCTCGGTGCGAATAATGCGCGGCTTAATGTGACTTATTCGCAGGGGCGGTGGGGTTGTTACCGCCGGCCGTTCGCTGGCTCACCGCGCCAGGCCAGGCCAGGCCAGTGCGTAAAGCACAATTGCGGGCTGGCCGGTGCGGCCAGCTGCACGGTGACTCGCAGGCTGAGACGTACAGTACAGTGTGCTACACCAGCTGCACGGTGACTCGCAGGCTGAGACGTACACTGTGCTACACCAGCTGCACGGTGACTCGCAGGCTGAGACGTACAGTGTGCTACACCAGCTGCACGGTGACTCGCAGGCTGAGACATACACTGTGCTACACCAGCTGCACGGTGACTCGCAGGCTGAGACGTACACTGTGCTACACCAGCTGCACGGTGACTCGCAGGCTGAGACGTACACTGTGCTACACCAGCTGCACGGTGACTCGCAGGCTGAGACGTACACTGTGCTACACCAGCTGCACGGTGACTCGCAGGCTGAGACATACACTGTGCTACACCAGCTGCACGGTGACTCGCAGGCTGAGACGTACACTGTGCTACACCAGCTGCACGGTGACTCGCAGGCTGAGACATACAGTACAGTGTGCTACACCAGCTGCACGGTGACTCGCAGGCTGAGACATACAGTGTGCTACACCGCGGAGAGCTCGGTGAATCACAGGCTGATGCGCACGTACGCGCTGTCCTATCCTACACCACGCTCAGCACGGTGAATCGCAGACTGATAAGAGTGCGGTAAGATGTTCCACGGCCAGCACGGTGACTCGCAGGCTGATATAGGCGTACAGTGTGACGCACTGAGGCCAGCACGGTGACTCACAGGCTGATGCGCACGTATGCGCTGTCCTATCCTACACCACGCTCACACTCTTAACTTCTTACAAAGAAAATTCTTGTATTACAAAGAATTCTGTGCAACCGTAATACAAAGCCAAATTTTCTTTGTAATACAAAGAAAAATCTTTGTAATACAAAGCAAAAATTTTTGTAATACAGGAAAATTTTCTGTTTATTACATTTGCACAGAACTCTTTGTACTATACGAAAAAATTCTTTGTAAGAAGTTCAGAGTGCAGCACGGTGAATCACAGACTGATAAGAGTGCGGTAAGATGTTCCACGGCCAGCACGGTGACTCGCAGGCTGATATAGGCGTACAGTGTGACGCACTGAGGCCAGCACGGTGACTCACAGGCTGACAGGCGCATGCACTGTGCTTCACCCGCTTCACCACCGCCAGCACGGTGACTCACAGGCTGATAGGCATGCACTGTGCTACACCGCGGTCAGCACTGTGACTCGTAGACTGTGGCACGCAGCTGCTCTCCCGGCATTTTCCCTGCCTATACACTGCAAATCCTCGAATCCATAGTTCCTCGCCCGAAGAGGGGAAGGACACTTTTCCTTGCTTATTTAGGGTGAGAATTTTAAACCTCACTCTATTCACTGTAAAAACTTCGTCCAGGTTTTCAAGCAGCCATTCATGTTTTTCAAGCAGATTTGGATAAACCAAGCAACCCCGATTCGGCTGCTTGGAATTCTGGACATTTTTCAAGCAAGTCGGCTTGGAAACAGCCAAACGCAAATCAGGCCGGCCGACCGAGCCTTCTTGCTTTTCCAAGCAGGTCGCATCATGTGGTCTGACCGTGGTTTTGGTCACGTTTGTGATGCGACCCCCCTAGGTGAAATGCCGTATACCCAGGAGCTTTCGTCGCATCACATGGCGTGACGTAAGTTTAGGTCGCATGACGTGGTGTGACCAAAAATGGTCACACCAATTGATGCGACGCACGTCACGTTTTTTTTTTCCAGTGCAGCACCCTGCTTGGCAGTGTATCGCATAGGCCGCTGCCTTGGCACGGACCGCTGCACTTTGGCTGGGTTCGGGTCCGACTAGCGCCGTGTCGGGGCGTGGCGGCGCGTAGCGGCGGGTGGGAGCGTGGCGGGGGCGGGGTGGCTTGTTCCTGGCTGCCTCGACTGGCCAGCAGGCCAGGGCTACCCCTCGGGCTACCCCCATCTCCCCCACCCCCAACACGACACAACCCTCCTCGCCCACACTCTACTCTAACCTCGCGCGCCCACACCTTTCCGAAGGCCTTTTCCTTTTCTTCCTACATTTTCTTCAGCCGTCGCAGCAAAACCCCTGGACTGATCGATTTTCACCGGGTACACTCATCGTTTCAATTTATTTTGATACGTAGTAAATTGAGCGACTGATCGAATCTCTGACATTTTCACGCAATCCGCGCATTCATTCGGAAACAGTCCACAATAATTTATTTATTTTTCTTCACAAAAAGAATCTGCTCGTTTTAGAATTATAAAAAAAAAATGAAGTGAGAAAAATCGTCTGCTGTTGGCGAGGAGTCCGCGCTGAGCTGTGCTATCAGACTACGCGCCCGTTCAGTGTTATTCCACCGCGGGTGGCAGATGAGCGGGCAGAGCACACTGTTAAACGGAATCGTCATGTGACTTGCTGAAACACTGCTGCGGATTGTTTGCCACAAGGGCTGAGATGAAACAATCGTCACATCACAAGTATCATTCACTGTAAAAAATAAACATGTAAGTTCACGCCGTTTTTAGTAATTTGTGATTTACAAACGGTGTTGTAACTTTACGATCGAAATCGTAAATTTACGAAAGCCTGTTTGTGCTCGTTTAAGAATCACAAGTCGATAACCAAGTGTCCCACCTCGACTCGTTTGTCTCACCTGTTGTGACGGATCATAAGTAAAACTTATAGCACTGACTTTGTCGTAATATGACGCCTCAACATTTGACACAGTGCAGAGGACGGCGCGCCGGGGCTGGATGGCGCACCCAGAGAACCATTAAGTTGATACAACCAAATCAGGGCCGTAGGAAACAAAATAGAGTTCTTGAAACCGACTAAATTTTAGTGCCCACATTTTTGACTAAATATGGTCAAATCAACCAAAACTTGTTTAAACTGACTAAATTATTTAATCAGTACGAACAAAATTTAGTTCACAGAGCTAAACTTTAGTCGATTTTACACCTAGAAAACGGTTCCGTTGAATCAACGGATTTTACGAATACAAGCAATTTTTCCCATGCTTCAAGAAAATTTTCCAATGCTTTTAACGGGAATTCTATTAAATCATTGGAAAATTTCCATGAATCATGGGAAAAATTGCCTATATTCCTATTTCACGTCAAATCCGTTGATTCAACGGAACCCTTTTCTGGGTGTAAATTTAGTTCCCTGGACTAAACTGTTTTCTGGGTGGCGGAACGCGGGACACGGCCACTCGCCACACTTACCCGCGCGATCTGCCCGTCGGGCCCACCCCCACCCCCACCCCCACCCCCACCCCCACCCCCTCCCGCGGGTTCATTAAGCGGTCGTACATGGCGCTGGCGTCGCGCTGATAGCGTGAGCCGCGTGCACACACAATGTGGCCGCCGCGCCGGCCCGCGCGGGGACTCGCACACTAACGGGCCGTGTAGTATTTTGTGCGTAACTGTACAAACACGTCACTTACGCGCGGTATTCTTACATAATTACGCACAATATCGTGATCTCGTACATAAATGACACTGGTAGAACGAAAGCGTAGTTGTACGCCTTTTTCAAGCGTACAAGACCTCACGCCCTTGTTTGAAGCCTACGCCCGCCTTCACAGGCCCCTGAGAGGTAGGCAATGCGCGCGCGCTGGTTCACCCGTGTCGCGCGGGACTGCCTACGACTGCCTCCACAGGCCCCTGAGAGGTAGGCAATGCGCGCGCTGGTTCACCCGTGTCGCGCGGGACTGCCTACGACTGCCTCCACAGGCCCCTGAGAGGTAGGCAATGCGCGCGCGCTGGTTCACCCGTGTCGCGCGGGACTGCCTACGCCTGCCTCCACAGGCCCCTGAGAGGTAGGCAATGCGCGCGCGCTGGTTCACCCGTGTCGCGCGGGACTGCCTACGCCTGCCTCCACAGGCCCCTGAGAGGTAGGCAATGCGCGCGCGCTGGTTCACCCGTGTCGCGCGGGACTGCCTACGCCTGCCTCCACAGGCGCCTGAGAGGTAGGCAATGCGCGCGGGCTCACAACCATACGCTTCAACTACGCTTCAAGGAAATTCCCCCCATGCATTTAGATAGGAGAAAAGGAGCGCATGAGCTCTTGTTTCAAGGAGGGCGTACGGACTGGACGCGTCATGAAAGGCGCTATGTTACACCTTGGTTTTACCAGTGTAAGCATAATTTGGTACGTAATTATGCACAAAATTGTACTTAAGCTACGATAGCCCGTTAGTGTGCGGTGCACACACGCTGAGAGCGGACAGAGAGCGAGGGAGAGAGCGAGAGCGAGAGAGAGAGAGAGAGAGAGAGAGAGAGAGAGAGAGAGAGAGAGAGAGAGAGAGAGAGACGTAGCCGCGCAGCGCAATAAGTTGAAATATTATCCGCGCCGCGACGTGAACTTGGCAGAGAGACTTTACCGGCGGTGCGCTTTATTCTCCTGCAAAAACAAATTCAGGAAACCAGCGGAAGCGAAATATAAGAATGAAAAGCGATAAAGTTTAACGTTTACGGGTCCAGAAAACAAACAACACGGCAACAAGGACCCACGACACGGCCAGCCCGAGCTCGACCCGCACGCAAAGCCTACTTTCCTTTTTTTCTCATTTTTTTTTATCGATAGCGGCGCGCTGCTCGCGACCCAGGCCGCTGCCGGGCCGGGCCGGGGCGGGGGCGCCCGCCCGAGCGCACTGGCTCGGAGGACACTCTCATCCCCCTTTCTGATTGTAACCAAAACAGGCGAAACACCGGCTCCGTTCACACAGGCTGCTGAGGAGCCACCGGAGGGGGGGGGGGGGTCCGGTGGGACGGTGGGGAGGGGAGGGGGGCTGCGAGCGCCCTGCCTGGCCCCCCGCCCGGGTCAGGCCCACACAACAACAAATTGGAGAGCCAACTCAGACCCATCCTAAGTTTGCGGGGAGCGGGACCTGGGCTGGGCTGGGGCTCCACCCGGATCGACTAGGGAGCAAGCAGGAGAGAGAGAGAAAGAGAGAGAGAGAGAGAGAGAGAGAGAGAGAGAGAGAGAGAGAGAGAGAGAGAGAGAGAGAGAGAGAGAGAGAGAGAGAGAGAGAGAGAGAGAGAGAGAGAGAGAGAGAGAGAGAGAGAGAGCGAGACGCGAGTAGGAAGAGAAGGGGAGTCCCCTGCAGCGACGCCAGCGACGCGCCGGGTGTGGCGGGGCGTGGCGGGGCGTGGCGGGGCGTGGTGGGGCGGGGCGGCAGGACGGGCGCGTGCTCCCACGGCGGACTAGGCCCCACCGCACCCCGCCCCGCCCGCCGGGACCAGGGAGGGAAGAGAGGATGAAGGCGAGGACGGCGCGACGCGACGGGCACGATCAGGAGGAAGAGGACGAGGAGGAGGAGGGCGAGGGGGAGAGGGGGCCATGAATTAGGAAGCGCGCCGGGCCGGGCCGGGCCGGTCGTGGGGCGGAGAGTGCCGGCGGACACCTGCCACCAGCGCCCCGCCCCGCCCCGCCCCCCCCCGCCCCGCCCCGCCCCGCCCCGCCCCGCCACGCCACGCCACCACACGACCCCTGCCGGGGCCTCACCCAGGACCCATCACGGGGGCTCGTGGGGCCTCATACGGGCCTCACGGCCGCATCAACAGAAACACTTTGGCCGCCGCAAGACGAGCGCTCAGCCGCACTAAGCTGCTGGGCTGGCCGCCACACCCCACCGCACCCCACCACACCCCGCCACGCCCCGGGAACACTGCACCACCAGGTCGGCCGCCCCGGCCCCGCCCACCTCGCCGTGCCCTGCCGGGGTGGACATGGTCTCCTCTGGCTGGCTAGTGCTGGCAGTCGTCCCCGCCCCGCCTCGCCCCGCCCCGCCCCACCCCGCCTTGCCCCGCCCAGCCCAAGCACTACACTGCCCGCATGCAAACTCCCGGGTAGCGTCACACGTCGAAGGAAACTTTTCCCCTCGACTTTGGGGGCGAATCTTTTTCAAATAAATTACCTCGACGCCGACACTCCCCGCTCCCCTTTTCCCGAAGCTTTATAGAACTGCTCTTGACCTTGTCCGAGCGGTTTGGCACTTAGGTAAGCTTGTTGGGCCAAGATGTTCATTCTATTTTCTTTAACTGAAGATTCGTCGTGTTTATTCGGAAGTGGCCAAATGTGCTCAAGTAGACAGGAATTCTGAAAACTATAGAATGTGTGGGCGTCAATCAGTTCTTTTGTTTTTCCGAGCAGTTTGCTGGTGCTGGTGCTGCACTGTTAAACCAAGTGTTCAGCTGCTCAACACTTGTATGTGTGCGACTTCCAGCCAAGCACGCGCAAGGTGCAACTCGGCATTTGTGCACTTGCAAATGTCAAATTCGCCAGTTGTACATGTATAGTGTTCAACTCAACACTTGTGCACCTGCAAGTGTTCAGCTGCCCCGTGCAACACTATCTTTGTTGCACACTTGCAAGTGCACAACAGTTGTCTCGAGTTAAACACTTAGAGGTGTACAACTGGCTAGTTAAACACGTGAAATTGCACAATTGCCGATTGCGCACTTGCACGTGCTAGGCTGGAAGCTGCACACATACCAGTATTGAGCAGTTGAACACTTGGTTTAACAGTGTGGGGCCGGCGCGGCGCCCGAGGCGCGACCCTCAGCCCGTCCCCTGACGGGGTGCTGGGGCCGCGGCCGGCCGTCAAGGGGCTCAAAAATGAGAAACTTAGCTCGTTCCAGGGGGCAGCACCTTCTTGCAGAGATGAGCCCCGCCAGCGCCCGCCCCGCGGCTCGGAGGAAGCGTATTATGTTTCACTTAATATTAGCCTTCTTTCAAAGCGACCCCGAGGCCTCGGGCGTGGCGTGGCGGGGCGGGCGGGATGGGGTGGGGCGGAGCGGGGTGGGGTGGGATGGGGCGGGGCGGGGCGGCCATGGGCAGGCAGTTTGCGCGGACACATCCTGGCCACGAACACCGTCTAACGGATTTCTTAAAACGAATTTGCAGCAGGAGAAATGATTAACAGGACGGCCCGGCGACGGCCTGTTTCGTGTAAGCGAAAAGCACGCGATGCGCCGACGAGCGACTGTACCTGCACCTACACTAATAACAGCTTACAATGATTTTCACTGTAAGCTACGGTGAACCCTGCAGCACTGTGGCTTACGGTGAATCAGGGTGCATCACCGTAGCTTACAGTGACATTCACCGTAGCTTACAGTGACATTCACCGTAGCTTACGGTGAAAATTAACTGCAGGGTTCACCGGCACTGAAAACGGGGGAATGATGCATGTTATTACGCGAGGATAACGCGCGGTATCGTGCGGTTTTCGTAAAATATCGTTGAAGCAAACTTCTGAAATTTATTTTTGATGACACCATTGAATTCCTCGTAAAATTTCCGTTCGAACGAGCATACATGTCATGGGGTTCCAACCAATAATTTACTGGGATATGATTCTTGTAAGTGTCTTTTTTCGGGTTTGAAACCCCATGACATTTATGCTCGTTCGAACGGAAATTTTACGAGGAATCCAATGGTGTCATCAAAAATAAATTTCAGAAGTTTGCTTCAACGATATATTACAAAAATCGCACGATACCGCGCGTTATCCTCTCGTGATAACATGCATCATTCCCCCGTTTTCAGTGGGTGCTTACAGTGAAAATCACCGTAAACTTTTTAGAGTGTAACGAGCGACTTACACAGCAACTTTATGTGGGGTTCAGGGTAAAAAAAAGTAAAAGTAAAAGTGCCTGCGGATGGACGGCTATGGGAAAGGTGCCCCTAGTGAAAGTGACGACTGAGAAGCGAGGGAGTGGGAGATAGAGAGGGGAAGGGGTATAGACGCACGTTTAAGGGGAGAGAGAGAGAAGGAGAGATAGGGTGAGAATGAGTAGAGAGACCATCTCTCTCGCCTTACCTATCCCGCCTCTCTCCAGCCCCGCCCCATTTCTATGGAAACAAGCCCGGCTCCTCTGGACCAGTCATCGCCATCAGATTCAAGCTCGAGAACGACGGGGCGGCGGGAGCGGAGAGAGGGGAGAAAGGGGAGAGAGGAAGAGAGAGGAGGGGAGAGAGGTGGGCGTGAGAGGGAGAAAGGGGGGAGGGGAGAGCGGTGGGAGTGAGGGGGGAAGCGTGGGGAGAGGGGAGAGAAGGAAAGCAGAAAGGCTGGCCTGGCTGGAGCTCTGCGCGCTCCCCTCGTCTTACACCGGCCATGGTAATTCCCTGCCATTCTTCTGACAAACAAGTCTTCTTCTCTCTCAGGTGATTCCTCGGGTAATGCGAGACGACGACCCACTCACCGCAGGGTACCCCATCTCTCCACACTGAAAGTGAACTTAATTTAAGAGGGAAAAAAGGGCGGATTTTTAAAGTGACGTTCACTGTTAAACTGTATCGGCGTGTGACGAAAAATATTACTGCGCACACTGCAAAAAAAAATAGGTACGGAAAAAGTACCGCTAATAATTTTTCCGGAGACTTCCGTACTTGAGGAAAACGGAAACGCCCTAGTAACACAGGTTCATCGGGCGACTGTCGCCCGACTATCGCCAGGCGACAACATGTTAACGTCTCGTCATCGCCGGCGTTACTTCGTCGATATGCGAAATGGCACTAATGACAAGAACGTATCTCTCCCAAGCTCAACGTGCGTGGCGTGAACGCCGGCGTCCTCGCCTCGTCAACGCTCGCCTTCGTCGTGGCGAGTGTGCCGGGCGCTGGCGTGTCGTTTCACGGATTGGCACAGGTTGCGGGAGCCCAGCAGGTCATCCAGCACTGGGGCAGCTATAGCCGTGTTGTTGAGATGGTGGCCATCGGAATGGCAGGACCGAGGCGTCAGCGTGGCGTTAATCGTTTGACAATTATTTGCGGCGGTACGAAAAAGAAATGGCAGCGGTGAGGAGTCGAACCCGCTCAAATGGTACTAGTATCTGATGCCTTTACCACCTCGGCTAAGCGCCTCACATGGAGAATGGTGTGCTGCGTAGGGTTCTGTATCTGACTCGAGAAGCAGGTAACCGTTCTCGCCTCTCAGTTATCGCCACGTTGTTGCCCTCCTGTTTCCCCACATGTGTTCGAACATCCATTATTCTGTCTGAAAAGACTCAGAAATATTCTAAGTCCCTGGTCTCGCTAAGACCTGCGCGAGCGCTGAGCACGCATATTATTGTTGCCCAGGCGGCTGCCATCTGGGCGAAATTGTGGCATTGCTGTTACGAGAAGATCGCCTACTCATCAATGCGCGCTCGTTGAGTTCTTGTGAGATCAGAAATGATGTTGAATGATCAGCGAGGAGACTGAGGTATCGCGAGTGTCGCCACGGCAGTGACGCCACAGCAAAGGACAAGGCGAGCCTTGCCGGACGGCTAACGCTGCGTTCATGCGCCGCGCATGCGCATTAAGGACGCACTAGCGGTGCCGCAGCGTTCTCAGCAAACAAGACGATTTCGTGAACAATGATATGTCAACGCTACGGTGGTGCCGCGCTAAAGTAACAGGGGAGAGTCGCGTGAACAATAAAGACATGACAACATGCGGCGGCAATAGCTGGTGAACAAAATAAATCTGACACTGAACTGGCGTCAAGTTCATGTGCGCGCGAGAGCCGCCGCATCGGTATCGTTACATTGACAATCGGTACGAACCTAACGAGTGATAGAGGGCAACTGCTGCCACATCACCTGTGAATCGGTAGTCGCGAAGGCGATAGTCTGGCGTCACACGCATTTCTTCAAAAGACCCTCGGTGAATGAGGCGTTGACTTGCTGTCAATGCGTGGGCGGGAATCGCCTCGGTGACAACGCGGCGTCACTCCCCGCCGACAGACATTTGACCTCGAAATTACTATAGTGTTACGCTTACTGTCGTTGGAGTGCCTTTTCGTGATAGGCAGTCAATCATTTGGAAACCAACGCCGCATTCACTTTTGGGCGACAGTTTCCTATGCGTAACTCGGGCGAGACTTGAGCGGTCGACGGGAGGCGGCTATCGGGCTCCCGGGCGGCGAGGGCGAGGCGGGTCTAGCTCGACGGTCCTGTGTTACTAGGGCGTCCGTTCAACTCCTACAATTTCTACAGTACCGTTAGAGAAAAACTAGTTTATGGCAGGGAAGGAATCGTCCGTACCCATCATAGTACGGAACGCTTCTGTCATCGGTTCCGTACAATGCATCTCACTTTTTACAGTGCATTAGTTTGTCACCGTCACAAGGGAGATGAAATAGTCGTCATATCACATGCTTCATTGGCCACAATGTGATGAACTGTTTGTCATCCAAAATAAGTGAACTATATTTGTCGACTCATTATCCAATTTATCTCACCTCTTGCGACGAACATTTTATGGGTAAAAATAAGCCTTGACTTTGTAGTAATGTGACGAATTAAAACTCTACAGTGTTGTTCAGATCATGAGAAGACTGGAAAAATAATAGTTTTCCCTCTGCATTTTACACCATTTGCAATTCAACGGTAGAGCAAAGCGCATCAGTGCCCCAGAGCCAATATTTCTCTTTCGTCAAATTCGCAAGCGGGTACAAATCAACGAGGAAAACCTGACGGTGAAAGGGGAGGGGGAAGGGGGAGGGGGAGCAGCCGCAGCTGGAAGCAGCGCCAACTGCCCGACAAACCGTCAAACCACACCGCTATCGGGACAAGCGGCCACACTACTCTTAAAAAGAATAACGGCGAATTGACGGTTCACACGTGCCAATTAATTTCCGACGGTTGCCGTATTTGATACGGCGCTGACTTCGGCCGACCGTACCTCGTTTGAGTGCTACGGAGTTAGAATACTCTGTTCTTCCGTACCATTTTTAGTGGGTACGGTGAAGCCGGTTCACGGCTTCGTGGCATAATATCAGTGGGTACGGTCCCTCCGAACTGTGTGATCCGCACACTGGAAATCCAAGTGTATGAATGTCGCTCACTTGTCGATGAGCGGATAAATTCACTCACTTGTAGGTGAGTGAATGACTATTCGCTCACTTGTAGGAGAGCGAATGACAATTCACCAAATGGTCATTCGCTCACCTGCAAGTGAGCGAATAGTCGTTTGCTCACCTACAAGTGAGTGAATTTATTCCCTCATCTACAAGTGAGCGACATTCGTACACTTGGATTTCCAGTGCATCATTTCAATTTCGCGGGTACGGTGCACCGGTCCCATATTTTACATTGCACTCGCCCAATACACATATACTGTACCCTGGCACAATAAAATGATTACCCTAGTGGCCCAGTGGTGAAGCTGATGCGAATGCATAAAATGCAGGCGAAACAACTTGCGGAGACGAAATACCGCGAAACCACCGGAAAGCCCGTACGGTACATGCCGCAAAATAGCTCGCGTACGCCGTGTTCTGTTGGAATTTTTCACCGGGCGTGTGGTCCCTCTGGCGAGCACTGCCCCTGCCCTTTCTGCTAGTTCCTGTCCGACCCTGGCCGGGCCGGGCCTGGCGCTGCCGCCCTTCCCTACCCCGAGGCGGTAACAACCGCGACCTTCAAGACATGGCAATTATTGCGGGACACTGCGCCCGCCCCGCCCCGCCCCGCCCCGCCCCGCCCCGCCCCGCCGGCCGTTACATCCGATCCTAAAAGCTGGACCTAGACATCCAACCGCCGTATACCGACATCCACGTCCCTCTGCACGCCGGGGACGCGGCGGGGCGCGCGCGCGTGGACGGCACCACTGTGAAAAATAGTCGTAGGTTTACGGGAAAATTTTCAACGAAGTGCAGTTGTAAAGCTACAATCCCAAATCGTAAAATTACAAGCACTACATTTCGGCTTGAAATTCATCCATGAGCAAAAAAGGCCCGTGGTAAATTTACAACATACTTCATAAATCGTAATTTACAAAATTTTTCGTAAGTCTACAAAAATATTTTTCACAGTGACAGGACGGGGGGGCCCCAACGGGACACAGCCAAAAAAGTAGAGTGGCGCGGTAATAAAACTGGACGAGAAAATAACAGAGCGAGTTGCGCGGTCCTCTCTCTATTCCCTTTTCTCTCGTGTCCGCCCCGCCGCCTCTCTCGCCGCCCGGCCGCTTATTTACAATCCCTTGGCGATTCTGCGCTTTGCGGCAAATTCCGCTGTACGCGGCCCCAACCGCAGCCACCCTACTTGGCGGACACACGTTAGGATATGTTAGGGTAGGTAAGGTTAGGTTAGGTTAGGTTAGGCTAGTTTAGGTTAGGTTGGCTGCGTGGGTCCTATAGAGTCCCGAAAGCCGCTGGACGCTGCCGAGGCCGCGTACTGCTGAATTTGCCGTAAAGCGCTGAATCGCCAAGGGATTGTAAATAAGCCGCCCGGCCCGGCGGACAGCGGGGCGCGTTGCGCCGGGCAAAACCGCACACGACCCGGCCGGCCCGGCCGGCCCGGCCAGCACCGCGCCGCTGCGGCAAAAAAACCACTGTTCATAGTCCAGCCATAGCCAACTCGGAGCCGGTGTGCTCCGCCTCGCCCCACCCGGCCGGCCGGACACGGCTGATTCGGATAGTTTATCGCCGCTCAGGCACTTCTTGAACTCCAGCAGGCACCACACTCCCCCCTACCCCCCCCCCCCCCCCCCCCCCCCACTCCCCATATATATTAAGAGGCAGGCCGACGTGCCCCGTCGGACTAGACCAGACTGCGCGCGCCGCCACGGCAGACGACTGACTCAGAAGATCGCTCTCGTGCCTCCGTCCTTATCGCACCCACGGCAGAGCCCTATGTTGGGTACACTGTAAGAAAAAACTACGGAGAATCCAGTTAATTTTTTATGTACAGAGCTCTTTCGTACCTTAAAGACGGAAAACTCCGTTCTCTGGCAACGGGATTCCCTGTTCTTTACTTCTCTGTCAATCAATCCCATTTACACAGCCAAACTGAGTCTCCCATTTAGAGGGTCGTTAAATAACCAGGATGCCAGGCCTGTCATTATAAGGAAAGGCGCAGAACTAAAAACCGGAGAATTCCGTTGCCAGAATACGGAGTTTTCCGTATTTAAGGAACGGCAGAGCTCTGTACCGGGTGTTTCTTTGAAAGCGTAAAAGTGTTGCGGGATTGCATACTCTCCAGCGCTGCAGGGGCCATGGCCCCTTACGGGCGACTGGAGTAGGCAAACCCGCAGCACCGTTTCCCATTCAAAGAAACACTCGGTACATAAAAAATTAACTGGGTTCTCCGTAGTTATTGCTAACAGTGCAAGGCTGTGCCCCGTGAGTGCAACGATGACAAATGTGTCATCTTCGGAATCAGTTGGCAGAACAGCACCCCGCCGACACCACGGGCACGCCTCGCGCTCATGCGTGCCGGCCGGGCGCCTGGGGGGTAGGCCGCCGCGACACACGCGTGCACTGCGTGAGTGGGGAGGTGCCTACCTCGCAGGCGCCGTGCCGTACGCGCTACGCGCCGCGCCCGCCGCCACAACCGGTTTAGAGCGCACTTATTTAGCGACGTGATGCGCGGCGGGGCGGGTGCAGCCACCGCATGCACGGTGCCCCGCGAGTCCCTGTTTCCATACGCCCTCTCCCTCACATTCTCTCTCCCCTCACTCTCTCACACTCTCTGCTCTCCCTCACTCCCTTACACTCTCTCTCCCTCACTCTCTCAAGGTGGATTTAGTGTTTCAATGTTCTTGCGTGAAAAATCACGCAGCTGCGTGAAAAATCACGCGGCTGCGTGATTTTTCTGACCAGTTTCGACCAGCGTCGTCTGCCGTCATTGCCAGGCTGGGCCACATACAGCAGGGAGCATTATTAGCATTATTGAGCGGTTCAATGTAAGGCAGGTAATTCAAAGTCCATGTCAAGAATATAACAAAGATATGTGTAAACACTCGCTGACTGTTTATTCAAAATGTGCGTCCGATGACGACGGCAAGGACTATACCGACATGTCCGGACGGCCGTATGTCTTGTTATGTCATTTATTTCAAACGTGTTTAAACATAGCTTTCAGGTTTTTTGTTGTCGTGGAAGTGACGATTAATTTTCCCAGTCAAAGAAAATAGGACTAAAAGCTGGCATTTGGCATTGAATGACCCCCGTGTCTCGAAAGGGAATCACGACGTTAGGTGTGTACCGTCTGCGCGGCCGTCCGGACATGTCGGTATAGTCCAATGCGCCAGTGTCGTCAAGTCCTCCGTCGTAGTGCTCATTTTGTCTTGCTCGGCTCCGCCCAGCCCAGCTAGGACGCTCTGCAACGCCTTCGATCGCTTTTTTTGTGGGAAATCGGCGTTCTTTGCCGTGTGTGTGGTTTCGAGCAGCTTGGCAAACGCGGCAGCTGCTCCTGGAACGTACCCGCGTGATTTTAACGCGGCTGCGTGATTTTTCACGCAAGATGGTTATGTGTAATTTCTCATATAGCTGCGTGATTTTTCACGCGGCTGCGTGATTTTTCACGCAAGATGGTTCTGTGTAATTTCTCATATAGCTGCGTGATTTTTCACGCGGCTGCGTGATTTTCACGCAGCTGCGTGAAATTCACGCGGCTGCGTGATTTTTCGCGCAAGATCTGAAGATTGTTCAGTTAAAGAGCTACATCTGAACTCGAAGTCGGAATGCTATTGGCCGGCTTTGAATTGACGAATCGATGTCAATCCCTACTGAAACACCCCTTTTCACGCAGCTGCGTGATTTTTCACGCATGAACTTTGAGAACACTAAATCCACCTTCACACTCTGTCTCCCTCAATCTCTCGTACTCTCTCTCTCTCTCTCCCGCACTCTCTTCCGCACTCTCTCTTCCTATCCATCCCTCCTCCTCACACTGTTAAACCGAATCATGTGACGATAAATATGCTACGAATATTTCGTCACAAGAAGTGAGATGAAACAGTCGTCGTATGGCATGCATCTCGTCATATCACATTCATCATTCGTCACATGACATGCAGCATTCGTCACATTCGTTGTCACACTGTGGTGAACCATTTGTCATTCAACATTTATCACACCCCTTGTGACGAACCTTTCAAGAGTAAAATTTAGCACTCCCTCCTCCCTCCTCCCTCCTCCCTCCCTCCTCCCTCTCCATCCTCCCTCCCTCCTCACGCCCTCCTCCTCTTCCTTTCCTCCTCCTCGTCACTCCCCCTCCCCCTCGCTCCTCCCTCAATCCCCCTCGGCTCACTCGGCCTGGTTATAGCCCTGGCCGCCCCTGGCCGCCCCCGCCGCAGCGCACGACGCGCCTATATTGTATCCGGGACAATTGTTATCGCTAAGGATGGGTCGGCCGGGTTGGCGGGCGGGGCTGGGCGCGGTGGGGTGTGGCGGGGCGGGGCTGGCGGGGCGGGGCTGGGCGCGGTGGGACGTGGCGGGGCGGGGCTGGCGGGGCTCGACCGGGCAGGCCACACATCCCACGACGTGAATTCAGTTAGGCCCTAAAACGGCGCCCCTGCGTTATTTACGCGTTAGTGCTGAAATTCCTTACCCCCGGCCCGAGGCAGGCCTGGCCTATCTCACTATCTGCCGCCCCCTACCTTTACCGACCTACCGACCTACCTTTGGGGTAGGGAGGGTCGTTGCCGCGGTGCCCATCAGCGTAGCGCTTAAAGTTACTCTGAAATCATTTTCTCTCCGGCCTTTGCCTTATTTGAAATAAACAAAGCGGCAGGTACTCCCGTCTGCTATCAGCCTCAGACCCATCACATGGTAGCTCGTTTTAAAGCTCTTTCAATAAAAAATATTAATTTAAGAAAAAATTCAAACATTTTTAATTCGCCACAAAAATTGAGCTAAATGGTGTGAGACGTTTTGGTCTTGCACCAAATGGTGTGAGACTGTCTCACACTTGTATTTCCAGAGTACAGTGTCAGCAGCACCCACTGTGAAAAAAATAGTCGTAGGTTTACGGGAAAATTTTCCACTAAATACAGTTGTAAAATTACAATCGCAAATCGTAAAATTACAAGCACTACACATCAGCTTGAAATTCATTCACGAGCCAAAAACGGTCCGTCGTAAATTTACAACATATTTCGTAAATCATTATTTACAACATATTTCGTAAATCATTATTTACAACATATTTCGTAAATCATTATTTACAACATATTTCGTAAATCATTATTTACAAAATTTATCGTAAATCTACAAAGACATTTTTCACAGTGAGCGTTAAGCGCAGTCGGAATAAAAATATACATTACTCAAATGACGAGCGGGCACCGCCCCCGCGCAGTCACGTGAACAACGTGTGCAAAGTGCGCCCTAACCCGCCTGTCCGTGTAGTTATTCCAATTTACTACGCGTTAGATTTTTTTTTAACACTCCGTGTGTGTTTTATTTGTGACCTCGGGCAAAAGCCATGCGCGCTATAAGCTCCAAAAAAGCCGCAGGACAGGCAGACTGGCCGGAAGCGGACTGGTGCAGTGCGCTGGTGGTGGTGGGGGGGGGGGGGGGGGGCGTGCACGGGTACTAATTAGCGGGATGGCGTGGCGTTCACACTGCGGCCGCCGCCCGCCGGGCTTGAAATGCGTAATGCGGCGCCCAGCCCACATTTCAGGACCAACAGACGCCCAAGTGACAAAACGCAGAGCACCCATGTAAAATTAATCGGCCACCGCGCGGCGAGTCCGGTGAGTGTGTGTATGTGTGAGTGGGGGGGGGGGTGCATCCACTGCAGGCCCAGTGATGTGGTGGAGGGAGGAGAGGTGTAGCAGCCCCGCGCCACTCGATAAATCAGCCGTCAATGAGCTGCACCCGGGACACCCCAACCCAGACACAGATTACCAAAAGTGTGGAAAAGAATTTTCCCGAAACCATATTTTTACTACAGCCACATTATACACTGTAAAAAATATCTTCGTAAATCGAAAAAAATTCTCGTAACACCGGAAAAACAAAGGTGCTAAGCAACGCCTTTCCTGGGGCACTACATCTTAGTGCCTTTGCAAGGCACTACATCTTAGTGCCTTTGCAAGGCACTACATCTTAGTGCCTTTGCAAGGCACTACATCTTAGTGCCTTTGCAAGGCACTACATCTTAGTGCCTTTGCAAGGCACTACATCTTACTGCCTTTGCAAGGCACTAAATTTGTATGGAGCTCATACTAGAAGGTCAGCTAAAGGTGCTAAGTCCTACCTTTAAAAGGCACCAACAAAATTGAGTGCCAGAGAGGCACTAAACATTAGTGTCTTTCGAAAGGCACAAAACATTAGTGCCTTTCCATAGTCACTAAATTTTGTTAGTACCTAGTGACTTTTAAAGGTAGGACTTGTTTTTCCAGTGAAGTTATTGTCATTTTCGACTGATGTTGTAATTCTACGTAACTTTATACGAAGGCCTATTTGTGCTCGTTTAAGAATGCCAAGTCAATAGCAAGTGCCATTACAGTTTTGTAATTTCACAATTTTACGACACATCTCTCATGGAAAATTTTACCATGACCCGTACAAACCCTTCTTACATTAAAGAGAGCGTAACACTGTAATTTCTATTGCCGAGACCCTTCAGGGCGCCTCTGGGCGCTTCAGGGCGTCCAATCACGCGTACGTCGCGGCGCCGGGCGCCAGGCCGGGCCGCAGGAGCGAGGCCAGCGAGGCTGCCAGGAGTTTTCCCTCCCTCAACGTCTGCTATGCTCCCTCGAAAATCATGGTCTCCCGCGAGGAAACTAATTTTCGGTCCAAATATTTCCGCAAGCAGCGAGTATCGTCTGGGAGGCGGGGTGAGCACAAGGGGGTGGGGGTGAGGGGGTGGAGCGTGGAGGGTGGGGAATGGGGGTAGGCGTGGGGATGGGGCGTGGGGATCGGGATGGGGATGGGGATGGGGATGGGGCTGCACGAGGAGCCAAGCCCAAGCCTCTCTCGCGGCGGGCCGGGCCGGGCCGGGCAGCCAGGCGCAGCCAGGGCTCGGGGCAAACAGAGCATGAATCACACTGTGGAAATGGACCTCTCGAATTCTCATTTCTTTGGATGACGCTCCTCACTCAGGGAAGGAGCCACCCGGTGAGAGCGAGAGAGGACGGAGGGCGGAGAAGGGTTTAGGACCAGCGAGGACCGAAAGCGAGAGGGAGAGGGAGAGAGGGAGCTTCGTAGGAGAGGGAGCGAGACGGTTGTACGGCGTTGGCGTTGTTTGATTACCTGCCCCGGGCCGGGCCCGGCACAGTGCACGATGGCTGGCCATTTCCTAGAATGGATTGCCGGCCTCAACATAGTACTGCCACCCGGAGGGGGCGGAGCGGGGCGGGGCGGGGCGAGGTGGGGCGGGGCGGGGCGGAGCGGGGCGGGGCGGGGCGGCAAGGGAAAGGTCGTCCACGAGTAGGTCGCCGTCGAAGAGGCACAGCGGGGTATAGGTTGCGAGCAGGTGGGGCCACGTCAGGAATGCGGCCGGCCCGGGCGGGGCGGGGCGGGGCCGGGCAGGGCGGGGCGGGGCGGGGCGGGGCGGGGCGGGACCATGCTGTCCTCTTGGATCAGGTGGGAGTGCCTCGATGGCCGTGTCACCTCCCGGTGCTCGGCCCGGCCCGGGCCCACGAGTTTACACGCGCGCCAAACACAAAAGGGGGTCGAGGGGAGGAGGAAGTATAAAGGGCCTCTGGCACGGAGAGCGCTGGCGCAGAGATGCTGTTGAACGTCGCGCTCTGCTCAAAGACAATCACCAACTCAGTACTAGTACTGTACTGAACACCATCAGGGTGCTCGGCAACAGGGTCCCCGCCCCTCCCCTGCCCGCCCCGCTCCTGCCCGCCCCGCCCCTGCCCGCCCCGCCCCTGCCCGCCCCACCCTGCCCCTGCCCACCCCACCCTGCCCCACCGCCCCTCCCTGCGCAGCGGCCGCCACGAGATGCGGAAGAGGAGGACGAAACAGAAGGAGGGGGGATTTGTTCTTATAATTGCAACAGTGCAGGAAAAGCGACCCCCGCTCCTCTCCGCTTCCCTCCCTGGCCCCTCCAACTTTACGTTCCTCGCTCAACAAACTCATCCACACGGAGCCTAGCCCCGCCCTGCCCCAAGCACGCTGCCGCCCTGCCCTGCGCTGGGCTGGGCTGGGCTCATTGCTTGGCGCTCAGCGGGCGGGCGGGGCGGGCAGGGCGGGGTGGGCGGGGCGGAGCGGGGCGGGGTGGGCGGGGCGGAGCGGGGCGGGGCGGGCAGGGCGGGGCGAGTTCCCACCGCCAGGGTACGGTAGGGTGAGGCCGCCGAGGCCAGCGCGCCGCCGCGCCACGCCGCGCCAGACCAAAGGGGTTTCTTTTCCCCCAGCACCGCTCCGCTGCTGCTGCTTTGGCGCTCTCATTTTTCCCCGTGCAGCACGCGACTGGTTGGCCATCACCCCCGCGGTGCTGGTGCCCCGCCCCGCCCCGCCCCCGCCCCGCCCCGCCTCACCTCGCCCCGCCCCGCCCCACCTCGCCCCTCCTAGCTTATACCTTGTCCGTTGATTGCTGCTCCGCGCACATGGCCTCCCAGCTCCCACACTCACCTGCAGGAAAAAAAAGAGAAACGTAATCAGAAAAGATGCACGCACACGACACGACACATGGCGACTGTTAGCGCTGCGCAACTCTTGGCCGAGTTCATGAGCGCGGAGAATCTTTGAGATAACCTCGCCCCGACCCGCTCGCACCAACACGTCACTCCACCCCTCCAGCCACTCCTCAAACCCGCCCCATACTCGCTTCGCAGTTTTCAAGTTGCTCTGTTGCCTCATCAGAGTTGCCAGGCGAGGCGGGGCGGGGCGGGGCGGGGCGGGGCGATGCGGGGCGCGACCGTCCCGGCCTCCCGCCTCTCCTCCCCCCTGCCGCCCCACCCCGCGCAGGCGCTGCCGATCGGGAAGCAAGGCGAGCCCGCCCGAGGCGAGGCAAGCATGGCCAGCGCAGCGTTCCACTTTACACCTTTTCGAGTACATTGTAGGCGCCCCTGGCCCGGCCCGGGCCGCCCTGCTCAACCAATCAACACACTTTTTCCTCGCACCCCCATAACCCCCCCCCCCCCTTGCCCTGCTCAGCAGTGTGAGTGCGCTGCAGGACCGAGGCCTGGGCAGAACACGACCTTTGTAGAAACAGCCGGGAAGGAGGTCTAACTGTCCGGAGCCGGGCCAGACCAGCGGGGACGGGGGCGAGAGCGGGAACGGGGGTGGAGGTAGGGGCGGAGGTAGGGGCGGAGGAAGGCGGGCGGAGGTAGGGGTGGAGGGGTGGAGTAGGGGTGGAGGTAGGGGCGGAGTAGGGGTGGAGGTAGGGGCGGAGGTAGGGGTGGAGGTAGGGGCGGAGGCAGGGGCGGAGCAGGTGGTGAGCAGGAATCAACTCTTTCGCCCCGCCCCACCCCGCCCTACCTCGCATACCGCTGTATCCGCATCTCACTGGGCGCGGCCACGCTCACCCCCACCTCTCCCCTCGCCCCTCCCCTCGCCTTTATTTGGGCATTACTCGCCGGTGTAACCGTGCCGGGCTAAACGAGAAAACTTTAGTCAAATTACGTGAGGCGTTGCCGGGTGTCGGCCGCGAGCACCCCCTACCCCCCACCCCCCTCCCGCTGCTAGAACGAGCCCCCGCCCCCCATGAGAGCCCCCCTCCCCCTCCCCGCCCCGCCCAACCTCTCTCTAGCCACTGCAAGTTGACTTGCGCGGCGCGGCCCAGCCCGGTTTACCTTTCATCCCTGGCCGCCCCGCCCCGCCCCGCCCCGCCCCGCCCCGCCCCGCCCCGCCCCGCCCCCCCCCACCCCACCCCGCCCCGTTCCGCCCCGCCTCGCGCTGCTGATCAGTGATTCGCGCAGATCCATCTCCTAATGAACTTGCACCCACGCGGCTCACCTCGCCCCGACGAGTTTTCCCAGAAGCCTTCCTCTGCTCTGCTCTGCTCCAGGCCCGGCCCGGCCCGGTGCCTCCGGGCGGTACGACCCATTCACTCCACAAGCCGAGCTGCGCTGCGCACGGCAGGGCAGGGAGTCCGTCCCATTACCGTCCGAGTCTGTCAAGTTCCACGCGCACGCCAAACCGCACCATTGAACTGGAGGCGAGCCGCCGCGGAATCCAGCCGGTGGGGGTGGGCGCACTGGAAATCCCGAGGGGGCAACCACTCCCCCCATCCTAGTGTACACGGGATTTCTACTGATTGCACAAGGTTTCGCTCAGATTTTGGGAGATTTCTCTGAGATTTCATGAGACTTCGCACAAGATTTATGTCAGATTTCATAAAATTTCATGGGATTTCACAAGATTTCACAGGATTTCAATGAGATTTCATGAGATTTCTCAGTTGGATTTTTAAAGATTTCACCGAGATTTCCGAGGATTTCATCGAGATTCCTGAGGATTTCATCGAGATTTCTGAGGATTTCATTGAGATTTCCGCAGGTTTGTACACAGGATTTCGCGAGTGGTTTCCCCCTCGGAAATCCTAGTGTACGAATGTCGCTCACTTGTAGGTGAGCAAAGAAAATCCACTCACTTGTAGGTGAACAACCGCTCACCTACAAGTGAGCGAATGGTTATTCACTCGCCTACACGTGAGTTAATTTATTTGCTCACCTACAAGTGAGCGACATTCTTG
Organism: Frankliniella intonsa; assembly: GCA_033675135.1. Classification (NCBI taxonomy): domain Eukaryota; kingdom Metazoa; phylum Arthropoda; class Insecta; order Thysanoptera; family Thripidae; genus Frankliniella; species Frankliniella intonsa. The sequence goes on from CM066256.1 coordinate 324,050, forward strand.
CACTTGGAATTCCAGTGCGGCTCGGGGCCCGCCCCGCCCCACCATGCCCCGCCCCACCACACCACGCCCCACCACACCCCACCACGCCTCCCCGCGCACCCCCCTCACCGAACCCCGCAGCCTCCCCCCTCCCAAACCCACACCACAATACGACACAATGATATTCGAACAAAACAGGCGTGCCTCCCACACATCTCCGGCACAAAAGTCGAGCTCGGCATGATAAATCAACCGACGGGGATGAAAAAAAACAACTGATTGGTTTTGGAATCCAGCCTGCTGCCGAACGGGATTTCCCCTTTCGAGAATTCGCACAGCAGCAACAGAGCAGCGCAAAGTCACAAAGAAGCCTGCATAACAGAACTGCGAGCACAATGCGCTGGGGACCAGAGAGACGCAGAGAAACTGCAAGAGTGCAACGCGACGCTTTCACACATTCAGTGCGGCGTCGCGACAATGTGCTGAGTGACACAAAACTATTACAATCGCACGCCAACTCATATGCAAGCTTTCCAAATCACGCAAAGTCAAGTTTGAAAAAAAAATTTCAACGATCACTTGTCCTTGTAGTTTTCTTGCTTTTACCTAGAAAAATGAAAAATTGTGGCAACCATCGTCTGGTTACCTCAGGGACAACCAGAAAATCATGAACAATATTACAGTTGAGCTCACCAAATTATGGTCAACACGACAATAATATGGCTGTCTCAACCATAATTTTATGGTCGTCCCTGAGTGATGGTACGTGCAACTGTTCATTTTTCTGAGTGTAGTTATCAGAGTTAAAATAATTTTTACAGTCGATAGACAGCAGGCGTGCAATACAGCGTGAAGCGTGAGGATAGAATGAGTCGGGGACGACGGTATAATTTCGACAGAGCTTATTGTATAAGCGCGGGGCGATCATGGTGTGAGGAGAGGAGGGGGTGGGGGGTAGGGGGATCATGCAGGGTACAGAGGCAATGGGCGGAATGAGCGAGCGGATAAGAATCTCGAAGCGCACGCTGCTCTCCAATCCTAGCCGGATGCGCCGCCGCGCCGCCCCCACTCCACCCCGCCCCCGCGGCCCCGCCCCCAGCCCGCCCCCGGCCCGCCCCGCCCCATGCTCGCCGGGCCACCCACCCCCGGACCTAGCCCAGTCCGCCGCCAATATCCCCCTACCTTCCTTCCTTCCTCGCTGCCACTAATTTCCGATGTGTGTGGGAGGGTCAGGGCCGGTGGGGTGGGGTGGGGTGGGGTGGGGTGGGGTGGGGTGGGGTGGGGTGGGGTGGGGAGGGTTGGGGTACTGTAGGCCCCGGCACCGAGCCCCGCAGCCCTCGGCCCCTCTCCTCTCACAGCCTCTCTCTGCTTTTATACTTCTTCGCCTCCACCACTTGTCTTCGGCAGCGTGTGCGCGCGGGAAAATGGCTAAGCCGCGCGGGAATTTGAAAAAGAGGGGGAAAAAAATGTAGTCGACATGCAGCGTGATTCAGCCATCACATCACATCATGGCGCGGCCCGGCCCCCTCTCCATTCGTTCCGCATCATTTGCTGCTTGTCCTTCGTTACCGCAGACGCTTTCAGCACTCTGCCTCTCTCCTTGCTCGCTCGCTCGCTTGCTCTCTCTCTCTCTCTCTCTCTCTCTCTCTCTCTCTCTCTCTCTCTCTCTCTCTCTCTCTCTCTCTCTCTCTCTCTCTCTCTCTCTGTTTCCCGTACCGCACACTCTCCCGCACATTCTTCGCACGACAACTTGTTTTTACAGACCGTTCCTCCCTTTCCTCCCTCCTCCCCCTCCCCACCACCTCCCTCTCTCGCCGTCGCACTCATGCACGGGACCCTTTAGCCGTCACGACTAACATGATGAATGGAAAATTTCTGGGTTCGCTCTTCGTCAAAAAATCCCCGCGAGCGGATTAGAGTGCCGCCCGGACCGGGGGCGGTGGCGACGAGTGGCGCGGACACGCCCGCCCCCCCGCCCCCCGCCCCGCCCCGCCCCGCCCCGCCCCGCCCCGCCCCGCCCCGCCCCCACCCCCCCGCCCCGCCAGCCTCAAACCTTTATATCCTCCGCGCGAACACTGCTTTATTCCGCCGCATCGATTAACTCACACGAACGCGTGCACCTCGCGTGTTCGAATAATCGAGCGACAGTAATTCAAATAAATTCAAATTAGTCCACTACTTTGCGTGCGGCGGTTCGCAACAAGCTAAGCCCCTCCCTCCATCCCTCCCTTTCCCACCGTCCCCCGGGGGCCTAGCAGGCGGGGTGTTGTAGCCTCACAGGCAGCATCCCGCCACGCCCCGCCACGCCCCGCCACGCCCCGCCACGCCCCGCCACGCCCCGCCACGCCACACCCCGCCCCGCCACGCCCCGCCACGCCCCGCCACGCCCCGCCACGCCCCGCCACACCACACCCCGCCACGCCCCGCCACGCCATGCTGCGCCTCTTTTATTCGCTCCGGCTCACTTCGCATCAGCATGGCATCACGTCGTTGGCGAAAGTTTTAGAAAGCCGACACGCGGGGTGAGAGGAGAGAAAGGGCGGCGGCAGAGACACATGGAGTCGCGCGAAAAGAGAAAGGGGGGGGGGGAGGAAGCACCGTGCCGAAAAGCCATTCGTCGGCGAGGGGTAAAAGAAGTTCCAGGTTAAGGTCGCTCGCAGCTGCCAAGGCAATGCCGCGGGCGGATAGCTGCGGACAGTCGGGCTCAGGATAGAAGGGGACATTATAATTTCACAAAACACACCGTTAGATCACTGAAAACGGGGGAATGACGCATGTCGATCACGAGAGGATAAATCGCGTGATTATGCGCACACTAAACCCTTATGCATGATTTTTGCTTCGTTATGCACGATTTTATACAACCATAGTTATGCACAAATTTCTATGCATAACTATGCACACATTGTGCATAATTATGCACAAATTTGTGCATAAGGGACAGGGTTAAGCATAGTTATGCAGAAAAAATTGTGCATAGTTATGGTTGCGTAAAATCCTGCAGGGCTTATGCACAACAAAGTGCATAAGGATTTAGTGTGCGGTTTTGTGAAATATTATTTAAGCACACTTCTGAACTTTAGTCTCGATCACACCTTCAGATTCCTCGGGTTTCCGTTCGAAAGAGCATGTGCCATGGGGTTCCAACCCAACCCATAGCTTCCTGGCACGTGATACTATGATAATTCAGTAATGTCACAGAGGAGTGGTTCTGGCGCACTTCTTAGTGCAGCAGAGGTGAAAAGGACATCGAATGTTGAGTTCCGTTCAGGATCCAAGTACTTATTGCACCCATACCTCGTAGTAAAAGTAAAAGCGAGCAAAAACTTCCCGGCACGCTGACTAAATATTTACCCACGGCTAGCGCGGTCGGAAAGTGGGGCAACCACAAAAGAGACGCGATAACACACTTGAACCGCGGGACCTCGCTCTCGCATACACTTTGACATTTTTGCCTTCCCGCGCTTACTTACACACACACACACACACACACACACACACACACACACACACACACACACACACACACACACACACACACACACACAAATGCCTTCGCGAGCGCTCCCGGCATACAGCCGCATGCCAAAGAAAACTCGACAAATAAACTCTAAGCCAACGAGGGGCGAGAAGGGTGGCGGGGAAGTGAGAAGTACATCAACACCTCGTTCCTCGTCAAGAATACGGGCTGCGCGGCGCGGCGCCAAGAAAAAGTGACGGTATCGAAGGCGGGGGGTCGTCTAAGTTACGCCCCGCAAGCCACCCCCGCTCCGCTCCGCCCCGCCCCGCCCCGCCCCGCGCCCCCGCACCGGGGCACAACAAAACACTGGCAGGGGCGTGGGCGGGGGGGGGGGGGACCGAAAGTTTCTCCTGCTTCGAGAAGGAAGTTAAAGGGGACAGGGCGGGGCGGGGCGGGCAGGTGGGCGCGGGAAGGGGAGATGGAGACAGGTGGAATGCGAATGAAGGTATCATCGGGGCTTCCCCCGCCGCGACGCCGGTGACAACCAGTCTCCAAGATTGGGGTGCTTACCCTGACTGCGTCGCTGCGCCGCCCCCGCCCCAACCCCCAGCAGTAACCCAACCCACGCCCCGCCCCCGCCCCCCGCCCCCGCCCCCGCATCACGACGACGAAGGCGGCGGGGGGCGGGACGGCGGGACGGCGAGACACCCGCTCGGATATAGCACAGCAGCACAGCACATTCCGCCCGCTCGAACCGAAGCTGTATCGCCGTGCGTCGCCGGTGTTTCATTTGCAGCAGCAGCAGCGTCACCGGCCCGTCTGGTCTGGGCGCCTGGCCGCCGCCGCCGTCAATAGCAAATGCAGGGTGGGGCCTCTGGACCTGGCGGCGGAGCAGAGCGCGGCTCCCAGCCCGGCCCATCCTAGCAGCCCAGGAGAGACAGCCCAGCCCAGCCCGAGTAACTTTCACGACGGGCCGTCGGTCGGTCGCGACGACAGAGGAGAGGACAGCGCGGCAACTCAATTTCTTGAGGCGTAGCAACGCCTACGCGCTTCCCCCTCTCTCTCTTTCCCTCTCTCTTTCTCTCGATCGCTCTCTCTATGCCTCTCTCTCTCTCTCTCTCTCTCTCTCTCTGTCACTCACTCCCTCTCTCTCCCTCTCTCTCTCTCTCTCTGTTATACTCACTCACTCTCTCTCTCTCTCTCTCTCTCTGTTATACTCCTCTCTCTCTCACTCTCTCTCTCTCTCTCTCTCTCTCTCTCTCTCTCTCTCTCTCTCTCTCTCTCTCTCACTCTCTCTCTCACTCTCTCGCTCTCTCTCTCTCTCTCTGTGTCTCCCCTTCTCTTTCTCTTTCACTCTCCCTGCTCCTCGCGCTCGCGCCTCCCTTTCACAGTCAGAATAAATTGATTTATTCTCTGCAGGCAGCCCAGCGGATTTAAAAAGTAAAAACAAGTCGCTGGTCGGGGACAGAGACGCGGCGCGCGGCTTAACGCAACAGTATCGCCCGGCTTTCGACGCGCCCCACATTCGCCTCGATAGAATTAACGCATGAGCGAGTGCGGGGGGGCTGGCCACGCCGCGAGGCCGCCGCCTGGCACCTTGTGAGGCCGCCGCCGTGGGCGCGCGAAACTGACAAGGTAATAAAATATAAAATAAATTCCGTCCGCATTCGTGCCGCGCCCCGGCGCGCTTGAGTTTAGGGGTCGCGTCTATACTTTTTCGCGTTGTTGCAAGATTGAATTACAGCGTTCGTTACTTTTCGAGGGAAAGGTTTTTTTTTTTTTTTTCTCTCTGCGTTCAGTTCAGGCGGCAGGCCCCCACCCAGCGAACAGGTGGTGCACAAGCACAAGGATAAGAATATTAATCAGGCACGCTGTGCAACTGCTGACTGAAAAATAAAGAGGACTTTTCATCAGACAAATATTCCAACATCATCCCAGCTCCAACAGGGAGAACTACTAGGTACTCTGCGCCCCTCGCTGAAAGTATGAAAAAGAGTTGATTACATACCGGGGCTTTTTTTTTTATTACCAGGTTGTGGACACTCTGGTCAGTCGTTTTTCAGCGACAGCTGACTCTCCCGGCCGGCTGGGCCCGGGCCGCAGCAGAGGAGGGACGCGCCTCGAGCGGTCCCCGTGCACTTGCGCCCGCTAAGTAGATTGTTAGCAATCAGGGCCATCAGCGAGATTAAAGCCAGCCCGGCCGGATGTCCAATAAGGCAGAGAGGGTAGCGCGGAATGGATTAGGATTACTGGTCGGCGGTGGTGGGCGAGTGGCGAGCTAGTTGGTCACATCGGCCGTACCGGGACCAGGTGGCGGAGGGAGCGTCGGAGGGTGCCGCGCCGACCGGAGGAGGCATCCCAGTACCGGTGGTGCGGTCAGCGCGCGGGCGGGTTTTTGCATGAGATACGAACACTGCGAGAAATATCTTTGTAAATTTACGACTTTTTTCGTAATTTGTGATTTTCAAACGGTGTTGTAACTTTCCGATCGAAATCGTAAATTTACGAAAGCCCATTTGTGTTCGTTTAAGAATCACAAGTCGATACCAAGTGTCCTTGTAATATTGTAATTTTACAATGTGATATCGTAACTTTACGACATTTCTCATGGAAAATTTTCCCGTAACTCTTACAAATATTTCTCACAGTGAAGCATGAACACTGTAAACGCTGTGGCTACTTTAAATGCCAAATTTTGGTATTCGTATTTGAACGCCTATTTTCTTTGTCTTCCTAAAGGAATGACGATTTTTGGCCTTTTTTAACGCCAAAAATTGGTGTTCTTTAAAGGAACGCCAATTTTTGGCGTGAAAAAAGGCCAAAACTCGGCATTCCTTTAGAAGGACGCCAAAATTTGGCGTTTAAAAAGGGACGCCAATATTTTGGCATCAAAAGTTGCCACAGCGTTTACAGTGAAGGTGGGGAGAGAGGAAAAGAGGAGGGGGAGTGAGGGGGGGGGGAGGGGTATCTGCTTTGAGCAAGGTTCCTCTCTCTACCACTGGCCATCCCGCCCCGCCCCGCCCCGCCCCGCCCCGCCCCCCCCGCGCGCGGCTCAAAGGGTCGCGGCCGGCACAGCGAGCTCTCGGCTTGACGGTACCCCCGCCCGTGCCGTGCCGTCCCGTCCCAGCCCCGCCCTCGAGCACAAGGTGGAATGCCATTGCTATTGTACAGCTCGGCACGGTCCCGGCCGCTCGGTCCACTGCGGGCCGAGGCGGGGCGGGGCGGGGCGGGGCGGGGGCGGGGCGGGGCGGCCCGAGGAAAATTACACGGTAAGAAACAGAATTGCACACAGCCCGCCAGCGCCAGCGAGTCCGGCCAGCCAGCCTGCCGACAAAGCCACGCCGTGCCGCGCCGTGCCCGTGCTGGTCGAGCCCGAGACACGTGCGGGCGTGCTGTCGTGTTTACACACACAGCACGCACACCTGCCGCCCCGCCCCGCCCCGCCCCGCCCCGCCCCGCCCCGCCCCGCCCCGCCCCGGCCGCGAGATCAAAGTGAAAGCATGCGACCAAACGAGCGACGTTTATGTTGGCGAGTCTTGGGAGGGAGGGGAAGGGGATTAAGCAGCAGGGGGGGGGGGGGGCGGCCAACAGCGCCACGGCACATCGGGTCGCACGCCACGCCACGGGCCAGCGGGCCAGCGCTGTTGCACACGCCCTGCCCCACCTCATTCTGCGCATTAAGTTATCAACAGGGAAACAGTTTTTCATGTGCCGCAGTGCTATCAGGTATTTTATATACAGTTGACACAGTGTCTGGGAATTTTTACATATATTATGGCTTTACCGGGGACACTTTTTGAGAAAGTTCGAAACGTCAGGCAGAACGAGTGAGTCGTGAAAACGTGTGCAAAACTGGAAACAAGCCGCGGAAAGAATTTTTTGTGATCATCAAAACTGCTTACAGCTCGTCTATCTTGTACCCTTATCTTTGAAATAATTACGATGATTAGAGTTAAGGCATTGAAAAAAAGTAACAATTGATTTTAATTACTGCTCTGAATATGTACTGGTAAAACTAAAGGGTAGAGCAGCGCCCTTTTTTCAACCGTACTAAATGTATGCTTGAAATTAAGCGTAATGAGGCTCATCCGCTCGGTTTCCGACTATCTAAATGCATGGGGTAATTTCTGATCCATGCCCTAATTCAAGCGCAAAGTCTTCAGGAGTAGTTGTATGCTTGACCCAACGCCCTATTTTTACCTGTGTAGGCATGGAATCCAAATGGAATGTTTCATATCGGTTCAGATTCAGATACACTGAGGTGTGGAAACGACCAGTTCGCGGGCACAACTGCTCACGCCATCATCAAACAAAGGTATCTTCCCTAACCAGAAGCGAAAGCGGAAATCAGGGCGGCTGCGGTCAAAAGTTTTATCCCGCGCGTCCGAACAATTAAAAGCGCGATGGCAGCCGCACCACAGAAAAGCACCACTGCAAGCCTCGTAATGACGCACGTCATCGGAAAAGGGATGACGTGCGTCATTATGCAGTTTTTCTTAAATATTTTCTACGCAAGCATCTGAATTTTATTTTTGATGACACCATTAAATTTCTCGTAAAATTTCCTTTCGATCGAGCATACATGTCAAAGGGTTCCGGGTTCAAATACATACATCAACTAGAATCCGTACAGCAGCTCGTGCTCGAAAAGCATGGGTAGAATACTAGTCACATGTATGCTCGTTCGAAAGGAAATTTTACGAGAAATTTAATGGTGTCATCAAAAATAAAATTCAGAAGCTTGCTTAGAAAATAGTCAAGCAAAACTGCGTAATGACGCACGTTATCCCTTTTGCGATGACGTGCGTCATTGCAGGGCTTACAGTGGTACCGTAGGAGGGAATGGAAGGAAGGGTGGAACTGGAACAGCCGGCCTCAGAGCGGGACTCGCTCGCGCCGCCTACAAGCCCAGCACCACACAAACAGTATACTGTTAAATTTATCCGTAATTTTACGAACGTTTTGCAACGAATGATTCGTTTTAATAGATGAACGAATCATTCGTATGAATTTTCAAAAATTGTTCATATTTTTGTAACGAATCCGTAATTGTATAAATCGTAGCTTTACTAATGATCCGTTAGCATACGAAAACACGGAGAAAAACACTTTCGCTGTACAGCTAATGTCGTTAGCTAGAGTAACGTAATTTTTCGTTCTTCTCCGTATTATGAATTGATATCAACGAGGCGAGAAAGTCTATTTTGTAATAAATTCATAGTGATACATTGCAGAGAATCATTCGTAAAATTACGAATCATTTGTTAATTGAATCACACGAGTCATTCGTAAAATAACGAACCATTCCTTGCGAAAGTCTCACAAATAATCTGTGAAAGAAATTTGCCCAGATCATTCGTGAAAGAAAGAAAAATATGTTTACAGTGTACCTGTCCCGGCACTGCTGGCACGCGGAGAGGAAAAGTGAAGAGGCAGTGTAAATGAGAGAGAGCAAACGTGTCCGCACTTCCAGCAGGCCTCGCCAGCGGCGCCGTTATGTCTACGGACCGTAGGGCGTGTGTGTGTGTGTGTATGTGTGTGTGCGCGCGCGCGCAAGCTAACACGGCCTCTACGAGGTTAGGCCCTGGACGCGCCGTACCCCAATGTAGAGCGTCACGACTACGCGATAAGGCCCTGCCGGGAAACGAGGAGACTGCGACCCCGCGCCCCGCCCCGAGCCGCAAGGAATCAATATGTGCAGTGTGATTAAACTGCTGTTAAACATAACGACGGAAATTCTGACGGTTTGACCCGAAATGTTGTGAGCTGCTCTGAAAACATAAGAGTGAGACAGTCCTACACTTTTTTCGTGCAGACACAAATGTCCGGCATTCTTTGGTAGGCACTTTGGTGATGACACTTTTTGATGTGAGGCACAGTGTTATTCCCGACATCTGCATTGTGAGACACACTTTACCTCACACCAAAAGGTGTAGGACCATTTGGTCCTGCACCGAAAAGTGAAGGACTGTCGTCTCACACTACGGTTTCCAGAGCGTGTTCAACCGTTTTTCAGGCCTAACGAACGTGACGCAATTAGCACTCTACACTGCAAAACATAGGTACGGAAAAAGTACCGCTAATAATTTTTCTGGAGACTTCCGTACTTGAGGAAAACGGAACGTCCGTTCAAATCTCCGTAGTATATGGCAGTTCCTACAGTACCGTTAGAGAAAAACTAGTTTATGGCTGGGAAGGAATCGTCCGTACCCATCATAGTGCAGAACGCTTCCGTCATCGGTTCCGCCTATAGGCATCTCATTTTTTACAGTGTAACGAATGAAACGTCACAGTTTCATTCCTTAAATAACTCTGAAGCAGTTGGAGAACCAGTAAAAGCGCTATGCAACAACAGGCCTCACATTCACCGCAGCGAACCAGCCACACACCATTCCCACACAGACATTAGAGATGCACCGGAGAAAACCTCCCCGATAAGAAAAGTAATGGTTGCTTGCCACTATGAGGCGGGGCGGGGCGGGGTGGAGCGGGGAGGGGGGACCCTCTCCTCAGCGCGCGGCCACCCCACCCCGCCCCGCCCCGCCCCGCCCCGCCTCGCCCTTCGCGGGGTCACTCGTCCCACCTCACGCCCCGGGGGAGCAATAAACGAACCCGACTCCGGGTAGATCCGGGCTTCCGGGGGACTGGCGCATTGTGCGGGGGGAAGGGGAGGGGGGAGGCGACCGGAGCTGAGACCAGCGCGAACCCATAGGCCTCCTCGGGCTTCGTAACATTTTCGTCCGAGTCGAGAGAGACGGTAAAGAAAAAACACAGCCAGCCAACCATTTCGTCGTTCGGCCCGGAGGCTAGAGTAGTTTTAACAGGGCAGCTGTGCGGCGCGGGGCGGGCCTGGCGCTCTCCGGCTCCGGCGGCAAGCAAGCAGTGTGCGGTCGCTGCGTTTTCTTCTAGACAGTGATCCACCCCCCATCCCCACCCCCACCCCTACCCCACCGCCTTTGACCCACTGCGCTCCGGGCTGCCAAGCGCCCCCGATGATTGTCACATCCCTCTTTCTTCTCTCATCCTGTGTCAGCCCCCCTCCCACTCCCCTCCCCCACCTCCTCCCGCTCCCCTCCTCCACACACATCATAACAGCGGCCCAGCCCGGCCTGCGCTGTGCGGTGTTGAGCGTGGAGCTCTCTGATGAGGCGCTGCCCGCTGGGAAGGAGCCAGGCATTTGAGGATCCCCCGCCCACTTCCTCCCGTCTCCCCTCTCCGACCCTGCTGCTCGTCTCTCTCTCTCCCTCTCTCTCTCTCTCTCTCTCTCTCTCTCTCTCTCTCTCTCTCTCTCTCTCTCTCTCTTTCTTTCTCTCTCTCCCTCTTCTCTCTCTCTCCCCCTTCTCTCTCTCTCTCTCTCTCTCTCTCTCTCTCTCTCTTTCTCTCTCTCCTCTCTCCTCTCTCTCCCTCTCCCTCTCCCTCTCCCCCCCCCTCTCCCTCTCTCTCTCTCTCTCTCCCTCTCTCTCCATCCCTTTCTCCTGCCTCTCTCTCCCACTCTCATCTCTCTCTCCTCCCTCTCTGTGCTCTTAGACCAGAATGCCGGCGGTGCCCATCCCCCTGGGTCGAGAGGGTCATGCCTCTTAGACGTTTCACCGACATAAAAAGAGAGTAATAAAAATGGCTAAAAAGGAGAGGAAAAGTCAGAAATCAGGGTAACTATATGGGGGCGGGCGGGAGAGAGAGCGTGGCGCGCTGTTCGCGGGCAGGTTGGTTAGCAGGGCGGCGGGCGGGACGAGAATACAGGGGACTGCTTCGCCATGACGAGGGACTAGGTACACTGCTCGCGCTAGACGAGCTTGGGCGCGGGTGAGTACACCGAAGGGTTTTCTCCAGGCGCAACCGACTAGAGAGACTGGAGGTCCAGTCTCTCCACACCGGACCGGGCAGCCTCGGAGCAGAGAGTGGGGGGCTAACAGCCGACTAGAGAGACTGGAGGTCCAGTCTCTCCACACCGGACCAGGCGGCCTCGGAGCAGAGAGTGGGGGGCTAACAGCCGACTAGAGAGACTGGAGGTCCAGTCTCTCCACACCGGACCAGGCGGCCTCGGAGCAGAGAGTGGGGGGCTAACAGCCGCATAGGCCGGGTGCCGGGCCGGGTCGGGTCGGGCCGGACGCGCGCAGCTGCACTGCAGGCGCAGAGAGGCTGGGAAAGCGAAGGGCAAAGCGGAGGAAAAGGTTAAAACAAGAAGTAAATAATGGATGGCATAAGCACCAGCAGAGAGCGGGGAGGAGAGCGGGGAGGAGGAGGAGAGGGGAAGGGAGAGGGATAGCTAGAGGGAGAGAGCGAGAGAGAGAGCGAGAGAGAGAGAGAAAGAGAGAGAGAGAGAAAGAGAGAGAGAGAGAGAGAGAGAGAGAGAGAGAGAGAGAGAGAGAGAGAGAGAGAGAGAGAGAGAGAGAGAGAGAGAAAGAGAGGACGAGGGGGAGGGAGAGGACGTCGCCTTTCCGGGTCATGGATATCCGCAGAGGTTAGAGGCTCGGTTCACGCTCAGCGCAGCGCGGCAAGGCCAATGCGATGACACAATTATTCCAGCGCTCCGAGTGCCGCCCTGGCCGGGCCGCTAGCGCCTAGATGCGCCCCGCCCCGCCCCGCCCCGCCCCGCCCGGCCCACACTCCGCCCTGCACCCTCGGGCATTAGCAGTGAAGCGGATGAGGAGGCAGTGAGGTTTCGACATCAAAATGGAGATCAAGATAACCCTGCTTGTACCAACAATGGCCGGGCCGAGCCGGGTAGGGCGACCCCGACCCCCCGCCCTGGGCCCGGGGGAGAAGGAGCCGCCATGACCCTGGCCGCCCTGGCCGCCCTGGCCGGGTCCTCGGGGGGTCCTTGCGCGTCCGGCCGCCCCGCCCCGCCCTGCTCCGCCCCGCCCCACCCTGCCCAGCCCCGCCCCGAACGGACCCTTGATTAAGTTGCCCGACGCAGCGCGGGGCGTGGCGTGGCGTGGCGCAGAGCGCGGCGGATTTGAATGCTGTCAGCGGGTGCGCGCGGGGGAGTTATTGAGTTGTTGAGTTACTCGATCGAGCAGCAGAGCAGAGCTGCTTTCATTATTATCATTCCGCGTTGATTGGAGCGGAGCGGAACGCGCAGCGTGATGTGTGTGTGTGTGTGTGTGTGAGAGAGAGAGAGAGAGAGAGAGAGAGAGAGAGAGAGAGAGAGAGAGAGAGAGAGTAAGTGAGTGAGTGTGCGCTCGCTCGCTCGCTCGCCCGACGCATTTCACAAATATGCTGGATTAACCTTGTTCCCGGAAGTAATGGCTCGCTGCGCGAGATTCTTTAATGGGTATGAAACTTTTATGAAACTATAATGTCCGTGTCGCTGCTCGGCGCTGACGGCAAGAAGCCAATAGTGTGATTGAAGAGCTATGCAGCGCAGCCCCGCCCCGCCCCGCCCCGCCCCGCCCCGGCCGCCTGCCTCCAGGGCCCACCCCGTCCCGCCCCGCCCCGCCACACCCCTACGAGCCCCCTGAGCGTCGTCAATAATGCATCCAGGACCAAGACATAAAACTCGTAAGCAGGGTACTCTCCCCACTCCGGCCCGGCCCTGCCCCCGCGCTGTGACGTCCCTTCCTAACCGCACTGCGCACAAACCCGCGCGCGCGCACGCACGACATTTCCATAAATTAAATTGCATTTAAATTGCGAGAGACGGCAGCATAGCGCAAATTTACGGGTTACACTCTCGTGTAACCTCTCTGTAGGGCGCGCGTCTCCTCTGCTGCGGGTGAGTACGTCAGCGGGTCGGGGGGGGGGGGGGGGGGTAAGTCAGTGGGGCACAGGTGTGCAGGTGTGCCGCCCCCACCCCTCCCCGCACTACAACACAAACCGCGCCGAGTTGTTAGTCGGGCTGCGTGCGAGGCGGAGACACTTGGCTGAACAACAGGCCCCGTTTCGAACGCTCAAGCCAAGAAGGTAATAATGGTGAGTTACTGCGCGGCGCTGCTAGGCCGGGGGGCGGGGGGGGGGGGGGGGGGGGCACGGGCCGCGGGGCGTGGCGTGGCGTGGCGGTGCGGGCGGAGCAGCCCATGGATATTACGAAGGTCACGGGCGGGCATCCTGGAGGAGATATCAAAGGCCCAACCAGACCAAAGTGAAACCACGCAAGAAACCACAATCATCCTACTAGCAGCAAGCCAAAATCTTTGTGGATTTCTTTTCTCGTCATTTTTAAGACAAGTCGAGTTTTCATAAAGCCCCCTGCTTTTTAAATAAAAATGAAAAGGAAGTTTGCTCTCGCGAGGCGCTTGGTCGCACGCCCCGGAGAGAGGGAGTGAGAGGGAGAGAGAGAGGGAGAGAGAGAGAGAGAGAGAGAGAGAGAGAGAGAGAGAGAGAGAGAGAGAGAGAGAGAGAGAGAGCACCTCAAGTTGTTGTACGCCGCATATTCCGTGCGCGCCGGCTCCCTTATGAATAAGGAAAAATTACACCATCCATCAGCCACTTGGAGTAAATGCTGCAGCCGGGCCTAGGGAACGCCCCGCCCCGCCCGGCCCCGCCCCGCCCCACCACGCCCCACGAGGGCGCCAGAGCGGGCCGCCAGAGATCTCTCGCTGTGTTTACCTTACGCGGAGGATTCCACCAGAGAAGGGCAGAGGCCGGGAATTGTGTACGTGCTGCGTACGTACATGGATGTAACGGCCTCCACCTGCATGAGAGGGAGTCGCGGGGGCGCAGAGCTTTTAAGTATCCTGTGAATGAATGGTATCTCACTTTTATAGTAGTAATACTTAGTATACTTTCATTCATCGGAGCAAACGGACGAGTATATCTTGGTATTTTTGAGGTATCTTTAAGTTGTAAAACCAGGAAAAAAAGATTAGCTGAAATAGCTAATAAATCAGCTTATACTTCCTTACGTAAGGATATTAGCTCTCATAGCAGACACAGCTATTGAGTCGTCGCTTAAAAAGCTCTAGAGTTTCATACAACAGAGGCTGAAAATTGGCTGAGGCAGCTCATAATTTCACCTAAGAAGTATGTAGCTTAATACTTTTTTTTCCGTGAAGTACCTTGAGACACTGCTGTTTGGCTTTAAAAAAAAAAAGGTGGAACAGGAAGCGACAGCCGGAGGGCCGTATAAGCGGCGAGGCGAGAGTCCGGGCGGGCCGGGCCGGGCCCCAGCTGCTGCTGCTGCTGCTGCTGCAGCCACTACTGTTGCGTCTCCCGCAAACTTTTCGCGCGCGAAACGACGCGAGCTCGTTCCAGTTATATGCGCCGCCCCGCCCCGCCCCGCCCCGCCCCGCCCCGCCCCGCCTGCAGCGCGGGCTGCTCTGCAATACGCACACTCCCGCTGCCAGGCCACTTTCACACGCCCCGCCCCGCCCCGCCCCGCCCCGCCCCGCCCCGCCCGCCACGGCCCTGTCCTGGACAGCCTCAGCAGCACGGCCCCAGTCGTATATCAAGTGGCCCCCGCCAGGATGAGGGCCATAACGGGCGCGCTCAGGCACGCCACACCCCGCCCCGCCCCCGCCCCGCCCCGCCCCGCCAAGGACGGCCCGAGGATTATTTGCGAGTAGCATCAGGCTGCGCGCGCGAGCCGGGCGATGATAAAACTTATTCTTCTTACTCGTGTTCATCCGCCTCCCGCCCAGCGGCGGCGGTGGAGGCCCGGTGCGGCGAGCCGGCAGGGCGAACCTAACCTGCCCTCACAGCATCTCACCCCTCAAATTTCCTGCTGTTGGGTCGGTTCCATCGCTCAGCGGGCGGCCGGGCCGGGCCGGGAACGAGGCCAGCCAGTGGGCGAAATGGACGGGTAGGGGTGCGGTGGCCCGGGGCGGGGCGGGGCGGGGCGGGGCGGGGCTGGGCGGGGCGGGGCGGGGGGGGCGGGGCGGGGCGGGGCGGGGCGGGCCCGCCAGTCACAGGTACGGCAGTCTGATCACGTCCCGGGACTAAAGACCACGGTGTTACCGAGGCACTGGCGCCTCCCTCCTTATTGCCTTTTTCTTCAAAATGAGAAATGGCGGCGCGCCGCTTAAGGCAGCAGCGGGGCGACACACGGACGAAAAGAGAAAGTGCAAACGTGCGGGGGGGCGGCACGCCTCTCCCGCCCCGCCCCGCCCCACCCCGGCCGCCCATCCCCGCCCTGCGCCCCGCCCCACGCGGACATTTACATAAGCTGTCCGAGCGTTTTCTTTCCTCCCGTCTCAAAGCGTATCGTTACATGTCCAGTCGAGCAGCCCGCCACCAGGATAGTCAGAAAAATAGGCAAAAAGTTGCCCAAACACAGTGGAATCAAATGGGCTGCATCTGCGCCTGCCTACTAGGCAGCACCCAAGCACATGTGCATACATGTTGCCTAGTCGGCAGGCACAGGTGCAGCCCGCTTCACTCCACTACTGAGTTGGGGTGATTGCCTACTTTTCTGGCAACACTGCCAGAGAATAGTTTTTTAAAACAACACAAGCTGTTTATTTCATCAACACGGGTACAAAGAAATTTTGGTTTCGAATCAAACGTTTTTATTTGATCCAAGCAAATTTTTTTCAAGTCAAATATGAGGTCTCTTTTCCATTTGAGAAGTAGCATGATTTGAATTAAAATAACCATGTCTAAAGTAAAATTTTAAAGAAACGGTGCTCTGGGTGCGGCCAGGACGTTTTAGAACAAGTCAAAACGCTATTAAATTTAAGAGTATCGTTACTCTCAGATATTACAAAAAATTTTACTGTGCGGGTCAGACACTGTGAAAAATATGTCTGTAAGTTTACGACTTTTTTCGTAATTTGTGATTTACAAATGGTGTTGTAAATTTACAATCGAAGTCGTAAATTTACGAACGCTTATTACACTGTAAATCAAAAGGTCAGACGTCTTGCCCTATAAGGGGTGAGACATAACTGTCTGACCGAAAAAGGGTGATACTCCAATGTATGACCGAAAAATGGTGATATTCCAATGTACGACCGAAAAAAGGTGATACGTACGATGTACGACCGATAAAAGGGTGATACACCGGTAAAGGATGATACTTATATAAGAAAATCAAGGGCCATCCCCAGTGATGTCTGATCTTTTTTCGGTCATACATTGGAGTATCACTTTTTTTGGGTCATACATTTGTGTACGACTTTTTTTCGGTGAGACTTTATGTATCACCGAAATTTGGTCAGATGTCTCACCACTTGATTTGTAGTGTTTGTGCTGGTTTAAGATTTAGGAGTCGGTACCAAGTGTCCTTAAAATGTTGTAATTTTACAATATGATATCGTAGCTTTACGACATTTCTCATGGAAAATTTTCCCGTACCTCTTACGAATATTTCTCACAGTGGATAAGTAGGGGTTAGGTGCAGCGGAGTGGGCCGCCAACTTGGTGCGGCTGCCGCGGGGTAGAGCCTCTCTCCCACTCCGCAGCAGCGGGGGGGCCGCCAGGGGGCCCGGGGCCGGGCGGCCAGGCCCACGGGTACCACCACGGCGGCACGGCGGCGCGGCGGCGCGGCGGGACCCAGGGCCACAGCGGGGGCCGCCACCCCACCGGGGGGCACCCCGCCCGCCCCGCCCCGCCCCGCCCTGCGCACGACTCCCAGTGAACCTCATATAATGGATGATGTTCGGATAATATGACGGGAGGAGCGGGGTGGGGCTGGGCAGGGAGAGGCTGGGAGGCGTCCTATACCCCTGCCCCCTCTGGCTGCCCACGGGACGGACGGGCTGGGGCGTGCGGGGCGGGGCAGGGCAGGGCGGGGCGGGGCGGGGCGGGGTGTGGCGGGGAAGGGCGGGGAAAAAGGGGGCCGCGTTAGGGCCGTCAGTATTCGAGTCATGCGGCGCGGCCAGCCTGCAGGACGTGGCGGGGCAGAGCAGAGGGAACGAGAGAGTGAGCGAGTGAGCGAGAGAGAGCGAGGGAGCGAGGGAGAGCGAGGGAGAGCGAGAGAGCGAGAGAGAGAGAGAGAGAGAGCGAGAGAGAGAGAGAGAGAGAGAGAGAGAGAGAGAGAGAGAGAGAGAGAGGCATAAGGGCGCGCCGGGCCTGGTGGCGGCTGCCGGAATGGAGTGAGGTTTAAGGGAGGGGCGGGGGAAGAAAGGGGAACGAATAAAAGCAACGGAGGATGAAAGATGCAAATAGACGTCGACGGGATCGATAGGGGAACAGCAGGAGCCTCCATTCAGAGGAAAAAAAAAATAATAATGCAAGGAGGGACGACCCAAAAAAAAAACTCTGTTTTAATAAATGTTCTTCCTGTAAGCCCTTTTTAAAATGCCGTCCACACCCTATGCTTTTTCCCGTGCCCGCCCCGCCACCACGAGTGGACGCAAAAGTAAAGCCAAGCCAACGTTGCGACGTAAAAGAATACGCTGGGGATGAGGAGGGGCGGCAGGTTGTATGAAATAGGACGCAACCCCTTTAGTCGGGGCGGGGGCGGGGGCGGGGCGGGGCGGGGCGGGGCGGGGCGGGGCGGGGCGGGGCGGGGTGGGGCGGGGCGGGGCGGGACGCAGCCGTGAGTCGGGGTCCAGGGTTTAGACTAAATGACAGACATGGGCTGGGATCAGCCCTGCCCGGCCCTGCGCCCTGCCTGCGGGTCCCGTAACACAAACTTGGCCGGTTAGAGCAAAATCCCAAAGGCGCGCGGGGAGGCGGGGCGGGGCGGGGCGGGGCGGGGCGGAGCTGCGGCAACACCAGCGGCCACCAACAGCATCTCAGAGGGAAGAGAATGAAAATAAAAAGTAAACTCCCTCCTCCCGCCTGGTTGCTTTGACCGAGCCGGGGCCGGGGCCGGGCCGGGGGGTTGGCTTATGAGTGTTGCACACCCCACCCCGCCCCGCCCCACCCCGCCCCACCCCGAGCCGTGCCCCGCCCTTCCCCGCCCCGCCCCGCCGCAGTGCGCAGTGCGAGCGCGACGCGCCGGGCGCCGACAGTCGTGATGGAGATTAATATTCACGCAACCCAAACTGGTTTAAAAGAAAGGCCGTCCCGCCCCATCCCGCCCCGCCCCGCCCCACCCCGCCCCACCCGGGCTAGCGCGGCTCTGAGACGCGTCTGATAAGGTAAAGGGTCGCGCGCACAGAGCCCTGGCCCGGCCCCGCCCCGCCCCGCGGCCTGCTGTTAGATTGCACGACGACCTTGCGCGCGCGAGATCCGCAAAGGTGAAAGTCACCTCGAACGAATAGAAAAGAAGAGGCGGGGGGGAAAATTAAGAGACCGGAAAATACATAAAGGAGATGAGGGAGAGAGAGAGAGAGAGAGAGAGAGAGAGAGAGAGAGAGAGAGAGAGAGAGAGAGAGAGAGAGAGAGAGAGAGAGAGAGGACCCTCGCCGTCGACTCGACTCGACTCGTCCCCCTTTCTCGACTAAAAGAAGTGATGATTCGGCCTCCCGCGGCGGTCTACTCGGCTCGGGGCGGGGTGGGGGGGGGGGTATAGGCGGTGCACGGCGGGGCGGGGCGGGGCGGGGCGCACCGCTGAGCGGCGCGGCGCTGCTCGGCCCGTCGCGAGGCACCCGCCCCGCCCGTCCGCTGGGCGACACGAAAGCCCCTCCGCTCCGCCTCGCTCCGCAACGGGACTCGTCCGGTCTGCGCCTCACCATGATGACAGGATTAAAGGAGCGCTGCGGGCGGGGCGGGGCGGGGCGGGGCGGGGTGGGGCGAGGCGGTGCGGAGGAAAAATTGCTGCCGCGAAGCAAATCGCTGCTGATGTCAGCGCACGCCTTGGGGCGGGGCGGGGCGGGGTGTGGCGTGGCGGCCAAACAAGCTATCGCCGTGGAGCTAGGCAGATGGTATCAGCGAGCAGCTCCAGTGATTTACTCGGAGGAGCCTTTGGCACTGCGGTCCGGCGGGTACAGCACAGCGCAGCGCAGTCTAGCGGGGCCCGGCGGGGCCCGGCGGGCTGCAGCGGGGAGGGGCAGGGCGCTGTCGTCAGCCAGAGGCTCTGCAGCTCAGCGGCGAGGAGGTGACGGTATGCGAATAAGAGGCGGCGATGCCAACCGAATAGGAAATTTCAGTGACCCCCTCCCCTCCCCTCTCCGGCCTGTAGGGCCTGGGCCACCCTGCTGCTCCCCGCCGCGCCACCGCCGCTGCCCTGCCCCTTCCCCCCTCACCTACCCTTAACCCCCCGCTGCTACTAGCTGCTGGATTTTTCATACCCCTCGTAAAACGGAAAAATTTGCTGCTGCCCCCCACTCACTAGGAGGAGGATGTGAAGGGAGGAAGGTGAGAAGGGGGGTGGAGGAGGACGAGTAGGAGGGGGAGGAGGGGCAAGAGAGGGAGGAGGAGGAAGAGGAGAAGGAGGAGGAGAATGAGGAGGAAGAGGAAGAGGAGGAGGAGGAGGAGGAGGAGGGAGGAGGAGGAGGAGGAGGAGGACGAGGGAAGAGGACGAGGACGTGGTCGAGGACGAGGAGGAAGGAGGAGGAGGAGGAGGAGGAGGAGGAGGAGGAGGAGGAGGAGGAGGAGGAGGAGGAGGAGGAGGAGGAGGAGGAGGAGGAGGAGGAGGAGGAGGAGGAGGAGGAGGAGGAGGAGGAGGAGGAGGAGGAGGACGAGGACGAGGAGGACGAGGAGGACGAGGAGGAGGAGGAGGAGGAGGAGGAGGTTGAGGTCTGCAGAAAAATGCGCGTGAGAGCAGCGCTGCCGCTGAATTTGCATTGGCTCGTGAAAGCGCGGAGGGCGTCCGCCACCGCCGACCCAACGAGCGGTACTTTTCTGCATGGCAATAATTCCGATCGAACAGCGCGAGGAGGAGCACACCGCACCGCGTGGCGGAAGAAGAGCGGCTGAGCGGGTCTTCCCGACCGCCCCGCCCCGCCCGCAGAGCGCCATTGTTTCGAAGCAGCGCGCGGGGACACCCTCGGGGACACCCTCGGGGACACCTCTGCATGGCACCGGCCGGCCATCCCGCCCCGTTGTCTGGAGGGAGGGACCTTATCTCCGCGCGTCCCGATGATGGATGTCACTTAGGCCCCACTCGCGTCCTCGCCAGATAGGCTGAAATATGATCGAGCGGGCCGGGCTGCATAGGGGGTCCACCGCGCGGGGGGCACACTGGTGGCGGGCGGGGTGCACGCGGGGGACGGGGAACGAGTTGGCAGCCGGCCGGCCCAGCCCAGCAGGGCGCGCCCAGGCCAGGCGCGGGCCGCCGGCTCCTTGCAATCCATCACAATACGAAGGGCGGGTCGCTCAATTATTCCGAGATTCACTTTCCTCAAGGGCAGGGAGTCACTAGAATTATGCTGCTTGGCACTTTATTGCGGGGACCCTCAAGAAAGTCCCGCAACCCCCGGCCCCGCCCACGGCCCCGCCCACGGCCCCGCCCTCACCACTGCTCACGGCAGTTTAGCAAGAGCGCTCATCGAAAACCGCGGAAAAGGAGGCACTTGTTTCTTTACTACCGCGGCTGCGGCCTTCTCGTCCCCCGGGCAAACTTTCCTCTCCTTCATTAAAAGCCCAGCTCGGATTTGTCTAAGGAATAGTTTTCCTACTCCTTATTTCGGCCTAGTAACCTTAAACCCTACTCTGTGCTCTCGTTGCACTTCCGACTCCCAACAGGTGAGGGGAGATGAGGGGGGGGGGGGGGGGGGGCAGGCAGTCCTCCTTTGCTCCGCGGCGCCCTCCGCCCGGCCCCGCCCGTGTTTTAAGATGAAAGTCAAACCACCTGCTCCAGGAGCAGGCGGAGACAGCCGAGAGGAACGTGAACTCGCCAGGCAGGCAGGCAGGCAGGCAGGCAGGCAGGCAGGCAGGCAGGCAGGCAGGCAGGCAGGCAGGCAGGCAGGCAGGCAGGCAGGCAGGCAGGCAGGCAGGCAGGCAGGCAGGCACGGCGCGACCCCGACACGGGCAGCGCAGCAGGGACGTGAACGGGAACGCCTCGTTACGGGGGACCGTAAAATGTTTTCACGTCGAAAGAAAAGGGGTGGCCTTTGGCGGATAAAGAAAGCGTCTAGGAAAGAGAGGGAGGAAGGGGTGTTTACTTTTGTGACGTACTGCCAGTACTCAACTCAGACCCTCCCTATCGCCCTCTCCCTGTATCTGTATCCATCTCTCTCTCTCTCTCTCTCTCTCTCTCTCTCTCTCTCTCTCTCTCTCTCTCTCTCTCTCTCTCTCTCTCTCTCTCTCTCTCTCTCTCTCTCTCTCTCTCTCTCTCTCTCTCTCGCTCTCACTCGCTCTCACTCCCTCTCCTTGATCCGATTAAGGCGAGATGCGCTTGCGTGTCCGGATGCATTATCACCTTCATGTTCCATTTGGCGCTGCCGTTTTGACGCTCATTTGAATTGATGATGGGCCGTGTTTCGCTGTTCGGTATTGCTGAGGGAGGGAGGGATAGAGAGAGAGAGAGACAGAGAGGGCGAGGGAGGGGGGGTGAGCGACGGTGGACGTGTGAACATAATATTTACATATATATCCCGCTGCATACTGATTTTAGCGATTTATAGTCAATTAATCCGTATATGTCACTTATTGGTTTTCAGACACCCAACCCCTCAGCACTAACCTCACCTGAACCTCACCTGATCTTACCCACGTTCATGGAACAGTTCATCCATGAGTGCGACAATACCCGGTAGCAAGAGAAGTTGCTCTTCCTTTGATGCCTCCCTCCTCCCTCCTCCCTCCTCCCTCCTCCCTCCTCCCTCCTCCCTCCTCCCTCCTCCCTCCTCCCTCCTCCCTCCTCCCTCCTCCCTCCTGTTCGGCGCGGTGCCACTCGGCGGCCCGCCGCATGACGCCGCACTAGCCTACTTCCCGAGCGAGGAGATGAGAAATAAGCACTGAATCAAACGAAGCACCTCGGTAGTGCCGGCTGCCTAGCCGAGGAAAGTACTGCGAGGACGCGAACTAGGGGATAGAGGGGTTCGGGGGTGGGGGGGGGGGATCTGAAATTAACTTGGCGTGTTGAGTGGGCCGGTGGGAGAGAGGGAGTGGCTTGTTTGTGTTTAACTCGGGGAACAGACGGCAGAGGGAAAAGAGAAAGGGGGGGGGGAGGGGGGAGGGTTGATAAGGCCTCAGCGCGCCGGGCCGGGCCGGGCAGCTGGAATCTCAACGTAGTTAGCACGCTTTCGGACGACAGGTAACGTAACTTTCATACCAAACCTTCACCGGCCGCAGGAGAAGGGAATGCAGCGCCAGAGGAGGGTTATTTGCAAAGGAATTTTAAAACGCAGAAACGGCGTAAAGGGGAGGGGAGGGGAGGGGAGGGGGAGGGGAGAGGGGGAAGGGAGGGAGGGGAGGGGAGGAGGGGAGGGGGAGGGGGGAGAAAGAATTGCAAGAGGAAGGCCGGTTGCACGGGCGAGCAGGTGAGCTGAGAGAACACCTGAGGCTATCCTAATTAGGTTGCAGCGCCACGCGCCACGACCCGGTCCAGGCGCGAGCAGCCATTCTATCATTTATCGATTACTTTTTTTACTTTTCCCGCCTCACTTTTATTTTTTCTGCACGGTAAAAACTTGGTCCAGGTTTCCAAGCAGCCATGATTTTCTTATGGAGAAAATACATTGCAACGTCCTGGTTTTTTTCCAAAACTGCTTGGAAACCTGGCCGAAGTTTTTACAGTGTGCACTTCCTTCGCCAGAGGGGTTGTTTTTTGTTTTCGCTCCACGTTTATCGTGTTCTGAACTGCGCCCGGATAGGACAGATTTGAATATTTGTTTTCCAATAAGCACACATGAAGCAGCACAAAACGCGTTTGGAACGGACTTTCAGATCACGTCGCGTGCGTGAATAGTAGTATGTTCAAACTTCAGCCGAGCGCCTCGCCATACACACTGCTGAGTGAATAGCTTCTAGCGACCCACAGTGAAAGTTATCGGCGGGGAGAGGGGGGAGGGGGCGGGGGCACACCGCACAGCAGCCCGGGACTCCCCAGCGGCCGGCAACAAACCATAAATCAACCATCGGGATTGGGACGCACTAATGATCTAGGAATCCGTTTTGCCCCGCCCCGCTCCGCCGCGCACCACGTCTTCTCCTCCGCCCCCTTTACCTTTGACAATTCCCCGCCCCACCCCGCCCCGCCCTCCCTCTCGTCGGAGCGCCGTGGCTGATGCGGCGGGGGAGGCGCTGGGCTGGGCGAAACGATTCAAACGAGCTCACGCGTCATAGAGCATGGCTGGAAGGGACTGGGGGCCGCAGGGCCTGGGCCGTAGGGCGCTGTGTAGCCCACCCGCCTTAACCGCCCCGCCCCGCCCCCGACATTTGAAACCTCTGAAAGCAGCCCCTTCCATCCGTCCTCTGATGGTCGGGTCGGACCACCGAGCCATTCCGGACTCATGCGCCCGCCGCCGGCCGGGTAGTGGTGCACTGTTAAAAATACCCTAAGGCGATACGGTATGCCTACGGTCCGTACCCGTGATTTTGGTGTGCGGTCAGACCGTTAGGCATCCTCACGGTGCGAACTGTACCTCATTGAGTATGGAATGATCTCCATCTAACTTCCCCAACATATTTGCAGGCTACGGAGCGTACCGTACGATTCAGGCCGTAGTCAAAAATTACGGTCCAAGACCAGGTAACAAATTAACGGCGCGTACCGTGGGGCGCAAGGGAGCACCCAGCTTGTTGTCACACGGAAAAAATATCAATGCTACCATGGCTTACGTATAGGGTATAGGCTGATATCGTGACAAGCAACTTAGTAGCCTAAAATGCTGCTTGTCACTGAAAACGGGGGAATGATGCATGTTATCACGAGAGGATAACGCGCGGTGTCGTGCAGTTTTTGTAAAATATCATTGAAGCAATCTTCTGAAATTTATTTTCGATGACACCATTGGATTCCTTGTGAAATTTCCGTTCCATCAATACCATGCAGTGTGAGGAACTCACAGGACCCAAAGGTGTTTTTACATGGGAGCGACTAAGGTGTGCTGTGGCAGCGCGACAAAAGGTGTGCCATTTTTGGAGGCAAACGACTAAGTCGTGCTCTCAGGGAACACCCAGGTTCTACAGTGTAGCGACGGCAAAGATAAGTACAGAAAAATGAAAAGCACCGCGCAATTTTTCGCATTTCCCTTTCCTCTGCAAATCAAACATGATTGCCCATATTGAGGTTGCGCGCGGCGGTGCTTTATTTATGCTGCATACGCGTAAAGGAGACGCAAATTTCTGTTTGATACACGCAATACGCGCGCGCGCGCGCACGCATACGCGCCCGCGGGCAAAAAGAATCCAGCCGCTGCTGCTGCCGCCGCTCCTTTGGAGGCTGGCGGGGCGGAGTGGGGCGGGGGGGGGCGGGGCGGGGCGGGGAGGGGCGGGGCGGGGCGGGGTAGGGCGGGGCGGGGCGGGGCGGCGCGTTCTCCTCCCCGCGCCGCACCTGCTCACACGGCGCAACGCTATCGGCGGCGCGCAGGCACTTGCCAGCCACAAGGGCCTCGCGGCTGTCTCCCTGCCGTCTCCTTCCGCCACCCGATTGGTTCAATGATTGCACCCCCACTCCTCCTCCTCCTCCTCCTCCTCCTCCTCCTCCTCCTCCTCCTCCTCCTCCTCCTCCTCCTCCTCCTGCATTCACCCCGCGGTCCGTATCCATTCACACCCCCTCGCTCGCGCCCCTGTCGCTGGCGCACGGCCGGGTCGCCTATCCGGAGGTAGAGAGGAAGAGAAAGCTGGAGACAGGGAGCGGGGAAAGGGGAGGGGGGGGGCGCTGGAGGGGGGCGAAGTCCGTGCGCCTCGCGAGGCCTTCGTCGCCGCCTCCGTGTTCAACTGAGAGGATATCTGGTTTGAATTGAATCAGAACCAGGCCGTCGAACCCCTGCGCCGCCCCGCCCCGCCCCGCCCCGCCTCGCCGCCAGGCTGCTGGTTCAGGAGGTGGGGATGCGGCCGAGTTGGCCAAACACCCCACCCCGCCCCGCCCGCAAAGCCGCCACCCCAACGCCCCCAAGCCGCGCCGCCGACACGTAGAAAAGTAAAAACTTTTCGTGGAAAGAAGAATAAAAATTGCCACCTTGTCGTGAGCCCAGCGGCGGCAGCAGGCGCGCGACAGTAGCGGCGGGGTTGGCATTTTAATAACTGTGTCCGAGATAAAATATATCGCCGAACGAAGAAGGGCGCGGTGGGGGCGGGGTGGGGGCGGAGTGGGGGCGAGGTGGGGCGGGGCGGGGCGGGGCGGGGCGGGGCGGAGCACGCACGCGCGCGCTTCCGTCTGATGTGGTGAGAGCCTGAGCGGCCCGGCCGCAGCAATAAGATCAGTCTGTTGCTCCCATCTCCGACATCTGACAATTAAGTCCCCTTGAGACAGTCGTAGGAGATTACTGTTTACGCGAGTCTCGTCTCCTATCCTCCTCTCTCATCTGTCTGTCTCTTCCCTCTGCTACGTAAGCGAGCTCATGTGTGCAAGAAGGAGAGAGAAGGAGAGAGAGAGAGAGAGAGAGAGAGAGAGCGAGAGAGAGAGAGAGAGAGAGAGAGAGAGAGAGAGAGAGAGAGAGGCGAAAGAATAGAGACATGGAGAAAGAGAGAATGAAGAGAGAGAGGCGAAAGAGGAGAGAGAGAGGGAGAGTGAGAGTGAGAGTGAGAGAGAGAGAGAGAGAGAGAGAGAGAGAGAGAGAGAGAGAGAGGGGGGGGGTGAGGGTGTGAGCGCGAGGATGAGCATGAGAGTGCGCTCCGCAGAGCAGCGCGTCGCCGTGTGTGGAAGAGACAGAGCGACGGAGAGAGAGAGAGAGAGAGAAGAGCGGAGCGAGGAAGAGAGGGAGAGAGACAGAGACAGCGCCACAGCGTTACGGCGCGTCTGTCGGCGGTGTGTGTACGTGAGGACAAGCCACCCGGTGCCAGTACGGTACAGTACAGCCGGCTGCTTTGTGAGGAGCGAGACGAGACGAGGAGAGACGCCACGCGCGATATGACTATACGGCCTCCCAATTACCGGCGGGGCGGGAAGGGGTGGGGTGGGGTGGGGTGGGGTGGGGTGGGGTGGGGTGGGGTCGGGCGGGGTGGGGCGGGGTGAGGCGGGGTGGGGCGGGGTGGAGAGGGGCAGAGTGCGGAAGCTGGAGGAGCTGGAGAAAACTGTGCAGGGAGCGCGCTATGACGGATGTGGTGGGCCGGGTCGGGTCGGGAGAGCCACCGCACCGCACCGCACCGCACCGCACAAGCCGTCACAGACATCATCGTCGCGGAAGCCGTCAGTTTAGCGCGAGGCCCGCGCCGTCTGCCATCCGGCTTTTAACGAAACTGGCGCACGCCGCGCAGTAGAGGCCACAACGTCTTCAGCCCGTGACTACTGTAAGAGATAAACGAGACATCCTCGAAACCTCGTGCAAATATAGCGCCTACAACGCTTTTTTGCTGCCAAAGCAAAATAATAGCTGCGACAGGATCAACACTGTACAGCTGAGACGGCAAACGACTTCGTTAAATCGGCAATATTTTTGCTGTCCCAGCAAAAGAAAATTGTAGGCGCTATATTTGCAACGAGGTTTGCTAGAACAGCAAGTCTTTTCTCTCCGTGCGTCTTCAGCCCGTGACTACTGTAAGAGATAAACGAGACATCCTCGACCACTGTGCAAAATAGTTTACGGGAAAATTTTCCACGTGGAGTTAGTTGTAAAATTACAATTACCAGCACTGGATATCAAGAAACGATTTCTCTAGGTGCACGCAGTGGAGGCCAGGCCGCGGTGCGTCTGTAAAAGGACTGTAAATTATCCTGAACTAAAGTATAGGATTTGGTACGGAAAACCGTAGTACAGGAAGAACAGGATGACCGTGCTCTATTTACAGTAGTCTCACAAGGCCTCTGGTAAAAATATTGTGACTCATACTGAATATACTGAACTCGGGTAGGTACAGGCCAACCAGGCAAATTGTCTACCAGACTTTACCGTACCAAAACTAGCGTGTTTTTAGTTTTTTTATGACAGTGTAACCCGGTGCGCTCGACGGTGGCCGCACACTTATAGCCCCCCGTACGTTTTTATTCGCGATGATCCAAATCAAACCGTTCCAATGCCCATCCACACCGCTATCGCCCCGCTCCGACAGCCCGGGCCTGTCCAGCAGTCCATTCAGAATGAGAGACGGACACACGCTCGTACGTGAGCGGAGAGAGAGAGAGAGAGAGAGAGAGAGAGAGAGAGAGAGAGAGAGAGAGAGAGAGAGAGAGAGAGAGAGAGAGAGAGAGAGAGAGCGAGAGAGAGGAGAGAGAGAGAGAGAGGGGGAGAGAGAGGGAGAGAGAGAAGGTCGCAGTAGAATGAAAACCGACTCGTGCACACAGAATAAAAGCGAGCTCCCAGCCCCAGCCCCAGCCGCGTGCCCACGCTTTGAAAAAGTACTCGCGGGCCACACATATAGTTTGGCAGCCTACAAAGCGTCGATAGGTCACTTTTACTGAGAGCGCTGTCACTGGCAAACGCGACCTCCCTCGCTCTCTCTCTCTCTCTCTCTCTCTCTCTCTCTCTCTCTCTCTCTCTCTCTCTCTCTCTCTCTCTCTCTCCCTCTCTCTCATACAGAACAGATAAGATAGAGCAGTCGGATATGGCAACGCCCTCCACATTTGTCTCGCGCAGACTGCGTCTCCCTCTCTCCATTCGAGCGGGCCATGGAGATACGAGTCATCAAACGGCGCTTATTCGTCTCTATCAGATTAAAATTCCCGTAGAAAAAAAGGCAATATAAAACTTGCACTAAGCAAATTGGAAAGAACAAAAAAAAGTAAGGAAAATAGTATATTTTACACTGGAAATCCAAGTGTACGAATGTCGCTCACTTGTAGGTGAGCAAATAAATTCACTCACTTGTAGGTCAACAAATAAATTCACTCACTTGTAGGTGAGCGAATAAACATTCACTCACTGGTACCTTCAAGCGACCGAATAGTTATTTGCTCACCTACAAGTGAGTGAATGGTTATTCGCTCACCTATAAGTGAGCGAATGGTTGTTTGCTCACCTACGAGTGAATGGTTATATGATCACCTACAAGTGAGTGAATTTATTTGCTCACCTACAAGTGCGCGAAATTCGTACACTTTGAATGCGTAACAGTGTTGCGGGATTGCATACTCTCCAGCGCAGCAGGGGCCATGGCGCCTTACGGGCGAATGGGGTAGGCAAACCCGCAACACTGTTACGCATTCAAAGAAACATCCGGTACACTTGGAATTCCAGTGTACACTCTTAAATCCTAACAAAGAAAGTGGACGAGTTTTTCTTGTAATACAAAGAAAACTGTGCTGTTGTAATACAAAGGTCAAACTCTTTTTGTAATACAAAGAAAAATCTTTGTAACTCAACGAAATATCTTTGCAATACAAAGGTCGAGCCTTGTAATACAAAGGAATCCCCTTTGTATTACAACAGCACAGGTTTCTTTGTATTATACGAAAAAATTCCTTGTAGAAGGTTTAGAGTGTACTGCATGTACTAGTAAAACTAAGCTGTAAGAGGTACAAATTTTTCTGCAATCTGTCCCTTATGCACGAATTTGTGCATAATTATGTACAATGTGTGCATAGTTATGCATAAAATTTTGTGCATAACTATGGTTGTGTATAATCGTGCATAACGATGCAAAAATCATGCATAAGGGTTTAGTGTGTAACATGTGTCTGACCGAGTCTCTCTGCTCCGTCCTGTGGTTCCCTCGGCTCCAACACAGTTCCGATCGGTCTGATTGTGATCCCCCCCCTCTCCCCAGGCAGGCTGCTTTTGGTTTTGGTAGCCAGCGAGAGGTCAATGGAATATTAATCAGCTTGGAACTTGGCTGCATATCCAACCGCTTTCCAAGCGGCACACGGCGGGCACGGCAGAAATCACAGCGGCATAGTTGGAATAATACCGTCTCCTTCTCGGAATATTAGGAATGTAAATAAAAGAGACAAGTCGAAGTTGAAGCCAGTCACGCCAGAGTATTCTTCCAAGAGAAAAACTTCGAGGAAAAGAAAGAAACTGCCAATATTGAAACTAGATGTTGGCACAAGTTTCGTTCAAGTTAGTTTTACTCAGAGAAGCAATGCCTGGTTAGAGCAGGATGAAAAGAGCGGGTTTTACTCTTGAACAATGCTACACGCACCCTACGCTATTGCTGCTGGTGGTGATGGCTCTCGCTTACGCCCCCCCTCCCCCTCCACAGAAATACACACACACACTCGCTGCCTCGCGCCCCGAGGGGGAAGGAAACTAACTTCCGTCGTTGCGACTGCAATGAGAAGTACACTGCTGTACCATAAAAAAAAAGAAGCTGCTCGGTTCGCATTGCCCCCCCTAACCCCCCCCCCTTCCCCCCTCGCTGTGATATGACTCGTGCAAACTACTTTGCTTGCCGTCTCTCCGTGCTGCTGACGGCACAGACAGAGTCAGCGGCAGAGACCAGCGTGGGTGACGGAGGAGAAGGCACGGGAGGAAAATATGTCGTAGCAGAGCCCAGCATGAGCTTTGTTTACTTGCCTGTAGCGACGTCCGTCAGTCAGTTTACCGACTTCCTCCCCTCCCCACCCTCAACCCCTCCTTAGACCCACCCTAACCTCTTCCTTCTCCTCCTCCTCCTTTTGCACATGGCCTCGAGTGCTCGCGTCGGGGGGAAGCTGTTGCGTTCCACTTGAGCGTCGAGCAAGTCCGGCGCTCGCCCTCCCGCCCCGCCCCAGCCCCGCCCCGCCCCGCCCCACCCCGCCTGTCATCGTTCCTCAAAGGATAGACAGCGAGCAGATGAATAGATTGATGGTGCGCCCGTCGACGGCAGGACACACTCGCGCCGAAAATAAAAATAACACGACAATAAAGAAGCGACGACGCCACACACACACACGCGCCTCCGACCTCCGACACGACGAGTCGGCAAACGAGACAGTTCCGAGGGGGAAACGACTATCAAACACTGTGTCAGCCTGATTATACTGATTACCTGGGTTACTCCCGGACTAACTCCCGGATTTCCCCCGATTACCCCTGGATCGCCTCTGGATGTCCCCAGATTACCTCCGCGAATCTCCTTGGATTATCCAAACCGTTGTCAGCTAGATTACCTATAGTCGTTTCCCTCCTCGGATAGTACCCAACACAGCCTGTACCGGGCGTTTCATAAAAGACGCAGGTGCGGGCGGGTTTGCCTACCCGATCTCCCCGTAAGGCGCCATAGACCCTTGGGTAGGCAAACCACCCGCGCCTGCGTCTTTTATGAAACGCCCGGAACTTGCTGTTAATATAACGGAAAACTAAAAAGGAATGGCACACCCATGCGCAAATAAGTACTCACCATTGTGCGCGACGGCGAGGCCCAGCACTGCCAGCAGCACCAGCCTCCTCATGGCGTCCATAGCGTTACCCAGCGCCGCGCCACGCCATGAGGCAGCCTGAAACACACAGAGAAACTCTCACTCAGAGCAAACCACCGACGGCTCGCGAGTTTCTGGATGAATTACATTCTACATTCCGGTATAAACGCCGCGAAAACACACAGGAATAAAATTAAGGAGCGGAGCATGCGGCGTGAGGCTGTACGTACGGCCGCCGCGCCGGGCGCCTGCAGGTCGGAGGATAGGCCGCCCGGTGGGGTCGCGTGTGCCGCGGGTCTGCCTACCTCGCGCTCCGCAGGCGGCGGCGCGGCCGCGCAGCCTGACAGACCGCCGACGGACCAGATGCTATCTCTTCCACCGCCTCATTCCACGCCACGCCTCATTGTGACAATCACAATTATTACGGCCGTTAGTCTTAGTGCTTATTAATAATTCATGTTTTTTCTTTCGTCTCTAAAAAATGGCTGCTGCTGCGCTTATTGTCGTCGCACATTCTTGGCGAGATACATAACTCACGAGTTATTAATTGCGATTACGACCTTGGCGCAACGAGAAACAGATTGCAGCGCCGCACCACCCGCCGCCGCGCCGCGCCACACCTCGTTAGGGACTTGGGCTCCCTTAAGGCGCGGGGCCGAGCCGGGCCAGGGTAAAAGAGTGCGGGACGCGGGGAAAAGTTACAGCACAGGGGCCGTTAGAGAGAGAGAGAGAGAGAGAGAGAGAGAGAGAGAGAGAGAGAGAGAGAGAGAGAGAGGCAGAGAGAGAGAGAGAGAGAGAGAGAGAGAGAGAGAGAGAGAGAGAGAGCGAGAGAGAGAGAGAGAGAGAGAGAGAGAGAGAGAGAGAGAGAGAGAGAGAGAGAGAGAGAGAGAGAGAGAGAGAGAGAGAGAGAGAGAGAGAGAGAGAGAGAGAGAGAGAGAGAGAGAGAGAGAGAGAGAGAGAGAGAGAGAGAGACAGAGAGAGAGAGAGCGAGAGAGCGAGAGAGCGAGAGAGAGAGACAGAGAGAGAGAGAGCGAGAGAGAGAGACAGAGAGAGAGAGAGCGAGAGAGAGAGAGAGAGAGCGAGAGAGAGAGAGAGAGAGAGAGAGAGAGAGAGAGAGAGAGAGAGAGAGAGAGAGAGAGAGAGTGGGAGAGAGAGCGAAAGAGAGCGAGAGCGACGGAGAGAGAGAGAGCGAAAGAGAGCAGGAGAGGAAAGGCTGCGCTGCGCGGGGGTGGCAGAGTTATGTATAGAGCAGGAAGAGGATGTGAAGGGTAGATTGAGACGTCGCGGTCTCGGGTTGGATGTAGAGTGAGAAAAATAACCAGCCTGCCTGCCTGCCTGCCTGCCTGCCTGCCTGCCTGCCTGCCTGCCTGCCTGCCTGCCTGCCTGCCTGCCCGCCTGCCTGCCTGGCTGCCTGGCGGGGTGGGGTGGGGCTGGGAGCACGTGGCGCCTCCTCCTGTTTGAGGCCGCGCACCCCGCCATGCAGGTGGCGCCAGGCGAGGCGTCCTCGCCCCGCAGCCCGACGTGACCCGACCCGACCCGATCCGCGGACCAAACGATAATTGGACCGATAAGCTGATTCACCCAAAATTGAACTGCCAAACAGTGTCGCCGTTATAGAGGGCGCGGTGCGCTGGGCCGGGCGGGGCGGGGCCGGGACGTAAATCGCGTACGGATTAAAGTAACGCGGGCGGTTTATCGCGGCGCGCACCGAGCTCTGCCGCGCGGCCCGGCCGCGACAAATGACCGCGATACCAAACGTATACGCCCATGCACGTGCTAGTTTCTTTTTGTTTTCGTTAAGTTCTCTTGTAGATTTAAAATAAACAGTAAAGTAAGCGCGGTAATATTCGAAAATGTTAGAAATCTTTGAAATTTCATTTCCTTTTCAAGATAAATTTTAATAGCTTTGTCATAAAATTTAATAACAGGTTTAATTTACTAACAATGTTATAAAATTTAATGACAAAATAATTACATTACATAAAATTTTATAATATTTCAGGAAAATATAATTACATTTTCATGAAATTGTAATGACAATAGCGTCATATTGGTGTAATGAAGTTCTAATGAAAATCATCTCTCGTCACCAAGTGCTGTCAAAAATGTAGTAGTAGATTAGTCGTCCAAACAGAGAGGAGTCTGTGCTGCTAGATAAGTGGGCAAAAATTCCCACGAATACACCTGCTGTGTGAGGCAGACGGGTATCTCTGCCTGCCTCCTAGGCAAAATGTAGTCTCATGTGTGAAGGGTTTGCCTAGTAGGCAGGCGGAGATACCCGTCTGACTCACACTAGTGTAATCGTGGTAATTTTTGCCTACTTATCTGGCAACACTGAGTGGAGTAAAGCGGGCTGCATCCGCGCCTGGCTACTAGGCAGCACCCTAGCACAGGTGCGCTCATGTTGCATAAGAGGCAGGCGCCTACTGTGTTTCGGCGACATAGTTGCCTACTTTTCTAGCAACACTGCTCGTCACCGGTGTAGTCGGATATGCGACTCTTTTGCTAGTCGCGGCGACGCAGCGCAAAAGTCAAGGCAGGAAAATTGCACAAGTGGGATAGCGAAAATGTTTGCAGCCCCGCGGGGGATTGTGCACCGCAGAGCCTGGTGGAACAATGCTAGGCGGTGGGGCCTCTTATTCGCGAGTTGGAGAGCAACGCGCGGCGGGGCGGGGCCGAGCACAGACCTCTGCCGTGTTCCACCGACACTCGTTTTTTTTAGTATTATTATTGCGGCTGCAAAAAGTCATCGGCGTGTCGGACAACAGTAAGCCCCCGCCGCCGCTGCCGGCCGGACAAAAAGAAGAGTTACGCCCCATGCAAAACGGCAGGGATGGGACGGGACGGTAGGGCACAATGGGAGGGGCTCGACCTCGAATTACAGAATAATAGCCGTGCCGGCCGCACCGCACCGCACAGGCACGTGACACAGGCCGGGGTGGGTACGGCCGGGCCACTCTAAAAACAAACAAAGTCAGCCCACCGCGCCCAACAGCAGCTCAGATTGACGTCCAGGTAAAACCACTCCGCCCGCAATGACACATGGAATACAGTACACGTCAAACTACACACACACACGCCACGAATGGACGCTTGCGCCGCACAGTCTTAAAATAATCTTACCAAGACTTTATGTTGTTCATATTACAACAAGCGTCGAGTTTCATATTATGACCGCCGAGTTTCAGATTACGAAATCTTTTGTTCATAACATAAAGAATGTCTGTGCTGTCATATTACTAAAAAAAATCGCCCATATTACGAATTTTTTCGTTCGTAATATAAAGAATTTTTTTTCATAATACGAACAATTTTAGGCATTTAGTGCCTTACTAAACGACTGGTGGTCTCTTTAAACATACTCAACGTATTGACAACAAAAAAAACTTCCTTTAGTACTATGACAGCACATAAATTTTTCATATTAGGCAGAAAAGTAAACCGTAATTTGACACTTAACGTTCATAAGATTCTAGGCGTGTTCAGATGACATGACGCTCGCGAGAAAATTGATGACAAACACGTAACACCAGCACACGCGTGGTACTGCGGCCCCCACACCGTATATCGTGACGTAACGTAACGTAACGGCTACAAACACGGTGGGGATAAGGTCCGCGGTGATTGGATGGCGCTAGCGCCTCTGGCGCTGGCACGGGCACGCCGCTAGCACCAGCGCCAGCGTCCCTCGAGGGCCATTCAAAAGAGCGCGCGGCAAACCGGGCCGAGTCGAGCCGAGCCGAGCCAAGCCGAGCCAAGCCGAGCCAAGCCGAGCCGAGCCGAGCAGCGCCGGGTGGCAACTGTGTTGCGCGGAGCGGAGCGCACCCATGATGTGCCAGCCTGAGCCGCTGGGTCAGCCCGGGCGGGGCGGGGCGGGGCGGGGCGGGGCGGGGCGGGGCGGGGCGGGGCGGGGCGGCCGCGAGTGCCGATAAATCGACAGTCCAAACAGCCATCGGGCAGCAGCGCGGTACTGTACTGTACTGCAGGCCAGCGCCGCCGCGGGACACCGCGCGCGCGAAACAGGGCGCGGCAGAAAGAGGGATTGCACGCCCGCCCCGCCCCGCCCCGCCCCGCCCCGCCCCGCCCCGCCCTGCTCCGCCCCGCCCCGCAACTCATACCCTACCCCCTCCCCCCTCGCCCTGAAACACCGCGCGAGGCGAGCCGCTTCCGGGCCCGTGTAATTCCGAGCCGCCCGTATAGTGCACCGGATACCAGTCGTGGGAACGGCTTCCCACACTCTCGCTCTTCGTGTTGTGTTGTGTTCGTATCGAAGCCACATGGATGGGAAACAGGCAGAACCACACTCTCAACTTTTTACTATAAGCTCCGAGCATCGTAAGATACGACTATGCCTGTGCTGTTGTACGTAATTCGAAACATTTTCTTAGTAATACTAAACTTTTTCTTAGTATTTTTTCTTAGTACTTTTTTTTTGTAATAAAAACGAAAATTTTAGCATTACAACAGCACAGCCATCATCGTAATTTACAAGAGATTTTTGTTGTAATACGATGAAATCTATAGTAAAAAAAATTTTGACGGTATACGCGGCAGTAAAAGTGCCTATGAAACACGGGTCGTAAAAGCTCCAGCGCCGAGAAGGACAAGGACAGGTGCATAGGGTCCACGGTGAAATTTTACTTTCCAATCATTTATAACAGCAGAAAATGTTATCACTCAAGTTTCTCATAGTACAACTATCTCTAGCTTGCTCCCTCCGCACGCGCAGGTCGACGGCCTTGTCCATGCCCGCTCCCGTCCCGTCCCTAGGGTACGCTTTCTCAATGCAATTAGTCATGATGAGAATTAAGACGCGTGTTTAATGATATGAGACGGGGAAATGGGTCGTGAGCGAGCGAGCGAGCGAGCGAGCGAGAGAGAGAGAGAGAGAGAGAGAGAGAGAGAGAGAGAGAGAGAGAGGGGGGGGGGGCTAGGGAAGAAGGGCGCAGCCCCGGCACGGTGCGGCCCGGCCCGGCCCGAGAGAGACAACGCAACCTGTCCGCCCCGAGCGCCCGTCCAACTCTTCTTCGAGCAATTACCGTGAAATCAAAGCTGCCCCCGGATGGATAGCCGGCCGGGCCGGGCCGGGCCGGGCGCGGCCGGCATCGGTAGCCGTGCGGAGCCGCCGCGTCCGGGAGAGTCGGGCTCCGTCTCTCTTCTCCCCACAGCGCGACGGAGAGAGAGAGGGAACCACCCGCCGTCAGTATTCGGACGCGGACCTACATCGAGAGAGAGGAGGAGAGAGAGGGAGAGTCAAGGGGAGAGTACGGGAGAGGGGACGGGGGAGGGGACGGGAGCCGACCTGAGTGAAGAATTATTGCATGCGGATTGGGCCAGCCCAGACCGGCCCCCGGCCCCTCCGACCGACCGAGTCTGGATCAGGAAACCAACTTTTGACCCGACCAGCCTCTGACAAATCGGCTCGGCTGCAGATAGGCCCGGCCCGGGCCAGGATGGTCCGCCTCTAGCAAGGGTCCGACCCGAGCCGCTAATAAAGCTATGCTGCTGTGCCCGGCTGAGCCTGCGAGCAGCGCGGCTGCAGCACCAGCCGGGTTCACTACTTCTCGACTCCAGGCAGAGAACAGAGTAGTCCCGGCCACGCCACGGCCACGGCCTTGGCACACTGGCACCAATTTCAATAACCAGTAGCAAGCACATTTTCAGAGGCTCTTAAATTCCCTGCACCTCCCCTCTACCTCTCTCTCTCCCTCTCTCTCTCTCTCTCTCTCTCTCTCTCTCTCTCATGGCGAGGGAGCCAGGGAGGTCGCGGAAGGGGCTCAGGTGAGGCATAGCTGGCACTGGTCCTGAAAAGCCAGAGGCTGGGCTGGGCCGGCGCCGAGTGGCGGGGGCGGGGGCACAGTAGGGGTGGGGGGGGGGGGACCAGTAGGGGCAAGGGGAGAGAAAGTGTTGGCGAGTCGTGGCCACTTACAGCTGAGTTGTGTGCGCCGCCGCCGCCGCGCCATCTCTCTCTATCATTCTTTATTTCTTCCTCACAGTGGCCCGAACGTCTCTCTCTCTCTCTCCCCACATCTGCCGTGCGCTCTCTGTCGCTCGCTGCATGGCCCGTCTGTTTATTTCCTCGTTTTTACGACGGCATTTTTCAACACAGCTGTTGAAATGCAAGTTGACGCCAGGCAGCAGGTCAGGTGCGGCAGATGCGCGGCAGATGCACGGCAGATGCGCGGCGGCTGTCGACCCCCGTAGGGCGGGGTGCCGAGGGGACCACGCACTGCACTCCGACGCGTCCTACCCGCAAAGCCCAACAAAATTTTCACGACTTTCACTGTAAAATAAAAAATTCCGACAGTAAGACACCGAATATCAAAGTGGTGAGTGAGACATCTGATCAAATGTCGGTGATATAAAAAGTCTCACCGAAGAAAGGTCATACACAAATGTATGACCGGAAAAGGGTGATACTCCAATATGACTGAAAAAAAAGGTCAGACAGCAGCGGGGCTGGCCCTTGTTTTCCTTATAGAAGTGTCATCCTTTATCGGTGATACACATAATGTATTACCCTTTTTTTCGGTCAAACATCGGAGTATCACAGCTTTTCGGTCAGACGCAACCCTTATAAGGTAAGGTGTATGCTCTGGAAAACCATTTTACTGAATTTTACTTACACCGGAAAAACAAAGGTGCTAAGCAACGCCTTTCCTGGGGCACTAAAATCAAGTGCTAAGTTTAGTGCCTTTCCTGGGGCACTAAATCTTAGTGCCTTTGCAAAGGCACTAAATTTGTATGGAGTCACTGAAAATTGGTTGGCGTCTAAAGACACCAAAATCTTGGCGTCTTAAGACGCCAAAATCTTGGTGTCTTAAGACGCCAAATCTTGGCGTTCTATGACGCCAAATGCGTCCTGAGAACGCCAAATTTTGGTGTTCTAAAGGTGCTAAGTCTACCTTTGGCGTTCAGAGAAGAACACTGGCCTCAAAAGACGCCAAATTTCAGTGGTATACCTTTCCTGGGAGCACTAAATTTTTAATGCCTTTCCAAAGGCACTAAATTTTGTCAGTGCCTTTTAAAGGTAGGACTTAGCACCTTTGTTTTTCCAGTGTACAGGTATTCAGTAACATGCAATTGTACTTGAAAATAACAGCGAACTGTCCATTCAGCTCGTTGTACCTTACAATTAATTTCAACAGTTTCTTATTGTGTTTATAAATAACAGTTCCACACTCTTGTTAAAGTGAGGTATTTTTAACAGTGTTGTGCATTCGTCTCTTCAACTAACAAACCAACAAATAATTTAGATTCCCCTCTAAGTCACTAGGCTAATATTTTCTGAGGACAGACAGGCACGGTCCGGCGCCAGGCGTTATATCGCGCTCACCTCGTGCCAGTGCTGTATCATATGAAAGAAGGGGCGGGGTGGGGCGGGGTGGGGCGGGGTGGGGCGAGGTGGTGTGGGCCGGGTCCCGGGTCTCATAGAGCTAGCCAGGTCCAGAGCAGGCGCCTGGGCAGGTGCGGGCGGGGCGGGGTGTCAACACTAAAGCCGTCCTGTCCCCTGGCTGTCCCGTCCGGCCCCGCCCCGCCCCGCCCCGCCCCTGCTAAAGCCGGAGAGGCGCAAACGCGGGGGAGGGACGGTCAGAACCAGGGGGCACCCCCGCGCGTTTAGATACACCGGCAAAAAGAAGAGGTTCGCAGCAGCAGGGTGCACACTGTTCGAAAAACCTAAGTTAAACGCCTACGGATCGCTCGTCAATTTGTTGCCTGGTCCGGACCGTAAATTTTGCTCACGGTCGGTACCTTAAAGAATACGCAGTAATTTTGCAAAAATGTTGGAGAGGCTCCATGCATCAAAACTCCTACTCAATCAAGTCCAGTTAACTGTTAAACCAAATTGTCATGTGACGATAAATATTGCTACGAATATTTTGTCACAAGAGCTGTGATGAAACAGTCGTCACATGACGTACATTTCGTCACTTGACATGAATATTTCGTCACATGACATGAATCTTTCGTCACATAACATGAATCTTTCGTCACAATGTGATGAACCATTTGTCATGTGACGAACCTTTCAGAAGTAAAATTTAGCACTGACTTTGTCGTAATGTGACGACTTAAAATTTTACAGTGTTCATACCGTTACGGTGTAACCGTACATGAAAAATACGGTAAGGAACGTAGGCACACCGTAACTGCCCAGTAATTTTTTACATTGTGACATCATAAGGCAAGGCAACTGCCGCAACCAAAATAAAATGATACAGGCTACATTTTTTATTCTAACAAACGCTTTAAAAACCTTACGGTGATTTTCATTGTAAGCTACGGTGAACCATGCAGCACTATAATAGCTTACAGTGAACGTCACTGTAAGCTACGGTGAATGACACTGTTAGCTACGGTGAATGAGGGGTGCATCACCGTAGTGACATTCACCGTAGCTTACGGTGAAAGTTCACCGTAGGCTACAGTGAAAATCACCGGAAGCTTTCGTTAGTGAGGGCGAGCAGCGGCCGCGGGCGAAAGGTGACGCAGCTGAGAGCGTGTGCGGACCAGCTGCCAGCGCGGCGCGCCCGTTCGCTTCGATTCGCTCCGTGTGGCAGCTGGAGGTGCGGCGGGGTGAGGCGGGGTGCGGCGGGGTGCGGCGGGGTGCGGCGGGGTGAGGCGGGGTGCGGCGGGGTGGAGGACACGCACTACCATTAAGCCCGCACCACCGCGCAGCGCCAGCAGTAAGTGTCCTTGTCCGCCGCATTGACTCGAGGGGGCGGGGCGGGGGAGAGTTATGGCGGCAGCGGGGCGGAGTGGGGGTGGGGGTGGGGAGGGGGCGGCGCGGGGGCGGGGTACAACGATGATGAGTCCTGCGGAGGTGTCCTCCCACTCCCGCTCCCCTGGTGACCCCCGTGCCCCCGGCCAGGCCTGCCCAGGCCCGACCCGGCAGCAGAGTGGAGTGCAGTTGTCCATCACTCGAGTCAGACCTGCAGCTGGCACTCGGGTCGGGCGGGGCGGGGGGGGCGGGGCGGGGCGGGGCGGGGCGCTGCTCGCAGGTGTAGTAAGTAACCCTGCCTCTCTGCTCCTCCACCCTCGCCTAGCGCACAGCGGCCTGCACGGCCCAACGATTTCCAAAGTGACAAGGACTATAGTTTCGCGACAACATCAGCATGACTGTGAACCACCGTGCTGTGAACGCAGACACAGCGCACAGATTCACTTAGCCTTTTTTCCCGTTCCGCAGTATCTCCAAAACAAAATGTAATAAAAAGACTCTCTCTCCCTCGGCTCCTTTTCCTCAATCGCTTATCGAAGCAACCCCTTCGCCTCCTCCTCGCCAGGGAGAGCGGTCGGACAAGAAAAATGCCGCCGTTTTCGATCAACGCGAATACACCTTGATGATGAAGTTGATCGATTTGTCGGCCCAGCGCCAATCTATCAATCAAAAGGAACAACCCCAACACACAACCCCATCCCCAAACCGCCCCCCTCCCCCTCCCCTCCGCGCGCGGCGCGGCGCTGCTGGCCCATTCGGTTGAGTCAACTCTTCTTCTTTTCTCCGGCCTGCCGCTTGATTCCCACGAGCGCCCACCCCGCCCCCGCCCGCCCCGCCCCGCCCCGCCCCCGCCCCGCCCCGCCCCCGCCAGCCACACCGCCCCATTCTTCCGCATCAATCCTTTGCCGGTTGCCCCAGGGCTCGCGCGGCCCGGCGGCGCCAGCGCGGAGTGGGGTGGGGTGGGGTGGGGTGGAGTCGGTTCGTGTGGGGTTGCGGTGGGGTAGGCAGGCAGGCAGGTCGTTGCGTTGGGGGTGCTTGTCCTGCCATACGCTCTCGCTGATGAACCCCGCCCCGCACTACTGCTGCCCAGGCCGCAGCGGCATTGCGCGAACAAAGTTTTTTATTGCAGGTAAAAAGTGTTCGCAATGTTAAATTTCGCAAAGAATGTGTTTCTATTACAAAGAAAATCGTTCGTATCTTGCGAAGCAAA
This sequence comes from Frankliniella intonsa, assembly GCA_033675135.1. Classification (NCBI taxonomy): domain Eukaryota; kingdom Metazoa; phylum Arthropoda; class Insecta; order Thysanoptera; family Thripidae; genus Frankliniella; species Frankliniella intonsa. Next base: position 364,512 of record CM066256.1, read on the forward strand.
TGATTTGTATTACAAGGCATCCAAATGCTTCACAGCTTACGGACTATTTGCTTTTTACTACAAACGAATCCTCCGGAATGTTTAAACGGTGCGTATAGCATCAAAGCACCTTTCTCGAAGAGAACGGAACACGGAGAAATAGGCGCAGGCCGGGGAAAGATTTATGGCGCCCGGGATTGATTTCCGCGCGCCCGAAGAGAGGGAGAGGGACAGAGAGCGCGCGCTCTCGCGAGAGAGAAAGAGTGAGTGAGAGAGAGGAGAGAGATAGAGAGGGGGGGGGGAGAGGGAGAGAGACATGGAATGAGAGGGATACAAAGAGAAAACAAAGAGAGGGAGGGGAGCTTCCGGCGGGGAGGCAAGGGCGGCCAGGCTAATTTCTCGGCGTCCGCGAGCGAAAACAAACAATATAAAGAAACAAACAGTGTACCCGGGTGCTCCCCACCGGCGTTCCGCTGGCGTGCCCTGCCACCCCACCGCACCCCTCGGTGCAGCACAGCAGCGGGTGCGCCCCGCCCCGCCCCGCCCCGCCCCGCCCCGACCCGCCGGGCTTCTGACCTGGGAAGGGATTGACAGGCACAGGATGCGTGCCGCGGGACGTGAGTCGCATGTGAGCAGCGCACCCGGCCTGGAGGCGCAGCAGGGAAAGCAGAGGGCAGGCAGAGGCGGAAGAGACGGGGCGAGACGCGTCAGCAGGCCAAAGAGAAACAGACATGCCGTCAGGGGCGTATCGTATCGACGGGGCGCGGCGGGGCAGGGCGGGGCGCGGCGGAGCGGGGCGGGGCGGGGCGGGGCGGCCACGGCGGCGGCAGGGAGAGACGTCGCGCCCGCGCGGTCAGAGAGAAAGGCCTTCAAGGAGAATCGTAAATAGGACAGGATACGGGCCGAGCTGACGCCGCGCCACGTCGTATCCGAACGATGAAGTATGGGCGGGCCTGCAGGTTATCTGTATTCAGGAGTGTTTCCCCTCCGCGCACCGCGCCCGCGGCGGGGCGGGGCGGGGCGGGGCGGGGCCGGCAGAGTGGAAGATGGCCCGTCCCGTCCCCTCCGTCCAGAGGCTCGAGCCGGTGGGCTGCAGCCGCCGGGGCTTGCTGCGGTCTGTGCTCTGGCCCGGCGGCCAGCTGGAGGTGCCGAGGCTCCTGGGCCGCCCCCGGCCCGCCCCCGGCCCGCCCCCGGCCCGCCCTCAAGCTGGAAGGAGCCTCCCTGCCCTGTGGCACGAAGTCCTCCCACCACCCTCTTCCTTTCCCCCCCCCCCCCCTCCTCAAAGAGGAGGGTGCTGAGCTGATGAATTTTCGAGAGATCCGCACGACCGGACCCGAGAGGTGGGGTAAGTGGGGCGGAGCCGAGCAGGGCGGCGCGGGGCGGCGCGGCCAGGGCTCAAGCTGGGATAACAGAGGGGTCGGCGTCAAGAGTGTACAGGCGGGCGCGGCGGGGCGGGGCGGGGCGGGGCGGGGCGGGGCGGGGCGGGGCAGGGCGGGGCCGCGGCAGCACGCGGAAGTGCCGAGCAGCGCCAGCCGGGCCAGAGAGGGCGCTCGGCCCGGCCCCTCGCGGCTCTCTCTCGCTTTCTCGGAAAGCCCTGAAGCAGTTACCGTTACCGATGCGATATTGAGCTCCTCTCACGAGGAGAGGCGGATGCCTTGGGCGCCAAAGACGTGGCGGTGTGGTGCGGGGCGGGGCGGGGCGGGGCGGGGCGGGGCGGGGCGGGGGCGGCCAGCACAATGAGAGACCCTGGCCCCGCGCCGCGCCACGCCACGCCACGCCGCCGGCCCACCGTATGGAAATAATAGTCATCATAATGGGGGACCGGCTTAGGAGCAACAGGAGGACAAAGCACAAGCCGGCGGCGGGGCGGGGCGGGGCGGGACGGGGCGGGGCCGCGCAGAGCGAAAGAGAGAGAGAGAGAGAGAGCGGGGCGGGACTTCCAAAGTGCGGGGCTGGAGCCGCCCGCCGCGCCCCGCCGGCAGCCAGCCTCCTGCCCAGATAAATTGAAGACAACTAACTGCCACAAAAGACTGGCGGCGGCGGCTGCGCCACTCATCCCCACCCCCTCCCCTACACCCCTGCCCCCTCCCCTACAGCTCTCCCCCTCCCCTCCCGCTCCCCCTTACAACCCCTACCGCAGGCAGAGCCGCGGCGGACGCGTCGACTGCGCCGTTCCAGAACTTGTGACAAGAGTTAGTCTTCCCCCTCTCGCTCCTCCCACCACCACCCTAGAATGAAGCGTGTCACACAACAACGGAACATGGACTCCGTTACGGGCGCATTATCATTGTTCATAATCTCGAGGGGGCGGGGCGGGGCGGGGCGGGGCGGGGCGGGGCGGGGCGCTCCAAGGGGAGGTGTGCTTCAGCAGGGCGGAGCAGGCCTAGGTATAGGAAGGGGAAGGGAAGGCTTCGAATACCGGATGAGGGAACATAGAACGCGCGAGGTGGGGCGCGGCGCAGCGGGGCGGGGCGAGGCGGGGCGGGGCGGGGCGGGGTGGGGCGGGGTGGGGCGGGGCGGGGCGGGGCGGGGCGGGGCGGGGCGGGGCGGGGCGGGGCGGGGCGGCACCCCCTCGGCGACCACAGCGCGCTGCAGCGGCAGGTACACCGTAGTGCATCAAGGCCGGCCTCCACGCCATAGGCGCCGTTCTGAAAGCAGCAGAGGGGTGGGGGGTGGGGGGGGAGGGGGAGGGACATGTTCCCTTGCAGCTACCACATCCGCGGGGCCGTGCGGGGCAACACGACAGACGCGGTGTCCTGCCCCAGTGGCAGCAGCGGCGGCATTATTAGCAGCCCTGCCTGCAGCTTCCTCTCCTCTAATCGCTACCCGCCCCTCCTGCCCACCCCCTGCCCGCCCCCCACCCGCCCCCTACCTGCCCGCCAGCAGCCCCCCAGCCCAGCCCCTCAGGTCAGTGATGACCGGTGATGGCCACCTCCTGCAGCTGCGTGTAATTGCAGCCGCCTGCTTGATCGACGACCCCACCCCCCAAAAAAAAGAGACACAACTCGGACCATGGAGTCAAGCCACTAACGTAGGGAGTCGCAAGGTTCTGTGCACGCTCCCCTACTTAAACGATTTCCGAATATTTCCCTTGAAGTAAAGGTCAAACCAAGCTACTCTATCGATTCGTTAAGAATCACTGATCATAACCATGACATTTTTTCAACTCTCACGCTAAAAGAATTTGGTAAAAAACGTTATGTTAACGTGGTCCGATGTCCGGGAGGATCGTTAGAGAGAGACAGACATATCCACCATGGCGGCGCTCCCCCCTCCACACGGCAGAGTGAAGGTGAATAGTGCACTAATCCCTTCTGTGAGGTAAGAACCGTTCTCTAAATGTGATGTTAATAGTCCTTGAACTTCAAAGATTCCATTTAGTACCTATATATGACGTAAAAATTATTCTTTCTATGCGTAAACTGTTAAAGAAATTGGCTGCAAGGCGGTGGCAGGATCCTCCCGGACTTGGTGTCGCCAAACCGGACCTTGCGACTCCCTACGTTAGTGGCTTGACTCCATGCTCGGACGAAAAAAACAACGTACAATCAAAGGGCACTTCCGGCGCGGCAGAAACCGGAAGTTCGGCGGGGTTGGCAGGTCGAAGGGTATATATATACACGTGGCGTTTCCGGTCGGCCGCGGCGGCTGATGATGAATATGGTGAGGCAGTGGCGCGGCGCGGCGCGGCCTTCGATCGCGCGCAATGACAATGATAATTAAAGCGAGATACGTTGGTCGGATCACCATGCGAAAATAAAAAATCGCTTTCATGAACTCATACCAATACTAATCTTTTCGCGGGCTTAGGGCACGCATCACTTCACTAGGAAATTGCAAGGGAAGAAAAACACAGCAAAAGAAGGACACTGGGAAGTTGGGCCGTACTTTGATACGCGTCGTCAACAGTGTGGCAGCATATTCATCCACGTAAGAGCGCAACATACGCCCAGCGAGGCTCAGGTGGGGGACTGGCGTGGAGCGCGGGGGGAAGGGGGAGGAGGAGGAGGAGGAGGAGGAGGAGGAGGAGGGGTAGATGACAGTGCTCAGGTGCGCGCCGCCGCCGCGCACTCTAAATGCTCTGTACGCGTCACCATTACTCCTGCCAGCCGCACACTGCAAACACCTTGCTCTTCGATCAAGCCTATTTTTTTCTCTGAAATAACGAAACACTAGGATTTCGTAAGTTTATAGCAAGCTGGTGGCAAAATTATGTAAATTCGTGATTAAAAAGAGCCGGAGCGTGCTCGAAGAAAGCAAAACTCAGGAGTCCTCATGGTCGAAAATAAAAACACGCCCGTCGACTCCCAGTTGGCGCGTTCGGAATAAGCGCCCGTTCATCGCTTGGTTCCGCTCCGCCCGGCCAGCGACTCTGCCCGCCCCGCCCCCGCCCCCTCCGCCACAGAATCCATTTTTCATTGGCGCTCTCCATTTCGCTGCTGGCCGCCAGCGCGGCGGGGCGCGGCCTGCCTGCCTGCTCGGGCTGGCTGGCTGACTGGCTGGCTTGCTGGTGCGCGGGGCGGCGGCGGGGCGGCGGCGACCAAACGCGTCTCGGATCGGGAAATAACGAAGTGACGAACCAAATCAGACGGCGGCGGCGGCGACCTCTTTCGATCCGTCTTTGTCTGGCGACGGCTCGGCTACTCAGTTTGAGAGGAGGGAGCGAAGCGAGAGGAAAAGAGAGGGAGAGAGAGAGAGAGAGAAAGAGAGAGAGAGAGAAAGAGAGAGAGAGAGAGAGAGAGAGAGAGAGAGAGAGAGAGAGAGAGAGAGAGAGAGAGAGAGAGAGACTGTAAAAAATACCGTACCTGGTCCATAGACCCCTTCCTTTTTGGTGAGTAGGCAACCCATTGTACTTCAGCTGAGCGAGGGCAAGAAGTGAGGAGGGGAACCAAAGGGAATGCTCCCCTCCTCACCTCTCGCCCTCGCTCAGCTGAAGTACAATGGGTTGCCTACTCACCAAAAAGGAAGGGGTCTGTGGGCCACCCTGTACTAACGGTTTGCCTACGGTCTGGACCGTAATTTTTCCGTACAGTCTAAACCGTAAAGGTTAGGACTGTACCTCACTTTGCGTGATTGGTCTCAATTTCAACTTTAAAGCGAATTACTAAAGGTGCAGTACATCCTGAATAGATTCGACCGCAATCTGAAATTACTGGCGATACTGTGTGACAAATTAACAGGACGTACTGTTGCATTTTCCCGTAGGTTTTTCTAACAGTGGAGGCGGGTAAAAGACACTCTGCACCCGGTGCAAGCTAGCTGGGCGCGGCGTTATATAACCACCGGCTGGACCGTGGCCAGCCCCACCTCATCCCTCATCCCGCCCGCAGAGACCCGATGTCCGTCCCCATGATCGCTCATCTCAAATTTTCTCCCCATTTTCCTTGGCGCTTGCTGCCGCCTCGCGCCGCCCTGCGCCCTGGCCGCATGGGCGTAAGAAGCGGGGGTTCACGGGGTCAGCTGACGCCCCAAGTTCAAGGTTGGGGGGTCACTGACCATGAAAGTTAAGAAAACATTGGCCCAGTCGAACGAAATCGCACTGAAAAAGCAAAAAGACAAGAAACAAGCGGAGAAGGCGAGGGCGAGCCGTGGCAGCAGTCAGCCAGGCGCTAGGCTAGGCTCTGCAAATTTTGTCTCTTTTTCACCTTAAATCCTAATTTCTATATTTTAAATAAAAGTCAAAGGCACTTGTGCGCGTGAAAGGTAGGCAACACTAGAAAAACAAACGTGACGTGCGTCGCATCAATTGGTGTGACCATTTTGGGTCACACCACGTGATGCGACCTAAATTTACGTCACACCATGTGATGCGACGCAAGCTCTAGGGTATACGGCATTACACAGAGGATATCACATCACAAACGTGACCAAAACTACGGTCACACCACATGATGCGACCTGTCCAGGGGTCGCACTTGCCAGTGTAAGGCACGTCACGTTTGTGTCTCCAGTGAACACACGTGACTTGACCCCCCGACTTTTAGCATGTTCCTAAGCCACTGCCAGGCCGGTCTGATCGGACGCCACCTCCACCTGTCCGTCACCCTGAGCTGAGGAGTTCTGGTCCCCGCCCCGCCCCGCCCCGCCCCGCCCGCTTCGTTTAATTTAATTCAGCATGTAGCGTGCGCTGCTACCGAGAAGTAAGCCGCGCCGCACCGCGCCGCTGCCACTCCAGGGCGCTCACTACAGTAACACGGCACGGCTCCGCAGACCCCCCCCCCTCTCTCTCTCTCTCTCTCTCTCATTCTCTCTCTCTCTCTCTCTCTCTCTCTCTCTCTCTCTCTCTCTCTCTCTCTCTCTCTCTCTCTCTCTCTCTCTCTCTCTCTCTCTCTCTCTCTCTCTCTCACTCACTCTCTCTCTCTCTCTCTCTCTCTCTCTCTCTCTCTTTCTCACTCTCTCTGCACTTCCTTCTTTCCCCCACTCCGCCGACACGGTGAAAAACTCATAACAGCGCCGACACAACTATTTTCTTGTTTCTGAAACAAAAGGCAGCGGCGCGGTGCGGTGCGGCGCCCGGCCCGGGCCGGTGTAGAGAGGATATGAGTTTATCTTCTTCAAGAACCACGACCGAAGCGCGCGGGGGCGGCGCGCGGCGAGGGTGGCGTGGAGTCAGGGCAGTGATACAGAGGAGCCTCCGGGGCGCAGCGCGAGTGCATTGCCAGCAAGGACCGAGGGGGTGTTCACTCGCGTGGTAACCCATGTACGCGGTGTCGCGTATAACCGGCGTAATGCCAACGAAATCTCACCATAATACTACTGTAACACCACTGTAATACCACGTAATACCGTAAATCACGTTGCGTAATACCACGTTTTGGCGTAATACCGCGTGTACACGAAGATACCGAGTGCTCCTACACTGGAAACACAAACGTGACGTGCGTCACACTTCACTGGTAAATCTAAGGCGTAACATTACGTACTAGTCGTACGCCCTTCTTCAAGCGTACTGAGGAAACTTCCCCATGCATTTAGATAGGAGCGGTCGGATCGGATATGCTCCTGTACGCTTGAAGAAAGGCGTAGGTGCCAGTAGGCTTGAAGAAAGGCGTAATGTTACGCCTTTGTTTTACCAGTGTTGCCAGTGCGACCCCTGGACAGGTCGCATCATGTGGTCTGACCGTGGTTTTGGTCACGTTTATGTGAAGCGACCTCCTAGGTGAAATGCCGTATACCCTGGAGCTTGCGTCGCATCACATGGTGTGAGGTAAGTTTAGGTCGCATGACGTGGTGTGACCAAAAATGGTCACACCAATTGACGCGACGCACGTCACGTTTGTTTTTCCAGTGTAAAGTCAAGACATCATGTTCGTGCCGATTCACTGGAAAAACAAAGGTGCTAAGTCCTATCTTTCCAGGGGTGCTAAACCCGTTTTAGGGGTGCTAAAGGTTAAATTTTCAGTTTTATAAAAATATTTTCTGTGTGAGCAAACCAATCACATTTTAGACCACATTATCGAATTCCTCGCAAAATTCCGCGTCAAACGAGCCTACATGTGATGGGGTTCTGATAAGCGGTCAGCAAATGAAAAGCAAGTAAAAAAAATTGCAATCAATTTATGCCATTATGCCAGAACCCCATCACATGCAGTCTCGTTCGAAGCGGAATTTTGCTTAGAGTACGAATATAGGTCTTCGAATGTAATTGTATTCCATAGTAAGGAAACATTTCGAAAAAACATAAACTGTAGTGCCTTTGGAACTTTAGTGCCTTTTAAAGGTAGGACTTAGCACCTTTGTTTTTCCAGTGTTGACTTCACCGGCGGGGCGGGGTATCCTTATTGACGCCGGCCGCAATTTCCCGCGGCCGAGCCGAGCCGAGCCGAGCCGAGCGGGCCCACAACCAGCAGGCGCACAACTCCCGTCCAGACCCTTCTTATATATATTATATGGCCAAGCGAGCGTAGCGACTTGCATGGTCGCGTTTCTCCCCTCCCCACTCCGACCTCGCCGCCGCCGCGCCTCGCCCTCCCAATACCTCCCTACCCCATCCGAGCCCAGCCCAGCCGCCTGCCAACGGGCGTCACGCCGGGCTGGTTAGGCAACCCAACGTGCACTGAATGGTTTACGAATCCGTCCTCCTGGGCGCGCGGGGGAGGGGGGAGGGGGTCCTGAGGGGCCGCGAGGCCGGCGGGGGTGAGGGGGGAGGGAGGGGCTGCCGAGCCGAGGCGACTTACTGGGGCGAGCTGAGCTAGGAGGGCCTAGCCCGCCACGCCCCGCCACGCCGAGGGAGATCGAAGGGACAGGTGGGAAAGGGCGGAGAGAAAAGTAGAAGAAAGTTGAGCGTTGAGCCCGCCAGGGGCCGGAAGGGCGGGGCGGGGCGGGGCGGGGCGTGGCGGGGGTTGGGCTGAGGTGAGGCGGAGCGAGGACAGAACGGAAGCGCGTGCGCCCCCCGCGTTCTGCTAAAGCAGCAGCACGCGACTTTATAGCGTGTCCACGGGTGCGGACAAGGCGCGCGTGACATCCACGCTCCACGCTCACCTATTTTTTTATTTTTTTTTACCCGCTCACGACGATTTTTTACTCGTTCTTTACACACTAACTTTTAAAAGCTACTGTGTTCAGAACGAGTATTGTGCTCAGCACTGTAATTGTGTGATAAGGTTCATCTCCAAATGTACAATACCTACATAAAAACCAATTACATATTTGAAAAGATCGTTAAAAACTGAGTAGAAATTCTATAAAGTTTTTTTCGACTTTATATTTAAAGTTTTGAGAAAATAACGATTTATGGTTAAAGGTTATAGGTTAGGATACATCGGATACCTATTATAAAAATCCCTTAATATTGAAATGTTCATAATAAATTTAAAGCTCACATATTAGTAATCAAATTTTGCAAAAAAGATTTCAACGTTTATGATAAAAGTATTGTGAAATGGTGTCTTTCTCCTCCTCTTCTTTACGCTTCAGTACTGTATTGAGATGAACCCCCTCAACAATGTAAAGAACGAGTTGTAGATTTTAATATCAAACACATTTGATGTTAATAAGGCTTTCTTTTTTCACTTTTGCCTTTACTTCTTGTTTCTTGTGCATGTGGTGTTGCGCGCGTCTGAGTGCGAACGAATAACAACTCAACAGCGCAGCAAATTAACGTGTCGATGTATAGCACTTCTTCAGAAGCCGCGCGAGCGACCGTCGAACAAAACACGAGAGGGTTCGTATTCGCTGCGCCGCACCCGGGCGGGCGCCATATCGTGTGACGGCGAGCACGGGGGTGATCTCGATCAAGTGGACTCACTTTGGAGAGGGAAGGGGTAGCGTGGCGGGGCTGAGCGAGGCGGGGTGAGGCGGGGTGAGGCGGGGCAGGGCGGGGTGGGGTGCGGGGCGGGGCGGGGCAAGGCGGGGTGGCCGTAATGCTTTGCAAACAACACCGGTATCGGGCAAGGCAGGTTTGGCCATCTAAGTTTGCAAGCGAAGCGGCTGGTCTGGTGCGGCTAAGGGACCCTTGTTGTAGTAGTATGCGAACTGGAGGGGGGCGGGGCGGGGCGTGGTAGGGCGTGGTGGGGCGTGGCGGGGCGTGGTGGGGCGGGGTGTGGCGGGAGGTGTTCGGAGAGGGTTATTTGCCGTGCACGTGACAACACCGCAGGCGGCGGCCCCAGCGACGGCGCGCGCACAAAAAGATACGAGGAGAGACGAGAGCATTTTAACGCGCGCCCCTCTGCCCTCCTAACGTCTGGCTGTTCAGATAAGGGATACCGTTTTCATATCCCGCACGACTTTCTTTTACCCTCCTGCCCTACCACGCCGGGCCAGGCCGCCCCGCCCCGCCCCGCCCCGCCCCGCCCCGGGCCACGCCGTGACGCACACAGCGGCTACCCCGCCCCGCACAATGCTGCTGGCTCCGAGAGAAATCAGGATGGGGAATATACAGCAGTGTTGTGTCGCGGGTCGGAGCGGGGCACGGCGGGGCGGGGCGTGGCGGGGCGTGGTGGGGCGTGGCGGGGCGGGGCGGGGCGGGGCGGGGCCTGTTCCGCCCCCGCCATACGGAGCGAAGATTGCATTCGCGTACAGTATCGCACAGCAGAGCGAGAGCGATGACGGCCCCTACATATGAAGAGTATAGCGGCAGCAGCCCGCCCCGCCGCCAAACCAAGTTGCCATACACTCAAAAAATTAATTCGCGTCTGAGCCTAAAAAAAAAAAAAAAAAACAGTCTCAGGTGTACTAATGTTTTAGCTAGGCGCAGCTAATTTTCAAGCTACGGTGCTTATTTTCTAGCTACCCCACTGTTAAAAATCCCGTACCCTATTCCACAGATACCACGGTAAAATCCGTTTTGTTTGATTACGGAACAGCCGTATCTTAAAAATACTGTGTTTTCCGTGACCAATTCCGTAGTTAAGTTTCTTCAAACTTCGAAAAAAGTTAAATTAAAGGCAGTACGGTCATACGTACTACGGCCGTCCCGTACCCACTAAAAACGGTCCAGACCTGGTAAAAATTAACAGGAAAAACCGTAGAAATTACCGTGGAAATTTCTGGCAGTGCCTGCTATTCATTTTTCTGCTGTATTAAGTTTTTAGCCGTGTTGCTAATTTTTCACATCTTATTTCAGCTGAGCGACTTTGTTTTGCGTGTATGGCAGCACCGCTTTGCTACACTGGCCACTCCGTGCGGCGGCAGGTGCCTGCTCGGCCGTCCGGCGGCGTTCGGTCGAGCCTTCGGCCCGAAAGTCAAACAACACGTCTAGTTGGGTTATGAATGTTTGGGCCGTATTCGGCCAGTAAGGCGTAAGGATGCTCTTTTCAGAAATGGTACAGATGAAACAGACAGACAGATAGATAGACACATGAGCGCTGGCATTCGCCCGCTCAAATGCATTTTCAAAGCAGAAGGGAGTGCTGAAAGTTGCGTCTGCATACAAATTGTATGTACAAAGTGCAAATAATTTCTATTTGAAAATAATGTATTAATTTTCGCAGAATATGTCATCATGGCTGTACCAACACTGGAGAGCGATGTGTGTATGTGTGTGTGTTGTCACTATTAGGGGGGACATAATAATCTGTCGACGTGCCGAGAGAGCAGCAGGGAACGACTCTGGGGAAAGAGGGGGTAGTGTTGGGGATAAGGGCGGGGGGCAAAAGGAGCATAATGGGGTAACAGGGGTTGAGGGAGGGAGGAGGGGGGAGGAGGGAGCGCGCCGTGCGGTGTGGCCGAAATCAGTCTGGCTGAATGCACAATCGCGCCCGCGATGACATAAAAGAGGTTGAAAGGGCGACGTATTTCACGCGGATAGGCGCGGCGCGGGGCGGGGCGGGGTGGGGCGTGCAGTGGGGGGGGGGCGGGGCGGGGCGGGCGGGGCGGGGCGGGGGCGGGGTGGTGTGCGAACGTGCCCGTCGGTGCCCGATGGGTATCGGGGACCGATACTCGTATAGTGCCGCGCCGCGCCGCTACGGCAGGAGGGGTGTACTGCACTGCGCACAAAAAAAGTAAAAAACAAAAAAGTCGTAGAATCCCCGAACGCACACTAGCAAAAACACTGGCAGCACCACACGACCACAATTTTTTTTTTCTTTTCTTAAGTGGCATCTCGTGGCAAGAATGTCTGTCAGGAGAATTTCCCTGGTTTTTCGCCCGCAGATTCCGTGGCGGAGTCGGAGGTTCCCCGCGGCGAAAGCCATACCGCGTCATCCGCCCTCTAACGATATGAAAATACACGTGGGCGCCGTGCGGCGGCGCTGCGATGCGACGCGAGTAACTGGCCGTTCTTGTTAGCGCGGCGGGGGCGTCTCTTTTTGCGCTTAAGCCCCGACCTCTGCTGCTGGCGACCCCCCCCCCCCCCTCGTACTGCACCGCGGCCTTCAGCATCCATCTCTCCCTCTCCCTCTCCCTCTCTCTCTCTCTCTCTCTCTCTCTCTCTCTCTCTCTCTCTCTCTCTCTCACTCTCTCTCTCTCTCTCTCACTCTCTCTCTTTCTCCCTCCCTCTCTCTCTCTCTCTCTCTCTCTCTCTCTCTCTCTCTCTCTCTCTCTCTCTCTCTCTCTCTCTCTCTCTCACACACTCGATGCACGCCGGTAAATTAATGAAAGGTCGAATTCGACCATGCGCTTATGCGCCTGCGCGCGCACACACACACACACACACACAACCACACACACGCTTAATCTCGACACGACCCAAATTTACCGACGAGTGCGCGCGAGAAGCGTACAGTACCGGCGGAAAAAACACGCGCGTGGCGTACAGTACAGCACGGCCGGTACGGTACGGTACGGCGGAGGGGCAGCGGGAAACAAACTAGACTAGGTCAGTCTAAAGATAACAGCGGGAGGAGGGCGACCCACCGACCGACCGACCGACCGACCGACCCCCCACCTGCTTCCAAACAGCAGAGCGTATACGCAACGGTCTCAGCCCGCCCTTTATCTGTGCTTTCGCGGGGCGGGACGGACGCGAACAACGCGACTCGGGTAAGCCGTTTCCTAACCTGCGAGCGTTAGGGGGCCCGCCCCCGCCCCGCCACCGGGGGTATCGGTGGTGGTGTTTGTATCGATTCTTTATTTTCCAAGAGCTTGCGGGATATAAATATGTCCCCCAGCACCGCCGGACCAAGACCGGAGCAGGCGGACCCCTCGAAGGCCTTCTTATAGAAGAGAAGGCATTACTGGTTCAGCCGACATCATGTGACGGGAGGTTATTAGGTCACAGAGCACGGTAAAAACGGTTCCTTGATGTCCAAGGACCATCGGAACGATTCAAGGACGGCCTGATGCTTTTTCCCATCCCCGTCCTTGAATCGTCCCGGTGGTCCCTGGACACCAAGGAACCGTTTTTACCGTGAGGTAAGCGAAACCGTATCTAACGTGGCAGGAGCGGAATAGTCTTTTTGCTCACACAAATTATTATCTTTTGTGCTTTAGGAATACCTGCGAGCAAAGTTACGCGATTCGCGTGCGGTCTCTGGAGGACCCAGGACGCCCAGGACGCTAACCACAGGGTGAAATAGGAGTGCGGGGCATAGAGATACGCGCGCACGTGTTTGAATGAGGTGAGGTGAGGTACCCGCCCCGCCCGATACTGTCCAAACGGCGCGGTGCTCCCAATCGCGTTCGGGGCGGGGCGGGGCGGGGCGGGGCCGGGCGGGGCCGCCGCGCCAGGGCCACGCGCATTCATCACGCCCATTAATAATTCATAAACTTAATGGACGGGATGCGAAACAGTTTACTTATCGACTAAACACTCGGGGCGGGGCGGGGCGGGGCAGGGCAGGGCAGGACGGGGCGGGGCGGGGCGGGGCGGGGCGGGGCCAAACGGGCGGCCAGTGCCACAGCGAATTTCAATCTTCATCACGATCGCAGCGACCCTGCTGCTGAGCTGGGCGAGCGGACCGCGCCGGGGCCGGGCGGGCGCACACAGCACTCGCCAAAGCAGGCGGGCAGGGAAAAGAAAACATTTCACAAAAACAAAGTGAGCAGCATGAGGGGAAAAAAATTGCACGCTGGAAAAATAATAAAAGGTTCAACTGAAGCCCTAAACTTCCTTATTCAAACCGCACTACACGCGGCGCATTGTTTCGTGTATCAGGGCGGGAAATGCGAAAGCGCTTTCATTCTGAAGGCGCCATAAAGCGGGCCGCGGCCTGTTGTGCATTCGTTCTCATTCTTACGCCAAACCCGCCCCGCCCCGCCCCGCCCCACCGGGCCCCGGGCGCCCTCCCCCAGGTGTGTGTACTCTGTGCACCTCAACCCCGTCGCGCCCTCAATACCTCGGCGGAAGCCCATAGCCGCACGTATACTTTTTTTTACCGCGTATAGAACAGGAAAACAAGAATCGCTTATACTCACAGGTTCATGGGAGGCGGGGGCGGGGAGGCGCCGACGATGCCGCAGGACAGACCGCGTCACACATCCACATCCACGGCAAATCACCACCACGGGGGTAAAATAATAACAATAAAAAAGAAAGAAAAAAAGAATCGACACGAAAAAAAAAATCACAGCTGCGCGGTGCGCTCCTTTGAGCGTGATGAGGTGTAGCCGCGGGCCGGGCCGGGCCGGGCAGCGCTGCCTCCCGCCGCGTCCGGGGCGGGGCGGGACGGAACAGGCAGCGGGCGAAAAATGCTCCAAATTCTCGCGCCTGTCGACTTCTTTCTGTTGTTTTCTTTTCTAATGCTCTATATACTTCTTTCCTTGTTATTTTACTCCTCCCAGCGGGGGGGTGTCTCCGCCACAGCCGGAGGGAGGGGGCCGCCCCTGAAATACGATCGGCACGGCGGACGCACGCAGCGGGGCGGGGCGGGGCGCAGCGCAGCGCAACCGGCTCACGTCCAGGGAGTCATTAAGGTATCATCACGTTCCACTTCCTAAATCTTGCTGTATTTGTTCCTCCGAGCGTTTTTCTCCAGCACGCTGCCACAGTTTCCACGCGCGCGGCGCGCCGGGTTGCGGTGCAATCCTGGGCGGCGGTGGCGGCTGCAGTGGCGGTGGCCGCTGGCCGGCCGGCTGGGCCGGACTAGACAGAGGCTATTAACCACGGGGGCCGCTGTCACGCCGGTCTACACACACACACACACACGCACACACGCACGCACACATACACGCTGTTGGACGTAATTAGAACCTCGGCGGTACCGCTGGCGCGTTAGTCACTTGTCACGCACTGGCGCCCTGGCCGTGACGAGCCGGCCCCCGCCGTCACAGTGCCGCCGCGACGCGACGTGACGGGGCCGGGCGGGTCCGGGCGCCCTCCGCGACGCCTCGCCTCGCCGAGCGACCACGACGCTGCGCTCCGCGAGCTCTCTCTCACTCTCTCTCCCTCGACCGTCGTCCTCCGGTTCCGCGCGCGCACTGAGGGGACTCAGACACTGGCGGCGGGCCGGGCCGGGCAGCGCCGCGCCGCGCGCCCCGCCCCCCGCCACCCCCGCGCCACCCCCACCCCGTCAGACCCTCCTGCCCTACCGCCCCAGCGGCCGCCGCCGCCGCCCCCGCCCCCGCTGCTGCTGGTCGTGATGCAGCCCGTGAGATTAATGGTGTTGGTGATAGTGATGATGATGATGAAAATAACACAGAGTCGCAGCGCAAGGGGAGGGGGGGCAGAGCGAGCGTCTGATGACTTTGATGCAGCGCCGGCCGATAGTGAAGGGCCTAGCAGTGTCGGGCAGAGCGGGCCGGGCCGGGCCGGCGCCCTCCGCGACAATAGCGATGCAACTCGCTGATGTTGTTTCTTTGTTGCCGGGCCGGGCCGGGCCGGGCGCGGGACAGCGATGGGCGTCTGTTTCAGAGGGGCGCTGGGTAGGCCCCTGATGCTGGCCCCGCAGTGGTACAATGTTGTTCAGATGTTGGACGGTGTAGAGAGCTCCAGCAACGAGATCGCTGATGGAAGGGAGCGAGGGAGGGGAAGGGGAAGGGAGGGAGGGAGGGAGGGGAGGGAGGGAGGGAGGGAGGGAGGGAGGGAGAGCGATGGAGAAAGAGTACGGAGAGAGGGAGAGGAGAGATATACTGTGCGCATTATCGGACAGCACTTTGAGCGTCCTGGAGGAGGCCCGAGCGGGCAGACCAGCGCCATCGCCGCCCGCGGCCCGGCCGCACCCTAAATGTATTTGTATGATTTTGTGCAAACGTTCGTGCAAAGTTAAACCTACAAATCTTTTCACACAAATTTATGCGAAAAACTGCATTACTTTGTTCAAATGTATGCACAAAATCGTTCAAATCACCGCACAAATTTGTGTGAAAAATTTGATTGTTTAAATTTGTACAAATGAAAGATACAAATCCAGTTAGTGTGCGGCCCCGCCCGGTCGACGAGACCGCAGCCGCAGAGTCTGGCCGGGCCGGGCCGGGCCGGGCCGGGCCGGGCCGGGCCGGGCCGGGCAGGGCAGGGCAGGGCAGGGCAGGGCAGGGCGGCCAGGCTAGCGGGTCTGACCGGGTCGGTCGGGTCGGTCCGAGCGTCGGCCCCGAGGGGCTGATATGGGCCGGTACAGAATGCAGGTAGGTGCCTAATGGTCGGGGGCTGGAGTCTAGGCCGAACCGGCCAAAGGCCTCGCCGCGGCCCAGCCCCGGCCCGGGTAGGCTCGAGCAAACAGAGGACCTCAAGGTCGCGGATAGCGAAAATTAGAACCAGTATATTTCGTTTTAAACAGGTTGGCCGTGGCCCATTTACCCCAGCGTAGGTGTAAGTAGGCAACTCATTCTACTTCAGCTGAGCGAGGGATCTGGAGGGGTCGCTATCCCCTCCTCACTCACCTCTCGCCCTCGCTGAGCTGAAGTAGAATGAGTTGCCTACTTACACCTACGCCGGGGTAAACGGGCTACCCTGTATGTAGAGCGGATTAGGAGGCAGGCTTAGTGGCCGCGGTCCATCGAGTGCAACATCTCATCCAAATCACAACTTTGCGCGTCGGGGGCGGCGGAGGCCCCGTGGCCGGCCCGCAAGCTGCTACGGCTTGTAGCGCAGCCCTGCCCCGCCCCGCCCCGCCCCGCCGCCACCCTCGTGTCTTGTTGAGAGAGCTACGAGCGCTACGAGCGCTACGAGCACGGCTACGAGCCAACAACTCCCATCCATCATGTCTGCCTCGCGCGCCGCGCAGAGCTCTGCCCACCCGTCAATCCATTCATGGCGCGAACCGAGCAAAAGTTTTGCACCCGCCCGGCTCCGCCCCGCCCCGCCCCGCCCCGCCATCTCCCCCAGGTGTTGCCCGACGAATTTTAATTTCTTATCTCATCCCCTTTGCAAGATAATGCCAGTGTGAGCGACCCAAGAAGTGCTAGGCTGATAACGAGCAAGAGGAGCGGAGTGACTTCCAGGAGGCAAAGATCAGAAACAGTCAAGGTAGGGATGCACATCAACCAACCACCTCATCTTGGCACACCACAGACTTATTTCCTTTCACGGCAAAGGGACACCATTTCTTCAGTTTTAGCCAGCCTTTCTGCTTTGTTTCTCTCTCTCCTCTCGGCACGAAATGTCTATCACTATAAAAACTTGAACAAAAGCCGTTTGGGCACTCGCCTTTTTACACTGTTAAATCCTTACAAACAAAATAGTTTGTAAGCTTGCAAAGCATTTGGATGCTTTGTATTACAAAGCATTTTGTTTGTAATACAAAGCATTTCGCAAATGCTTCGCAAGCTGCGAAGCAAATGCTTCGCAAGCTACAAAGCAAACGCTTCGCAATACAAACAAAATGCTTTGTATTACAAAGCAGCCAAATCCTTCGCAACTGCGAAGCATTTTGTTTGTAATTGCGAAGCATTGCTTTGTAAGGTTTTAACAGTGTAACCCCCAGGAGGCAGGCGCAGTAGGAGGGCCCGGCGTGGCGGCATGGCATGGCGCTGCGGGCTGCAGCTCATTGTTAGCTCGCGGTCTCGGCAGAGATGCCCCGCCGCACCCCACCCCACCCCACCCCGCCCTACCTCGCCCCGCCCCGGCCCGCCCCAGCCGCCCAGTGCGGTGCCGAGGCTGCTGGACCGCTGGACTCATTCCCTGGTGGGGCGGGGCGGGGCGGGGCGAGGAGGGACGGGCGAGAAGGGCGAGGGTCGCTTACTTACAGGGATGAGATTCTTTCAGCGGGACACAATGAATCCCCCTCGACAAGTCTTTTTCCCCCTTCAGCCCTTCAGTCAGTCAATGACGGGAAACAATGCGGAAGGGAAGGGGATGAGCGGAGCGGCGCCACGGCGGGGACCTCAGCCCAGCGCCCTTAGAAACTTGCTTCCTTCCCCCTTTCCCTTTCTACCTCATTCCTCGCTAATTAAGCCGCGGTTCAACTCAAAAACGACGGATACATACTTGGCCGTCCGGCTTGAGACTCTATGCGGCGCAGCGGCGCCGCCCGCTTATTTTGAGAAGCTCATCGAGTTCGGCACCCAACCGCCAGAAAGCCCAAATTTCGAGCGTTCGATTAGGTTAGTTTAGGCTAGGCTAGGTAAGGCTAGGTTAGGTAAGGTTGGGTAAGGTTAGGCTAGGTTAGACTAGGTAAGGCTAGGTTAGGTTAGCCTACACTAATTTAACCTAACCCTTGAAATTGAGAGTGAAAGGGGCCGAACTTAGTGAACACACTAAATCCTTATGCATTTTATTGTGCATAAATATGCAGGATTTTAAGCAACCATAAGAGTATGCACAATTTCATGCATAACTATGTACAATTTGTGCATAGTTATGCACAATTTGTACATAATTATGCACAAAAATTGTGCATAGTTATGGCTGCTTAAAATTCTGTATGCTTATGCACAGCAAAATGCATAAGGGTTTAGTGTGAAGCGGGCAGATGCAGGTGCCGAACTCGATGAGTTTCTCAAAATAAGCGCCCCGCCGGGGACGCGCGCGCGCAGGCGCGGGGGAGCTGCCGCCGGCCGGCCTGCCGGGCGCCGGGGGCGTCTGGCGTCTCTTTTTCACCCCGATTGGCAAGTCTTTTGTTCCGTCCTCGGTGCCGGCACGGCCCGCGGGGGTGGAGGAGATAGAAAGAAAGAGAAAGAGAAAGAGGAAACCCAGGAGCAGGGAGCTGTCTCCGGGCGCGAGCGCGTCCACACTGCTGCAGGGGCTGCAGGGTGTTTCCGAACAGCGTTCAGTCAGCGTCCTCTCTCTTGCTCCGCATGGCCGCGCCCCATGAGTATGACAAGGACAGAGAGACGATACCACCGTGCGGAGTCACCTTGGCTGGCACGTCACACGTGGCACAAGCAAAGGAGCTCTACTGCGCGCGTCCATCGCGATCCATGACGGAGACGCAAAGTAAAACATTATTTTTTGGCGGGGTACACTGTGAAACCAAGTGTTCAACTGTCCAACACTGTTGTAAGTGTGCAACTTCCAGTATAAAAGCTGCAAGTGCGCCACTCGGTATTTGGGCAATTGGAACTGTCAAACTTTGTAAGTGTTTAACTCGACAGTTGTACCGGGTGTTTCTTTGAATGCGTAACAGTGTTGCGGGATTGCATACTCTCCAGCGCTGCAGGGGCCATGGCGCCTTACGGGCGAGTGGGGTAGGCAAACCCGCAACACTGTTACGCATTCAAAGAAACACCCGGTACACTTGCAAGTGTTCAACAATAGAAATGTTGCACGGGAATGTTGAACACATGCAAGTGCACAAATGTCGAATTAAACACTTACAAGTGTACAACTGGCAAGTTTGACACTTCCAATTTCACAAATACCGAGTTGCGCACTTGCACCTGTTATACTGATAGTTGCACACTTACAAGAGTTGAACAGTTACCAGGGGCGTAATTAGGTCGGCCGCAAGGAGGGGGCGATTGCATGACATGTTGCCTATATACAGGGGCCCGTATGTCAAGTTGCCTACTTTCAGGGGCTACGGCCTAAAATTTTTGTTCCCTTCGGGGACCAAAGGGGGAGGGGGGGGGATTGCTGTGACCGCCCCCCCGCCCTAATTACGCCCCTGACAGTTACACACTTAGTTTAACAGTGTAGAGGCCTGCAGGGCAGCCCAGCGGCAGAGAGGATACGACGACGGCCAAGGTCATAAATCGTGATGCTTGTCCGGACCGTTGCATGCCAGACAGCAATCTCAGGGTGGCGTCGACACCGTGTTTGGCTCTAAGGTTGATTAGAATATTATGCACCTCGGCTAGCTGTTGTGCTGGCTGGCTGGCTGGGCGCGGCGGCGCGGCGTCGGCCAAGCCCGGCCCGCTGTGTGCCCAGCCTGAGGCCCGGGCGGGGCGGGGCGGGGCAGGGCGGGGCAGGGCGGGGGTCGGGGCGGGCCCTTATACCCACCCCGCCGGCAGCGCCCGCGCCCGCCCCGCCCCGCCCCGCCCACCCAGCCGCCCCGCCACATATTTCTCCCCGAGATACCCTCGTTTTATCACGCCATTACAGGGTGGCCGCCCCCTCAGCCGCACGACCAGCGGAGGTGCCGCGGGGCGTGGCAGGGCGTGGCAGGCCGAGGCGGGGCGTGGCAGGGTGTGGCAGGGCGTGGCAGGGCGTGGCAGGCCGAGGCGGGGCGTGGCGGGGCGTGGCGGTGGGGCAGCGCCCTGCCCTACAGGAGGGCCTCTCGATAGTGCTTAGAACACGTGCGGCTGACGGCGCTAAATATTCCTCCCAGAGTCGCGTGCTACGCCGTGGTGCTTGGGAGACAGGTGCTACAAGCAGGTACCAGTGGCGGTTTTAGGGGGGGACTGGGGGCGATCACCCCCCCTCCCCCCGTCAGCCCCTTAAGGCCACCTGAAAGATAGGCAATTTTATGGTCAAAACCCCTGAATGTAGGCAACCTACAGCTCATCGCCCCTCCCGTCATCCGGACTTGAAACCGCCTCTTCCAGGTACCACCTAGAGTCCTATAGCACCACCTAGTAGTACCATACCGGGACCAGGGCCAGGACGGCCGGCCGGGCCGGGTCCTTCTGGTCCGGTACACACCTGCCGAGCGGAGCGGAGCCAAAGAGCCAACAGGACGGAGCCAACAGGACGGAGCCACGGCACAGCAGGTCGGGGTCCGCAGGACGGCGGCCACGACCGAGAGCACGCAAGAGAGATGAGTCTGACCGCGGAAACAAGATTTCGGTTGGGCAGGGCAGGGCAGGGCAGGGCAGGGCAGGGCAGGGCAGGGCAGGGCAGGGCAGGGCAGGGCAGGGCAGGGCAGGGCAGGGCAGGGCAGGGCAGGGCGGGACAGGGAGGGGCAAATGGCCTGGAGGCGCCTGGAGGAAGGGGTTCAAGTCTCTGGAGGAGTGCGCGCGCGCGAGAGGAGTGGGGGGAGGGGGGGGAGAGTTGAGGCAGGAAAGACGGGGTGCCTGCGGGGTTATCACCCCATCTGATTTGTAGCACTCGGAGCCCCACAGCAAATCACCCCCCCCCCTCCCCCCTTGGCCCTCGGCCTCCGCCCCGCGGGCAGGGCAGGGCAGGGCGGGGAGGACGCCCCAGGGGCGCAGCTGCTGCAGCTTGTCACACCGGCCCACCCGACCCAATGGCCTAGAAACTTAAAAGCGACGCGGAGCAGCGTTAACCCCCCAGGATCTGCAATCAGCACGTACACCGGCCCGGGCCGCGGGCCGCGGGTGCTCTCAGAGCTACCACGCCGTCCCGTCCCGGCGGGTCGACGCCTCTACAACCTCGCCCCGCCCCGCCCCGCCCCGCCCCGCCTCGCCACGCCCCGCCCCACCTTACTGCCAAGAGAGTCTTTGGCAAAGTGAGGGACGCGGCGCCGCGCGACGCGCTCAGTGCGCAATGTGCCGCGCTGCCGCCGTCCCGTCCCGCGTCCCCCTCCGTCCAGAGCTCCGCTCCGCCGCGCGGCCGTGGACCCCGTCGGCGCGGCGGCCAGGGCAGGGGCCGCCCGGGCCGGCCCGGCCCAGCCCACGGCCCACGAGACTTGGGCAACAACAGCGGCCAACTTAGACGGGCAGAGCTGAGGCCGGGCGGGGCCGGGCCCTGGACGCCTCCAAGACAGTTAATTTAACTTGGGTCCGGTACCGCAGCACGTCCTCCAGCCGCCCCCCCTCCCCTACCACCACCACCTTACGCGCCGGCCGCGGAAGGGCAGATGTGCGTCAGGGAAAATGTGGCGCAGTTCAAAAGCGTCCAGAGGAGCGAGGACGGTGATACCGGCCAGGTTTTCACGAGGTTTTATAACTAGGAAATAATACAACGAAAGAGTGAAAGAAAGTTCTGCGAGGCAAAGAAGGTATGGTCCTGAGTGGTCGCCGTTCCCGTCCCAACTACGCCCTGCCCGCCCCGCCCTGCCTGGTACCCCGTCCTGCCAGCCCTGCCCCACCTCGCCCCGCCCCGCCCCACCCCACCCCGCCCCGCCCCGCCCCGCCCCGCCTAGCCACGCCCACGGTATGAGAAATGGACCGGGTGAGGGATGACCGCGCACTAAGTGGTGTTTGGTAGGGCGCCCGTTATCCTCTTGACGAGGACGCGGGTCGCGAAGAGCCACCCTCCGCCCCGCCCCGCCCCGCCCCGCCCCGCCCCGCCCCGCCCCGCCCCGCCCCGCCCGGGTGACAGCGGCGCGTCCGTCTTGCCCCACCACGACACCGCACACCACACCTTCAGTTTGATTTCCACTGCACCCTTTTTATTTTCTAGTTCCGACGGCGAAAAAAACTTTCCCTTCGGTTTGCCAATTTAAATAACAGTCTTGGGCAAGCACACGGAGCCGGGCCCCCTTTCCTCTCGCAAAAGTCCTCCTTTGGTTTATCGATTTCTTTCCCCAGCTGTGTGTCCGCCCCTGACCCCCCCCCCCCCCCTCCTTCCTCTCCCCACCTATTTTCTCATTCATCGTAATTCCCTTACCCGTCTTCCGGCCGGGGTTTAATAAGAGGGTGGGCTGTAATTATTCGAATAATCTTTTCTCGAATATTCAAATAATCAGATACAGTGTTCGGATTAGCCTATCGCGCGCGCAGCACTGCGGGGGAGGGGAGGGGGAATGCGGAGCTACACGGGGTAAATAATCTAATTTAGGAAATGTTGGGAAATCGACCCGATCATTCATCAGAAAAGTTTTCGCTGATTTAAAAAATAAAAAAGTCACGGAAATACCAATATTAGAGGGATGGAGTTGGGCAGTGCCTGGCAGCCTCGGCGTGCCTGGCCTGGCCGGGCGCTTTGCCATGCCTACTTTTCCCCTTCGTCGGCGTGGTGCGGCGTGCGGGCCGAGCGCCGCGTCGGTCGCGTCACACGGTGCAAGTGCCACGAAATGACTTTTTCTCCCTCTGGAGAAAGTAGTACTATGACGGGGAAAACGCACCGCTGGACCTTTCCTTATGAGCCCTACCTGTACAAGATTTTGAATGAATCATACCGCAGCCTGCTGCTTACTAAAACGAAGAATCGCACGAGCTGGTGTGCAGGTGGTTCAGAGAACGCCGAACTTGCGATTGCTCTCAGAGGTCGCCGTATCGTATCACGCAGCCCTCTGTTGATCGTCAATGAAAACATAGAACCCTGCCCCGCCCCGCCCCGCCCCGCCGCGGCGCGGCACGGCACGGCGAGGCAAGGCGAGGCGGGGCGCTCGCGGGCGTGGCGGGGCGGGGCGGGGCGCGCACAATGGCCCTCTTTGTCCAGGCGGCTGCGCTGCGCCCTGCTCCGGGCCGCTCCGGGGGCCCGCTACGGACCCTCTGGACTCTCCAGCAGCCGGGGTCGGCTAATCCCGAAGGCCACGCAGCTACCCACTTATTTTCAAGCCGGTTAGCCACGACCCTATTTTAAGTCCACCTGGCACCCCCGCTCCTCATGCCCCTCCTTCCAACCCTTTTCTCGCCTAGCCCCTTGTTCCTTTCCGCCCGACGCGCCCCTCCGCCCGTAACCTCCACGTCTCCTCCACAGCAATTCGAGCATTTAGGCCGACTTCGACGAAGGCGGCCCGGCCCAGGCCGGAGGGAAGGGGGCAGGGAGGGAGTGGGTAGGGAGGGAGTGGGTAGGGAGGGAGTGGGTAGGGAGGGAGGGGGTAGGGAGGGAGTGGGTAGGGAGGGAGTGGGTAGGGGTAGGAGGAGGGGTAGAGGAGTGGGTAGGAGAGAGTGGTAGGGACGGAAGGGGTAGGGAGGGAGCGGGTAGGGGAGGGAGGGGGTAGGGAGGAGGGGGTGGAGGGAGGGAGTGGGTAGTAGGGAGGGGCAGGGAGGAGGGGGTAGGGAGGAGGGGTAGGAGGAGATAGGGAAGTAGGAGGAGGGGGGTAGGGAGAGGGTGTAGGGTGGGAGGAGGGGGTGGGAGGGAGGGGGGGTAGGGAGGGAGGGGTAGGGAGGAGGGGGTAGGAGGAGGGGTAGGGAGGGAGGGAGGGAGGGGGTAGAGGGGGCGGCAGGTCCTACCCTGCCTACCGTGCACGGGGACGTACCGCACCGCCTCCTCGCCCCGGCGCCTGCGCCCCGCTCCCACACACTGCAGGGCCTCCTGTCATACCCCCTGCACACGAACCCCATACATCCCATGGCCTGCACTCTTGTGCCATTACAGGACCCCCACGCCCCCGCCCCCACACACAGGGTCGGGAGCTCCTCGGGGGGCGGCGCGGGGGCGGCGCGGGGGCGGCACATTACCCCCACCATGCCTCACTCGCAACGGCAGCACCGCGACATTACAATAAATTTCGGCGCCCTGCTGAACAATATTGCGGCCGGTGAAACAATACGTGTAAAGTGCGGTGCTGGGCGGGGCGGGGCGGGGCGGGGCGGGCTGGGGCGGGGTGGGGGGCGCGCCGCACCGCGAGTCTTTGGTCCGGCCCGATTGTCCAGCACGGCTATCGGCGCTCGGTCCCGCCCCGCCCCGCCCCAGCACTAAGCGCACCTAGCCCAGCCCGTCCCCTACCTCCCCCACTTAGCCATTCCTCGACCGAACCCGCACCGCACACCACTGTGGGCGGGCCGGGCACACCCTTTAGCACGGCTCAATGAGAAAAGAATTGTGGGAGGCACTGTAACGCCGCTCCGCTCCGCGCTCGACCTTAAACCTGTCAAGAGCATTTCGTGGGTCGGGCGTGGCGTGGCGTGGCGTGGCGTGGCGTGGCGTGGCGGGGCGTGGCGGGGCGGAGCGGGGCAGAGCGGGAGGTGTGCGTCAACAGCGCCCTACCACTGCCTGGCCAGGGTCACGCCAAGGTGGCGGGGTGGCATGTAGTGGACGCGATACGTGATTTGCACAGACGTTCCTATAGGTGTAAGGAACAATTCTATCCGAAGGTCTTTTGTAATTTTTCAGCCATTCAAGGGGGTGGGGCGGCACGGGCGGGGCGGGGCCGGAGCCCTTATTTCGTGCGCCAGCACCGGCAGGCCCCCGCGCCGCCCCGTGCCTCACCTCGCAGCGCCGGCCCGGCCGCACCAGCCGTGTCGGTCACGGTTGTCGCGTTATTGATAGGAGACGGCTGGTTGGAAGCGTCCCAGCCAACTCACAATCGCTGCCATTTTCTCGTTTCCATCTTTTACCCCCTTTTTTTCGATTCAATCCCTTTCACCTTGCCAAACGCCCGCTCTCCTTCTCCTCCCACACCGCGGCTTTCACACACTCGTGCACAGTTTAACGCGAGGCACCCTCATATCAGAGAAAACGTGTGAGCTGATTTCCATTGCACAACATCAGTCGTTAATAACATTATTAAACCAGTGGAAATGGTTTGACCAGTCAGTAACTTTTTCTGAAATTAAGTTGCAGTCGGTGAAATCACTAAATTTGGTTCATAAGTATCTTGACTTAATAAGAAAACATTTAAACAAAAGGATTTTTCCCTAAAGCGTTGCCAATTTTTTTTACTTATAACTTTGCGCATCAATATTTTCACACCATTGTAGGTACGGTGAACCCTCCATAACTGTCAGCTTGATAATTACAAAAATTTATGTTTTGAGAACATCTACACAATAGGTTATTAATTATCAACAAAATCATTTCATGACTTTAAATGATTTATATAAGAAGTTTCTATAGCATTATCGATAAACATCAAGGGTAAAAAATCTTAATAGCTAACAAGGGTAAAAAATCTTAATAGCTAATAACCATATTCTCAAGTTATTAGAGCATGCAACCCATGCAACCCTTATCATAAATCTCGATTCGTTATGAAACTAACCTAAAAGCGTAACAGTTTAACTGGTTTAACTTACCAATTCGAAATCCATCTGATTGTAGAAAATGGTAGACAAACATAACCTCTCGTATTCCCCTATTCTACTGGTTCAAGTTCCTCAGCCTGCAAAAAGAATAACGTCACAAAAATTTTAATCCGTAAATAAACAAAGTTGTAATAATTTATCACTATTCATAAGCCATAAATAAGTCGAATCAAACCGATATTTTCACTTAACTGTTTTAGGTTATAAACATTTACCTTTGGTATTTCATGCAAATTTTGTTTTGTGATGAAAGTCCACATACTATGAAGGTCGGTTACATCGTTGTCTTGACAATCGTATAGAAAAATAAGTTTGAAAGCATTACTTTTTCCTATTTTGGACAAACTTGATAGTGAACCAGTGAACCAGATGATTGCCAGAAGTTTGACCTTAGGCTAGGCGGGTCTCACTTTAACTCTAAACCATTAAGGAAAAAAATACTTCAACCAAAATCTCTCTTGAATATTGTTTGTGTTGTTTGTCTCAAGAATTCAGTTTCATAACCAAACGACAAATATTTCAAGTTTACGTTAAAAATCTTACACAAAACAAAATACCAGCAGACAAGAGCTGAGATATGAAATAGTATGAGAAATTGATGAAACAAAATAGTAGCCTCTCTTCCTGCCATGATCGTATATTTACTTGTGTCCTTTTTTCCCCCTAACCAGGTTTAAGAGTCCATCAAACGAAACGTTCACCGAACATACGACAGCCTTTGGAAAGTGTCTTTCCCAGTGTATTTTGACGAACAATCCATGTGTAACTCGCGAGATGCAATTACACGTCCGATAATGGGGCAGATTACTTTTAATTGCGAATTCGTTAGGCGCACAGAGGGGTGTCGCCTGTCGCCCACGGGACCGGCTGGGGTTCAGCACCCTCCCGCAAGCGGACCAGACGGGGGTGATGGGAATGGGGGAGGGGGGGGGCGAGGCGGGACAGGGCTGGGGGGGGGGGGGGAGGAGGCTATCCCATCTAGTGTACTTGAAATAAATTCCCCTTTGGGCTCTGTACCTCTCCGGACTAGACCGGACCGGCTGGCGGTGATGCACTCGCCCTGCCCCACCCCACCCCACCCCACCCCACCCCACCCCACCCCACCCCACCCGGACCGTCTCAATAAGACATTACTCCGCCCTCTCTCCGCGCCGCGCCGGGCCGCGGACTCAAGAAGGAGCAGAGCGCTCCAAAACTTGATCCCGTCGAGCGTCGAGCACGCCGTCGGTAGTGCCGTCAATGGGGCCGATCAGCGGGCTGCGTCCGGGCCGCCCCCGCCCCCGGCCCCGCCCTGGGGCCTATACCGCCCGGCCCCCGGCGCGCCGGCCCCGCGCGCACGCAGCCCAGCCCGCCAGCAGACGAAACTTGACCCATTAGCAGTTCAATTCAGTTGCGCCACATCGAATGAGCTCGTGCCGCGCCGCGCCGGGGCCGCCAGCCACCCGCCGAGGGCAAACAGGGTTACTCGGAGGACCGCCCCGCCCCGCCCCGCCCCGCCCCGCCCCGAGGTTCGAATCAGGTGCTGCATTGTGTGCCTAAGAGGAATACGGGGGGGAATTCCGCGAGTGCGGGGCTCGGGGCGAGGTGGTTGCACCCCTCGAGAATAAGTACACCAGCCCACGTGCAACCCTAGGGTAGTTCCCTCGAGACCCGCAGGCGAGGGGGTCACCACTCCACATCCTAGGGTACACGGGATTTCTACTGATTGCACAACATTTCTCTCAGATTTTGAGAGATATCGCAAGATTTCACAAGATTTCAATGAGATTTCATGAGATTTCTCAGTTAAATTTCCAAGGATTTCATGGAGATTTCCGAGGTTTGCATCGAGATTTCTGAGGATTTCATCGAGATTTCCGCAGGTTTGTACACAGGATTTCGCGAGTGGTTGCCCCCTCGCCCGCAGGGGTACGACAAACCTAGGGCAGATGTACCTGCACCCCCGGGGGGATTATACTGTAGATGATCTCTGGGGCGTATGCGTATGCACCCCCCCCTCTCCCCTCCCCTCAAGCCCTTCGGACAGCAGGGCTCCCGGCACAACTCACTTAGCTTGTAATTATGACGGCAAGCCACCCACCTCACTCCGCGCTCGCCATTAACGTATCACAATAACACGGCTAATTTCGCAGCGCATTTCGCGCAATTTTAGGCGGACGATAAAATGGATGCGGTGGTGGTGGTGTTGTTGTTGGGGGAGCAGGTGCGGGGAGGGTGGGGGGGGGAGGCATCAGGGGGGAGACTGCTCGCCAACGGCCCGGGGACAATGAGTCGGAATTATTTAACGAGAACATGAGGGTCCCTGCGCGGTGGTCCGTGGCGCGCGCACCCCGCCCCGCCCCGCCCCGCCCCGCCCCGCCCCGCCACCACGCACTGCCATCATTGTTTGCGCCTTTAGAGTCAAGTTAATATGCACCTCTCAGTCTATGGCCCCGCAGCGCCGCGGCGCGCCGGCCGGGGTCCGGTCCGGCCTGGCTGTCGGGCCGCGGGGCGGGGCGGGGCCGACACCGGCAGGGGCAGTACACAGGGCTTTAAGGTCGCTCGGCTCGGCCGGCCCGGCGCGGTGAGGGTTGTAGCGGACCGCGGGGGGGCGGCGGCCTGGAGGGTCGAGCAGGGGGTTGCTGAGTGGGGGTACAAGTTTGGAGTAGAGCGGGTGGCATTTGACTGGCTTTGTACTTCCATTAGCGACACCGACCTATGCCTGCCGGCCCCGCCCCGCCGTGTCAGCGTCAGGCAAAGAGTCAGGGCGGGCAGGGGCGGGGCGGGGCGTGGCGGGGGTGAAGTGGGGCGAGGCGCGAGGCGTGGGGGTCTGGGGTCAGCAACCGAGCCGGTGTCGGGCCGCCGTTCGAGGGACTGAAATGTGCCGCCAGGACAGGTTCGATATGCTATCTCCTATCTATCGTTAGGTGGAGTGGGGAAGTGCAACGCAACAGGGGCCCCTTCTCGGGGGTGGGCCGCGGCGGGGCGGCCGCGCCACAGACATCCCGCCACGCCTCACCCCGCCCCGCCCCGCCCCGTCAGCAGGCTCCTTCCGTATCCTGTCCGTCCAGGGCTTCCGCCCCGCCCGCGCGCCCCTGACAGGGTAGGCAGCCCCACTTGCATCAGCGTGTGCAGAGTCATCGGGGCGGCAGGGGGCAGGGGGTGAGGTGGCGCAGGAAGCAGTGGAGCGGCGGGGAAAGGATCGGTGAACGAACGTGATCTGCATCCCCGCGTCTGATGTCTTTCACCTCCCCCGCTGCGCCAAACCGCGCGCCCCGCCCCACCCCGCCAACACGCCCCGCCCCGCCCCGCCACCACGCCGCGCCGCGCATGGCGGGGTGGGGCCACTAGGCACTGCAGCAGTCCCGGGGGCCGGGCGGGCAGAACCAAAGGGCGCTACCGATACCGGGGCGGCGCGGCGCACTCAGGCCCTGGCGATGCGGAGGCTACTCTCCCTCCCCCGCCCCGCCACGCCCCTGTGACAGGCGCACCGCCCCGCCGCAGCAGCAGTGCGCTCTGCTGTCCGCTCCAGACAAATCTGCCTCGCGCGGTGTGGGGTGTGAGCTCCGCCCCAAGGCTGCGGCCGCCCCGCCGCGCCCCGCCCCGCCCCGCCCCGCCCTGCCCCACCCCACCCCGCCCCACTCAGCGACGGCCATAAGACCATCTACGCCTCTACCCGTCACCTCCTTTCGTCCCGCCCCGCCCCCTTCTTAACCCGAACAACTTTGTCGCGTCGACTTTGAAAAGGCGTGGGATTGCTGAATCTTTCACAATCCTCTCGTCCGCTCCGTATCGGGCGGGGCAGGGCGGGGCTGGGCGCTACAAGGGGCTCATCCAACAGGGCGGGGCGGGGCGGGGCGGGGCGGGGCGCGCGGGCCGAGCACTGCAGTCCGGGTGAATACCAATGAACACGCCGTGGACACGAACTTGCGGGCGGGAGACACGCCACCCGCGCAGCCTGCAAAGCAGGGATAAAAAGAATCGAGTAGTGTCTCGAACGGAAACTGAAAACAGTGCCGGAAATACATACGACGTGGTGCCGCAGTCGACCTCGCGAGTAGGTTTAATGTTGTCCCCACTACGTCAGCTGCCTGGGGTGTCAGGACAGACCTCCTCCTCTAGAGTCCCTGCTCCTAGTCGCTCACCCCCCCCCCCCCCCTCCGCCCACGAGGCGTTTTCCGCCTCCCGCCGCCGAAACTTGAAACGCGCCGCCGCCGGGGAAAGTAGTTTGCAAACGTTGGAGTCTATTCAGGCGTCGTTCTGCGGAGAGGGAGGGGGATGGGGGAGACCAGCCCCGCCTGAGGGACAGGAGAGTCTGGGGAGCAGGGGCACCGCCGCCCTAGCCCAGCCCAGCCCAGCCCAGCCCTACCCGCAGCCCAGCCCGACCATCGCTACGGCCCGCTCCCGAAGGGCACAGGGCCAAGCCGTCCCCGGGCAGCGCAGGGCCGGAGAGGGTGTGGGGCGTGCTGGCCCTCCCGCCTCCTACAAGGGCCGCCCTGCCCCGCCCCGCCCCGCCCCGCCCCGCCCCGCCCCGCCCCGCCCCGCCCCGCCCCGCCCCGCCCCGCCCCGCCACCTCCCGTTCCGGATCGGGGCAAGACTGATGGATGATCCTCATGCAGGCAGCCCGGGGCTGGCCGGGGCTGGCCGGGGCTGGGCCGAGGCTCTTCGAGCCGCTCGCCGACACCCACAGCGCCGCCGGGCCGGCCGGGCTCCGGACGGGGAGTCATTTAGGGATGAGCAAGGGGATCAGGGATCGGGCCGAGGCGGACCGGAACCGACCGGGGGATATCGCATCGGTTCGGCTCGCCTTGGCTGGGCCTGGGCGGCGGCGCCCTCGGACTCGGCCTCCGTCCGCGGGCGGGGCGGGGCGGGGCGGGGCGGGGCGGCACGTACCTCTGTCCTGTCCGTAATGAGCCCGGGTGCCGACGCAGCAGCAGTGGCAGCCAATAACTCACTGGCTGCTCCTCCCTGCCCGGCCCCGCCGCGCTGGCTGGACACGGCGCCATTTCTTCCCCTGATCAGCACCCGCGATAGCGCCCCCCCCCCCTCCCGCCTCGCTGGCAAAAACACCCAGCTGGCCGGCTCCGCGCCGCGACGCCAACTATGCTTGGTCGTCTCGTCTTCTCCTACCTCAGCCCTCCGCAGCTCCCGCTTACGTTCGCGTGCGCGGCGAGGCGGGCAGGGTGTGGTCGGGTGAGGCGAGGTCTGCTGGCTGGCTGCTCTCCGGTCCGGTTCTGGTTCCGGCTCCGCCGCGCTGCGCTGCGCTGGCAGCGTGTCTCTGCCGTCGTCGTCTCGGCGGGCGAGGGGCAAGCGCGAGCAGGCAGAGACCTTGGCGGGAGCCAGCCAAAGCCAACACGAGTGATAGCAAAGGCAGCGATATATGCCACATTGGCAGGCACAACAGCGTCGTGTTTGTCCATAAAGGAGGGAGGAGGGGGGGAGCAGGACGGAGGGGAGGGGAGGGGGGGGGGAGGAGCGAGCTCCGAGGCGAGGGGGCGGAGACCTGCCCTCCCACAACAGTCGACTGTCATTCGGCTGTCATCCACGGATTGCTTATATTCCACATACATTCCGCGGCGGGTGGCTGGCGGGAGGAACTACCCTGCTGCCCCTGCCCCTCACCCTCCTGCTGCCCCTACCCCTTACCCTCCTGCTGCCTCCTGCCCCTCACCCTCCTGCTGCCCCCACCCCCCGCCCCGCCCCGCCCCACACCGCGAGGTGTGTGCAACCTTTATTCGAAGCATTGAGTTTCCATGACAGATCCCTGACAGGCGACCTTCCACCCTTCCACGAACACCCCCCCCCCAACGCCAAAGAAAAAGATCCTCGGAGAAAAAGATGAAAGGTAAATTGAGGGTAGGCGTCGGGTGCGAGTGAAGGTGAAGACGAGAGTGGCCCCAGGTGGGGGCCGTCGTCTCCATATGACAGTAGTATACATTGGGATCCTACGCCACATGAAATTAGGAGAAATATTGCGGCAGTAGTGGACCCCGTGAATCTTGTGCTATGGAGGGATCGAGGTGTGTGGGTAAAGTCAAAAGTAAAAATCAGATATTTGGTTTTATTTTTTTTTTATTTATTTATTTTTATTTTTTTTTTTTGTAGGTCATCGTTCTATAAATGTCGCTGTGAAATGAACCGTCAGTATAGGGAGGGGGTCGTGGACAATGCTTATGAGCCGATAGTTGGGTATGTCGAAGACGGCCTGGTCGTCCTCGGCTTACACAACTTTCTTTTCAGCCAAGGCTGAGCCAGCATTCGACCCGAAATACCAGGTCAAATGCTGGCTCGCCATCTCGACTTCATTAAACCAAATAAGTATATGAATTTGGCGGGGCCGGAGAGGGTAGAAGCTACCTACCAACAACCGCCAAGATACCGTGACAAATCCATCGTTGAAGCCGCAGGAATCTCTCCATGCTTCAGCGCTGACTGTCCACGGTAATTCCCTTTCAATTAACTGGTAGATATAGTAGACATGGTCGTAGCCTTTGCAAATTTCCGCGAGGGTGAACAGCTTGCCCCAAGGCACAAAGCGCGGAGAGGGCTCTTGCGTTTTCCACTGGTATGTGTGGTAAGGTCGGCTCACTCGCTGTCCGCATGAGCAGGTCACGCTCAGCCGCTCTCTCGCCGTGGCGGATAATCCAGAGGATCAGCAATTCCAAGGGCAGATACTGGAGCAGCATAATTTGCCTAAAAAAGAAAATATATTTAGAACAATGTTTCAGGCAGGGGATAAATAAAAAAGCAATTTCTTTTACTGTGTTTTATTGGTATTGGCCCACTCTACAACTCAGGCTTATAAAAATGCAGTTCTATGTAATTATTCGGCGGAGGCGCATCTAAAATAGCATCGATGTGGATAAACTCTAAATCATAACTAAAAATTTCTTGCATGTAATCGTGTAGAAGACTAATGTGATAGTATCCGTCGTTCGTATCAAGTGGCGGGCATGAACGGACACGAACGGGGCTTTGATTAACATTAGCAAAAAATTCTAAGTACATTTCAAAGTGAAGGCTAATAAAAAGACGGGCTGCAAAAATGGCGGGCATACTGTAACAAAAAAATTATGGAATTAGTCCATCACACACACTCACATCCACTATCCGAAGTATCTTGATAACTAAAATGAATATTAGGACATTGAAATCTTATTCTTAGATGTGAGCCTGCCATTTCACATGATGTTAATTCTAGGCCCTTAATGAAAAAAAAATCCAGACATTTTAAAATC
This sequence comes from Frankliniella intonsa, assembly GCA_033675135.1. Lineage (NCBI taxonomy): Eukaryota > Metazoa > Arthropoda > Insecta > Thysanoptera > Thripidae > Frankliniella > Frankliniella intonsa. The sequence goes on from CM066256.1 coordinate 397,217, forward strand.
GAAATGACAGGAGGTGCGTGCCAAGGATAGAGATTTTGACAGCTCAATTCACAATGGTCATCGACTACATGGTAATATGTAAGCTGTATTTTTAAATTCGGTGATATGATGATCTCCCCAATTCGAACCGTGTGTTCGTAATTAGGCAGCCAGTTCATGCTAGAACAAAAAAAAAAGACAAAAATGACAATCAGTACATTTTAATAACCATTTAATAACCTACACCCGAATCATCATCAGCAAAATCATAAGGTTCGACAAATATAAGTTTTATATAAAAAGAACCAGGAATTGAAACAAGCTCAGTTTGTACAAATACATATCCGAGATTTTCACATAAATGCCTAAAACAAGCATGAAAAAATACTTCCAAAAAGTTTTCATACTGCTTACACACTGGAAATCCAAGTGTACGAATGTCCTCACCTACAAGTGAGTGCTCTGTTATTCGCTCACCTACAAGTGAGTGAATGGTTGTTCGCTCACCTACAAGTGAGTGATAATTTGCTCACCTACAAGTGAGTGAATCTATTTGCTCACCTACAAGTGAGCGACATTCGTACACTTGGATTTCTAGTGACTGACATGTTTTGCACTGGTTTATCGGCACCGCATCGCTATTAGCTGGCTTGCTGTGTCATAGGTTAGCGCTGGACCGGGCAGGGGACGGCCGGGTCCTGCTGGCGGCGATGGCCACCCCGCGCCCGGCCCCTACTGTCCACCGCAAGCCCCTAGCCTGCTGGCGTTTTATTTTCTGACGTGTCGATTTGGGTAGTTGCCAATTTTCTTTTATTGTCCTCCGTGGGGCTATTAAAACCACGGATACGGGTTACGCGAGAGCGGGTGTGTAAGGGGACAGAGAAAGGAAGGGCAGAAAAATTCAGCGCGTGAAGAGAGGGAGAGAGGGAGGGGGAGGGAGAGAGAGAGAGGGAGAGAGAGAGAGAGCGAGAGAGAGAGAGAGAGAGCGAGAGAGAGAGAGCGAGAGAGCGAGAGAGAGAGAAAGCGAGAGAGAGAGAGAGAGAGAGAGAGAGAGAGAGAGAGAGAGAGAGAGAGCGAGAGAGAGAGAGAGAGAGAGAGAGAGAGAGAGAGAGAGAGCGAGAGAGAGGGAAGGGGGAGGGGTGAGGGGAGTAAAGTCTAGGCGACCGGGTTGAAGGGAGAGAGGGTTGTAAAGGGTCAAGAGTGTGAACGAAGAGGCGCAGGCCGGACCGGAGCCCCGACAGGCGCCCGTTTGCTGTGTTGGGTACAAAGAAGCGAAAAGTCTCGCTTCTCTGTTGTGAGTTGTACTTCGCCCTGCCCGGCCGTCCGTGTACGACAGGAGGTAGAGCTGTTAAAGAACCTCAAAAGGGCGGTGACTGCGTGGCATGGCGGGGCGAGGCGGGGCAGGGGACATTCCGGCCGCCGTTCAAAATCCAGTTTATTGGAATTCCTGGCCAGGGATGTGACTGCGGTCGCTCACAGCCTGGGCTGGGAGGACGAGTCGGGCTTGGTTGGGCTGGGATGCTTCGATAGGCTCAGCAGTCTTTTTTTGTCTAGGACCAAAATGTGCTGGTTAATGAAAATCAGCGCAAATTTTACCGGATGTTATAAATATTTCATTCTTCTTTAACTATACATACATTAAGTCAGCCTCATCAACAATTTGTCCCGACACTGGTTCGACAAAATTAGACAGAAAATCCTTATATAATTTCATACAAAAATAACAAAAACAAGTCTCATTGAAAAGAAACTATTTACAAAAAAGGTTATGATTCTGTTACACCCTTTACAAAAACATTGCCACAATGATAGAGAGCTTCCCTGCCCAATATCTTTTTCTAACTTACTACAGAGATGCACTAAAACAGTTAAGAATATGGACATTTTTAAATATATCACTGGACATATATAACAATATCCTTAAAATGGACGGATTACTATCACATTGTATAAGTTTGTTTTGTCACAAGTGAAACAATCTCTTACGTATTTTCAGACTTTGGTGATCGACAATGTGCGGCTTCATGGCAAGCAAAAAAAAAAAAACAACAGCGCAGAGAGAGAGAGAGAGAGAGAGAGAGAGAGAGAGAGAGAGAGAGAGAGAGAGAGAGAGAGAGAGAGAGAGAGAGAGAGAGAGAGAGAGAGACTCTTTCACCGGGTCGACTGAGCGCAAGAAAAAGGCGGGGGACTTTTTGGTGATTTATACCTGTCGTCTCTCCTGGGCCTCGCCCCATCTCTCAGTTTAAAATGCCCCTCACAGCCGCGGGCGCGTTAATTCCGAGTTTTTAATCTGCCTTTAGCGACTAAACACACCCGCACCAGATGCGCGCGGACCCACGCGGACAACTGCGTACTCCGCTCCGCGCGGGCCACCACACAGTGCACAAACAGCAGTCCTTGAATCAAGTACGTCCTTTTCAGGAGAAAAAAATTGAAAAAGAAAAATTGCTTTGGTATACTGCGATTCCTTTAAAGTTTCATGGGACTACTCGACTCAAGAGCACTGCGCGGTTGGCAGTGTTGCAAGGAAAGTAGGCAATAAGTCGCCTAAACACAGTGGAGTAAAGTGGGCTGCATCTGCCCCTTCCTACCTGGCAACATGTACGCACCTGTGCTACGGTGCTGCCTAATACACTGTTAAAAATTACAACGGGAATTTTGACGGGGTGGCCCGGCAATTTTTAAGCCGGTTTGAACCGTTTTTAAATGTACGGTATGACCGTACTAGGAAAAAACGGACCTCCCAGTACATTCAAATTACGGACCGTCCCGTACACCAAAATCCCGTATTTTGTGTTTTATGAATCGCAGAACACTTTTGATGAAAACTGGTTATTGGACACTGCACACTACGGAAACGTCCGTAATTTTCTACTACGATTTCTCCCGTATTTTAGAGGTACGGACGGCTCCGTAACAAAAATTACGGTGCATTCCATAGTCACTTCCGTAATATGCTACGGTATTTTTAACAGTGTAGGCAGGCGCAGATGCGACCCGCTTTACTCCACGGCGTTTGGGCGCCTTATTGCCGATTTTCCCGGCAGCACTGGCGTGTGGGGCGGCGCGAGGCGAGGCGGGGGCGGGGGCGGGGGCGGTTCTCAGATAAAGTCCGACACGAAGACGCGGTGCAGGTCGGGCTGGCTGAGGTGGTGGCTGCACACGTCGCCCGTGTCCAGGTACGAGACGGTGGCGGCGTCCTGCAGCGCCAGGTGCAGCGAGTCCAGCGACAGCACGCGCGTGACGGCGGCGCGCTCGCGGTCGCGGTCCCGGTCGCGGCGCTGCCGGCCGGCCTGCGCCTGGGCCGAGCGCCGCCGGCCGGGCGGGGTGCCGCGGGGCCCGCGCGGCCCGCCCGCGCCCGCCAGGTGGCGCTGGTAGCCGTGGTGGTGCCGCGGCGCGCCCGCGCCCGCGCCCTGCTGCCGGTGGTGCTGGGCCGCCCCCGGGTACGGCACGTGGTCCTGGGGGTGGCCGATGAGCGGGTCGCGGCTGCCGCTGGCGGACGGCGCGGACGACATGGACGACATGCTCTGGCTGTGCGCCGCGGCCCGCGCCGCCGCCGCCGCCGCGTAGTGCCGCCGCAGGCCGTCGTCCTCAGCGTCGTCGTCCGCGTCCAGGCCGCTGCTGCTGGAGGTGGCGCGGCGGTGGCGGGCCGCCTCGCGCTGCTGCTGGTGGAGGTGGTAGGGCGGCGGCGCGAGGTCGTGCTGCTGCTGCTGCTGCTGCTGCTGCTGCTGCGGCCAGCCACGCTCCAACTGCAACAGAGTTATCGCCCACATTGATCAGCTGATCGCGTTTCGTTCTCTCTGCGTTTTCCCCGACGGAAATGATACCGCGGTTGGGCGGGGCGGGGCGGGGCGGGCTGACCGAGACACCAGCTCCCCCGAACAGGACCGCTCCGCTCCGCCCCGCCAGCACCCACCCTGTTCCCGTCAGCGGTCGGATGTTGGACCAAACTAGAGGGGGGGGGGGGGAGGCGCTCGCTGACCAGACACTGACAAATCTTTGCGTTTCCGGAGAGACTGGGAGAAGACCGCCTCCCCTCCCCTCTCCTCCCCCGCCCCTCGGCCCGCCCCCCATTCTGCAAGCTCATCCACCCGAGCTCCCTCTTGCTCTTAACCTCATTGAAAGGCCTTCTAATCGCATTCTCTCCCGCCCTTCCCTATCCGCCCAAGCGGCAGCCGGCTAATGGAAGTTAATCTCTGCCACATATGAGATAGCACTAACTCTTTTACGAGTCGGCAGCCAACAGACTGCCGCTCTCTCTCTTTCTCTCTCGCGCTCACACACACGCGCGCGCGCCACACACACACACACACACACACACACACACACACCAAGGCCACGCCCCCACACAACAAAAGGCTACTCATTCCTCCAAGAGCGCGGCAAGAAAAATATTATCCGCAATGGGCACACTTCCCTTCGGCGGGGCGGGGGCGGGGCGGGGCAGAGCGCCCCGCGGCGACTGTCGCCTTTTGTTTTACCAAATAATAACTCTGAAGCCGCCACTTGAACTAAAGGCGGCGCTTGCGCGGCCCGGGTTCAATTACCGGCCCGAGCACGTAAATCTAATTTATTCTCAGGGTGGATGGAGCGCTCTCTAGCTTGGCGGGGCGTCCCCTCTCCCTCACCCCCGCCGCCCCGCTCTCGGCAACAGATAGCGTCTGCCTCTCGCCCCGCCCCGCCCCGCCCCGCCCCGCCCCGCCCCGCCCCGCCCCGCCCCGCCCCAGCCGCGTGGTGCTACACGAGGGTAATCATTATTACGCTTCGGGTTTCCCCGCCCGCGCCCGCCCAGGTGGAGGCGCACGGCACACCGCCGGAAAAAAAAAGAGGGAGCGCGAAAAGTAGGGAAGAATGAAAACTTTTTGATGGTCAAACACGAGGGATAAAGATTTGCGGAATCGGAGCCGGGACAATTTCAGACCCAATCATAATGCCTGATATGTGTCCAACAGGTCCGACTGCTCTGCAAATCTAACTGTTGTACTACATGACAGTTTAAACTGCAAAATTTGGCAGTCTTGCAGTTTAAACTGTCGTGTAGTACAACAGTAAGATTTGCAGAGTGGGCACATATCGGTCTCATGTCGGGTACTAGTTGGCGCTAAAGCGGCCCGGGCTCAGATTCGTCGCGACCCATGTCCGCGCGCGCCCTATTTTAAAACAGGCCTCACATGCCCCGTACCGCCGCAGACACTCGCGACGACTCGGCTCAGGGTGAGCACGGAAAAAAATGGATTAGCTGAAATAGCTGATACATTAGCTGGTATGGCCTTAGCTAATAATATTACCTGCCTTAGCTAATTATCAGCTGTAACAGTTAAAATATTTTCCCTCACAGCTTATGCATTTTTTCCTAGGCAGCTGTGAGAGCTAATATCTCAGCTGTTACAGCTAATAATTAGCTAAGGCAGCTAATATTATTAGCTAAGGCCATACTAGCTAATACATTAGCTGTTTCAGCTAATTTTTTTTTCAGTGAGGGGGGTGTTGTGGTGGACTAGGGTGGACGCATGGCCGCCTATCACCATGTCGTGGCCCCCACCCCCTCCCCGAACACCGGCTTCCACCCGACCCTACCCTCAGGCTACGGCGGCTGCGTGGAATAGGGAAGGGAAGGCCAGCCGCCTGCCTGCCTGCCCTGCCCCTGCCGCCCACTGTCTGCCCCGCCCCGCCCCGCCCCGCATCACGTGTACCTTTTGAGGCTGGGCTGCCCTCCTCACCCCACCATCCCCTGCACCTCTCCTTGTCTCTCCACTCCTTTCGACGCCCCGCCCTGACAGAGTTTTTTTTTTTTTTTTTCGTTTTTTCGCGACGAAACAAAACAGCAGCAACTCGGGTGCAGCACAGCGGCAGACGCCGCCCCGCCCCGCCCCGCCCCTCCTCCCCGGCGTGGAGCAAGACAGAAACATTTCAAGGGGCGCGAGGAAACAAATGTTTATGGTCAGTGATTTGTCGCTGCAGCGAGTGCCGCGGGGAGCGGGACCGGGCGGGGCGGGGCGGGGTGGGGCGGCCTGAGTGGTCGGGGTGCGGAGGGGGTTGAGTAACGTCTGGGACCCAATCGCCACTGCCCTGCACGCTCGCTGGACCCCGGCCGGCCCGGTCCGGCCCGGCTCCACCGCTATATCAACATTATTTCTCAAGCACCAGTCGCCAACTTCAGTCCGTCGGGCAACTTATACGCGCTTTTATTTCACTGAGCAGAGAATCTTTCGCTGATTCCCGACAGTTCCGGTCATCTGTAGGAACAAGTATGTAAGTCAGGAGCTTGTCACAGTGCGCGATAATATTCATATATTTTTTTTCTGAACAATCAAGTCCTTTCCGAATACGTCGAGAGTGCTGCCCCAGATTCACATGTCGCGGTGCACTTAGGAGGCCAGGCCCGGGCCCGGGCAGCGCGAGAGCTTGACGTGGGACGAGGGAGGGAGGGGCGAGGCCGCGACGGGCTCTGTTAATTGCTTGCACAACTAATTGCCCAAACATTTACCCCCTCCACGACCGTAGCTATCCCACAACGACCTCCCTCCCATCCCCCTCCCCCCGGGCCCCTCTTTACATTCTTGCTGCAGAGCGCGCGGCGCGGCGCCTGTTACCCCAGCCCACGAGCCGTCGTCAGCCTGCGGGTCGGAGGATAGGCAGCCCGCCACACACCGAAGCGCGCAAGCTGCCTACGGCACCGCTGCCACAGGCCGCCTCAGCCCCGTCCCGTCCCGTCCCCATCTATACACCCCGGCCTCAAATTTCCTCGCGCCCCCACGACCCCGACTGGAGACGCGATCGTGTTGTATGTGCCCATGTGCCGCCCCCCGCCCCCGCCCCCCTCCCCCCTCCCCCGGCTGGACCGCCTCCCCCTCCTCCCTCCCCCCTCCTCCGGGCCGGACGTGTGACCCTGCGTCCCTCCCCCAAGTCAATAACACGGTGTCAAGGACCACGACACTAACGGCCTAGGTCTAGCGGCGGCAGCGGGCGCAGACCGGGGCAAGGCGAGGGCGGGGCAGAGGCGGGGCGAGGGCGGGGCGAGGGCAGGGCGGGGGCGGGGCGGGGGCGGAGGAGCCCGTTGTACAGAACCAATCAGCAGCAGGCCCGATAACAAACGGTACGATCTGCTTTTCAGGCCGACACCCCCGCCACTGGGGCTGGTGCCGCCTGCTGTGCGCAGTGTGGGGCGGGGCGGGCGGGGCAGGGCGGGGTGGCCTGCTTGCACCTTGCTGGCGCCGCCACCATCACCACCTCCACCGCCAACACCACCGCCACCGTCACCGCCCCGGGGCCTGCCGCCAAAACTGAAGATAAGCCGGAAGTGAACGAGCCCATTGCAGTGCGTCTAGCAGTGACCCCCGCGGCCCCGCGCCGACCCACCCGCAGCGCAGGGGGGAGGGACATGGGGACCCTGGTGCCAGGCGGGTGCAGGCAGGGAGGGGCCCCACCCCGCCGCGCCCCGCACCGCACCGCCGCACTGGCCCTGCTGATACGAGCAAAGCGTCGTGTCCCTGTGCGGGCCGGGCGGGGCCGCGGGGCGGAGCGTGCAGGGGCGGGGCGGGGCGGGGCGGGGCGCGGGTGAGCACGGCGTCCTGGCAGCCTTCCATCTGCCACTACCGCCACTCTAGCGCCGCACGGAGCACCCCTCCCCCCTCCTGCTCCTCCTCCCGCCCCATGTACCCGCCCACCAGACCGCGGCGGGGCCGGCGGAGCCACCCACGCGTGCCTGCCCGGGCCCGGCCCCGGCCCGCCACAACTGAAAATCATTTGGGCTTTTTCATTATTATTGGGCTTGTGTCTGCCAAAATGTAATTGGAAGAAGAGAGGAAAGAGCGCGACGCACTCCGCCTCCCCCACCCCCTCTCCGCTTCATTGACCGCCTCCCTCCCTGATCCCCCAACCTCAGCAGCAGCACCCCCTCCCTCCCTCCCCGCCCCGCTCCCACCGCTCCGCTAAATCAGCAGCACGGAACCGTTCCGTCCCTTTGTCTTGACAGCGCGGCGTGGGCGTGGCGGGGCGTGGCGGGGCGTGGCGTGGCGGGGCGTGGCGGGGCGTGGTGCAAGCTCAGTGGACCGGACCGTCATGAGGCGAGGCGGCTCGGCTCGGCGTTGAGGAACTAATCGGCGAGAGGAGATCCCAGTCCCGTAGTCTACCCTACTGGTGCTTACGTGAGGGTGCAGTGCTGGTGCAGACCGGTGCGCGGGCCCGGCCCCGGGCGGCGCGGCCGGCGGGGGTCCCGGCGGGGGGCCCAGCGGGGGCCCGTGCGGGTGAGCGGCCGGGTGTCCCGCGGGGTGCCCCTGGGGTGTCCCTGCGGCGGGGTGGCCGTGGCGGGGCCGCCGCTGGGGGTGCTGGCCATGCGGGCCGTGCGGGGGCGCGGGGTGCTGGCGCTGGCCGTGGTGCCCGTGCCGCTGGCCGTGGTGGTGGAGTGCCTGGGGGTGGCCGTGGCCGAGGCCACGCTGCGCCACGGGCTGCAGGTCGTCCATCTGGCACCCGCGGATGATGTCGTGGTAGCTGTAGATACCTCTGCCGTCGTCATCCGAGTCCAAGGTCCTGCCCGAGGCCGTCTTCTTGAGCTGCCGGTGTCCCTGCTGCTGCGCGGCCTCGGACACCGGCGCCGGCCTCGGCTCTGGCACGTCCTTGACGTCCGCGAGCGCCGGCGCCGTGCTGTAGAACTCGAGCAGGTCCGCCGTGGTCAGGTGGTCGCGCAGGTCCACCTCGTGGAAGCCCTGGCGCTTCTTGAAGCCGGGCGCGGGGGGCGGCGGGGGCGGGGGCGGTGGGGGCGGCCGGGAGCAGCCGCGGCTCACCGCCTCCAGCGCCTGCTGCACGGGCGGCGGGGGCGGCGCGGTGCTGTGGTCCGGGCCGCGGGGCTTCTTGCTCAGCTTGTGGTAGCCCTGCGGCTGCACGGCGTGCTGGTAGAACTCGAAGTCGTCATTGGCGGCGGTCGTCACCGAGCAGCCCGACGACAGCGTGGCGTAGATCGGCTCATCGTCGTCATCCTCGTCATCCTCGTCGTCCTCGTCGTCCCCCGTGTCGTCCATGGACGGCTCGGCGTGCTCGCACTCGGCGCTATCCATGCTCAGGTGGTTCCGCCGGACGTGGCCGAGATCCTCGGAGCCGAACCGCCGGCGGAGGAGGCCGTCCTCCAGAGCCTCCCGCGAGTCCCGCGAGTCCCGGGTGTCCCTGGCGAGCTGCTCGCAGCTGGCCGACTGCGCCAGCCCCAGCCCGAAGCCGAGGCCCTGGCCAGCCTCCTCGGCCGGCGGCGGCCCCGGGGCGAGGCCGGCGCTAGAGTGCTGCTGTCCCGTCCCGTCCTCGGCCGGCCCGGGCCCTCCCGACCCGGCCGCGCCCTGCGCCCGGAAGAAGCCGCCGTTGTGCACGATCACGGGCTGGTTGGAGTGCACCGGCACGTAGGTGGTGCCCATCTGCATGTCTGAAATAATAAGGGGCACAGTTTGTTTTACTGTTGAGAAAAAAGGAATGAGCATAAAGGATGGCCAAATACACTGGGAGAAATTTTTCCTGCTAGGCAAAGTACTTTTGCTCAGTGCTCCCAACTCTTATCCTGGCACCATAACGTTTAGAGTTGGGCATAAAACGTATGATGCCCATCTCCAAAAATGTTGGTGCCAGGTTTATAGAGTTGCGGTTGGGAGCATTAAGCAAAAATGTATAGTGCCTAGCAGGAAAAATTTCTCTCAGAGTAGTTTTGTAGCCTGGATGCCACAAAGACTCACCTCTCCTTCGCCTGTAGTTGTGGACTATGGGGATGTGTCCGTCCAGGCTCGTGAAGAGCGACCCGTTCGTGATGGGGAACTTGGGGTGGTGGCTCCCCTGGCCGTCCTGCTGTTGCTGCAGGTTCTGATGCTCCTGTTGCTGCAGCTTCTCCTGCGAGGCGTGCGCCATGAGCTGCTGCGCTGCCTGCTGCGCCTGCTGCGCCTGCTGCACGTGGTACTGCTGGGGCGAGGGCGGGGCGAGCAGCTTAGCCGGCTGGTGGAGGTTGGCTTGTTGCTGGTACTGCTGCTGCTGCTGCTGCTGCTGTTGTTGTTTCAGTTGTTGTTGCTGTTGCTGCTGACGTAGAGCCTGAGTCACTCCCTCCAGGTCGTACGGCCGAAACTTGCCACCTCGCGCGGCTGCAACAGGATGGCGACACACTATTAGTGGTATGCAAGAGTATAGAGCAAGAGTAAAGGCTTGGTAAGTTATCGGTAAGATTGGTGACGTAAGTGGTAACCTAAGTAATATGAACCAAAGGCAAAATTACCGGTAAGTCATGTAATTTATTTTGGCTATAATGTGCTCTAAATACGCTGAAAACCGACCAATTTCGCGCACAGACCTTAGACTTTCAACACGTTTTACAGAAATTCGATTTACATCAAGAGTATCAAGAGTCTGTGCTGGCGTCGTGCGTCTTCTTTTTGTCGCTCTTCGATTGGGTGTGATTTGGCAACGATGCGGAGCAGCCCCCCCCCCCCCCTCCCCCCCGTGCGGCAGCAAAAGCTCTAGCGGCGGCCCCAGGGACCCGGCGGCCGAGCCACTCAGCGATTCGGAGACAAAAACCGACGGAGAAAGATTGGCAGCGCGTTAATAGAGACCACCACCACCCCCTGACGCCCACCCCCTAGCCCGCTCGCTTAGGCTCAGCCGCCCCGCCCCGCCCCGCCCGTCCCATCCCGCCCCGCCCCATCCCGCCCCGCCCATGCCTGCCAACGCCGCGCTCAGGCTTCCCGGAGGAGTTGTGGTGGTCCTTGAGGTGCGGCCCGCCCCGCCCCGCCCCGCCTGCCGATCCGCTGGAGATGGAGAGGGTTAAGACAAGGCCGGGGGCCCTCGCCGGGGCGGGGGCGGGCCGGGGCGCGAGGAGATGTTCGGGTGCCGAAGGGCGGGGCGGGGCGAGGGCGGGGCGGGGCGGGGCGGGGCGGGCCGGAAGGCACCCAAGCGTGCGGCGGGGTGGGGCGGGGCGGGGCGGGGCGCGGCGACCATCGCGTACGCGCCGCGCATCCCGGAGCGGAGGAGATCAGATCGGCATCCACCCACACGCCGCTGCGCTCCGCAGCTATGCGAATTTCCTTGCTGCTTGTTTCCCAATTTTGTTTATTTTTCTTCGCACTTTTGGCAAATTTCCGACCTTTTTTTTTTCTCAGCCGCGCGCTTACGCAGATCTGCCGGCGGAAGACAAGACCCTCCTCGCCGCAAGAGATGTGCGCCAAATGCACTGGGAGGGAGGATGCCGAGGCAGCCGCACACAAGCCCCTTCCCCCCCTCCCCCTCCCCCTTCCTTGCACTTCCCCCGACTCGTTGTAGCGTCAATTTTCCAGAGTGCAGTTTTATACCTACGGCTCTGCGTCCCGGCCCGGCCGTGCTCTGCACCTCATGCGAGGCCTCACGCGGATCTCAAAGCTCCGCAATGTTCACCCGGCGCAGCCCCGTCATAACGCGAGTACCCCGCCGGACCCCGCCGCCACCACCCCAGGTCCACACATTGAGCTCAACCCCCCCCCCCCCCCAACCCAGCCCAATCAAATCATCAAACACCCATATGACGGCGCTGCTTCGCTCGGTAAATAATCGCCACGCACAAATTTATGGTCTGAAATTTGGCAGGCGAGTCCGTCCGCCGATGCCAACAGTGCAATCTGGCGGCGGCAGGGCGGCGGCCCCGGCAGCGGGCAGAGGGATCACGTCGCGCGGCCGCCCCGCCCCGCCCCGCCCCGCCCCGCCGCTGTCGTTTTGGCAAACAGCTGCCGCTGCTCGGCTCGGCGGCTGCGGCTGGTTGGCTGCGGGCTACAGATGTTTGAATATGTGCTTTTGATGGCGGGACGTGTCGCCTCTCCCCTCCCCTCCCCTCCTCTCCACCTCCACCTCCACCTCCCAGCCCTCACCCCGACCCACACACGTTAGGTTAGGTCCGGGCACACCCCGGGCCTAACTAGGTCCGGTCCTGCCGCAGTCAGGCCCCGCCCCGCCCCGCCCCGCTCCACCCTGTCCCGCCCCGCCCCGCCCCGCTCCACCCTGTCCTGCCCTGCCCCGCCTCGCCCCGCACTGTCCCGCCCTGTCCCGCCCTGCCCCGCCCCGCCCCGCCCTTTCCCGCCCCGCCCCGCCGCGAGGCTGCACTGTCCTGCCCTGCCCTGCCGTGCCGGCCGGCCTGCCACTCTAAATTGGCTTCCTCCCGCTCACCGCGCCGCGCCGCTCCTGGCGCTGACATGACGGGCCACCCTACCCCCGCCCCGCCCCCGCCCCGCCCCCGCCGCACTCTGGAGTAATAAAATTTTTGCGGTAATCAATATTCTCCCCCGGCCCAGCCCGGTCCGACCGACCTTCGTTAGGCCCCGACCCGCCCTGCCCCGCCCCGCCCCGACTCTGCTCCGGTGGGTACGTCAAGCCAAGCAGGCCATCATCACCGATCGGCTTTTCCTCGTCCCTTCCTACGTGGCGGCCCGGTTGAGTTTCTTCTATACTGCTTCACAGTGAAAACTGTAGACGTCCGCAGATTTCCGGAGAAAATAAACGGGAGGAAGCGTCTTGGTTTTTTTCAAGCCACCTCACCATCTTGTATAAAATCTTTAGAAAACTTTTCCTTTCGGATGTTCCATTAGTAGAATCATCGTGTGATCTCCGTGACGCCTGAGGACGCGACGTCGCCCGGTGGAACAGGAAATCTGGCACCAACTGTCTCGCGCGCTGCGCTCTCGAGTTGTGTCGAGTTGAGCGCCTCGCCGCCTCGCCGCCTCGCCGCCTCGCCGCCCCGGCGTCCTCAAGTGGACAGCCGAACAGCAGTGGGACGGGACGCGACAACACATCACAGGCTTCTAGCAGGTGCTTTAGCCGACGGTGCGCTGCACGCCAAAGGCGGTGCGCGCGGTGTCTGAGTGAGTGAGTGTGTGTGTGCGTGTGCGATCGTGCGTGTGCATGTGTGTGTGTGTGCGTGAATTGGTTCGGTTGGGTATGTGAGCCGTGTGAGCAGCCCCAGTAGTGGGAGGTGTATGTGTGTGCCCGCGGCTGGGGGACACGGCGCGGGGAGGACTGCGCGCTCACGCTCACGCTCGCGAATCACGCTTTCAGGTCGCGCTTCGCACACCCAGAGATAATGGCGATCGCACCGCACCGCACTGTTCAGTCGCGCGCTCACATGAGTGGATGAACGCGTTAGGCGAGCGGCAGCAGCAGCACGTGCGGGGCGGGGCGGGGCGGGGCGGGGCGGGGCGGGGCGGGGCGGGGCGTGGGCAGCTCGCAGACGTGCCCCGCAGCGCCCGCCCGTCTCTGGGGGTAACCCGTGTTACCCCGGATTACCTTGCTTTTTTTCTGTGGGATTATTACCCCTGGATTACCTTGGATTACCCGGGTAATCGCGAGGTACCCCTGAATTATTCCGGGTTACCCATGAATTACCCCGAATCACCCCCGTATTACCCACGTGTTACCCCATATCACACCGGACCGGATTACCCTTGGAATACCCCGGATTACCTCACATCTCCTCGTTTTACTTTTCCCGGATTACCCAATAAAACGCTGTCGCCCGGATTACCTTAGTCGTTTCCCGCTATCGGTCCCGACGTCCCGCCCTGGCCCGCGGGTCGCACCCCGCGCCCCGCACGTACGTGCGCACGTACACACACGGGCGCCAGTGCCACGCCCCGCCACGCCCCGCCACGCCCCGCGCCCCCGGAACAATTTAATTAATGGTGCCAAAATTCCTGAGCAGCGGTGGCGGGCGGGGCGGGGCGGGGCGGGGCGGGGCGGGGCGGGACGAGCAGGGTCGGGTCGGGTCGGGTCGGGCGGGCGCCTCTGCTTACGCCTGTCCGGTTTCAAGCGCGCGCGTGCCCGTGCCCCAGTTGGAGTGAGAACACAAAAAATAAAATGAAATTGGAAAAATCCGGGAGACGAAAATAATGATTGTAATTATCGGGTCCGAAACGATTGCTTTGGCCTTGCGATGACCTTGGGCGTAATACGTTACGCAAAGCGCGGGGGGCGGGGGGGGGGGGCGTGACCCACCCCTGTCATTGTGGAAGAAGCTTGGAGCTGCGGGCGCGGGCGAGCCAGCTCTGCACAGTTAAACCAAGTGTGCAACTGTTCAACACTTGACGGTGTGCAACTTCCAGCCTTACACGTCCAAGTGTACCACTCGGTATTTGTGCAATTTCAAGTGTCTGTCAAACTTTCCAGTTGTACACTTGTAAGTGTTTAACTCGACATTTGTGCACTTGCATGTGTTCAACTTTCCCGTGCAACATTTCCATTGTTGAACACTTGCAAGTGTCCAACTGTCGAGTTACACACTTACAAGTGTGCGACTGGCGAGTTCCACACTCCCAATCGCACAAATACCGAGTTGCGCACTTGCACTTGTTATATACTGGAAGTTGCACACTTACAAATGCAGAACAGTTGAACACTTGGTTTTACAGTGTGTAGAAGAAAGAGAGAGAGAGCAGGACAGAACGAGAGAGAGAGAGAGAGAGAGAGAGAGAGAGAGAGAGAGGGAGAGAGAGAGAGAGAGAGAGAGAGAGAGGGAGAGAGAGAGAGAGAGAGAGAGAGAGAGAGAGAGAGAGAGAGAGAGAGAGAGAGAGAGAGAGAGAGAGAGAGATGGGGGGGGGGAGATAAGGAGGGCACTCACCGGGTGCGGCGCGCTGCCGCCGCTGGTTGGCCCGGTGCGGATGGCCTTGGTGCGCCTTGGAGCCGGTGCCGGGGCGCGCGTACAGCCGCGCCACCCAGGAGCCGAAGCGGTCGTCGAACACGGCCAGCACGACGGGGAGCAGGCAGGCCTGCAGCTCGCCGCCCCACAGCGCCAGGCCGTGCAGCGGCCAGTCCAGCGAGCCGGGCCGCGCCAGCAGCGCCACGCTCGCGCCCTGAGACACAACAGAGACACGCCACGCGTCAGGCAAGAGACTCGCACACCAAGGGCTACACACACTGCATTGCATAAAAATAGAACGGAAAATGTACCGCTTATCATTTTTCCGGAGACTTTCCGTACCAGCTTAGTACGAAACGCGTCCGTCCTAGGCGTCTCATTTTTTACAGTGATGCTACAGAGTAATTGTTTCGAGGGGGCCTCAACTCGGGCAATCCGGTGTTACACCCACCATTGCAATCCATAGGCAATGTTTGACAATCTTCACAAAACAGGGTGCAAAAGTCGCACCTGTTGCCTATATGCAGGAGTTTTGCCGTTAATAGGGGTAAAAATATACGGGCAATCTGACAATCTTGGCAATCTGGTGTACACTGCTGGACGGAGTTGAGGCCCCCTCGGATTTTTTTTACGACGCATTGAGTGCGGCATGGCTTCTAGGCCTATGTGGTCATGCACCCGTGTTATCATAGTGGATGAACACGGCCCGCACTGAATGTGTTAAAATATTTCGAGAGCGTGTAGTTGGAGGTGCCGAAAGAAGTGTTTTGATATCGACCACTTGGCTTCGGAAATTAAACCCCGCGGCACTGCGCCAAAGTTAAATTCAAAAGATTGCACCCTGTATTCCACAAGTCAACTGAAACTCAACTTGGTTTTCAAGACAACCAGGACGGGTCGTCTTTTCTTCCAGGATGCCGTACTGGAATTCCGAGAAGAAATAAAGAAAGGTACCTGCTTGAAAACAAGACACAAGTTTTACCGTGCGGGGGCGGAATCATTGCGACTTGTCGCGCAGCTGATCCCCTCTCGCTCCGCCCTCCTCCTCGACGGCGTTGTGCTTGTACTTCGCACCTGCGCCGCCCCGCCCCGCCCCGCCCCGCCCCGCCCCGCCCCGGCACACAGAGCGCCCCACGCACCAGCGAGCGGGGAGGCGCCCCACTCCTCCCGCTGGGTAAAATGCACGACGAGGAGGATCATGTTGACGGTGAGGACGAGCAGCGGCAGCAGTAGGTGTGGATAACTCTTCCTGCCCGGCGCGCCCCGCCCCGAGCTCTCCCTCTCTATTCCAATAATAATAATTTTTCAAGGTCGCGGTGGTGGCGGGGCGGGGCGGGGTAGGGCGGGGTGGGAGCCGCAGCAGGAGGCCTGGTGAGTGATGGTGGCGTGGCGGAGCGGGGTGAGGCGGGGCGGGGCGGGGCGGGGCGGGGCGGGGCGGGTGGGGGGCGGGCGCGTGTGGTGAGCGAGCATCGCGGTCTGCGCCTCCCGGTCCTGCCCCGCCCCGCCCCGCCCCGCCCCGCCCCGCCCCGCCCGGCCTCAGCGCACTGATGGATGACAGGTGAGGGCCGAGGAAACTGATGCGCTCTGCGCTCTGCTCCGCTAGTGCGAGAGGGGCGGGGCGGGGCGGGGTGGGGCGGGGCGGGGTGGGGCGGGGGCGGGGTGGGGCGGGGTCCAGGAGCCGGCCCGGCCAGAGCAGGGCAGCTCGCCCCTCGCAGCCCGCCGCGTGGTGGGTAAGCGGATAAAGAAAGGGGTAAGACGCTAAGCGCCCGCCCCGCCCCGCCCCTACCGGTGAGCCGAGACTATTCCTCGGCGCGGTGCCGCGCGGTGCTGCGCCGTGCTGAGCGGTGCTGAGCGGTGCCGCGCGGTGCTGAGCCGCGCTGAGCGGTGCCGCGCGGTGCTGAGCGGTGCTGAGCGCTGCCGCGGACCATATCTCGCTCCTCATCCTCCCGGCTACCCCTTCCCTTATCGGCCGCTGATGGAAAAATCCATTTCGGTTTGGGAACATCTGCCGGCAGCGCCAGGGCGGGGCGGGGCGGGGCGGGCTTTGTGGCAGGCTGGTGCGCGCGGCTACCGCGCCACCCAACGCCACTGCCAGAACGCCTTATATCGTTACCGCTGACATTGAATTTTCAATTTTCGCGCCTAATTAATTTTTCTTTCTAATTTCTTTTTCAATATGTTTTTCTTTGGCCAATACGTTCCTCTAGAGGGGCAAAAGGTATGGCCATGGCCGAACTGTATACGGTCCCTGGAGAAGAGAGTGGGAGGGAGAGAGAGAGAGAGAGAGAGAGAGAGAGAGAGAGAGAGAGAGAGAGAGAGAGAGAGAGAGAGAGAGAGAGAGAGAGAGAGAGAGAGAGAGAGAGAGAGAGAGAGAGAGAGAGAGAGAGAGAGAAGAGCCCCACACCTGTTTCGTCCACTCCCTCGTCCTCCAGCCCCACGCACACGCACGCGCGGCACCACGCTGCTTGGCCCGGCCTGGCCCTGCCCCACTGCGGCGCGGTGGCCAACCCACCCCGCCTTGCCCCGTGGAACACCCCACCCCACCCCGACTCGCGCCACCCCGCCAACCCCCACCGCGTCAGTGAGAGGGTGGTACGTATTTACCCCGGCGTCAGCCACCATGATATATACACAAACCACATCGCGCTCCGCCCGGCCGGGCCCCACCCCGCCCCGCCCCGCCCCGCACGCACACAGGAGGGCACGACGCAGGATTGTTTGGAGAGGAACGGGGGGAAAAAACCACGACATAACGTGCCACATACAGCGGTATTTCCCGCCGGGTCTAACGCGGGGGGGGGGGGGGGGGTCAGCATGGTCCTCTACGCCACGGTGCGCCGCCGCGCCGCCACGGTCCGACTTGCACATGTTTGTGCTGCACTGCGGTCCCCCTGTGTGCACACTGTTCCCCGAGCCTCCGAGCTGACCAGCACTCCGGGTAATTCCCTGCTGCATGAGCTGGTCGCCACGGGACGGGGGTCCCCTCTCCCCTCGCCGCCGGTGGCGGCCGGTGGCGGCTGAGGCTGAGGGCCTCCAGACTCGTGTCACTTTGACGTGGATGTGGTGGCCGAGGTTTCAATATTGAATGAACCACCGCCCCCCTCTTCCCCTAACGCACCTCTGCGTGTGTGTGTGTGTGTGTGTGTGCGCGCGCGCGCAACATCCGCCGCCCCCGGCCCGCGGGGTGTCCTGCCATTAGCCTAGACGTTAGCTCGTAAAAGATGGAGTGGAGTGGGTCGGTTTTGCGGCCGCGCCGGCGGTCCTCCGGGAGAGAAGGAGGAGGAGGAGGAGGAGGAGGAGGAGGAGGAAGGAGGAGGAGGAGGTAAAGGGCCTTGGCTGCTAGGCGAGCTGGGCGGGAAGGGTTTAAATCTAATTCATCCAACGCATACAGGAGACTGTGGCGGGGCAGGGCGGGGGGAGGGGCGGGGTGTGGCGGGGTCGGACCCGCGGGCCGGAGCCTCAGGACCCTTACCCGCCCGCGTGTAGGCTCGCCTCTTCCTGTCCCAGCCCCTCTCTCCCTCTCTTTCCACCTCACCCTCCTAGCCAATCTCTCTCTCTCTCTCTCTCTCTCTCTCTCTCTCTCTCTCTCTCTCTCTCTCTCTCTCTCTCTCTCTCTCTCTCTCTCTCTCTCTCTCTCCTCTCTCTCTCTCTCTCTCTCTCTCCTCTCTCTCTCTCTCTCTCTTTCCTCTCTCTCTCTCTCTCTCTCTCTCACTCTCACTCTCTCCCCGCTGTGTCACACGCGCTCGGGCAGGCACTGCGCTCGGAACACGACGGAATACCATTCCGCATGGAAATCAGCGAGGAGCAAACCGGCCGCAAAGCGGTCAAGCAATTTGACCGATTCGCTTTTGCGAGACCCGACCCGACAAGGGCCCGCCCCGCGCCGCCCCGCGCCGCCCCGCGCCGCCCCGCGCCGGGAGGGGCGGAGCACGTGAATACAATTAGCAGGAATGGGCTGATGACCGAGTGTTCCCTACTAAATCAAACTTGTTATACACGAGGAAAAAAACTCGCAAGATACTCACGACCGCTCACGACTCTTCACGGTGAAAACGGTTCCTTGGTGTCCAAGGACCATCGGAACGATTCAAGGACGGGGGTGGGAAAAAGCATCAGGCCGTCCTTGAATCGTTCCGATGGCCCTTGGACATCAAGGAACCGTTTTTACCGTGTTGATAGCTCAAAAAAATACCAATCGAGATTGGAATTGAAAGCAGATGACATTACAATCTGATCCTAGTTGAAAATTATACATTTTATAAATAGCGTGAATAGTAAAGAAAAAGTTAATATTATCCGAAGTCGAAGACAGTAGAATAAAAATTTCCTCCATTAGCTATATAATTTTCACCTCGAGCAATCACTTCTTCCACTTCCATTCACAGCATTAAGGAGAAAACTACAGACTACACAGAAGAGATTTCTGGAAACAAACTTTAAAATTTATTGTATTTATCTCGGGAGAACCGCGCCGCCGGGCGCCGCAAGGCAACAATACCATGGGTAGGAGCCTCGCCTGGCTTCCCCCTCCCCAGGCCTGCACACGCCACCGCACTGTGACAACCCGGCCCGCTCTATACTATTGCGAGAGTACAAGCCGATGAAACATCTCTTTAGTTTATTTTTATTTTATTTTTTTGCTAAGATGTATCATCTGCTAAAAACCTCGCAAGGAAAATAAAAATCAAAAAATGGTCCCCAATACTCACAGGATACTTGCGTAATTCGGATGCTGGCACAGTTTAGCACAACCCGGTGTACGGTACACGAGCTTGGCGAGAGCGGCTATACCCACTGGGTTCTGTGAAGTAAGCGGGGCGTTGTTTCCGCGTCGTCGTGGCCAAACAATATTGTGACGCTGAATATGCTTTGTTATTGCAGCGGGTAAAAAAAAAGAGGTTTCCACGAAATGACCTGTTACCCCCGCATTCCCGAGAAGGAATGGGGGCGAGCGCCCGCGCGATCCGGGATAGGCAAGCCCGGCCAGCACGCGTGCACGCTGGCAGATAGGTGGCCTACCCGCCAGGGGCTCGCGGGCCGGCCCCTCGACGCGGTCAGCTGCGGGGAAGAAACGCGCACGCGCGCGGAGCAGAAGAAGCACCGCGGAACAGTAAGCACAGCGGGGCGGGGCGGGGTGGGGCGGGGCGGGGCGTGGCAGGGGCAGGGCGGGCGGGGCGGGGCGGGCACGGCCCTCAGTACCAGGAGGGCAGCCTTGCATGTGAGTGTACGAGGGCGCGGCCGGGCGGGGCGGGGTGGACGCCAGCAGCAAAAACAACGTTGTTGTTTTTTTTCCCCTTTTCATTTCCGCCGTCATCGCCGCGTCCCCGCGTGTTGCTTTTGTAGAGACTAGCAAGGCCAGGCCAGGCCAGGCCAGACGAGACCAGCCGTGGAAAGCGGCAGCAGCGGCGGCAGCAGCGGCAGCAGCGGCAGCAGCGGCAGCAGCAGCAGCAGCGGCACAAGCGGCAGCGGCGGCATCAGCGGCAGCAGCGGCAGCAGCGGCAGCAGCGGCAGCAGCGGCAGCAGCGGCAGCAGCAGCGGCAGCAGCAGCGGCAGCAGCGGCAGCAGCAGCGGCAGCAGCAGCGGCAGCGGCAGCAGCGGCAGGGTAGCATGGCTGCGATATGTTCACCTGCGGACCGCCGCGCCGCTGCCCCTGAGGCGAGTAGAGGCGATGCGTCGGCTGCTTTCCCCGCCTACCTTCCTCTCGCCGCAGCGCCCCGCCCCGCCCCGCCCCGCCCCGCCGTGCCGTGTACCTAGCGCCCACCGCCCCGCCCGTAGACGTCCGCGCCGCGCAGCACAGGGGCTTTCTCATTCGCATTCACAGCTAGACGCTCCGACAAAATGACGTCGTCTCAAACAAAACAAGGGGCTTGGAGGAGAAAAAGAAAGGGAGGGGGGGCTGAAGGGATGTCCCCGGCCTGGGCCGGCGCTCCACTATAGCAGAGGCGTCCCTACCCCCTGCTCCCCCACTTCCCATACCATACCCACCGTGACGCCGCAAATGTAAGCGTCTTGGCACCTCTCGTCTGCTTCAGAAAAAAAAAAAACGGGGATGTCGACATAACTGCTATGATATTGCCGCACTCGTGCGCTTTTTATTTTATTGTCCAGACACCGGAAAAAAGCTGGCCGTCATGATAACCATGCTAGGCTTAGCTCGAGCGCCGCTCTCCACCCGCCCCCGGTGAAAACTGGGCGATCTAAACATCGTTAAGTCTAATATCCGGATTCACAACGACGCGGCCCTGCGCCGCCCCCGGCCCGCGCCCGCCCCCGGCCCGCCCCCGGCCCGCCCCCGCCTGGCGCCGCCCCCCCGCATCCCCTACCTCCCTCCGCCCCCTCCCGGTCGGAAGCAAAAGGCCTACAAAGTGATGTTTCCTCTCAATTTCGTGGCAATGCCGCAATGTTAAACGTCGACACAAATTGCGTTTACACGCCATTGACTCTGCCGGGGCAGGGCGTTGGGGAAGGAAGGGGGGTGAGGGGGGGTCTACAGCCACGGCCGATCGCATAGGCGGCGCGAAGGGTCGACTCGTGTCAGTTTTATGAAGAGCTGCGGCGCTATGGTTTAAAAACAGGAAAAGGGGGTTTGCCAATGTAAAGCCAAACCCCAATTTGCTTTTTTGAAAGACATAATATAAAAGTTAAAGAGCACCACAGAGTTTCTTCCTCAGTTATTTAAGGTTTTGTATTCGAAGCTTCGCACGTTCAAGCATGCGACCCTGCTGCTCGAGCTAGACAGCGGACAAAGGTGGGGGGGGGCTGGTGGATAAGTACGGCGACCATCAGGTGAGGAAAAACAACCGGCAGCACGGGGATAATGAAGTGGAAGCGGAAGAAAAGCGAGGCGTCGTTAAAGGCGCATCGCTAATACCCATGACGCACGACGTAATGCCTCGGGGCAGCACATTTTTCAGTCGCTCCCCCCCCCCCCCTCTCTCTCTCTCTCTCTCTCTCTCTCTCTCTCTCTCTCTCTCTCTCTCTCTCTCTCTCTCAGTCTCCACTCGGGATGATAATAGCGCATTCGTCGCTTCCAGCAGCAGGCTCAATGATTCATTTTGAGGCTTCCAAGGCGATTAGTTTTGCTCCCAGAGCAGTAGACGCAGGCCTCGCCCGCCTCGCCCGCCCCGCCCGGGCTGGCCTCGGCTGAGGAAGGGATAGCCTCGCCCCGCACGCGCTGCCAAAAGAATATATAGGTTTAAGGCTTCGTTGTCGTTTAGAAAGGCGATTAGAAAAAAAAATCTCGAAGCAAAACAAAGCAAAGCAAATGCGCGGGAAAGCAGTTTTGATTAAACTCGACGAGATAAGGTGGCCCGCCGGGAGAGGAGGGGTGGCTGACCTTGCACACCGGTAATTAATCGAATTTCGCACCCAATGAGCAAAACACTTGGCGCCACCCGCCCCGCCCCGCCCCGCCCCGCCCCACCCCGCCCGCCCCCACTCCCCGGCGGCGCTGCGCTGTGCTGCGCTTCACGGCAGACACTCCCCTCCGTCTAAACTCGTTATCTGCCAGATCGCGCCAAAAGTTGCCAACACGACGAGCAGCAACAACAGCACGGTACGACGAGGCGCGCCGATTGGATTGTGTGTCCTGCCCCGCCCCGCCCCGCCCCGCCCCGCCCCACCC
The DNA here is from genome assembly GCA_033675135.1 of Frankliniella intonsa. Lineage (NCBI taxonomy): Eukaryota > Metazoa > Arthropoda > Insecta > Thysanoptera > Thripidae > Frankliniella > Frankliniella intonsa. The sequence goes on from CM066256.1 coordinate 419,431, forward strand.
CGCCCCAGCGGCTGATCGACTCTCATTCTCACGCAGCGCTGAGCGCCGCGGGCTTTTCGAATGTGTGGGCGACACAGGCAGGCAGGTCCAGCGGACTAGAGCAGGCACGTGTGTGTGTGTGTGTGTGTGTGTGTGTGTGTGTGTGTGTGTGTGGGAGAGAGAGAGAGAGAGAGAGAGAGAGAGAGAGAGAGAGAGAGAGAGAGAGAGAGAGAGAGAGAGAGAGAGAGAGAGAGAGAGAGAGAGTACGTGTGCATGTGTGTGTCGGGGTGTAGAGGGGACATGCAGGGCGGGGCGGGGCGCTGCGTGTGGGACGTGGTGAGAATCAGACGCCATTTCCCTGCCTGCCTTTCCTTTCCAAATTTCCTTCGCTATGCCCTCTCTGCTTCCATACCGCACTCGCCCCCCCCCCCTCTCTCACACACACCCACACTATCTATCTCCCTCTCTCTTCCTCCGTCCCTTTCCCCTCTTTGTCTCTCTCTCTCTCCACTTCTCCTCCCCTTTTCACCATGACCTCGCATTACAGCGTTTCGGAATCCTGCACGATATCATTCGCCATATGCAGAGTTTATTAGATAGGGATGGAGCCTGCCTCCCCCCGCTAGAGGCAAAGGCTGGGCTGGCCTGCCTTTAATACCCAGCCCCCTACCCTCCGACCCCCCCCCCCTTCCCTACCCCCAACCCCCACGCCGCGCACGCCTCTGGATGCCAGCTCCATTTAGCGATGCACGGGAAGAAAACAGCAGCGAAAACAGGCAAAAGGAATTTCGCACGCGGGCGGGGCGGGCGTTTGGCAAGCGGCGTCCTCTTTCCCTCAAGCGGGCAGGGGCGGGGCGGGGGGGGGGGGGGGGCTAGCAGCCCGTCCCGTTGAGCCAGCTGGGGCGAGTGGTTCGAGAAGCAACAGCAAAACCGAACGGGGGAAAACTATAAAGCCTCCGATCTACCGCTTTCGTAAAGTAACACTTTTCACCTGCTTCCTTCCCGCCGTTTGGCTCGGCCCGGCCCCGGCACGTGATGTCGGGGAAACATAACATATCGGACTCAAACCTCCAGCAACATACCAAAGACCTAGCTTTTCCTCTCATACAAGAACAGAAAATACCGCAAGCTCGCCCTGGCACGGCACGGAGGCCACGTCACAATAACCAGAGGGGGAAACAAATTTGAAATTTTTGGACACTTTGTACTTCAAGAAAATCAGAAAACTTTAGAAGAATTCAGAGAATTCCAGAAAAATTCAGAACATATCAGAACAAATCAGAAATAAATAATGAAAGATCAAAGCAAAAATTGCAAAAGAAATCCACTGTAATTCACGACTTTTGTGCACCGAAATTCACAGTTGTTTCCCCGTCGCAATATCCCCGGCGGGTCGGGCCGGGCCCGGCCGAGCGCCGACCACATACACAAGCCACCAGCCGTCTGCTGTCGGAACCATATACGTTTTAAAAATTTTACTGCCAGACTTTCATCACCGTCGGGTCGGGGCAATACTCGATCCTTCCTCTCTCTCTCTCTTTTCCCCCGCTCACGTCTGTTACCTGCTGCCCCCCCCCCCCGCCTCTCAAACAATATAGAGGCCGCAATATTTCGCCGCGCGAGCGCCGTGTGCTTCAAATCGCGTGTGTTAATCCCGGTTTATGCGCAGGTGGGGAAGGGGCCGGTGGGGAAGGGGCAGGTGGGGAAGGGGCAGATGGGGAAGGTGCAGGTGGGGAAGGGACAGGTGGCAACACAAAAGGCCGCGGGGCCGAGTGGCGGAGCGGAGCGGCTGATGCTGGGGCGAATTATTCGAGAGCAATTCGCTCTGCAGCCGACAGAGGGCTCTGCTGCTGGCGTCAGCGACAGCAACGCCTTCGCGAGATCCTCACGCGGCATCCAACTCACCTCACCTCACCTCCCCTCTCTCTCTCTCTCTCTCTCTCTCTCTCTCTCTCTCTCTCTCTCTCTCTCTCTCTCTCTCTGCCTCTCCAGATCCAAGATGAATCCATGCTCCTCCCGGCGGCCGCGGCGGCAGCGGCACTGGCGCGGGGATGTCCTCATGAAATTCAATGCGAGGCAGAACGAAATGCCCCCTCCTCCCCCGCGCCTCACCCCTAACCCGGCCTCCTCTGACTGGCATTGTTTTATTTGCGAGGTAAAATATTGCCCTGTATAAGTCCGTGTGTCCTCGCCGAGGTGTTCGCGCTCCCCGCCCCCGGCCCCCGCACACCCCAATCTCATACCATTCACCACCGGTTTGTCGAACCTCCACACCACATCGCAGCGCTCCGCGTGAGCACACTGTTAAACCAAGTGTTCAACTGCTCAACACTTGTATGTGTTCAACTTTCAGCCTAGCACGCGCAAGTGTGGTGCAACTTGGCAGTTGTGCAATTGCGAGTGTCAAGCCCGCCAGTTGTAGACTGGTAAACTCAACAGTTGTGCACCTGCAAGTGTTCAACTGCCCCGTGCAACACCATCCTTGTTGCACAGTTGCCTATTGCGCACTTGCACGTGCTAGGCTGGAAGTTGCACACATACTCTGCAAACCTAACTGTTGTACTACATGACAGTTTAAACTGCAAAACTCAGAAGTTCTACAGTTACAACTGTAACTTTTCGACCATGGCCTAAATCATAACTTCTGAGGCCAGCATCATCTCCGGCTTAAAATTTCCTTTCAAACGAGCCTACATGTGATAGGGTTGCGATTTATAATTAAACATAAACAGGTCCGTAAATAAAACTTCAGCCATACCTTTCGAATAGCGTACCTGATTCAATATCCGAAATCCCAAATGCACATGATATTTTGAAAGGTGGCGCAGGGGCTTCTGCATGCATCTCCCCCGTGGCCCTCGCCCCGTGCCTTGCGCCGCGCTGCGCGCCGGTGTTAGCCGGGCTAGGCCGCGGGGAGCACCCGCGAGCATGATGGGTTGCCTACCCGGCGCTCCGCAGGCGGCCAGGGCGCCGCGCCGCTGCTGGGAGGGACCGCGTGGCGCCCGCGAGTGAGTGAGTGGGGGCAAGTGAGAAAGTGGTGGAGGACCTTTGTAGGACAGCCATGATACGGCTGCGGCCCTGAGACAGACATACACACAGACACACAGACACACAGACACAGACACACAGACACACACAGACACACACACACACACACACACACAGACACACAGACACACAGACACAGACAGACAGACAGACACACACACACACACACACACACAGAGGCTCGAGGCGCCCCGTGAGAAGGGCAGGGCGCAGGGCACCGCCCTGGGCGCAGCGCAGCCAGCGCCTCTAGCGTGTCTCCTGAATAAAGCCATTCTCGCCTCAGCCACCTTACTTCCTGCCGTGTGAGGCCCGCCCCGCCCCGCCCCGCCCCGCCCCGGGTCGAAGCCCTTTTCTCGTCCCGTATCCCCCTTCCCTCTTCACCGCCTCGCCTCCCGAGCGGCGCGCTCTTAATGGCGGGGCGGGCAAAAGGTGCTAATCCACGCGCGGGGCGGGGCGGGGCGGGGCGGGGCGGGGCGGGGTGGGGCGGGGCCGGGCGGGGCGCGGGACGTGTCAGAAAAGAGTGAGAGAGCGAAAGAGACGGTGGTTGGTGTAGAGCCATAATGCTGCAGCGAGAGAGGGAGAGAGAGAGAGAGAGAGAGAGAGAGAGAGAGAGAGAGAGAGAGAGAGAGAGAGAGAGAGGGAGAGAGAGAGAGAGAGAGGAGAATAAGGGGCGGTAGGAGGGGCGGGGCGGGCTGGTACCCGAGTGCATGGCTATGCCGCGGCTATGCACGGGTGAAAGGTGAAAGGTCATACAGCAGAGCCGTGCCGCCCCACCTCACGTGACCACGCTGCTGCTAACGCCTCACCCCGCCCCGCCCAGGAACGCCCCTGTCGCCACGCCAGCACAGCCTCGCCTCGCCCCGCCCCACCCCGCCCCGCCGCCGGAGGAAGACAATCCCAGATCCGGCCTGGCCGCGCGCTATTCATTGACGATGTATCTCCGTGTCGCCGTAAACTTTTTCAATCCACCAAAGTTTTGTCATAGCTTCCCTCCAGGCAAGTAGCTGCGCCCTACCACCACGCCGCCCCGCCCCGCCCCACCGCGCCCCGCCGCACAGCGCCGCGCCCTCCCGCGGGAACACCCGCGGGCAGAGGGGCTGGCGCGGGCGGGGTAGTTAGAGCAGGAGGCGGGGGAGCCGACAGACGACGCGGACAAAAATGATAAATTTGCGGAGCAATTTGGAATCAGACATGAGAGATGAAGGGCAGGGAAAGATGATGAATACGGGTTGTACAGCAGGTATATAGGTGGGCGGTGGGCTCCGGGCACCGAGGAGGGGGCAGCCCCTTGTTGTCGTATGGTAATGCGTTTCAAATAGTCTGCCCGGGGAAGGGAGCGGAGAACAGGCCAAAAGGGGGCCCGGCGGGGCGGGGCGGGGCGGGGCGGGGCCGCACCCACCTGGGCAGACGAGACGGCTGCCCTAAATGTTCCTCACACATCACGGAAATTACGCTGCGCTAGCTGCACCTGCAAAGGTAGGGTAGGTGGGTGGGTGGGTGGTGAGCTAGCATCTGCAGGTGCGCAGGGTCGGTCGGAAGACATCTGCAGGTGCGCGGGGAAGGTGGGGGACCAGGCCAGGCCCAGGATAATGTCCGTGATCACGTCGGCGTGAGAGAAAGAAGGGACGGGAAGGAAAGAGAAGGCTTCACAAGAGCGCGCTGCTCATGCAGCGGTGTTCTGCGGGCGGGGCGGGGTATGGTTGGGCGGGGCGGGGTGTGGTGGGGCGGGGTGGCTCTGGGTCAGCGCCGTAGAGCTGCTCAGCCCACGATGCCGTACACACAGTGCGCGCCACGCAGCTCCCCTTTCGCCCCTTTGACGACGTGCGGTGCGCGAAAAAAAAAGAAAAAGAAACCGAAGAGGAAGGAAAAAAGTTGTGACTTCGACTTCAAAGCTCGAGGTGGCCGGCCGGGCCCGACGTTCGGCGGGGTGGACCGGATAACGTACCCCTCCGGTTACAATTTGGCGCCCAAGGAAATCATTAGTGGCCTGCGACCGAATTCGTTTGGCCGCCAGTGACTTCTTCTTCTTCTTCGTCCCTTCCCTCAACCTCGTCCTTCTTCTTTTTTATTTATATTCTTCCTCCTTCCTTTTTTTTTTTTGCGCCCAAACGCGTTGCTGCTGCTAGGTGTTCTTTTTTCGGGCGTTCGCGTCCAACTTGAAGGAAAGTGAAAATAGGAGAGGAGAGGAGAGGGCCGCGTCAGTTTTTCTTCCTAATGTTTATTCCATGCTTCGCATTGCCGGCTCGCCCATTCAACACTCGGGCGGGACAGCGCGTCCTCCCCCCCCCCCCTCCCCCTCACGGCAGGAAATTGAAACCGCCGAAAAGGCAGAAATGATTCAACTCACTGTGCAGCCAGATAGGAGGAAGACTGCAATATGAATACGGGGATCGGTGGTGAACCTCGGCACTCCACCATCTGACATTTCCGGAAGAGAAAGGAAACAAAAGCACACGACGCATTGCGGTTGACGTTCCACGACAACCCGTACGTTTATGAATGACTGCGACTGCGCGTTATCGCGGGATCCTCCCGCTGCTCCCCCATCCGGGTCTATCTAACGCGATGCGCTGAAGCCGGAAGTACCTTAGGGAAAGGAAAGGGGGCCCCGAGGGTCTCCCCGCTGCGGAGCTACTACCTCACACGACGCAGGTAGGTACACTCCTGATCAATCTTTATGCAAATGCTCGTGGCAGGGTGCCAGACCAGCGACTGCCCCGGCCCGGCCCGCCCCCAGCCCGCCCCCGGCCCGCCCCCGACCCGCCCCCCTGCACCACGCCCACACTCGTATCAAAACGGCTTGCCCTAGCCGCGCCGCCCGCGCCCCTCCCCCGCCCCCCACCTAAGCCCCCGCCAGCCCCGGACACTGCTATTTCCAGAAAGCAAGCGCTGCTCTGCAGAATTCATGCGTTAATTCCCCGGCGAACAGCGGCGCGCGGCCCGCTCAGCGTCGGGCGTATAAGTAGGCGCTTTTAAAGGGCATATGGCATTAGCGTCACCTCCCAGCTAAACTAAACAACAACGCCGATCCCCTCGGCGTCAGCCCGCCCCTCTCACGACTAGTTTTCGACTTTTGCCGTTGCGTGTTAGTCCCGTCGTGCGTGCGGCACAGGGCAGGCAGTGTGGACAGAAAGGCCTAAGTGGGCAACAAATCCCATAACGAATAACCTCTGTGAAGCAGACGGGTATCTCCGCCTGCCTTGCCTACTAGGTAAAAGGTAGGGGGCCACAACTCCCCTTTTGGATGAACACATGATTGCAAAGAAGGCAGGATTGCAGAGGATTCGGGCGGATTGCGGGAGATTTCGGGGGGATCGCAAGAAATTTTGAATGAATTTCGGGAGATTTTGGAGGGATTGCTAATGGATTGCGGTACGGTGCGAACACATGATTGCAGGAGTTGTGCTCCCCTTGTAAATCAATTAATTCCCGAGCAAACAAGGCCTTTCTGTAAAAGGTAGTCTCCTGTGTGGAGAGTTTGCCTTGTAGGCAGTCTGCCAGGATACCCGTCTGCCTCACTCGCAGGAGCACTCGTGTGAGGTTTTGCCTACTTATCTGGCAAGGGCACAGGGCACAACGTCATCCACCCTTTGTCCTGCGGTGGGCCCCGGTGGAGGCCACCAGCGCCGTGGGGCTTCGTGGCGCCCCGCGGCGCGGCGCGGCGCTGCGTACCCGGCCCCGGCCCCGGCCCCGGCCCAGCCTGGCCCAGGGATGACTCGTGTTTTCATGCTCGCCGGTTCAGGGATTCCGCGGGTGAAAAGAGGAGGGAGTCTCGCCTCTTCCCTGCTCTCCTGAACGCTCGGCTAAGACCATTCACCGTGGCGGCGGGGCGGCAGAGGCAGCAGCGCGGGGGCCGAGGCGATACCGCGCCGGGCCGCGCCGGGCCGGGCCGGGCCGCGTACAGCCACCTCAGCCGGATTTTTGGCAACACAAGTGGGTGAGGCTCGGGGGCTATATGGATGTCTGGCCTCTGGCCGGGCCGGGCCGGACCGGGCCTGCCGGTGAAGTATTATAGCCCCGGGCCACCGCAGGCCGCCGCGCCCCGCCCCGCCCCGCCCCGCCCCGCCCCGCCCCGCCCCGCCCACGCGGCTCAGCCTGGAGCTCACACGCCGACTGGTCGTATAGACGGACCGAGCGGGACGAGAGGAGGTCAAACACGCCCCCTGTAATCCGACCCTAATCCGATCCGGGCCGATCCGGGCCGATCCGTGCCGGAGCCACTCACTCCCAGCAGCAGCCGTTTATAAACCTCCGCGGAGGTATTAGAACCGGAGACGCTCGCGGCGCCGCGGGGCGGGGAGGGGCCAGTGACGTGCAGGGCAGGTGGGCTGCAGCAGCACTGAAAAGTCTATAGTGAGCATTGCACGCTTAAGTTAGAGTGAGCATGGTATGCATGCTTTAGTTAGAGTGAGCATAGCATGCACGCTTAAGTTAGCGTGAGCATCGGGATGCTCACTCTAACTTAAGCAAGCATCCCAATGCTCACTCTAATTTAAGCGTGCAATGCTCACCATAGACTTTTCAGTGAGGGTCTCGTGCGAGCGGGACGGGACGGGACCGCAACCCACTGATATTTCACGCTGTGTATGCAGTGCAGAGCTGCCAGAAAAGTTGGGAATAAGTAACCCAAACCAGCGGCTTGAAGCTCACAAGGGTCCAGGCTGACATCATGTCTCGTCCGCCGGATCGGGTCGAGTCTACGGTGTTTCTTTGAATGCGTAGCAGTGTTGCGGTTGCGGGGCGGGTTTGCCTACCCCATTCGCCCGTAAGGCGCCATGGCCCCTGCAGCGCTGGAGAGTATGCAATCCCGCAACATTGTTACGCATTCAACGAAACACCCTGTACGCACCTGTGCTAGGATGCCTAGTAGGAAATCGCAGATGCAGCCCGCTTTGCTCCACTGTGTTCGAGCTATAATTGCCTGCTTTTATAGTAACACAGCACTGGAAAAACAAAGGTGCTAAGTCCTACTTTTCAAAGTCACTCACAAAATTTTGTTAGTGCCTTTTAAAGGTAGGAGTTAGCACCTTTAGCTGACCAGCTGCCTATACTCCATACAAATTTAGTGCCTTTGCAAAGGCACAAAGATTTAGTGCCCCAGGAAAGGCACTAAACTTAGCACTTAATTTTAGCGCCCCAGGAAAGGCGTTGCTTAGCACGCCTTTGTTTTTCCAGTGAGGCTGTGTCGTGGGGTCGACCACTTGAAATATTTGTGTACATGGAATATATTCCAGTTGGAATATCTGGAATATTTTTGGAATATGTAGAACAATATTTTTGGAATATCAGGAAAATGTGGGATAGTTCTTTTTGGAATATCAGGGATATGTTGAAATATTTGCAATATTTTTGGAATATTTCGAATGTTTTTGGAATGCTTGGAATATTTTTGGACTGTAATACGTTGGAATATCTGGCATAGTTTTTGAATATTTTTCAATGTGTACATGGAATATCCAAGTGGTCGACCCCTCGGGCTGTGTTGTCTGCAGCCCGCGCGCGCACCTCCAGGGCTGGGCGGCTGGTGTGTGTGTGTGTGTGTGTGCACCAGCACCAGGTTCGCAATAATTTTTCACACCCTTAATAGGCGGCGCCTGGCGTGGCCTGGCGTGGCGTGGCGTGGCGGCGAGGCCCGCGGTGTCGAATTGATTGCGCTGTTTCGGCCAGCAGCCGGCGGGCTGTTCGTCATTTGGAGGCAGCGGTGCGGCGCGGGGGACCCAGGCAGGCAATGCCCACCACCGGTTAGAGGACCGGGCCGGGCCAAGCCCAACACACACTCACACATCTACACACACACACACACACACACACACACACACACACACACACACACATCTCTCTCTCTCTCTCTCTCTCTCTCTCTCTCTCTCTCTCTCTCTCTCTCTCTCTCTCTCTCACACACACACACACACACACACACACACACACACACACACACACACACACACACACACACCTGTACACACAGGCGCCCCGTGGGGAGACACGCCGACACCGTCGATATCTCATTCCGATCGCCCGGGTCGACCCCGCACCGGTACGGCTGCAGTGGGTCGACCCTGCCACTAGAATAAAAGAGTTTATGCAGATCAGAGGTGTGTGTGTGGTGATGCCGGCCGTCCTGTCGCGTTTAGCTTAACCGCAATACAAGTTCATCATCATCTCTGCCCCTCCACCGTGGAGACGGATGCGAAGGGTCCGCCATTCTGGTAATCTTGGGTACGCTTTGTACGGTAATCACTAGTAATCAAATCACGAAAACTCGTCTTTTCTTTGTATTTTTTACTCTGTTTTAGGTTTCCCCTCATGAAAATATGCAAGAAATGCCATAAATTTCTAAGTTTCTCCAAAAGTTTGACTGAGAACTGTTGGTAATCACTGGTAATCGGTAATCGTGTGTACGCTCCTGAACCGAGTGATGGACCCTTCGGACGGATGACCCCTCGCCGCACCCAGAAAAATTTAAAGTTGTGGCAACCATGGTATGGTTTCTTCTGGGGTAACCATAAAATATGGTTGAGACAACGATCAGCCAGTGGTGAAGACTGGATTTTTGGTTCATACACTCTAAATGACTATGGACATTTTCGTAACTAGCTTTGAACGTTTTTGTACGTCACTAAATAAGATACAATATGGTGTGTCAGTACAGTTACAATTTTAGATAAATCGTCACGAACAGCAGACAGTTAAGAGGTCAGAATTGTATCTAGGTTAGTGACGTATCACGGTAAAAACCACGTCTTGGTTTTCATAAACTAACTATGCAATGCATAAGCGTCTTGAAAACCAAGACGCAGTTTTTCCCGTGTACAAAAACGTTCAGAGCTAGTTACCAAAACGTCCGTAGTCATTTAGAGTGTACAACTGTTCTTTTGTTGCTGCAACTATATTTAATGGTTGTCCCTGCAGTAACCATACGAGGTTTGCTGCAGCTTTTCATTTTTCTGGGTGCGGTTAATCGCCGCAAGAGTTTGTCGTGTTGCGCTTGCCGTCGTCATTTCCGGATGAATGCGACGAGGCCGACGTAAGCTGTGAGCGCGTCGCGTCGCGTCGTCTGCTAGACACGCGTGTGCAGTACGTACGAGCGTGTACGCGCGCGTTATTTCGAGGCGTATTCATTGCGAACCCCACCCCGCCCCGCTCAGGCCGTTTCATTATGGAAAACAGTCCCTGCAGGCTACGCGACGCGGAGGCGGAGGGAGAGAGAGAGCACGCCCCTCTGCTCTGCTCTGTCTCTCTCGCACTCCCTCTCGCCCCCACCCCCGCCCCCACTGCGAGGAACAAGGAGGACGCAGAGGGAGGGAGAGTATCTCACCCCCTCCCCACTCCCCGCCCTGTCCCCATAGGATATGACCGTGCAGGTTGCGGCTCCGGTGGGGCGTGCCACGAGCGCGCGGCGGGGCGGGGCGGGGCGGGGCGGGGCGGGGCGGGCCCTACCCCCAATACAAAGGCGGTCAGCTGAGAAATTTTCTGCTGTATGCATGAACAGCGAGGTGCGGTGGCGTGGCGTGGCGCGGCGTTGCGTAGCGCGGCGGGGCGGTTCTGCCGCAGGGGAAGGGAGGGGCGAGGGCAGCGGTTTCGGTTTCAGCGGGCAGATAAATTGCAGCTTCGCTTTTTCTCTGACAGATCAATTTCCCTTATTCACCGTGCGGGGGCAGGCGGGGCGGGGCGGGGCGGGGCGGGGCGGCTCAGAAGAGGGGTTGGGCCTGCGCGGCGCGGCCGAGCCCCGCGGAGACGCTGTACGTGGAAGACCACGGTACTGTGTAGCCGGGAGTCCCCCAAGCCGCGCCGCCGGCCCTAACGCTGAAATCTCCAAACCCCTTACGCCATCACTAATAAACGCTTACGCACGGTGATTTTCACTGTAAGCTACGTTGAACCCTGCAGCACTGTAGCTAACAGTGAATTTTCACCGTAAGCTACAGTGAATCAGCGCGCATCACCGTAGCCTACAGTGACATTCACCGTAGCTACTCTGGAACACCAAGAGTGTACCGTGTGTTTCTTTGAATGCGTAACAGTGTTGCGGGTTTGCCTACCCCATTAGCCTGTAAGGCGCCATGGCCCCTGCAGCGCTGGAGAGTATGCGATCCCGCAACACTGTTACGCATTCAAAGAAACACCCGGTACATGCATTCATTATTTATTGCGTACTTACAGGTATTCAGTAAATAGTGTGTACATGACCATGTATGCAGTAAATAATGTGTAAATGCCAAGGTACACGTGTGTACTTTAACTCACCGGGGTTGGCCCAGAGCCAAAAATAAAATGCGATTGAAGTAATAATTACAACTTTAATCGTATTATGGCTCTGGGTTAAAGTAACCCCAGTTTACGGTAAACTTAATGTTCATTTCAACTATCAACCAGTGAATAGTAAGAAGATTCCTTTTTATTAAAGCCGCCTCAATTCTAATGCCTTTAAATGATTTGATAAAGTAAAAGACACCAAGATTTGGCGTTCCAAAAGGAACGCCAGTTTTTGGCGTTCTTATTCGGAGCTCTGGGGAAAGAACGCCAAGTGTTGGCGTTCTTCAGACAACGCCAATATTTTGGTGTCTTAAGACGCCAACTCATTTGCAGTGCGTGCTTGTGCTGCGCGAGAGGAAATTAATGCCATGCCACACTGTTAAAAATCCCGTACCCCATTCCACAGATACTACGGTAAAATCCGTTTTGTTTGATTACGGAACAGCCGTATCTTAAAAAATTAACAGGGCTTTGTTCGTGACGACAAAATCCCTTACAGTGTTAAGTGTTCTTATTCAAACTGAAAGAAGTTAAATTAAAGGCAGTTCTTCAGACAACGCCAATATTTGGGTGTACCCACTAAGACGGTCCAGACCTGGTAAAAAATTAACGGGAAAAACCCTAGAAATTACCGTGGAAATTTTTGGCAGTGCATGGATTGCTCCAATCCAGGACTCTAGGCATGCCGTGCCGCGGGTGTGTGGTGCGTGCCGCACCGTGCCGCACCACGTCGCGCCGCGTCTAGCCTCGCGCGGGGACCAAAAACGAAATATTGTAAAATGCTTGCGGGACGGCTCTGAAATATTCATGAGGTTGTGTTATTTTAGTGGAGATCCTCGTCGTCTCCCGCGCCCCGCCCCGCCCCGCCCGCCCCGCCCCGCCCAGCGCGTCCTTGACACGACGCGGGAGTGGTCCTTCACGGAGGGCGCTCACATATATGGCCAGAGACGTGGCGTGGCGTGTTGTGGCGTGTCGGGTGTGGCGTAGCGGGGCGGGGTGGGGCGGGGCGTGGTGGGGCAAGACGGGGCGGGACGAGGGTCTCCGTGGTGCGGCGGGGCGGGCGAGGCAAGTGAGATGCGTGCCACCCTGCCCTGCCCTGCTGCTGGCTGGTGGAAGACGCCACCACACCCCCCGTCTCGAGCCGAGCCGAGACGGACGAGAGAAGACGGATGGACCGGCGGGGCGGGGTGGGGCGGGGCGGGGCGGGGCGGCGAGAGCACATACGGTTGACCCGGCTAGCTTTCGAAGTGGCATGGCTTTCAATGAAACATTACGAGCGCGCCGCGCGGACTGTCTCTCCCGCCCCGCCCCGCCCTCTCGCAGGACGCACAGCCGCCCCGCCCGCTCCCTCTCTTCTTTCCTCTCTCCTCCTCCTCCTCCTCCTCCTCCTCCTCCTCCTCCCTCCTCCTCCTCCTCCTCCCCCTCCTCCTCTCTTTCTGCGCCCTCTGCCACACAGCGCAAGGCCCGCACACTAAAGCCTTATGCATTTTGTTGAGCATAAACATGCAGAATTTTAAGCAACCATAATTATGCACAATTTTTGTGCATAATTATGTACAAATTTTGCATAACTATGCACAAATTGTACATAGTTATGCATGAAATTGAGCATATTCTTATTTTTGCTTAAAATCCTGCATGTTTATGGACAAAAAAATGCATAAGGATTTAGTGTGCGCTTGTTCGGGGTTGCCCCATGGTCCGCCATGAGTCGGCTGCTGGTCTCTGCGGGTCCCCTTTCGCTCTCTGTCTCTCTGCCTCTCTCACCCTCTTTCTTCGTCCCGAACCTCTCCCGCGCTGTCCAGCTCACACTCTTCGCATGTCCGACGCTAAAAGACCTGTTCGCTGTTAGATCGTTTTCGGTTTACTTTGGCCTTGCTACCTCCTTTGCAAGCTGCAAAGAATTTGGAAGCACTGAGTTTCACGAACTAGTTCGGCTTGCAAACTTTATCTTTTCAATACGAAGAAATAGTTTGCGAGGATTCTAACAGAACACAATAAAGTTCTTTGCAATACGAACTGATTCTTCGCAAATTTGCAATTTATTTGCAATAAATATTTGCAACGCAAAGAATTTAGTTTGCAAGCATTTTACAGTGCACAAAAAGCGTACTCACTCTCGAGCGAACAGAGCGAATCGATGGCGTATTCAGTTGGTCTCAGGGGATAACCTCTGGCGAACCTAGCTGGTGATCGCGCGGGGGCCTGGCGAACCTCAGCGACGCATGAGCGTATACCTAGCGCGAACCCCCGCGAATCGATCGCGAACCGACAATCATAGTGCACGAAAAGAGAACATACCCTTTTGTGTCGAAAAATACTCTAGAAACCCAAGCGTGTGCATGGCATGCTCCATTTGGAGTAAACCACAAGGCACACTCTAAAAAAGAGTGTGCTTGCCAGGCATGCTCTAAATTAAAGCATGCCAGCGAGGCATGCACTTAGTGCACACACAGTGCACACACAGTGCACTTAGTGCATGCCTCAATCGCAAATTTTCCACAAAGTAAAATTGTAAAATTACAATTGCATATCGTAAAATTACAAGCACTATATATCGGCTTGAAATTCATTCGCGAGCAAAAACGGTCCGTCGTAAATATACAACATATTTCGTAAATCGTAATTTACAAAATTTACCATAAATCTGCAAAGATACTTTTCACAGTGCGGGTGGCGCGCACGATTTGGCCTACTTCCACTGTGGCGGGTCCGGCCCGGCGAGAGAGAGGGAGCGGGAGAGGGCGAGGGCGAGGGAGAGGGAGGGAGAGGGAGAGGGAGAGGGAGAGAGAGAGAGAGAGAGAGAGAGAGAGAGAGAGAGAGAGAGAGAGAGAGGGAGAAGGCACTATGAAAAATAGTCATAGGTTTAATTTCCCACGAAGTGCAGTTGTAAAATTACAATAGCAAAATCCTGAAATTAAAAGCACTACATATCGGCTTGAAATTCATTCACGAGCAAAAAAGGCCCGTCGATAAGTTTTTTTCGGAAATCGTAATTGACGAAATTTATCGTAAATATACAAAAATATTTTTCACAGTGGAAGTGAAAGAAAGGAATGTGTGTGAGAGGGAGAGAAGATCCGTAGCCGGACATCCCACGTGACCCGGTGGCCCGGCCCGGCCCGGCCCGGCCCGGCCCGCCCCGCGCGGCGCGTCCCCGCCGTCGATCAGCCGCATGGACGCCGCGGCTCCGCTCTGACATGCGTTCTATCGGCCGTTACAGCTGCTGCCCGGCCCGGCCCGGCCCGGCTGACACGACACGTCGCCTTGACGACCTCCTCCGGGTGATTTCGAGGCGACAGGCGCCTGCAAAGCACTTAGCCGCCTCCATAATTTACAGATGGGGGATGGAATTGGGGAGGAGAGAGGGGGGAGGGGGGCAGGGGCGCAATAGTCCCTCGAGCACTGTACTGTAGTTACAAGCAGGCAGGCGGCAGCGGGTGGCAGCGCAGGACAGGACAGCGCGAGGTAGCTGAGATGCAGGCCTGGCGGGGCGGGGTCCGGTCGGCCATGAGTGCATGCACGCACCGGGAGAGTGCGCCACATGCCACAGTCCCAACCCTTACGTTGGGCCCCAACTCTTCAGAAATGAGTTATTTTTGCGTGTTACGCATGCGCTCAACGTAAACGAAAAAACCATCCCAAAGCAGTGTCTTAACAATTCAAACATTATAACTCATAAGGTGACACGTGTGACCGAAAATTGGCAACACATTGTCTTTTTTGTCTGTGTCGGTAACATGATTTTTGGTGATCCATATCTATGGTAACACAAAGTTTCCAAAACTAATCTGTTTCCGCGTGTATGGAGACAAATTTAAAGCCATATGAAGTATAGTGAAAAAAATGGTGAAACGAGTCGTGCGCCTATAGGGCGACACGGTACACTCTCAGACCGTTATAGACATTTTTTTCTATAAAAATCTCTTTTATTATAAGCTACAGACTTATATGCGCTAGCATAATATGGAAAATGTTTTCTCTCCGTATGTGGGGAATTTTTCGCTATAATTATGCACATTTTTGGAAAAGTCTATAAAATTATGGCGAAAATTTTCTGCAGGCATAGACAAATTTTCTATATTATGCTGGTTTATATACGTCTATAATTTATTCTGAAAATGTCCATAGCGGTCTGAGAGTGTACAAGCGATTTCTGTCTTTTTTGAGGGAAAAAAGCGAAAACTTTGATGAACTTCCACAGTTTGAAGGAACCTCCCCAGATTTTCAGGATATCTCTTCAAAAAAATGTGGGAATTTCCCTCAAGTTTTGAGAAGACATCCAGGAGGTCCCCTCAAAGTATGGGAGTTCCTCAAAGTTTTCCACTTTTCCTCAAAAACAAAATTAGGCATTGCTTTTACCGTGGAGGCCGGGCCACAAACGCATCGCGCCCGCGCACGGTTTAAAAGACTGGCGCTCAGGCTGGACCGTGCCCACCCAGCCCTCGCCCGGCCGGAGAGGTCGTTTCCTGGGGCCTGATGAGGACCTGGGGCGGGGCGGGGCGGGGCGGGGCGGGGCGGGGCGGGGCGGAGCCAGAGTGAGGCTGAGCCCGAGCTCATCACATGCCCGCCGCACTCCTTGATCCGGAAGTAGACGTGCGCGGCCGCCCCGCCCGCGGCCAGGGTTACGCCACGAGGGGTAGCAGGAGAAAGAATCGGGGGTATATATAAAAACATAGCGGGCAGCCAGGGGTCGGGCCGGGGCCTCTATGCGAGCAGCAGCAGCAGCAGCAGCAGCAGCAGCAGCAGCAGCAGCAGCAGCAGCAGCAGCAGCAGCAGCAGCAGCAGCAGCAGCAGCAGCAGCAGCAGCAGCAGCAGCAGCAGCAGCAGCGGCGGGCTACGGGCGCCTGGTACTTACAGGGCTGGACGCTAGTGAGCCTGCAGAGGTGGAACGGCCCCGGGGCATAAGCCCACCCACCACAGGGTCTGTAAGCACCCCTTTTTTTTTCATCCTCCCAGCTATCCATCCCTCTACACACCCACACCCACCTCGTTTCCCTCCATTGCTCGCGCCAAAGACACGCGTATGTGCGATTCAGAATGCGGGGCGAGTGGAGCATCTCGCCAATCCCCTCGGGGTGGGCCGGGCGGGGCGGGGCGGGGCGGGTCGGGGCGGGGCGGGGCCGGGAGCGAGCATTGAGAGCAGAGAATTTCAATCCGGAGCGGCAAATTAATGCTTTCATCTGCGCGCGCTTCCTAATCCACCAGCGCTATTAAGGAAGTTTATCGGGAGGAGGAGGGGGGGGGGGAGGCAGCAGTGGCGAGGGGCAGATCAGGGCCGCTGGCAGCGCAGAGCAGAGCAGGGCAGGGCAAGAGGCGCTCCCACACTCTCCCGTGCGAGCTCAATATGTAACAACATGTTAAGTTTGCCGAGCGCGAGCGGCCGGGGCTGCAAGATAGCAGGACAGGGCGGGGCGGGGCGGGGCGGGGCGGGGCGGGGCGGGGTGGGCGCGGCAGGGTAGGGCGGGACGGGGCGGGCGCCGCCGCGGTGCGGAGCAGAGACCGAGTCCTACTCCCAGTCCAAGAGCAATTCCATTAGAGAGCAGTGGCGGTGGTCGTCCCGTCTCCGGCCGGCAGGCCGACCGACCGTCTCATTACCGACATGAGCCACCTCGGGCGGGGCGGGGCGGGGCGGGGCGGGGCGGGGCGGGGCGGACCTTAGGGTCCACGGCAAACGCCACGGTCCCGGATGCGCGCCGGCAGGCACGGCCAAAGTCAGGGGTGCGGGCTGAGGGCGGGGCGGGGCGGGGTTGCGCACCGCATGTCCAGTGATGCCAGAGAAGTAGGCAATAAGTCGCATGCTAAATCCTTATGCATTATCATAAGAGCTGCAGGAGTACGTGCAACCATAGTTATGCACAAATTATATGAACGGAAAATAATGACATTGTTATTATGATCGACTATGTTAGATGGGCGAAATTCAGTAGCTAGTATTGAAAATCCGATACCGAACGCCGGAAGTTAGTTGTCACGACCGAACACTTGCAGGGTGAGAACTAAGCTGCGTTTGATTTTATCGTCACTATAAGCTACGGCGAAACAGGGTGCACCACCGTTCAGGGCCGTGAAATATCCGTGGAAATTGTACACACTGCTGTACAGTGAAATTCGGAGGTGTACGCCAGCAGAGTCCATCGGCCCGGCACTGGTTTAGTCACAGAGTTTACCACCCCCACAACAGTCCGTGCGCCCCGCCCCGCCCCGCCCAGCTGACAGTCCAGTCCGGCAGCAGTAATCCACTCACTCCCGGCCTGGTCCTGCCGGCCGGCCGGCGCAATAACGCGTCAAACAGCGCGTTAAAGAGCGGCCCCACCCCGCCCTGCCCCACCCCACCCCGCCCGGCGCGGCTCCATATGAAGCGCGGTGGCGGCGATTTACGAGACAACATATTGGTGCCTGGCGGCCCCGCCACCTCGGCCGCTGCAAATGAAGCCATATCGCGGAGGGGACAGCACAGCGCAGCGCAGCACAGTGCGGCGCTCCTGTTTTTAACACCCACAAGACCTGACGAGCGCGCCGCGTGACCGCATAACAGTTTTATTCTATTTATTTTATTTTTCTGAAAGTGATCTTTTGCTGTGTCCCTCCCAGGGGCGTAACCGGTGGAGCCCTGCTGTCAGGCTCGGCTGCAGTGTGAGTCTACTAGGTCGGCCCCGGCGCAGTGCGGGGCGAGGAGGGGGGTACAGCCTTAGTCGAAACCAGTCGGGCAAAAAATTGGTATCAGCGAGAAAGTTGAGTGTAGTGGGTGTATAGGCCCGCAGGCCACAGGAGGGGTAGGGGGGGTATGAGGCCGAGGCCGCACTGCGTTGCATACAGTAGGGGCGGGGCAGGAGGCTGGAGGAACACGATCAGATCAACAGAGAGAGAGAGAGAGAGAGAGAGAGAGAGAGAGAGAGAGAGAGAGAGAGAGAGAGAGTGAGAGAGAGAGAGAAAGAGTTTCTTTTCATAAAAATGCAAAACCATTGATTTTGTACGAAATTTCGAACGTCTTAAAATTTCTGCGAAATTACTGCGCACCGCGCCGTACCCCGCCCGGCCCGGCAGCGCCTGTCCCCTGTCCGGCCCCGGCCCGCCTGCCCGCCTGGCCCTTGAGGCTAAGCGAGAGGCTGGTCTGCCGCCTCCCCCCCCCTCCCTCCCCTCCCCTCCCCCGCCCCCTGCAGTTCCTTGGCAAGGCGCCTGGCGCCGTGACCCGGTCATTAGTAGCACCCGGACGGGACCGGAGCCGGGCCGGAGCCGCCCCCCGCCCCGGAGCACCCGGAGCTGGACACGGACACCCGGCCCGGCCCGGCCGGCCTGGCCGCCTATCCTATCGCGTCAGTAAAAGCGGGCGAGCCTCTCTATCTCGCGCCGTCCACGCTGAATACCAGAGCCGAGGGGGCGGGAGGGGGGCGGGAGGGGGCGGCGGTGGGGGGCAGAGGGGGGGCGGCCCAGCTTAGCGCACCCTCGTCCTCCCCGCACTTCCTGGCGGCAGCGGCGGCGAGCTCAGGCTCAGGACGACTCCCCCTCCCCTCCGCGACCTGGCCGGGCCGGGCCGGGCCGCCGTCCAACCTGATAGCGCGCGGCGCGGGCTGGCGTCCTGGCGGGCACCCCGCGAGGCGAGGCGTGGCGAGGACAAGTCCGCAAGACTACCTGCAATATATCAACTTTTTTTCCCGACCTCACACTCTTTTTTCTTCCTTCTCTAGCCTCCCCGCCGCGCCCCGGCCCCGCCGCACCCCGAACGGGTGGAGAGACAGTCGCCCTTAAGGCTATTATCGGAGGAGGGCCGGGTCGGGCCGCGACGGGCAGTGTGGCGCTGGAGGTGAGGTGTACAAGCCTCTTCCCCAGGAGGGGGAGGTGTACCAGCTCCGCCCCGCCCCGCCCCGCCCCACCCCGCCAGAGGGGTAGGGGGCACCCCAGCCCAGCCCAGCCCGCCGGGACCCCACTACGCGCCCTGGCCTGGCCCTGCCTGGGGCGCGGCCCAGCCCGACCTGGGCTATGCTGATTTACTGCGTGGATTTGTTACTCGGTTCGTCTCTAGGCCGACGCTGGGGCTGCGCGCCGCCCGCCCCCTACCCCGCCCCGCCCCGCCCCGCACCGCTCACCCTTTGCTTCGCGCGCCCAAGTTCTCTGTGTCACCCACTCTCTTTCTTTTGCTGCCCGTGTCCCTCCTTCCCCTCTTCTTTTTGCCATCGGCTTTTCCCCTGGCGTGTCGCTTCCCCCCCCCCATCCCCTCCGCCAGGGCGCGGGCGGCTCTGGTCGCCCCTGCTAAGAGACGGAAGCAACTTTTTTGATTGAGACACGGATCGCCGATAGTTTAACTTGTGTAGCTCCATCGCATCAGAGTGAGTATGGTAACCGGAAGAGCAGCATGTCGGCGAGGCGACCGCGGCGGGGTGGGGCGAGGTGAGGCGGGGCGAGGCGGGGCGGGGCGGGGGCGGGGCGTGCCGTGGCAGCTGCGTGCGGATCCTCTCCTCGCAGCTTTTTAATTAGAGTCCCCCGCTGAGGCTCGTCCCCGTCCCCGCCCCACCCAAACCAGCAGGGCTCCCCCCTTTCGTTCGTACAACTTTTATTATTTTTCAAGCGGTCTTGCTACCGCTTCTATATTTTTTTTCCTTTTTTTTTTTCGCGTTACACTAACGAACTGCGCTCGCGCGGGGGGAGAAGGACGCGGTATCCGCGCGCGCGGATCCGTGCGCGAACCGAAATCATGCCCGTTTGGCTGGCGATAACAAGCGGCGTCACACGCGCACCCGGACACCCACCACACCGGGCGGGGCGGGGCGGGGCGGGGCGGGGTGGGGCGGGGTGGGGCGGGGCGGGGCGAGGTGGGGCACTGACCTGCCCGCTGTATCCTGCAGAATTGTCACGCGACACCCGCGCGACGCGTACCGTCGCCCCGCGCTCCGGCACCGCTCCAGCGGGCGGGCACGGGCGCACGGCGAGAGAAATAAAACCGCATCACCAGCACCAAAAAGAGAGTGAGAGAGAGAGAGAGACAGCGAGAGAGAGAGAGAGGGAGAGAGAGAGAGAGAGAGAGAGAGAGAGAGAGAGAAAGAGAGAGAGAGAGAGAGAGAGAGAGAGAGAGAGAGAGAGAGAGAGCGAGAGGGCAATAAACACATCCCACGCGGTGCGGGCGCGGGCGCGGGGTGGCGGCGGGGTCCACTGCGACGATGACATGAGCAGACATATTTCGCCACATCTGCAGCTGCCGCCGTGCTTACTGGCACATTATTTCTTCCGCCCCGGCCCGGCGGGGCGCGAGGGCGCTCAGCACGGATGGCTGTACGGGGTGAGGTGGGGTGTGGTGGGGTGTGGTGGGGTGGGGTGTGGTGAGGCGCCGAGGGGCCTAGCCTTCCTGGGATGTTTCGTACAGCCGTATGCCTCGCGGCGGCAGAGGACAAAGTCGTACGGTGCACTGGCTGTGGTTCTGCCAGCGCTCTGTCCCGCCCCGCCCCGCCCCCCCCGCCCCGCCCCGCCCCGCCCCGTCGCGCCCGCCAGCAGCTCAGCCGGGCTGCAGCCAGAGAAATCAAGGCCAGGGGAGCGCAAACCAGAGCAGGGCAGGACCGGGCCATGTCTGACAAAGACAGGCCCTCGGGGAGGGGAGGGGGGCGGGGCAGGTGAAGAGGCGGCTTACCCAGCCGGGCACCGCCCCGTCCTACGCCAACCCTTCGCCCTCAGGGCAACCTTGCCCGTCCGCCGGACTCCTTTTGGCCATACAATAGAAATTTTTGCCTTTGAGGATCACAGCTTCGGAGAAAAATAAACTGAGTGGGGCTATGTGGATGCGGGCTATGCCCCGCCCCACTCGTAGCTGCCCACATCACTCGCAACTGACCCTCACACACACACACATCACATCACACCCGTCTCCAGAATACTGGAGTAACTTTTTTCGACTCTTTTCCAGCATCAGCGGTGGCTCTATGAAAGGGCTTGCCTCTGCTCGTCCTTTTCAAGGGCGTTCCAGAGCACTGCCCTCTGCTCTTGACACTGCGAGTCCTGGACAGTCGCGTGGAGGGAGGAGGATAGGTACGGTGATTAAGTGTGTATGAGAGAGAGAATTGAATTAAATTTATTGCTTTTTTTGTGTGTTTTTTTTAAGGATGTACAAAATAAGAGCTTTAAAGTTCCACTGGCAATGTACACCCGCTCTCTTTCAGAACTATGATACAAAAAAAAAAAAAGAGAGAGAGAGAGAGAGAGAGAGAGAGAGAGAGAGAGAGAGAGAGAGAGAGAGAGAGAGAGAGAGAGAGAGAGAGAGAGAGTGTGTGAGTGTGAGTGAGGGTGCGCGCGGCGCACAGCGGCGTGTTCCAGTTAGCCTACCTCGGCCCGGCCCGGTGGGCCCGGTGCGGCCCGTCGGCTCGCTGGACGCATTTCTCATACAGTCCTCTAGGTCGGGCGGGGAGGGGCGGGGCGGGGGCAGGGGGCACTGGGCCAGTCCGCGTGGTGGGCCGGGCGGCCCCGCCGCGCCCCGCGCCGCACCCGCTCCCCCAGGCCTCCCCCCCATATTTATGACCAGCTCAAAAGCGCGACAGTTATGGAGTTGGTGGGCGAATCATGGGAAGGCTCTGTCTAGTCCGTGATTAACCTGGGAATTTTGCGTCGGTTGTGGGGCTGATCCCATCCGGGCCGAGCTGCTGTGGTCGACCGTGGCCGTGGCCCCGCCCGGCGCCCTGCCCCGCCCTGCCCCGCCCGGCGCTCCGCCACGCCCCGCCCCGCCCCGCCCCGCCCCGCCCGCGGGACCAGGCTGCCACACGCGTCGCAGAGCGTCCGGGAATCATATTGCCACTCCTCTCGTAAACAGCGGGCGGCTAGGGATGAGGCCAGGGACCAGCCCAGCTGATCGAGGCGCGATGCATTTGCATACTACACTGTTAAAAAAAATCTTGTAAATTAACAAGGAAAATCTTGTTAATTTTCATAGCAAAACATTTCGTTTTGAAACAAGTATCTTGTAACATTACAATTTTTTTGTTTTGGCGAACAAGAAAAAATAATTTAGTTTTTAAAAATTTCTGTTCCTTTTTGTTTCAAAAAATATCAAATTGTAACGCTTTTCGAAACAGAGTTGTAGTATTACAAAAGTGCTTGTTTTAAAACGAAATGTTTTGCTATAAAAATTAACAAGATTTTCCTTGTTTAGTTACAACACAGCGCTACCTAGTCGTTGCAACTCTGGACCAAACTAAGCAATCCAAAAAAAGTTTTCTGGGGAAATTCATGAAAACAATTCTTTCGTTTTCAAACAACAGTCTCATCACACATAATTTCATCAGGTGACAAACTTTTTTAACAGTGTAGCGATAAGAGAGCGGAACAATGCACTACTGCTAGAAAATATGTTGTAGATTAAGAATATATTCGTTAAGTTTGTTAGCAACAACACATGTTGTTCTCCAACAGGTTGTAATCCAACAATATTCATTTTTAAGTTGCTCCTGTATGCTAAGTAAAATTTTTTGAAAACAAAAATATTTTTAACATTACAATGCTATTTGTTTTTTTCGTGATATATGCTGCTATCAAATTTAACACTTTTATTGTACCGTTATATCGTGATAGTAGTAGTTCCGGTTATGGACCACTATGGGTGAAAATGAACGCTTTTTGTCAGATTGTCAATTTAAACAATTACTGCTGTTTGAAAACAACATGCTCATCTGTGTCACCAGCTGACAACTTTTTCTAACAGTGTGTGCCTCTTTTCCTCCTCTGCTTTGCGTCGGTTCAAAATAAATGGAATATCGCTGGAATATCGCTATCCCTCCCGGTACAGATCCCTCTTTCTCTCTCTCTTTCTCTTCTTATTATTTCGCGCTCGGCTGTGTAAAATCCTCCCGCGTCCAATCGGTTTCGCTCGCGTCTGGGTGCGAGTCGGCGTGCCGGCCCGGGCCGCGCCCGTCGGTGCCCGCCCCGCACACCCCGCCCCGCCCCGCCCCACCCCGCCCCGCCCCGCCCTGCACACCACACCACGCCCTGAGCCGCATATTCTTTGCAATAGTCCACGAAAATAATACAAACTCTGCTCTCTTCCGTCCATCACAGCTAAAACTGCGTCCAGGTTTCCAAGCAGCCCGAATTTACTTTGTGGAGACAATACATTGTAAACTGGTTGGCGTCTTTAGACGCCAAAATATTGGCGTCCTCTGAGAACGCCAAATCTTGGCGTTCAAAGACGCCAATATTTGGCGTTCTGAGAAGAAGAACGCCAAATATTGGCGTCTTTCAACGCCAAAATTTGGCGTTCTCAGAGGACGCCAAAATTTTGGCGTCTAAAGACGCCAACCAATTTACAGTGTACATTGTAACTTCTTGTTTTTTCCAAAACTGCTGGGAAACCTGGTCGTAGTATTTTTTACCGAGATGGCCGGCAACGCTAATTTCTATGTCTTTACTCAGCTGAAGTGCGTGGCAGAATTTGACTCAATAACTCGTATGCGATAATACTTGGTAATACTCCGTAATACCTGGTAATACCCGGTAATACGCGTAATACGCGTAATACGGAGTAGTGTGTACACGCAAATTCGGAGTAAAATCCCCCTCGCTCGTATGCCAGGCATTCGAATTTCTGTCTCGCGTCGGGCCAATAACGACACGGCCCCGACGATGCGAAGTTAACCTTTCACACATATTTTATCGCGTGCTGACTATGAAATTCTAGAGGCGGTCCCTCCTCGAGAGCATTGATATATATACGCCGTGTCGCGGGGCGGGTGGCGCTGACGTCACGCGGGGTTCACCCTCACCCCAGCCCCGTCCAGTCTGATTTACGGGTCGCCATATTGATGTACTTTGTCTAGACGCCTTTCGACACATTTCGATTTCGGTGGCGGCCGAGCGGGCCAGGCCAGGCCAGGCCAGCAGAGGGATGAGCGGGACGTATGAA
The DNA here is from genome assembly GCA_033675135.1 of Frankliniella intonsa. Classification (NCBI taxonomy): domain Eukaryota; kingdom Metazoa; phylum Arthropoda; class Insecta; order Thysanoptera; family Thripidae; genus Frankliniella; species Frankliniella intonsa. Next base: position 443,588 of record CM066256.1, read on the forward strand.
TATAAATGTCTGTCCGCGAGCAGCCGCGCCCCGCCCCGCTCCGCCGCGCCCCGCCCCGCCCCGCCCAGCCGCGCTCAGCCCCTACCTGCCGGTTAAACATCTCTCCTCCTCGGTGTCCCTCCTCCACTTTATCGTCTCAGCTGCCGCGGGAGATTTACCCCGGGAGGAGGTCTGACTCGTCGCGTCGCGCGGCCGGGCCGGGCCACAAGGCAGCAGCTCTGCTGTTTTCTCTGAATGTTGAATTTCTTTCTCCTGCCCCTTAAGCACCAGCAGACGCAGCAAAGTGCGGTGAGGGGTGAGTCCATGCTTCTCGAGAATTCTCTCTCTCTGTTTCTCTCTCTCTCTCTCTCTCTCTCTCTCTCTCTCTCTCTCTCTCTGTCTCTCTCTCTCTCTCTCTCTCTCTGTCTCTCTCTCCTCTCTCTCTCTCTCCGACTCCTACGGTGTCCCTTATTGACCCCGTCCGCAGTGTGGCAGTGACCTCTGAGAGCCCCTGTGCCGTACCGTGCGTGGGAGTCATGCTGGAGAGGCTTGGCTGCCTGCTTGGCTGCCTGCTTGGCTGCCTGCTTGGCTGCCTGCTTGGCTGCCTGCTTGGCTGCCTGCTTGGCTGCCTGCTTGGCTGCCTGCCTGGCTGCCTGCCTGGCTGCCTCCTCCACTGGAAAAATGACACTTGCAAGTGTGATCCCCGGAGAGGTCGCATCATGTGGCGTGACCTTGTTAGTTTTGGTCACGTTTGTGATGCGACCTCTTATGTGTAATGCCGTATACTCTGGAGCTTATGCGTCGCATCACATGGTATGGTGTGACGTAAATTTAGGTCCCAATACGTGGTGTGACCAAAAATGGTCGCACCAATAATGAACGCGACGCACGTCACGTTAGTTTTTCCAGTGTTGGCTGCCTGCTTGGCTGCCTGCCTGGCTGCCTGCTTGGCTGCCTGCCTGGCTGCCTGCCTGGCTGCCTGCTTGGCTGCCTGATTGGCTGCCTGGCTGGCTGCCTGGCTGCCTGCCTGGCTGCCTGCCTGGCTGCCTGCCTGGCTGCCTGCACGCCCGCAGTGCGGGGCGATCACGTCCCAGGGCAGCGTCACCTCACCGCCGCCCTGACGTGGTGGATGCTGTGAGGACGCCGCCGTGCAGCGGAATGCAGCTCAAAGCCAGCGGCACACTCACGCAGGGACAACAGGTCGCAAGACTGGCCGACAAATACATTTTTTTCTCCCGCTTTTTTTTTTTCGTCCGCCTACTTCGGCTGCGAAAACACTGCACCCCACCGTTTTAACGGATACTGAAAGGAATAGGGGAGCAGGTGGTGGAGGAAGTGGGAGTGGGAGGGAGAAGGGGAGAGATGAGAGGGGAGGAGGAGGAGGGGAGGGAGGGGGAGGAAGGAGGGAAGAGAGGGGAGGGCAGGGGGAGGGCAGGGCAGCGCGATGAATATGAATGAGGGGGCGCACCATACGCGCGCCTTGATAACCCAGCCCAGCGCGCGCAGCTCGGCCCAAAAGGGATGATGCGCCCTGCCGAGCGCGCCCCGGCCCGCCCCGCCCCGCCCCGCCCCGCCCTACCCCTCGCGGTGCTTGAACCCGCGCGGCCGGCGGAACAAAAGCAGTGGTCGGAAGGGAGATGGGGTGCTCCGGTACGCCTTGCCCCCCCCCCCCCCCCCCCGACAACCTCGGCGGTGCGGTGAGGGGCCCGCTCCGCGCCTTCCACTCCCCATCGCGCTGCGCTAGGCCCTGCTGCCGCCGCCGCCGCGAGCGGGCGCAAGCAAATTAGGGCGAGTGACTCGGCGGAACTCTCTGCACGCCCACCCCGCCCCGCCCCGCCCCGCCCCGCCCCGCCCCACCCCGCCCAACACCACCTTGAGGAGGGACCAGGCGGGCGCCAACGATTGATGGGCCCGGCAGAATCATCCGCCTCGCCCCGCCTCGCCCCGCCTCGCCTCGCCCCGCCCCGCCCCGCAGTGGGGCCGAGGCTGAGCTGCTCGCGCACGGCCGCGCACCGCCTGGAGGTGGCCCGGGGCCGGGGCCGCGCCAGGCAGTCAGCGCCGTCAGCGACTCTGGTGGCGGCCCTGCTGCCATCAAGCCCGCGGGATCACCGACATTTCCGACAATATTTTCAAATTCAGTCTAAATTGAAAAAAGAAATAATTCTACGCCAAGGTATTCGCGTTTGATGATCCCATAATTATTTCGACCAGGAACCTTACACTGGAAATCCAAGTATACAAATGTCACTCACTTGTAGGTGAGTAAATAACCATTCCCTTACTTGCAGGTGAGCGAATAACCATTCACTCACTTGTACCTACAAGTGACCGAATACTTACTTGCTCACCTACAACCCAGTCAACAAGAAAGGTCCTGACTACTTTCGGGATGTTTTTAGGATCATCCTATATTAAAGATATACACGTTTTCCCGGGACATACCGCAAGTACATGATATCTAGTGTTTTAGCACGTCCTACTCAGTAGCATTACATGTACACCATGCCCCGAACGTCCTGGAGGACCTCCCAAACAACCCCACACCGATTGGAACTTGCCTGGGTCGTCCTGGCGTGAACAATGATTAGAACGTACTGACTTGGAACTGAGAGGGACATCCCAATAAGGACCTACAGGTACAGTATCTGCCTGTGATGTACTTTAGTACATGTCCCCAGACCCTCCTATGCAGGACCTGCTCGGGACGAGCAGATCAGTGGGCATCCTAGAATGAGGTATATCCTATTTGGAACTCCTGCAGGAGGTCTTTGGTATGCCAGTGAAAGATTCTCTATATGCCCTGTTGTATTTCTCCAACAGATGGCGCTAGCATCACCAGTATATAAGTTCAAACTATTTTTGTGCTTTAATTGAAACAAATAATGACTTCTTTTAAAAAATTAAGCCATTTCTGCGTATAATAAGGACCCTTAAGTGATTTTAAACTCAGTTTGTTGACTTGTATGTTCAGGTATTATTATTAATATGACATTCATATTAACTCGCGTGCAGTATCCGCACCGACGTCTTGTTGACCCCCGAGCGAGTTTGAGGTACAATTGTGGTGAAGGGATGTTTCACTTTACCACATCAATTTTTGTTGTACTTGGCCTGGTTAACTCCGGCTGAGTAGTTGTGAGCCTGTTTTCAGGTACTCATGAACAATTTTAAAATAATAAATCCTTTAAATTAACTTATAACATGAGTAACGGCAATTTAAACGGTACGACATTCTGCCCAGATCCTGCTAGGTCATCCTCGGGACGTACTTCCCGGGACGTGATAAGGAGCACCCACTTAGGACCTACTGGTGGGACGTTCTGATCATCTGCTCAGGCTCAAAAAAATGTTGCATTTGGAAGTACTGTGGGACGTCCCAGCTAGGACGTCCCACATCACAACCGTGTAGTACTCAGGAGGTTTTCAAGACTATGCTTTGTTGACTGGGAAGTGAGTGAATTCATTTGCTCGCCTAGAAGTGAGTGCCATTTGTACACTTGGATTTCCAGTGTACTGTATTTACGGCCATGGACATTTTCACGACTGCGACAATGCTTTTACATTCCTTTAACACGATCACGTCGATATCACACACACACACACACACACACATCCCCCTGGCTATCGCTGCGCCCTGCTGGCGCCAATAGGTCCCTGGTCCAGCGCGGCGCCGGCGCCGCTCGGCCGGTCAAAGGCTGCATGGAATGCGAGAGATACGCTGCACCCCGCCGCGCCGCTCCGCCCGGGACCGTGGGGAGGAGGCCGCGAGCGAGGCGAGGACCTCTCGGGCCTCTTGGGCTGTTTCTGCTGCCGCTCTGCAGCGGGAGATGAGAAACGAATGAAACAAGGAGAGAGAAAAAAAATCTCCTCATTCTTGTCTGCGTGCCCCGGGTCGGGGCGGGTAGGCATCCGGCCGAGCATCAGGGAGGCTACCCCGCCCCGCCCCGCCCTCCCTCGCCTGCAAAGCGCTTCCTCTCATCGGCCGCGCGGAGTCTGAGAGAGAGAGAGAGAGAGAGAGAGAGAGAGAGAGAGAGAGAGAGAGAGCAGGCAGCGCTCTGGAGGCGGGCGGGTCTGGCCCGGGTAGGAAGAGCCACGCACGATTGGCACCGGCAAGGCGAGGGGGAGACATAAGGGTTAATGCCTTTTCGATTGCGTTGGCCGCGGTAATTCCCCCTCTCCCTACCCTCCCGCGGATAGCGCTGCGTATCGCATCGTTTCGCGGGGAATGACCGGAAGCGGCGTGGCGCGGCGCGGTTGGCCCGGAGCGCCCGGAGACCGCCAGGATGCATAGCGGCGCCGCCGCCGGCGTGCCGTCCCGTCCGCAGCGAGCTCCGGGCGGGCCGGGTGCCGGCACTAATAAAAGCTTACAGTGATTTTCACTGTAAGCTACGGTAAACACTGCAGCACTGTAGCTTACGGTGAATTTTCACTGTAAGCTACGGTGAATCAGGGTGCATCGCCGCGTAGCTTATAGTGATTTTCACCGTAGCTTACGGTGAAAATTCACTGTAAGCTACAGTGCTGCAGGGTTCACCGTGGCTTACAGTGAAAATCACCGTAAGGTTTTAAGAGTGCGAAGCTGCCCGGAGCTGCCCGCCACTGGCGCGGAGCGGAATCGATCCGCAAATAATATTCCTATTAATTAACCCAAATACAGTGGCGGCTCGGTAATGGAGCCAACTCCCCCCCCCCCCCTCCCTCTGACTGATTGGCGCCGTTTGCATCCATTACCGCCCCGGCTGCAGCGGCCCGGGCGGGCAGCACGGAGCGGGACTCGGGAAAAGGCTATCGTCTACATTGTGGTGTCCGGTGACGTCACTCTGAAAAATATATGTAGGCTTACGGAAAAATTTTCCACGAAGTAAAGTTGTAAACTAGCAATTGCAAATCGTAAAACCACAAGCACTACACATCGCCTTGAAATTCATTCACGAGCAAAAAGGTCCGTCGTAAATTTACAACATATTTCGTAAATCGTAATTTACAAAATTAATCGTAAATCTACAAAGATATTTTTCACAGTGGTCATGGCCTTGCCTGTTAGATAGCTGTCGTCTAGGTTAGACGGTATGGAATATAGGACCTTGGGTGCCGTCGGCAGTCGAGCCAAAATCGTGTCAGATCGTGTCTGAACGTTGTAACGTCCGGTTGTAACTGTTGGACCAGTACTGAATACACAGTGAAGGTGCACCGTCCCCACTTCTAAGTTATTCATCTCTATCCTTTCCTCCAAAGTGTAACATCCGCGCTGCACACCACTCCTGCCCCACAGACGTGACATACATAAGTCACACGTGGCAGAGCACGTGGCAGAGCACGTGCACTGGTAAAACAAATGTTTAGTTCTATACACCACTTGATGCATAGCTCCTAATGTATAATACTTAAACACCATGTCATGCACAGTTCTAACTAAACATTAGTTGGTGTATAGTTCTTAAACATTTAGCAAGTGTATAGTTGACTAAACACTTGGGATGTCGTCGCATCCCTATGCTTTGACATGGAAAGCCTCGTCCAAATGCATACTTCTAAACATCACGAAACGTTTAACATCTAAACATCTACGAAGTGCATAGTTGTTAAATACGTAGTGATGTATAGTTGACACTATACACCATTTGATGTATAGAAGTGGAACTTAAACACCATGATGTATAAAACTTAAACATTTGTTTTACCAGTGTGGCAGAGCCGCGCAAAGAGCGGCAGAGATTTCTCCACAGCTGGTGGCTTCTCGCCGATACAGACTCACCGGTCCACGGGCCGGGGCGGGCCGGGCCGCGCTGTCGCCAACTCACCTGGAACAAGACAGAGGTAAGTGTATTAGCACCGCCCTCATGCATATATGCACGTTCATTATTAGAGAATTCGACAAAGTAGGATGAGCGGAGCGGCCCGGTGGCAGCGGAGCAGCGGCTCTGCCTCTGTTCTATTGTTTTTGTCCAGATTTTTCCCTCCCACTCCCTTCCCCTTCCCCTCGCCATTCCTCTGCATTTCCACGCGAGAATCAGAGGCAGAGAGAGAGAGAGAGAGAGAGAGAGAGAGAGAGAGAGAGAGAGAGAGAGAGGAAGATGATCCGGCAATTCCATCGATAGAGCAGCTTTGTGATGAGGGCGAGGAGGGTGTAGAGGAAGAGGACGGCCGGAGTGGAATGGCAACGAAACAGGGACGAATCAGGACAAAATCTGATGTCACGTGACCGCGATTTGAAAATTCGATTTAGTCTTTTCAGACACTTGCATGTGTCCCATTTTCATTTACATATTTTTTTTTCTCTAAATTATAAATTGATTGAAGACAGAGTGAAAATAAATTGAAGAAAAAACCAACGACGTCGTCAGGCGAGGATGAGTCCGGCTCCGGCTCGGAACAACAAATCAGCAGATACAAAGCCTCATTAATGCCCTGACGCCTTTCACTCGGTGAGCAAACGAGAAAGCGCGAGAGAGAGAGAGAGAGAGAGAGAGAGAGAGAGAGAGAGAGAGAGAGAGAGAGAGAGAGAGAGAGAGAGAGAGAGAGAGAGAGAGAGAGAGAGAGAGAGAGAGAGAGAGAGAGGCGGAGCGACCCTGCGATGAATGTACCGTGCCGAGCCGCGCCGTGAGCGGTACGCCCAGCTGCGCGACACACTCGCACTGGAAGGCGCCCCGCCCCGCCCCGCCCCGCCCCGCCCCGCCCCGCCCCGCCCCGCCGCACAGCACGCCGCGAGGCGCCAGGAGACGCCCCGGGCCCGGGCCCTATCCGACCGCCCAAACTTTCGTGAATTCCCACCGAATATAAGGAAAACGAGGAAAACTCTTCTTAAGCTCGCGGGCCGCGGCGGCGCCATCTCCTCAGGGCGAATAAGCAGCCGAGCTGGGCGGGCCGAGCCGGCCCGGCTACACGTGGGGCAGGCCGCTGTGCCCGGCCCGGCCCGCGAGCGCGTCAAGTTTTAAGGGCCGCAGACAATATCCCATCCGGGCAGGCCTTTGCTTTGTACGGCCACAACGTAAGCCCCGTCCAAGGACCGCGGAGCTGCGCGGCGGTGCTGTACTGCCCTGCAGCCGTCACGCGGGGCGTGGCCTACCGTCCTCACTGGAAAAACAAACGTGACGTGCGTCGCGTCAATTGGTGTGACTATTTTTGGTCACACCACGTAATGGGATCTAAATTTACGTCACACCATGTGATGCGACGCCAGCTCCCGGGTATACGGCATTGCACATAGGAGGTCGCACGAGGGTGTATGCACTCGCGTAATAGTAGGGTCACTCTGTCCGTTATAGCTTGCGTAATAGTATGCGTAATAGTGGCGTAATAGACGAAATTCTACGAAATTTGCCTATTTTTGGGTTGTTTTGGGCTGTTTTCAGCTGAATCCCGATATTTTTGAAGCGTAGTAGAGCGTAATAGACGTAGTGGTCGGGTCACAGGTTTTGAGAGTGCATACCTCCTCGAGGTCGCATCACAAACGTGACCAAAACTACGGTCACACCACATGATCCGACCTCTCCTCTAGGGGTCACATAGGGTTTGAAAATTTCCGGAAAAATTCAATCTTTCGGAAAAAATCCGGTTTTTTTCGTTTTTTTCCAGGAAAAATTGGAAAAATTTGAAAAAATCGAAAATGAATGCAAAATTAACCAAAATAGGCATGCAGAGGTGTTTTGTACGCTCTATATCTCAGAAACTAGACGTGACAGGCAAAACCCGAGGGCATATTTGGAATCCTCATAAAATTTCTGGTAGCGTAAGGTATCTAGCGCCATCTGTTAAGGAAATAGTCGGTTATTTTGCCATAAGAAAGTTAAAAATAGGTCAAAGTTACGCTTTGAAACAAGGATCGAAACGTTGCATTGTTTACTTGCTTTCCTTAATGCAAGAGAATGGGACCTCGTAGGTCAATTCTGAGGCCATATTCTGAATCCTGGGGAAATTTCCCGTGCAAAAAGCTGTCATGAAGTCGTCAACACTGCATCATAATAGTCAAACGTCGACGTGTAATTAAGACCAGGTATGCAGCGATTGCATTGCATGAAATTGACAAAACAGTCTGTCATTGACTGCATGTTTCGAGGGTACAGACCCTCTTCCTTCGAAACCCAAGAAGTGAAATGCACACAGAAAAGCACGCTAAATTTATATCTGAGCTCAGATTTTGAATTGGTGTCTCCGTTTTCTCACATTAAGTATGACAAAATAGCAATATCCGGGGTAAAGCGTAAATTTCGATCCTGGTTTCAGAGCGCCATTTTGCCCTATTTTTACTTTCTTACGTCAAAATGACCGACTATTTCATTAACCCGCGGCACTACTGATAGCCTACGCCACGTGAAATTTTATGAGGATTCCAAATATACCCACGGTTTTTGCCTAACACTTCTGGTTTCTGAGATATAGAGCGTACAAAACACCTCTGCATGCCTATTTTGGCAACAGAGTTTCCACCCGCTGACACAACACCACCAGGACCACCAGTCGCTCTGGCGGCCGGTCGCCGCGATATCCTCCGCCCCCTCTGAGTCGATCTATCGATCGCTCTAAGCAGCCCGCGCGGCGCGAACATTTAAAATTCCTATCGGTTGGCCGCAGAAACCTACAAAATAGAGTTGGCCGGGCAGGCTCGGTCACCGCGCGATCGCAATAACTCGTTTTGGCGTCGCGGCGTCACTTGCCGATATAAACGAGGAGGACATAAGATAGTAAAAGTAAACAACTAATACATCGACTTCAAATGTATGATGCCTAGCATGTATAAAACTCTTTTAATGGTTAATTTTACCTGAATCGAGACAAAAATCGTTTTATTCCTTTTTTTCCAATTTTTCAAAGCCATTGGAAAAAAACCGAAAAAAACAGGTTTTTTTCCGAAATTTTCCGGATTTTTTCCAGGGCTTTCAATCCCTAGGGTCACACTTGCAAGTGTGACGCACGTCACGTTTGTTTTTCCAGTGCTGGAGGTGAGGAGCTCCTCATTGAGGTGCTCGGTGCTCGGTGCTGCGGCCGGGCCGGCTCCCTCGGGGGCGGGGCGGGGCGCGCCGAGCAGTCGGACAAGAGCCTGGCGCAGCACGAGGCATCCTCGAGTAATAAGAGCAGCTCCCCTGGGACGGGGCGGGGCAGGGCGGGGCGGGGCGGGGCGCTTGATATCGAACTTGTCCGCGACCGAGCGGCTTTAGCTTACCGTTTTTAATTAAGAGCCTTAGTGCCGGTGGGTCGGCGGGTCGGGTCGGGTCGGTCGGGGCCTCGGCCTCGCCGCTGCCTACCTGGGGATTATTTTATTATTTGTCCTCCTGCGCGCGAGGACTAGTCGCGCGGCGGACGGGGCGGGGCGGGGCGGGGCGGGGCGGGGCGGGGCGGGGCGGGGCGGGGCCACTGTGAGGCTCCTGCACCAACGTGATCTGACCTCAACTCATCAACGCGCCGGATGGTTCTCTTCTGTGCCAATACCTTCCAACTCATTCCCGCGCCGTAAATTGTTTCGTTTATTCTTTCAGTCTCTCCTCGCGGTGGTGGTTCCGAATTTCGTATCCATTTTTCTTTTTTCTCTCTATCGCTTTTGCGGTGTGCATCATAGCGGCAAGTCCCTGACGTCGCCGCCTAACGGGCGGGGCGGGGCGGGGCGGGGCCCGGCCGGTACTCTAACAGCAGCAGTAACAACACTGCTGCTGCCTGCGCAGCGCAGCGCGCGCGGCGTACCGCAAAGTTCTGATGAGTGCCGCGAGCAGCCGAGAGTGAGTGAGAGGAGAGGGACAGGCGGGGCGGGGCGGGGCGGGGCGGGGCGGGGCGGGGCGGGGCGAGGACGCTCGCCGCCGCAAAGTGAAGGAGCAAACAAGTCCCCACAGCTAATTCCCGCAACTACGCGCGTAGGTCGATATCGCAAAATACACTTCAAGATGACTAAAGGGACCGCGAATTTTCAAAACGGAAGACCTGTACATTTATTATATTACACCGTATAACGCACGTCAGCGATTATGAAGGACAGTATAGTATAGGTTCCCCCGGGGGAATCTATACTGCTCAGGACTTTTTTTTTCACTTCCTATATCATTCATAACGGACCCTCCTCTGCAAAAGAGTGGTGCGTGAGTGAGGGCCGCGGGGTGAGGCGGTGCGGGGCGGGGTGAGGCTGTGCGGAGCGCGGCGGGGCGGGGCGGGGCGGGACCGGTGCGCCGCTGCACCCATTCGCCGGCCAGCGGCCAGCCATGATGCCATTCGGCGGACAGACACGGACGATATTGTTTTCGTGCGGCCTGGCCTGGCGGGGCCTGGCGGGGCCTGGCGGGGCCTGGCGGGGCCTGGCGGGGCCTGGCGGGGCCTGGCGGGGCCTGGCGGGGCCTGGCGGGGCCGCACCGGACAGAGGCCTGACTAGACGCCCGGGCGAATATACCCGCCGGACTAACGGCGGGGCAGACGGCAGGCGGGCAGCGCAGGCTCAAGACGGGCCAAGAGGTGGGCAGTGGCCCGGGCCGGGCAGTGCCGCCATTCCCGACTTGGATCATTCGGCGTTGAGAACCCCTCTCCTCTCTGTCTCAGAGCGGGCGGGGCGGGGCGGGGCGGGGTGGGGCGTACCTGGAACAAACGACTAGCCAGATGTCCGCACCGCCACCGCGCCGAGCCTTACTACCCATCCTCATCTGAGTGACAAGGGGCTTCGGCTGCACTTGGCCCCTTCCCCCGTCCTCCTCCGCTCCGCGGCCCCCGGGGAGCCCTCCCGGCTGATGGCGGCCGCAGCCGCGCAGACCACGGCGGGGCGGGGCGGGGCGGGGCGGGGAAGGGCCTTGGACGGCGCAGCGACGGCGCGGCGGCTTTTAGCATTCCCCCGCAGTCAAATCAGGATGCTCTCCAAATGAGCGCGGGGGGGGGGGGGGGAGGTGGGGCAGGCTGAGGGGGGGGGGGGGGCGCAGGGCGTAAGCAATAAGTGGGGTCGGTCGCATGTCGATTCACAGTTAGGCCAGGACCCCCACTTTACCCCCACCTCCCCCACCCCCACTCCCATTGCCTTCCCTTCTGCTCTCGCCAACTTTGGTCCTCGACCAACCAATCCCTCGCTGGCTGCTGGCCCGGCACCGGGCCCGCCTCCCATCACCTCGTAATAAAATGCTCGTCGTCGCGCATCTGCAGGCGGAATGTCGTGGCGGGGTGCGGCGGGGTGCGGCGGGGCGGGGCGCCACCATCGCGGCGTTTTCTTCTGGCGAATTGTTATGAGCGGCGACCCAGCTATCAATCATGGTGGTGGTGCAGCGACCTGCGCGCCGCGCTGCTGCCGGGCGGTGCGGAATGATGAGAGATGACGTGGACAGGCGTAGTGGGGCGTGGCGGGGTGGGGCGTGGCGGGGCATGGCGGGGTGGGGCGTGGGGCGGGGTGGGGCGTGGCGTGGCGGGGCATGGCGGGGCGTGGCGGGGCATGGCGGGGCGTGGTGGGGCGGGTGGGGCGGGGGGGGGTGGGGCGTGGCGGGGTGGGGCGGGGCGGGGTGGGGTGGGGTGGGGCGTGGCGGGGTGGGGCGGGTCGCGGCCGGCAGCCCGGCGGCAGGGGTGTGAATGGCGAGTGATGACCGCCGTGAATGTGTCCGACATGGTGATGCCGCGCCGGGCTGCGCCGGGCTGCGCCGGGCGGAGCAGACAGCAGACAGAGGCGGCGCGGCGCAGACGAGCAGAGCGCACCGCAGCGCCAGAGAGAGGGGGGGAGGGGGGGGGACAGAGCGGCGGCGGACACGGATAAAACGGCACAAATCGTGAAAGAAATCTTTTTATAGCGGCAACAAAATAAGGCATTCCATGCAGCCGAAACCAATTTCATAATTGGAGAAAAAAAAAATCAAGCAGGAAAGGATATCCAACCCACCCTTCGTATACATGCTCACATGTGCTGCAATGTGAACGGCTTGAGCGACAACATTTTCTAAGATTTGACTGTGTAGCTTAGTGGCGGATCGGCTACGGATAGTCTGCTTGGACGTTCCTTCGCCTCGGAGGGCGGCGGCGCCTCTGAAAGAGCCCCCGCCACGCCCCGCCCCACCCCGCCCCGCCCCGCCACGCCGGGACGGGTCGAGCGTAGCGGACGAGCACTCAAGCGGATTCAGCATGACACGCGATCGCCATCCCGTGTGGGAGGAGAGGAGCGGGAGAGAGGAACGGGCGTGCAGAGGAAGAAAGGAGAGGAGAGGAGAGAAAGAAAGGAAAAGAGAGGAAGAACACATGGCAAGAAAACTAAACCATGTGGTTTTCGACTTTAAATCCTAAACATCGAGTATTGTTTTTCGTTCAATATTTTTTCCTACTGCGCACTCCTTTTTCTCTACAGCAGTCGTATTCTTCCCCTTCTTCTTCTTCTTCTTCTCATTCGCGCTCTCCAAACTTTGCCTTGCCTGTCCCATACCCCTCCATTCCCCTTAATCAACAAACATTTTGTAAGGAGCCAACTACGCCCCAAAGACCACGGAGGCTAAAGGCACTCGGGGAGCGGCACCACCACCGTGGCGGGGCGGCGCGGCGCGGGGCGGGGCGGGGCGGGGCCGGGCGAGGCGAGGCGGGGCGGGGCAGGGCGGCGTGGGGCAGGCTGTGGCGGGGCAGGGCGGGGCAGAGCGGCGCGGGACTCTGCTTGCCGCCACTGCGGCAGGGGCACTACTTCTTTTTCGGGGGCGTGAACGTCAACTTTTTTCATCAATCGCCCGGCAGGCAGGCTAGCCGCGGGAGGGGGGTGGGGGGGGTGGACTCCGCAGGCGCCTCGCCTCGCTGTGTTGGAGAGGTGAGAGACTCTTTGGGATTAGTTTTGCTGTTTTCCCGCGCGGATTTCGCGCAGATCCGAGCAGAGCGGCGCTGCTGATGCGCGCGCGGGACAAGTAGGGGGGGGGGGGGCAATCTCGAGAACAACCCCCACCCCACCAGACCCCACCCTACCCCACCCCACTCCGCCGTTCACCACAAGTGTACATCTGCGAGTCACAAAACGGCGGAAGGGGTTGGCGGTAACGGGCTGCCTAAGTGTTTGCGTGATAAGAGGCCCGGCCCGGCCCCGGCCCCGGCCCCGGCCCCGGCCCCGGCCCCGGCCGGTGACAGGCCTCCGCCGCGGAGAGGAGAGGCGAGCCGCTGCTCAGAGGAGAGGGCGGGGTAAAGGCTTGGTTTGGTGGGTGATAAGATTTTATGGGCGCCGAGATGAGGTTCGCTGATACGGGCCGAGGCATGGAGCCGAGGCCCGAGCAGCTGAGGGGCGAGGCCGCGGGCCGCGGGGCCGAGGCCAGGGCCAGTGGCCGCAGGGGGTGCGCGTCTGTTCGCCCCGCACCTCATCCTCGTCGTCCTCCTCCACCTCCCTCCCACAGCAGCCCTCGCTCCTGTGCGCCTGACCGCTGACCGGCGCGGCGCGGCGACCTCGGCCTTTTGAAATCAGAGCGCTCTGTCACCACGGGGCGGGGCGGGACGGGACAGGATCCGGCCCAAACTCCCGTCCGGGGCGGACGCTGCTGTTGCTATTGGCGGGGCGGGGCGGGGCGGGGCGGAGAGAGGGAAGTTGTACTTCTCTTTACTTTATTTCCGGACTGATCAGAATGAACATCCGCAGGCCGATCCTCCTCGTGTGCGCCTGGCAGCTCGAGCCTGTCAGCCTCCTCCCCCCTCCTCCCTACTTTCCCACTTCCACTAGCGCACTACGCGGCGCCACTCCCTGTCCTGGTTTATTACGCTTCACGCCCTCTGCCAGCGTAGCCCCGCCCCGCCCCGCCCCGCCCCGCCCCGCCCCGAGGACTTTCCGTTTCGCCACTTTCCCGTCATTCTCGATTAATTTAGATTAATTTTCCACCACGCCGCCGGGGCTAAGTCGGGCTGCCTGGCCGGCCCGGGGGCCAGGGGCTGATGTATGAATGTGAGTGTGTGTGTGTGTGTGCGTGGGCGCAGACAAGGCGCAGAGCTGACTAAGTACATGCGTCAATATTAGAAGTTGGAAGCAGGGCTTGCTTTTGCCACAAAAAATACCCAGCCACGTAATTTTAAGGTTAAACAATTTAAGTGCCTAAGTCTTTCTTTTTTCGTACACACTAAATCCTTATGCATTTTATTGTGCATAAATATGCAGGATTTTAAGCAACCATAAGAGTATGCACAATTTCATGCATAACTATGTACAATTTGTGCATAGTTATGCACAATTTGTACATGATTATGCATTAAAATTGTGCATAGTTATGGCTGCTTAAAATTCTGCATGCATATGCACAGCAAAATGCATAAGAGTTTAGTGTGTACGCACGGCACGGCAAAAATTTGTCGTATAATCGACCACCGATCGCCTATGTAAAGACATAAAGGCAGGAAGTGTGATGCGCACGCGCAGTGCACAGCGCTTTTCTCTTTCTCTCTCTCTCTCTCTCTCTCTCTCTCTCTCTGGCCGACCCCCACCCTTTAGCATTTGGCAGTTCCGCCCGCACTACTGCCCTGGTCCCCTTGGCATTATTAATAAAACGGTCCGCATGCGCAGGCGGGGCGGGGCGGGGCGGGGCGGGGCGGGGCGGGGCGGGGCGGGGCGGGGCGCGGCAGGGCGGGGCGGGGCGCCGCTAGCTGGAGGCTGTATGGAGCCTAAGCATCCTGGATATGCGCTGCAGCGATACGGCGGGGCGGACAGCGTCAGGGAGAGGGCCAAGCCGAGGAAATGATGAGAACGCTTTGCACATGTTTCTCTCCCGCTCCACTCCACTCTTCCTCTTCAGGTGAGCCTATGTGTATACGTGCGGCCACGGCCCCCGTGACTTGTCAACATGACGTTTGCGAAAAGAAGAAGAGAAGAATCAACCAATAACAATAATGGCGACTGTCGGAGCAACAGAGATCACTCATCGACCGACCGTCCCTTGGCATGCCCCCCCCCCCCCCCCCGGGGGACTCAAATACACACAAGCCACGATACTCGTGAAAAATACACACGGACACTATATCTCTCCTCTCTCGCGCGCGTCCTCGCGTGCACTCACACACACAAAGACACAACGCATTCAGACGCCCACGGTGAAACCCGAGACAGCTAAGCACTCTTCACTAACGACACAGCAAAGCACAATTATCATTATACCGCCATTACCGATCCCCCCAGCCCTAGCGGCGAGGCGCCGCGCTCCAGCCGAGGCTCCAGCCGCCCACGTCCAGTCATCGCTTTATCCAGGCATCTCGGCGGAACACTTGCTGCACGTATTCATAAGCCGCAATCATCGGGCGAGGTGAGGAGGGAACCCTGCGGGTCAGCGCTGGACGCGGAGGAACGCCCCACCTCGCCCCGCCCCGCCCCGCCCCGCCCCGCAGGCGCTGTGCGCAGGTACGGTGCGGTACGGAGGGGAGGGGGAACGTCCCGGAACGTCCGCACGCCGTACGGCACGCGGTCCGTCCGCTACGCCACGCTACGGGGCTAATTTCGCGCTATTCCTCTGCGGCTACACTGGGCTGGGCGGCGACTTCTCTTTCCCACGGGGACGATAAGAGAAGGAGAAAGAGACAGAGCGGGCGAAACCACAGGCCAGGCCCGGGGCCAGGCGGGCCGGGCCGCACTGGTAAAACTAAGGCGTAGTTGTACCCCTTTTATGAAGCGTACAGTCCGTACGCCCTTCTTGAAGCGTACAAGAGCTCATGCGCTCTTTTCCTCCTATCTAAATGCATGGGGGAATTTTCTTGAAGCGTAGTTGTATGCTTCAAGAAGGGCGTAAGGTCTTCAAGCGTAGCTGTACGCTTGAAAAAGGCGTACAACTACGCCTTAGTTTTACCAGTGCGGCAGGCGGGGCAGTGCGGGCCGGACTAGCCGCTCCGGAGCCGCACGCGCACGCACGGCCCCGAGCCGAGCCGAGCCGAGCCGAACCAAGCAGAGCCAAGCCGAGCCGAGCCGAGCGCCTGGCGGCGCGGGGGTAGGCAGCCCAGCCACGCGGCACTGCGTTGCGGCGTTGCCTACCCCAAGTCCGCAGGCGCTCTCCCGCCGCGCCGGCCGGCTGGCCCCGCCCGCACGGGGTTGCCCAGGAAAGTAGGCAAAACCCGCTCAACACACAGCCGTGTTGAGCGGTCGGTATCGATGCCTTGCCCACTCGTCCATCCCTCACTACTACAGCTATGAAGATGTTGCCTAGTAGGCAGCAGACGTTAGTTTGGTACCGACCGCTCAACACGGCTGTGTGTTTGGCGGGTTAACTTTTTCGGCAACACTAGCACCAGCCAGCGCACGGTAAATCTGATTCTGGGATGTTTCGCGCCTTTGCATTCATAAAAATTCTAACGCTAACGCGTTAAACGGCCCCCTAGGTTTTAACACTTACCTTAAAATAAGATAGAATTTTAAAATATCATGTCAAAACTGTTTGTGAAAGTCAATAAATCATGATATTCGTGAGCCACAGATCTGCCACACAAAATGTCGCCCAGCGGGCCGGCTATCAACAACGCTCTTCTGCTGGCCACTGAATGAAACGTTAAATATTCTTTAAAAAAAATTAAATTTGGAAAAGAAGTCAAAGAATGTTGCAGGCGTTTAGCAAACAATTATAAAAGCCTTTACGCACAAACATATGGACACATAGGCGCACTAATTTAAACCATTTACTGAAAACATAAACTTAGGTCTGATTCTTAGGTCGGCGGTATTGTTAGAAGCCCCCGCCCACTTTCAAATAAAATTAGTGGAAGGCGGAATGACAGTCCCTGCGAACAATCGGGAGCCGCTGCCAGGAGCTAGTGCTCGCGTTCAAAACTGTGCTGGTGGTGCATCCTTTTTGTACGGCGCGAAACTGCTGCGATTCTGACGTGACCCTCCCGAGGAAAAACTTTGGACATCGAGGTACAAAGCAACAAGTGATCTTTTTCATTGGTCGGGAAAAACCGCGAAATAATTTTATTGGTCAGAGCCTTCCCCGACCCGGCTCGGCCTTGCTGCTCCGCTTGTAATTACCATGGAAACAGCGAATGCAAACTAATTTTATGCAAATTTGGCCGAACAGTTTGACTTCAGGCCTATTTCAAAAAATTCCTAATTTTTTCTTGTATTTTTCATTTAAATTTGATGCGAATCGTATAGACACAAACGGCTGCGGCCATAAGGGGCCATCGTCAAGAAGAAGTATAAAACTCACTGGCGTGAGCAATAGGCACCCCTAACGGGGGCCTAAAAACGCCCCCCCCCCCAAAAAAAAAAGGAAGTTTTAGGGAAAATACCAACTTCTCTAGAAAAGCACAAAACTTCCTAAGAATACCAGGCAGCAGATTTACCGTGACCGTGGCGCAGCGCAGTCCCGACGGGACGCATAACGTGAACAAAATACAACGCTCGTCGGAGGGGAAACGTAGAGAACGACGATATTCGTACGAGAGAGCCACTTCCTCGCGCTGTGCGGCCGCGGCCAGGCCAGGCAGGGGCCAGGACCGGTCCAGTGCAGGGAGTGGGGCAGCCGCGTGGGCCGGGCCGAGCAAGAAAGAGGACGGCAAGTGCCAAAGGCGAGGCTGGGCGGGTCGCGGTAGAGGAGGGTCCGGGCCGGGAGAGAGAGAGAGAGAGAGAGAGAGAGAGAGAGAGAGAGAGAGAGAGAGAGAGAGAGAGAGAGAGAGAGAGAGAGAGAGAGAGAGAGAGAGAGAGAGAGAGGACGTAGTGAGGCTTTATTGGGCGAGCAGCGTGGTGCGGTGCGGGCTAGAGACTGACTGGGCTGGGCGAGGTGCCCTGCCCCTGCCCCACTGGCCCTCCTAGCACTTTCGGCCGGTCCGTCCCGTCCCGTTCAAACCCGCCGGCGGGCGCAGCGCGGCGCGGCGTGCAGTCCCACGTCGCCCTTTTCTGTCTTCTCGACGCTCCTCTGCGCTCTCTCTCTCTCTCTCTCTCTCTCTCTCTCTCTCTTTCTCTCTCTCCCTCCCCAGCTCTCTTTGTAGCGCCGCGGCCGCCTCTCTCGTGCCCTTTAAACACGCCTCTGACGTTTGAACGCACGCGGCGCGGCGGGCGCTTAGTTAAGCAGAAGCGAATATGAAAGGCGGCGGGCTCCTCTCTGTGCACATGAAGCGTTAACAACCACCCCCGGCCCCGCCTGAGACTGGCCTGGCCCTGACCTGCCCCGGCGCAGGGGGTATCGCCGCGAGGAGCAGCGGGGGTGCGGACATACCCCCCGCCAGCAGCTCTGACCGCAACAGGTGGCCGCGCCGCGCCCCGCCGGACACACCCCATGAGCCCGGGGACGTCCGCCCCAGCCGCCCCAGCCCAGCCGGCCCACTCTGAGGCCATTCATTCGCCTGCCAGACCAGGTCGGGGCTGTGACGTACAAGTGAATCCTCCCGCCCTGCCCCGCCCCGCCCCGCCCCGCCCCGCTCCTCCGCCCACCTCGCGGTACATTACCCCACTTTCTTACGACTCCCACGAGGACGTCACCCGCCACGTCCATCCCATCCATGTCTCCTCGGCCTTACACTCTGTGAGTGTTTGTGTGTGCGTGTGTGCGTGTACGTGTGTGTGAGTTGTATGTGTGTGTGTGTGATCGCATCGCGGGCGGGTAATTGGCCGAGCTGTAGAGGTTTGTGGTCCCGCCGCCCGGCCCAGCCCGGCCCGGCCCGGCCCGCCGGCCCGTCCGCCTTTGGCCCGGTCTTCCGTTAGGCGAGCAGCATGTATGTGTGTCCGCGCTGGGGCGGGCCGCGGGCCGGCCGGCTGGATCCGTGGCTGGAGTTGGGGCGGGGCGGGGCGGGGCGGGGCGGGGCGGGGCGGGGCGGGCAGCGCGTCGCTCAGCCGGCCCGCGGCCCGCACAGCGCACCACCGTTACAGGAGAGCAGAAGCTCGCACCGCACCACATCGCGTGCCCGCCCGGCCCGGCCCGGCCGCCGGCCTGGACCGTGTCCGCAGGTGTCCGGCGAGATAAATGACGCGTGAAATAGGGTAAGAAACAATCAGGACCTACAGATACACGTTGTAAGCATGGTGATTTTCACTGGTTAAGGTTAGCAGCATGTAGCTACAGTGAATTTTCACCGTGTTGCTGGTAAAATACTGTAAGCTACAGGTGAATCCGGGCGAATCACCGCAGCTTACAGTGACATACTGATCAGCTTACGTGAAAATTCACCGTGTACAGTGCTGCAGGGTTCACCGTAGCTTACAGTGAAAATCACCGTAAGCTTTTTAGAGTGTAGGGATTGATTGATTGCTTCTGAAACATAGAACCTGCCGCGCGCGCGCGTGGCTGCTCAAAGATGCAGTTTCAACTGCACCGCCGCGCCCGGAGCCCGGGGCGGGGCGGGGCGGGGCGGGGCGGGGCGGGGCGGTGCCCACAGAGGGGGACATCAATAACACCTTCACTACTTGGCTGCCGTCCTCTGCCGGGACTCTCATTCCTGAAAACAGGTCAGCCGTGCCGTTTTACATTCGCACGCTGGCCGGCTCCGCCCCGCCCCGCCCCGCCCCGCCCCGCCAGGAGACAGCGCCGTGCCGCACCGCGCGGGGCGGGCCGAGGAAAGTGAATCGAGTCCAGTGAAGGGGAAGGGAAGGGGGCGTGGCGTATGGCCGGCCGTCACACATCAGAGGAGTGGAGCACGGGACGGAAACAAATCGTCACTTTTGTGAACGAATGAAATAATTTCAAACGTTGCTATTTTTCCAAATTTGTGTTAGCTTTTAAGTTTAATTTTTTGCAGAGCTTCTAAATCTATTTCGAAATAAAAATCTTAATAGCTCGGCCTACATTTTACTGCAGGGTGGACCGCCAAGCAGAGACCAGATGGGACGGAATGACGGGATTGGAAACGGACCCAGCTAGTTTGCCAACATGAAAAAAAATTACGTACAACCAAATTCTGTTAATTGCAATCTGCAGGCCTAGGTAGGCGCACTTTTAGCTCAGCCCCCACGTGCGACTACCTGTAGTTTATTTTATATTTTCTGAGCAAAATTTGTTATTTTCCTCTCGGTCAGGACGAAAGGGGCCAGCGGGCGGACACGCAGCGCCCTTGTGCCGACCGCCGGGCCTGCAGTGATGAACGCGGCCGCCCATAGAGCGAGCTGAGCGCAGATACAGGCCGATAGAGCGATAGGTCGATGCGTCCAGCCAATCATTTTAACGGTGTCCCTTTTCCTATAACATCGATGGTGCGGGAGATGGGCGGGCCGGGCCGGGTCAGCCCCTCCCGCCTCCCGCCCGAGCGCCGCCTGCCTGCCTGCCTGCCTGCCTGCCTGCCTGCCTGCCTGCCCGCCTGCCTGCCTGCCTGCCTGCCTGCCTGCCTGCCTGCCTGCCCGCCTGCCTGCCTGCCTGCCTGCCTGCCTGCCTGCCTGCCTGCCTGCCTGCCTGCCTGCCTGACCGCCTAGCAGCTGATTTATAAATCCCCTCCCGAGCAGAAAGAAGAATTAGTGGAGACCTCGAGTCCTGCCTGCGCAGAGGTCGGCACGCAGCTGACTGGCCCGCCGCGCCTCAGCTCGCCTCGGGCGGGAAAAGGGAAGGGTTAGAAAATATATGAGAAATTGTCCGTGCGGGAGCGGGGCGGGGCGGGGCGGGGCGGGGCGGGGCGGGGAGGAGGCGCCAGGGGGGCCGGGCCGGCCGGACGGACGGGGAAATGTATGGCAGACACACTATAAGGATCAAGGTCAGCCCGCGCCGCAGCGCCGGCGGGACACCGCCTCGCCACGCCTCGCCACGCCACGCCACGCCGCGCCTCCAGGCCAACGAGTTTGGAATATCGCAGCGAGTAATCGGCCGTGCCGGGCCCTCAGGCCGGTGTTACTGGGGCAGGCAGGCAGGCAGGCGGGCAGGCCGCGCTGCATCTGCAGCTGCAGCTGGCGTGCAGGAGGCAGGTGGCGCGCCTGACAGGCGTGCAGCTGGCGCGCAGCTCCACACCTGGCTCGACCTCCGCGGGGATGCGCGGCTAATCGGCGCCACGCCGCTCACGCTCCGAAAACTTATTGTATAAGGCCATTGATTCCGACCAACTGATAGACTTGAATGAATCTACAAACACCTCGGCGAGGGGGCAACCACTCCCCATCCTAGTGCACAAGGGATTTCTACTGATTGCACAAGATTTCTCTCAGATTTTGAGAGATTTCACAAGATTTCTCTGAGATTTGTTGATATTTCATGAGATTTCACAAGATTTCACAAGATTTCAATGCGCCTTTCTCAGTTAAATTTCAGGATTTCATCGAGATGAGGATTTCACGCATGTTCTGAGGATTTTATCGGCAGGCGCAGATGCGAGCCGCACTTCGCTCCTCTGTGTTTGAGCGCTTTATTGCCCCTCGCACCTCGGCCTGGCCGGTGCCGGTGTAACGAGATGCAAATTCACCTGGCCGCCAGCCTGGCCTGCTGGTCCGCGGTCAGCGCTAGAGCCGACGGGCGGACGGCAGGGAGTCAGAAAGCAGAACCAATCGACCCCAAACGAGGTAAAAACAAGGTCCTTCTCCTGGCGCCGCCCCGCCCCGCCCCGCTGCCGGATGCATGGGCGGCGGCCAGGCCTGACCGGGACGGCCGCGAGGAAGTCGTCAACGCCGCGAGGACTTTGAAAGCCCCGCACCGCGCCGTAACGCGCGCTCCTATTGCAAAATCTGCCCAAGCTATCAACCTAGCCCCCCCCCCCCTCCCCCCGTCCCGGCCACGCCCGCCGCGCCCTGCACCATGACATCCTCTGCACTGGCCGCTGCGCCCCGCCCCGCCCCGCCCCGCCCCGCCGCACCACGACTAATGACCTGAGAAGAAAAGTATCCCTCTTGTCTCGACACCAGAGAAAGTGCGGCTGGCATGGCGTGGCGTACAATATCAGCTCGCGGGGCGGGGCGGGGCGGGGCGGGGCGGGTAGCGCTAGCATGTATGCCACCTGCAGAGCAGCACTCGCCGAGCACCGCCGTATCTCAAAAGGGAAAAAATACAGTAAAACAGGATAGTCACACTGGTTAAACAAATTTTTAGTTCTATATATCTATTGGTGTTTTGTTCCAAGTGTTCAAAAAATATACACCTGCTGATGTATAGTTGAACTTACTAAACGTCAGTTCACCTAGAAAAATGAAAAATTGTGGCAACCACCGTCTGGTTACCTCAGGGACAACCAGAAAATCATGAACAATATTACAGTTGAGCTTACCAAATTATCGTCAAACGACGATAATATGGCTATCTCAACCATAATTTTATGGTTGTCCCTGAGCGATGGTTCGTGCAACTGTTCATTTTTCTGGGTGTTGATGTCTAGTTAGTCCAACTATACCAGCAGGTGTATAGTTTTTGAACACAAATGTCGATTGATGTACAGAACTAACCATGTGTCTTATTAGTGCAGGGGCACTCCACAAGTGAATCACGACCACCATTGCCTCTCCCCTTCAGGGGCGGTGACTGCGACCACATGGCATATAGGTCCTTGCTGGGCAGCGCGAGCCTCCGCGCTTAGCTGTGCTTCATTACCCGTTACTATTTAATAAAAATTTCAAGTAAGGCGCCCCGTCTCCTCTGAGCCGTTGAGTGTTTAGAGAGCGCGCCGCGCAGAGCTCTGCTCGCTCACGGGTCCAGTCCGGCTGCTTACGGTTATTTAACGGGCTGACGCTCTATTGGTCCAGAGGAGGACCTGCGAGAGCTTCCGGAGAGAAAGCCGCGCGCGGTGCGGGGCTGGGCTGGGCGGCACTGGCGGCGCTGAGGAACATTCTCTCAAGTCCCTAATGACAGCGGAGCGGCGCGGCGCGGCGGGCGCGGCCAGCGCTCGGACACCCCGCCCCGCCCCGCCCCGCCCCGCCCCGCCCGACACTCCGCGAGAGCCGTGAGAACATTACGCGACGCGACGCCTCGCCCCGCCACCATAGACGCGAACCCCACCCCGCCCCGCTCCGTCCCGCAGCCCCGGCGCGGACCGCGCGGGTGACAGGACGGCGATAGCGTGCCACGGGTGACAGGACGGAGATAGTGTGCCACGCGGGTGACAGGATGGCGATAGCGTGCCACGGGTGACAGGACGGCGATAGTGTGCCACGCGGGTGACAGGACGGCGATAGTGTGCCACGCGGGTGACAGGACGGCGATAGTGTGCCACGCGGGTGACAGGACGGCGATAGCGTGCTACGGGTGACAGGACGGCGATAGCGTGCCACGGGTGACAGGACGGCGATAGTGTGCCACGCGGGTGACAGGACGACGATAGCGTGCTACGGGTGACAGGACAGAGATAGTGTGCCACGCGGGTGACAGGACGGCGATAGTGTGCCACGCGGGTGACAGGATGGCGATAGTGTGCTACGGGTGACAGGATGGCGATAGCGTGCTACGGGTGACATGACTGGTATGGAGTGCTAAGGGTGACAGGTGGCAAGACGGCGGTAGTGTGCTACGGGTGACAGGACGGCGATAGTATGCCACGAAGGGTCACAGGACGACGATTGTGTGCCACGGGCGACAGGGATAGCACCCTGCGAGAGAGGCCAACGGTTTTTGTTTGGCGGAGTACCGGCGGAGCACGTTGAATATTCTCATTATTTTTTCAGCAGCTGCAATGCTTTGCCTCGTGTGACCTACAGACCGCTGGCGGATAGGGCCCGGGTGAGAGGCGCCTGCCCTGCAAGGGCACAAGGGTCCCGGCCAGGACCAGAGTCGTGACCGACCGACAAATCGCTATCTGTGCCTGCGCCCCGCCCCGCCCCGCCCCGCCCCGCCCCGCGCTCCAGTCAGTCTATTCACATTCACTTTGGACGAATAATGGAAACATGGCGGAACACGGCGGCGGGGCCGGGGCGGACGGAACGGGACGGGTCGGGACACGGCGCGGGGAGGGCGGGGCGCGGGTCGAGAACGCCCCCCATTCACTGACCAAGCAGCGGGACAGGCCCCCCGCCAGCCTCTCACACAAGCAAAAGCACGCCGAGGAACGAGATTCGCGATAAATTTTGCCCCATTTACGCGGGCATTTCCCCTTTTTTTTTTTGGTCGTGCAGTTTTTACCAGTGTTGCCAGAAAAGTGGGCAAAAAGCGCCCAATACACAGACAGCCGTGTGGAGCGGTTGGTATCAACGCCTGCATACTAGGCAACATCTTCACAGCTGTCAAGAGGGATTGCATAGTAGGCAGGCGTTGATACCTACACACTAACTGGATTTGTATCTTTTACTTGTACAAATTTAAACAATCAAATTTTTCACACAAATTTGTGCGGTGATTTGAACGATTTTGTGCATACATTTGAACGAAGTCATGCAGTTTTTCGCATAAATTTGTGTGAAAAGATATGTAGGTTTAACTTTGCACGAACGTTTGCACAAAATCATACAAATACATTTAGGGTGTACCGCTCCAAACGGCTGTGTGTTTGGCGCCTTTTGCCTGCTTTTCTGGCAACACTGGTTTTTACAGCAGGGCAGATTTTGACGTTCAGAGATGGAGTTTCAGCGTAACAAGGTGAACGCGCAACGCGCGGCGGCGGACTTGCAGAGTCTACCCGTGTCCGCCGGCCGGATATATGGTACTTTGTATGCAGTTTCTTTTCGCCCTGGTGAGCCGCGGCGGGGCGGGATCACGTGATCTGTTCCCTTAATTGTCACCGCTTTCACGTCCGGTCGCGCCTGCTCACGCCCCGCCCGCCCCTCAGCCGCACTCGACCCGCAAACTGTCTCTCGGCGCGGCGCGGTGCCCCCCCCCCCCTCCGCCACGATGACAGAAACGTGTCCGAAATAAGAGCGCCCGGAGGACAAAAGCGGAGATCCGGAAGCTGTTCTGGGCGCTGGGCGCCGCGGCGCCGCTCGGCGCTTTGCGGCTTTTAGGAAAGCAGCCGGCCCCCGCCCCGCCCCGCCCCGCCCTCGGTTACGGCGGCGGTGACCAGCAGCAGCTCACGCTGACCACGGCTCACCTCGCCCCGCCCCGCCCCGCCCCGCCCCGCCCCGCCCCGCCCCGCTCCCCGCTGTCCCATCTACTCCTGCCCTTGCGCGGATGACGGCTCTACTCATGTCACTCCGGGACGGGACGGGCGTCCTGCGGCGCTAGGGCAGCAGGCGACACATGCCACTTAGCTCAAGGCCGCTAGTCGGGCCGTTGGCCATCTCACGCTGTCAGCCTGGTCGCAGGCAAGGACTACATACACCGCACAGCACTGCCGGCAGCGCAGCGAGGCCCCTCACCCGAGGGGTCGACAACTCGGCTCTTTAGTAGGGTACACCGGAGTACACTCGGCGTACACGAAGTACACTCGGCGTACAGCATGAGTACGCGGAGTACAGTCGGAGTACATCGGAGTACAGCCGGTGTACATCGGAGTAAGTCGGAAACAACCGCGGAGTAGAACCGGTGTTCAGTCAGATTTTACCCGGAGAACGCTCGGAGTACAGTCGGAGAGTACGGAGTGCCGGAGTAGGCGGAGTACATTCGGAGTACGTCCAGACATGTACGTACACAGGAGAACGCGAGTTGTCGACCGCTGCTCGCCCTCACCTCGAGTTGGTTTCATAAAGGGTTGCGGTCAGACCGTGCATGAGTGTGCGATCAAGAGGAATGGAGACGTAACATGTCGGGCGGGGCGGGGCTGGGCGGGGCGGGGCGGGGCGGGGCGGGGCGGGGCGGGGCGGGGCGGGGCGGGGCGGGCCAGACGGCGCGCCATGGTCCGTATGGTAACGAGCCCGTGACATCAAGCGGCGGCCCGGCCCGGGCGCCCTGCCCTGCCCAACCCTACCCCGCCGCCCGCCCGCAAGCGTGGCCGATACACTTTCTCTCCCCTTTTCGTAACCCTCCGTGCGCGTGCGCGCCCCGCCCGCCTGCAGGGCAGCATCATCTCATCTGCTGCGGGGCGAGCACACATCACATCACACCCGCTTCCGGGCGCGCCGCACCGGCTCTGAACCGTTTGGCCGAGGTGCGTGCGTTATCGGTACGGGGCCGAACACGAACACGCGTGAGCTCATCAGGCCACCGTGCCGCCCCGCCCCGCCCCGCCCCGCCCCGCCCCGCCCCGCTACAGCTACGGGCGCCCCGCTATGCTGGCCAGTCTGCCGTAATAACAGCGGAAGCGTGCCGGACACGCGCGTGCGTGCGCGCATGCGCGCGGCCGAGTAAAGTAAGGCGAGAGAGCGAGAGAGGCGGAGAGATGCGAGCAGGCGCCACGGGGAGATTAAATCGGTGCGAGAGGGAGAGAGAGAGGGAGAGGGAGAGGGAGAGGGAGGGAGAGGGAGAGGGAGAGAGAGAGAGAGAGAGTGGAGAGAGAGAGAGAGAGAGAGAGAGAGAGAGAGAGAGAGAGAGAGAGAGAGAGGGAGAGAGGGAGAGAGAGGCGCGGCAGAAAACAGCATGGGCGGATGAAGACAATGAGCGTGACAGCCGGAGTCACTCGCTCGCTCACTCCATCCACTACTTCCCTACTCCTACTCCACAACAGCAGACTTCCTCTGCAGAGCGCACCACACGGGCCGCGCGCCGCCAGGTAACCGAGCGTACGAGGAACTGTTTTGAAACTGGATCAGATGTGCGGAAATTACTGTTTAGAGCTTTTAGTGGCGGAGCGCACGCAGCGCGCGGGGCGGCGCGGGGCAGCACGGCGGTAGCGCAACGTCGCCGTCGTGCCGGCCCGGCCCGGCCCACGGCAGCTGCCAGGGGAATTCAATAAACTACAAACTAATAACGCCATTCCCAGGCGGGGCGGGGCGGGGCAGGGCAGGGCGGGGCGGGGCGGGGCGGGGGACGTTCGGCACGAGGCGCGCGCACGCACGGGCGTGCCAGCTCCAGCTCCAGTTAGCAGGCGCAGCGGGCCGGGCTGTCACGCACACGCGCCAGTGGCACACTGCCTGGCCACCGCACGGCTGCGCACCGCACTGCGAGCGAGGATGTATGATGGCATTCCTGAGGATGGCGGCACGGCAGCAGGCAGGGGCCGCGGTGCACGCCGCGCCGACCAGGCAGCTGTTGCAGAGCCATCACCCGCCCCGCCCCGCTCCGCCGTCCTGCCCCGCGGCCCGGCCCCGCCCCGCCCCGCCCCGCCCGGGCTGCGCACAGGGCGCCCGCGCCCGTCGTCGCCATCGTCAAGGAGGCCATCGCCCCGTCAAACCAAAGACCCGACGAGACGACAGAAAGACGGACAAAGTGGGGCTGTCGATCCGACACGCTCGGCCGGGCCGGCCGCACGGCAGCTCCCGCGCTCACTCAGTAGCTGACTGTCAACTCCCTTACACAGTACTTTGTCAGCTCCCGCGCTCACTCAGTGGCTGACTGCGAACTCCTTCCCTCACTCAGTAGCTGTCAGCTCGTTCACCCACTCAGTAGTTCTCAGCTCGTTCATTAACTCAGTAGCTGACTGTCACCTCTCTGAATCACTCTGTAGCTGACTAGTCAGCTCCCTCACTCACTCAGTAGCTGACTGTCTGCTCCCTTACTCAGTAGCTGACTGTCAGCTCCCTCACTCACTGAGTACCTGACTGTCACCTCTCACTCACACAGTAGCTGTCAGCTCGTTCACTCACTCAGTAGCTGACTGGTCAGCTCCCTTACTCACTCAGTAACTGACTGTCAACTACCTCACTCACTCAGTAGCTCACTGTCAACACCCCCACTCACTCAGTAGCTGACTGTCAGCTCCCTCACTCACCAGGATGGGGATGTGGTTGGTGACGTAGCAGAGCGCGAGCACGGCCAGCACGGTGGGCAGGCGCAGCGCCTCGGGCTCGTCCTCGGCCTGCTCCTCCGGCACGGTGCACGGCAGCTGCAGGTGGTGCAGCTGCTGCAGCTGCGCCGGCCGGCTGAGGCACGGCGCCCTGCTGTTGGTCGAGGTCGGCGACGTGGTGGTCGACATGTACGAGTTGTCCGACGTCCAGTTGTTGTTGTTGCTGCTGCGGAGGCCAAAGTCCCGGTTGAGCGTCGAGTCGCTGTACTCGCCGCCGCACAGCTCCCGGTACCTGGAACCCGCCGGAATGAGCGGAAATGAGCAGACGAAAAAGGGACTCGCTTTTTAATCCGATTCAACGAGCGGCCGGGTAATCGCGGTGCTCCGGCCCCACTCACTCACCTGTGCTCCAGCGAGTTGTCCAGCGAGCGCAGCGCGCTCAGCGGGCTGCCCAGCGCGGCGGCCAGCGGCCCCGGCCCCGGCCCGCGGCCCAGCGTCGACTCGGCGCTGTACGGGCCCTGCGCCTGCAGCGCCTTCTCCAGCGTGTCGCCCGGGTAGCCCGGCGGCAGCCCGTTCAGGAACGTGATGGAGGGCGGGTCGTCCTTGCCCAGGGTGCTGGGGTTGGAGCGCGCCACCGCGGCCGCGCCGGCGCCCGGGGCGGAGCAGTAGTTCCAGAACGTCTTGGCGACGGGGCCCTGCGGGTGGCTGAGCGTGCCCATGGCCGAGGCCGACACGGAGGAGAAGTCCGACAGCGCGGACGACAGGTCGGACGACGACGTGAAGAGGTTGTGCTGGCGGCGGCGGTGCGGCAGCGGCAGCGCCAGGCCCTGCGCCAGGCGGCAGAGGCCGGGCGGGCCGGGGCGCGCGTGCGCGGGGCCGAGGCCGAGGCCGGGGCCGGGGCGGCGCAGGCAGCAGCACACGCCCGCCACCAGCACGGCGGCCAGCAGGAAGGCGGAGTGCAGCGACAGCGACAGCACGGCGTAGCGCGGGTCCAGCTCGTGCGCCAGGAAGGCGCAGCCCTCCTGCTGCGCGCCCTGCGGGCCCTGCGGGCCCTGCTCGCCGCGCGCGTCACGCGCCAGCACGGCCGTGATGCCCACGCACGCCGAGAGCAGCGTCAGCGAGATGAGGTGGTAGACGAGGTGCGTGCGCGTGACGGCCGTGACGCGGCGCAGCAGCAGCAGGCGCGTGACGGCCAGCGTGACGAGGGTGCCGGCCTGCAGCGTCTGGCCCGAGGCGAGCAGCCAGGTGGCGGCCGAGCACCACTGCAGCGGCCCGAGCAGCGACATGGCCAGCAGCGAGTAGAGCAGCGCGGCGGCCTGCTGCACCAGGCCCTGCCACGCCAGCGCGGCCAGCAGCACGTCCAGCGGCAGCCAGGCGGCCCGGCCGCGCCCGCCGCCCCGGTGCAGCACCAGCAGCGTCCAGCACAGCGGCACCGCGGCCAGCGCCGCGCCCACCGCCGTGCCCAGCCACGCCGACATGTCAGCTCAGCGCTAGCTCAGCGCCAGCTCCGCTCAGCGGTCAGCGCATCCCTGCAACAGACACGGACAGACAGCTTTAATAATGGACATTCCTCAGCGTGATCAGATTACCGACGGACAGTATATGAACATAACCGCAAGGCCTTGTGAGGCGCCCGTGCCCGGCCCGGCCCGGCGCGCCCGTGTAACGGCGTGGTTCTGGTTGGTTACCCACCGCCAGACCTGCCGCGACCCCATCCATCCATTCATTCAGTCATTCATTCAGTCATTCATTTCCGGATCCCTAAGCGCGGCTAAGGAAGGCCGGTTGCGTGGCGCTGATGCCCTGCGCTGCGCTGTAGGCTGATTCCGCACCGTGGTTTCGTCTCTCTCGGTCCTTGTCGCACTCGTGGAGCACGGCCATGAGGAGCGAGAGAGAGGGCACTACTCTACGCTGTTCGGAATCACCCTGCTGCACCCGGTGGTGCGGGTGCGGGCCGTGCGGGCGGCCAGGACAACGGCGACCGCAGGCCGGGCCGGGCCGGGCGGCCTACAGACCACAACAACGAGCCCTGTTCCTTGCGCAACCTGCCCTCCCGCTAGGCTAGGCCTCTCCTCTAGGAGGCTCTAAGCTCCGCCCGCACCGCCTCGGGCTGAGCCGCTTGCCCTGCAATAACGTCTCGTTGAGCTGAGCCCTGCAGCTGCAGGCGCGGGGCGAGCCGGGCCGGGCCGGGGCCGCGGAGCAGAGCAGCCTATGCCTTAAGAGGGCGTCGCCGTGAGTGCGAAATGCGTAGGCGGAGGAGGAGGCGGAGGAGGAGGAGGAGGAGGAGGAGGAGGAGGAGGGGGAGGAGGAGGAGGAGGAGGAGGAGGAGGAGGAGGAGGAGGAGGAGGAGGAG
Source organism: Frankliniella intonsa (assembly GCA_033675135.1). Classification (NCBI taxonomy): domain Eukaryota; kingdom Metazoa; phylum Arthropoda; class Insecta; order Thysanoptera; family Thripidae; genus Frankliniella; species Frankliniella intonsa. The sequence goes on from CM066256.1 coordinate 473,421, forward strand.
GAGGAGGAGGAGGAGGAGGAGGAGGAGGAGGAGGAGGAGGAGGAGGAGGAGGAGGAGGAGGAGGAGGAGGAGGGGGAGGAGGAGGAGGAGAGGAGGGAGGAGGAGGAGGACGCCGGTAAACGCGTCCGTCGTCGCTTTATTCGGTCACATTGGGTAATTTTCGGCTAAGCTGCTTTTCGCAACAGCTGGGTGATAGATTAGCGCAGCGCGCGGGACGCGACGCGACGAGCTGGCGCGCCGGCACGGCGGCGTCTCCACGGCAGGTGGCCGCCCGACCCGGTCCCGCCTTGTGCAAATTGGGAAAGAGGCGAATAAAATAAAAAGACGTTAGCAGTTCCTTCCGGCCGGCCGGCCGTCTGTCCAAAACACTCGAGGCATGCTTTCAATTTGCTGCCATGACGAGGAATGACCGGTGGGCGCGCGCGGCGGCTGGCCAGGCATGCGGGCCGGATCAGGCAGGGCCGGATCAGACAGGGCCGGATCAGGCAGGGCCGGATCAGGCAGGGACGGATCAGGCAGGGCCGGATCAGGCAGGGCCGGATCAGGCAGGGCCGGATCAGACAGGGCCGGATCAGACAGGGCTGGAGCTGTCAGGGCCAGATCAGACAGGGCCGGATCAGACAGGGCTGGATCAGACAGGGCTGGATCAGACAGGGCCGGGTCAGGCAGAGCCGGATCACGCAGGGTCGGATCAAACAGAGCCGGATCAGACAGGGCCGAATCAGACAGGGTCGGATCAGACAGGGCCGGATCAGACAGGGCCGGATCAGACAGGGCCGGATCAGCACCCAGCCAAGCACGCCCAGCACGGCGTTGTAGCAAGACCAGCCGGATATAGGCTCCTGCTCCTAGTGTCTGCACTGATACCGGGCACTCCACCGCGCCTGTACCCCGGGCACGGTGGCCGCGGGGGGCGGGAGGGACCGCAAGCTCCACGATGTGATCGACCGGTACCACCGGCCGGTACTCGGTACTGGACCGGGTATCCCGTCCGGTCCAGCGTTTAGCGCGGCGCTGGCCAGGCCGGGCCGGACCGGCGATGATGGTAAGTGTGCCAATTTGGAGCCCAGTGGACCAGGTCCGTGAATTTTCTTTTCCTTCCTAGCGGCCAGCGAGGCGAGGCTGGAAGTGGAAAGGGGGCGGGGCGGGGCGGGGCGGGGCGGGGCGGGGCAGCGCGTCCAGGCGAGCGGGCCGGGCTGGTAGGTCCCGTTGGCCAGTGCGGTCGGCCGGACCGGGCCGGGCCGGCCGGGGCCCCTCTGCGGGGGTCAGCACAGCTGCCGCTGCCGCCCCACCTGCAGCTGCGCAGCGCGGGCTGGCCGTGCCCATGCGCGCCCGCCCCGCCCCGCCCCGCCCCGCCAGCCCTGCTGCCGCTGCAAAGGAGAGCGCTTCGCAGGCCTGTCCTGTCGTGTCCTGTCGCTGGCCAGGCCAGGCCGGGCCCGCCGGGCCGCAGGCCGGCAGGGAAAGGTCACGCAGCCATACGTCTGCTGTATGCGCCGCGCCCGGCCGCGCTCAGCCCCGCTCAATGGTGTTGGGTTCCCACTGCAGCCATCGGGAAAAGCATGAAAGGGAAAGGGGCACGGCTCTGGCGGTGCTCCGGGGCGGGGCGGGGCGGGGCGGTGCGGGGCGGGGCCTGGGAGCCGCTGCGGACCTCCGCCGGTAGCGTCTCGCGGGGTGTCTTCCCTTTGTCCGCCGGGCAGGGCGGCGTGCCGTGCCGGGTACATCACTTCGGAAGGGCATGGCCGGGGTCCTCTCCCACGCGCGGGGTGCGACGGGCGGGGTGCGGTGCGGTGCGGTGGGGTGCGTTGGGGTGGGGTGGGGCGGGGTGGGGGGGGGTGGGGTGGGGTGTGCGGGGTGGGACGGGGTGGGGCGGGGGGCATTGGCGGGGGGTGGCGGGCACAGGAGGGGCGGGGGTCGCCGCCAGCGCCGGCAAACAGCCTCGTGTTCATTGTACGACCGCAGGGAGCGCGCGAGCCGCCCTGGCCCGGCCCGCGAGTCTTTCGATTTCGAAGCGAGGCCGACAATTAACTTGAAAGAAAAAAAAAAGGAGTCAGGAAAACGGCTGAGGGAAAAGAGAGAGGGAGGAGACGGCGATTCGGTGCGGTGCGGTACGGTACGGTCCGACCGAGCCCCGCCCCGCCCACACAGAGCGCCGTGACGTAACCCGTGCAATGTGCACATCCTTTTGTGCACAACGTCTTTCCCACACCGAGGGAGTGGTGCGCCCCGCCCCGCCCGGCCATCAGCCCCGGACGTAACGCCGATGCCGCACGCTGCGCCTGGGAGGTAGGCAGCACACCCGACACTGGCCCGGACCCTGCGGGCGGGCGAGGCGAGGCAGGACCCGCGAGCACAGTGCCGCGCCGCTCTCCCGGCTGTGCGGAGCCGTGAGAAAGACAAGGAAAGTCGTCGAGATTTTTTAGCCATTCAGGGCCCGTCGTACTCCAAGACGGTCGGTTCAGGGCGGGGCGGGGCGGGGCGGGGCTATAGGCGCGGGGCGGTGCGGGGCGGGACGGGACGGGGCGGGACGGGGCGGTAGCCTCCAGGCCGCGGGCCGAGCAGCGCTGTCATGATCCAAAAGCTCCCCCCCCCCCCCTCCGCCCCGGCGCCCAGCTGACTGATGTGAAATGAATGGCGGCCTGGGCGAGAGGACCGCGGGTGGTCCGGGAGCGGCCCGCCTGCCCGGCCCGGCCCGGCCCGTGTCCCTCGAGACTGACTCGAAGGCCAGCGGCCCGGCGCGGCCCCGGAGCCGCCCGCCCCGCAGCGACAACAAGTTTGGCGCGGTAAATTATGTTCCTCTCCTCTTCTCTTCTCCCTCGCTCCCTTCACATCCCATCCCGCCTCCTTCAGCTCTACTCCTCTCTCTCTCTCTCTCTCCTTCCTCTCTTCAGCTGGGTCCACTTTTTCCCCCTTCTTTCACAACAATTACTCTTTTATCTTGGCGGAACGTCTCCACGACGAAAATAAAAGGGAAAAACATGAATGAAAATAAGTCCCATTCACAACCATAATGGCATCATCGTCATCTCCATTCGCGTCGTCATTTTTACCATCGCATTATAATATTTATTATTGTTATTAGCGTTCCCTCTCCATCTTGTGTTCAGACTATCACTCGGCACCTCTCTCCTTCTCCACTCGTCGCAATTTTGTCAATAGGAGACAAATTGCCCGGCTCGGCTCGGCCCGGCTCGGCCCGGCCCTGCCCTGCCAGGCCCGGCTCGGCTCGGCTCGGCTCCATCACAACACCGCCACCCTTCCGGCCGGTACAGCACGTCCCACTCGCCGTTGTTTGCTCGCCGATGAAACCATTACGCGACGGGGCGGGGCGGGGCGGGGCGGGGCGGGGCGGGCGTCAAAGCCAGGGCCAATTTCATACTAATGGGACCTACAGCGTCTTGGTTTTCAAGCAGCCTCAAGGGGAATTCCACATGGGGGCGCACTAAGCTGCTAAAAATCAACTCGAAAAAAAAGATTAGCTAAAATAGCTAATGCATTAGCTGGTATGGTCTTAGCTTATAATATCAGGTGCCTTAGCCAATTATCAGCTGTAGCTGTTAAGATATTCTCTCTCACAGCTCATGTGCTTTTTCCTAGGCAGCTGTGAGAGCTAATATCTCAGCTGTTAGCTGATAATTAGCTAATGTCGCCAATATTATTAGCTAAGGCAATACCATCTAATGCTTTTGCTATTTTGGCTAATCTTTTTTTTTCGTGAAGACCACTGCACTGCAAACTCAAGTGTGTACTGAGTACACACATGTAGGTGCGTGCTTGCAAGCACACACTACAGGTGTGTGCTTGCTAAGTTGACTGCTAGCAACAGTCAACCTGCAAAGCACACACTTGTAAGTGTGTGGCTAGTACGTACACACATCATCAGTAAAACAGGAATTTCGTCCATCCAGCAAAAGAAACTATAGTGAAAGGTTCATCATATCACTCAGCGTAAAATTCCGCTTTAAATGAGCCTACATATGATAGGGGTCTGATCAGAAACAATTTGATTTTTTCGAGTCATTACCTCACGCTAAGCATGCACCTGTAAATGTGTGCCTTGCAAGTTGACTGTTGCTAGCAGTCGACTTAGCAAGCACACAACTGTAGGTGTGCAAGCACGCACCTACATGTGTGTACTAAGTACACACTTGAGTTTGCAGTGTGGAGCTCTCGTTCCGCAGTGCGTGCAAGTCTCCGCGCCGGCTGAACCTCAATCAACGCCGGACTCGAATCAGTACGTTACAGTGACAAAGTATACTTCACGGGAGTTTGGGATTTATCACTGTGGCTTCGTGAAAATAGGAAAACCGGGAAAACCGCCGGTCCACCTGCTGGCCCGACCCACGACCCACGCGACCAGCCCGGGAGCAGCGGAATCACATTACGCGTCGGGGAGGGGGGGGGGGGCGTGGCTGCGCGGGGTGGTGCGGTCACAATGGAATATTTAGCAACGAGCTCGGGTCGGGGCATGGAGCGAGGCTAGGCCAGGTACTTAACCCCGTGACCCGGGCCCCGGGCCTGCTGCTGTTGGTGGTGGAAGGCAGGCAGGCAGGCAGGCAGGCAGGGCCCCCCTTGGAAGCCCCCTGCCGAGGGATTGCAGCAAACGAGATAAGTCAGACGCGCGAGCGACAGGCAGGAGTGCCTGGCACTGACCTACGGCCCGCCCCGCCCCGCCCCGCCCCGCCCCCGACCGACCCCGCTGCTGCGATCTGCGGTCGACACGATAGCCGCGTGGAACAATTTCAAAGGCAGACGCGCCAGCTTGCCTTAACATAATCTAGAGTGCCTTTTGTACAGTTTTTATTACTGTGAAAAATACTTGTAAAGGTTACAGGAAAATTTTCCATGAATTAAATTCGTAAAATTACGAGCAAAAAATTGTCAATTACATGTACTTTGTATCGACTTAGAATTCATTGACGAGCAAGCCTAGGTTTTTAGGGTACATGATGGACTGTCAGAAAAGTACATATTTTGTAAATTGGGATTACAAAATATGTTGAAACTTTACGAAGATATTTTTCACAGTGTTTGGCTAGCCAAAATTTTCGGCTGAGCTAAATTTAAGTGTTTTGTACAGTTTTAAACTGTGATACTTTAACATGAAAATTTTCCATCATAAATGGTGTAAAATTACAACTTGAAATTGTAAAGTTACAAGTACTTTGTATCGACTTAGAATTCATTGACATTGCGGTGTTTTAGCTTCCAGGTTTAGCGCGCCGCAGGCTAAGGTAGACGCATTTCAGCTCAGCCTCACGCACGGTTTTAACGTGCGTCTACCTTGTATTTTTATAATTCCGCGCGCGCACACACACACACACGCGCGCGCAACGTATACTTTCCAGGAACCGTAACAAAACCATTCATTGAGGATTTGTTACTCGGGCGCAGCGAGGCGAGGCGCTGCGCAGCGCAGCGCTGGGCCCCAGAGGCGCAGGCGCACGACTGTATTTGGTCCGACTTGCGCAAGGCAAAGGCAAAGGCGCAGGCCGCTACGCTACGCCACGCCGCGGCGCTGTCCTGTCGTCGCCGCGCCACGCCACGCGGCTTTCAGCGACCCAGGCTAGCCTAGGCCAGGCCAGCCCGGTGTCAAATCACCACCAAGCGATAGACGATAGCCGGGCGGGGCGGGGCGGGGCGGGCGGGGCGGGGCGGGGCGGAGCCGGCCGGTCGGAGAGGGACCTTGAGCTGGGCATTCTCGGGCTGCACGCCGCGCGGCCCGGCCCCAGCCCCGGCGCGGGGAGTAAAGGCCGTGGGCACTTAAAAAAATATCTTAAGTAATAATATTTCCGCAGTAATTTGTGGTTTACAACTATACAGTTGTAAAGTTACGATCCGTATCGGTAAATTTAAGTAAGCTTAAAGAGTGACAAGTCAATAAACAAGTCATTAAAAAAAATCTTAATTTTACAATTTATATATGTAGCTTTACGACATTTCTCGTGGAAAATTTTTCAGTTACCCCTACAAACATTTTTCGGAATGGCAGGCGGTGGCGCAGGCGCACTGGTAAAACTAAGGCGTGCACGCCCATGATTGTATTCAAGCATACAACTACGTACGCTGTAAGACCTTACGCTCTTTTTGAATCATATACAAGTACGCTCCAAGAAACTTCCCCCATGCATTTACCTGGGAGGAAAGGGGCGCATACGCTCACTGCTTCAAGAAGAGCGTACGGACAGTATGCTTCAAAACAAGGCGCCAATCACCCAGAAAAACGTGTTCTTGATTTTACATGTTCTTCATTTATTCAAATGCAATGCGCTTATTTTAAGAGCGTAAGAGCGCATTGAATTTGAATAAATCAAAAACATTATTGTACTAATATCAAGAACACGCTTTTCTGGGTGTGCTACGCCTTAGTTTTCCCAGTGTGCTTGTTTAATCCGTCCCCAGTCGTGCCCTGCGGTTGGAGTGGATTGAAGGGCGGGGCGCGGTCAGGTACCTGGCGCCTCTGTAAGTCTCCCCGGCCCGGCCCGGCCCGGCCCGGCCCGACGCCTCGCGCTCGCCTGGCGCGGCCCAGTGCGGCGCCCTCGGCCGCAGGCCAGGCCGCAGGACGGCAGGAGCCAGCAGGAGGGGCAGCGTCGCGCCGGCTGGGCCGGCCGGCGTCACCGGCGTCGTGGTCGCCTATATATCTCGAATATCGGTCAGGCGGCGCCCGGCCCACGCCCCTCTCCCTCTCCACCCCGCCGCGCACCCCTAGGCCCCTAGGTCACGAGTCACGACGGACAGCGGCGCGCGAGCGCGTCGGAGTTTTGACTTGAAATGGCTTCGGAGAGAGAGAAAAGCCCGCTGCCCCCGCGCCGCCCCACGCCACCCCTCGCCACCCCGCCCCCGCCCCACCCCTCCCCACCCCGCCCCCGCGCCGCCTCACGCCACCCCGCCCCCACCGCAGGGTCCGTGCGGTCGGTCATTTTGAACAGAGCCGCGGCGGCGGTGCGCCTGCGCCTGCGCCTGGCCGGCCCGGCTCTCCGCACAAGCTGCTTTCCACTCAGCATGGGAAAGTGTCCCGCACCGCACCGCGCTGGGCCGGGCCGGGCCGGGCTGGGGGCCGGGCTAGGACCAGAGAGAAGGACCTTCTCTCTGGCTAGGACCCAGCAGGGACGTCGTCCTCTATCTCCAAACCCGCACCGCCCGGCCCGGCCCGCCACAGAAAACGTGACGGTCATACCGGTGGTGCGGGGCGGGCCGCGGCGGCCGCAGAGTACTCGGGCCTAAGTGGCGCCGCAGGACAGGAACGGGTCCTTGAACCGAGCAGCACCACGTGACCAAATTAGCGACAGATCTCTCTTGCTGCTCCGCACTGGTGGGGCGGGGCGGGGCGGGGCGGGGCGGGGCGGGCCCTCGTGAGCAGGCCACGGCGCACTGACCGACCGGCTTGTCGTTGGAGTATAAATATGATGACCTTTCTGCTGCGCACGACAAGTCACGGTGCGGTGGGGCTTGTTCTGCTCGTTGAGCGATGCAGTTTAAGTCTAGTCTGGCTCTCGAGAGCTTTCAGACAGGTTCACTGGAAAAACAAACGAGACGAGCGTCGCGTCAATGGGTGTGACCATGTTTGGTCACACCACGTAATGCGACCAAAATTTACGTGACACACCATGTGATGCGACGCAAGCTCCAGGGTATACGGCATGACACATAGAAGGTCGCATCACGTGACCAAAACTACGGTCACACTACATGATGTGACCTCTCCTCCAGGGGTCACATATGTTAGTGTGGCGCACGTCACGTTTGTTTTTCCAGTGATGGTCGCGCAGTACGCCACGCCGTCAGGGAGACGCGGGCGGGGCGGGGCGGGGCAGGGCAGGGCAGGGCAGGGCAGGGCAGGGCAGGGCGGGGCAGGACAGGGCGGGGCGGGGCGGGGCGGGGCAGAGCGGGGGGGGGGGGGGGGGGGGGGGGGGGGGCGGGGAGGGGCGGGCTGCTTCATGACATTATTTGCAGTGGCGCCAGGGCCAGGTTCGGCCGCGGCGGCTCGGGCTCGGCATGGCCATGCAAGGCGCGACAAGCCGTTAAGCTCCCCGCGCCCCCGCACCGCACCGCACCGCCAAACGCGTCGCCGACAGCATGCGTTATTCGCAGCAGTGGGCCGCGCCGGGGCCGCCCGACAATTAGTAGAGCTGTTTGCAGGGCGTGGCGGGGCGTGGCGGGGCGTGGCGGGGCGTGGCGGGGCGTGGCACCACCCTCTTGCACAATGGCGCTGCGGGTCGGGGGAGGAGGAGAAGGGAAGGGAGGGCGGTGCGCCGCGCGCGAAAAGGAAGCTTGTTGATGAAGACAAGTCTCCCAACAAGACTCTCCCCCGTGACTCTCACAGCGCTCGCTCTGTCCCCCCCCCCCCCCCTCCCGGGCCCCCCAGCCCGCAGCGGATCGTGCACGGAGATCTCCTCTCTCCTCCACTGCCCGCCACTCCTGCTCCACTCCTCTCATGCTGTCAGCACCAGAATCCTTTTTTTTCCCCGGAATAAGTCCTCTTTATTATCCAATCGAGCGGAGCAGTCAGAGCGCTATCGTGCAGTTTCCGGCAGCCCGGGATATTAGTTTTCGAGCGCTCACATACGGCTCGCTGGTCATCATCGAGATTATTATTAAGATCGCGCTGCGATGGCGGCTCCGAGGCAATCGAACGGAACAGTAGTGAGTGATACAAGCAGGCGCTGCCGCGGGAGCGAGGCGGTGGCGTGGCGTGGCGTGGCGTGAGCGGGTCCTTGACCGACACCGCCTCCGCAACATGTGTTCTGTCACAACAACTGAATGCTGATTAGCGCGAGCAGAGAGAGAGCGAGAGAGCGACAGAGAGAGAGGGAGGGGGAGAGCGAGAGATCGAGATCGAGGGAGCGAGAGAGCGAGAGAGCGAGAGAGCGAGAGAGAGAGAGAGTGAGAGCGAGACAGAGAGCGAGAGAGAGAGAGAGAGAGAGAGAGAGAGAGAGAGAGAGAGAGAGAGAGAGAGAGAGAGAGAGAGAGAGAGAGAGGCGCGGTGTAAATTAGGAGGGAGGCCACGCGCGTCGTGTTCCAAAATCACCACGCAGCCCATTATAAACAGCGCGTTTGATATGGACACCGGCGCTCAATCAACGTCTCTGTTATAGGGCGCGGCGAGCGTGCGTGCGTGCGACCGCGGCACACCACCACACGGACCAACAAATAAAAATTGCATTATTTTTCATTGTCATTGTTATTATTATTATGACTCTCATCACGCGGCGCACGGCGCGCCGAGTCTCGATCGGTGCGCTCATATTCTTCTCTCTCTCTCTCTCTCTCTCTCTCTTTCTCTCTCTCTCTCTCTCTCTCTCTTACTCTTTGCTTGTGTGCATGTCCGTCGCTCTCGCTGCAGAAATGTGAATGCACTTCGGCCTCGATGGGTACTGCAGTGCGCCCGGCGGGGCGCGGCGTCCCTCCTGACCTGTCTAAACATCCCGCCGCGCCCCGCCGCGCCGCGCCCCACCCCGCCCCGCCCCACCGCACCCCGCCCCGCCCCGCCGTGCCCCGCCCCACCGCACCCCGCCCCGCCCCACCGCACCCCGCCCCACCGCGCAACGCCGGCCGCGTAAAAGGAGATGGCAAACAAGACGTAGAGAACGTCGAAGAGGGACTCCTAACCCAACAGTCGGACCAAATAACTCCGACAATCGGACGGCGAACGCAAACACACGCACACACACACACATACCTCATTCCTCAAAGGCTCCGCGCGTCGCGTCGTTACGAGGTTACGTGCAGCCCGTCTGCCCCGCCGCGTTGCGAGCACGTGCACTGCACGTGCACTCACTGCACCATGCTCGGACATTAGTTTTGAATTTGCACGGAACGGTACGGACAACATTGAGAGCGAGGGGTCCGCCCTGGTAATCATGGTGACACCTTGTCCAGTAGTCACTGGTAACCCCATCCCAAACAATTCCTCTTTTCGTTGTTTTGCACGCTGTTTCCATTTTTTCCCCGTTAAAATATGCAAGAAATGACATACATGTCAAAGTTTCTTCAAAAAATTTAATGAGAACTATTGGTTATCACCAAGAGGGCCACAACTCCCCTTTTTGGTGATCACATGATTGCAAAGAAGGCGGGATTGCAGAGGAATTCGATTGGATTCGGGAGATTTCGGAGGGGTTGCGGGAGATTTTAGAGGGATTGCAGATGGATTACGGCACAGTGTGAACACATGATTGCGGGAATTGTGGCCCTCTCGGTTATCACCGGTAATCGTATGTGCGCTCCTGAAGCGAGTGATGGAGCGATTGAGACTAACCGAAATCATCAACCGCGGAACATTTCGTGCCAAATGACTGAACATCAGACGGGCGTATTTGTGGAGCAAAACTCACCGAGCGCCGCCCCGCGCCGCCCCGCCCTCAAACAAAAGCGGCGCAGTGAAGGCTGCCGCGCGCGAGGCAAGAGAATCAAAGCATTCCTCCGCGGCACGCCTCGAGAAGGGGGAGGGGGCGGAAAACGTCACGGACGTGAAAAAAAATATATATCGTGGTTTACGACGGAGCATGTTTTAAAACGCACCACGAATGGAACGGCGAGGGCGGGGCGGGGCGCGTTCAAAGGGTTTTATAACGGTACGGAGATTTTTAAAGGCGTGCGCAAACATTGATGCAGGCCGAATGTCATGTTCTGTGCACAACACCGGAAAAACGTGCTAAGCAACGCCTTTCCTGGGGCGCTAAAATCAAGGGCTAAGTTTTTTGCCTTTCCTGGGGCCCTAAATCTTAGTGCCTTTGCAAAGCACTAAATTTTGTTAGTGCTTTTTAAAGGTAGGATGTAGCACCTTTGTTTTTCCAGTGCAACTACAGTTGTAAAGTTAGTTAATCTTAGTGGAAAAAGTACGCAGCTCGTGCAACAAAGGCAACAAAGGTGCTAAGTCCTACTTTTAAAAGGCACTAGATTTTGTTAGTGCCTTTTAAAGGTAGGACTAAGCACCTTTGTTTTTCCAGTAAAGTTGCACGAGCTGCGTACTTGTTCCACTAAGATCCCTTATACCTCAGGGTATTTGTGCTCACCCAATAGCGTTGAGCCCCTCGGCCAGACCCCGGCGGTGGCCGCGGGGTGGGCTGGGGTGGCGGGCGGCGGGTGTCAACAGTACGCCCAAGCCGCATTCCAGGAGGCGGTGCTGGAGAGCCCTGGAACAGAAAGCGAGAGGTCAGGTCCAGGCGTTGCCCACACACACCTGCAAGAGTGTGACATTTACACAGTGTATGTAGTGTGTGTGTAGTTGGTCGGGGAGCAGAGCTGGACTGGATGGCTGGATGGGTCAATAAACCGACACAGGATGCAGCGGCTCACGGCGGCGCCGCGCCGCGCCGGTCTGAGGCCGAGGTGCCCAAGCACATTACAGGGAGGGTTATACTGCCACTGCACACAAATATACTTTATCGAGCCTCAGCTGACATTTGTAGATCTTGTTCCACTGGGTGAGGTGACCCCCCAAGACGGCCGACGGCCGACGGCCCCCTCAACCTTCCTCAGTTAGACTGTACCGCAGGCCACGAGCGCAGGAGGGTTGCCTACCTGCTCGCCCCGTAAGGCGCCATGGTAGAGCGGACGACACGAAAAAACCTACAGACGTGCATTGTTTAAACCTTGCGAAGAAAAAGTTCGTATTACACACTAAATAGTTTGTAAGTTGCGCAGAATTTGGAAGCGGAAATTGCGAAGTGTTTTTTCGCAACTTACGAACTTATTTAGTTTGTACACGGTAAAAAAAAACCGGCATTGGATGCCATTGGCGTTCTCCATAAGATCCAAAAGTGGGTCTTGAAATACATGAAACTATTTTTACCGTGTAAGGCGGAAAAAGTTCGTAAGCTTGCGAAGCGTTGCGAACTCACTGGAAAAACAAACGTGACGTGTGTCGCGTCAGTTGGTGTGACCATATTTGGTCACCACGTGATGCGACCTAAATTTACGTCACACCATGTGGTGCGACGCAAGCTCCAGGCTATACGTCATTTCACAAAGGAGGTCGCATCACAAACGTGACCAAAACTACGGTCACACCACATGATGCGACCTCTTCAGGGGTCGCACTTGCAAGTGTGACGCACCTCACGTTTGTTTTTCCAGTGCTACTGCATTTTGTTTGTGAAGCATACTTTTTCATCTAAATCCCAAATTTATTTGTAACGTCTGTCCGCAAGGTTTTAACAGAGTGAACAGCGCCCAGTGGGGAGGAGGTGGAGGGGCACTGAGTCGGATGAGCTCGTGGCCCCGTGGTCCGGCCCGGCCCGGCCCGACCCGACCTGGTACACGAGATTCTTTACGAGATTCTTTCGAGACAATGTCCCGGCGGGTCCCGCCCGGGGAGTCTGTTACTTCCGCCTTCCACCCACACGCACGCGCGCGCGCGCCCCGCCCCGCAGGGCCACAATTGAAATAAATAAACAGGTAAAGGGGTCCGTCGGGACGCAAGTGTGATTCATGTGAACGGGCCCTGGCCGGCCATCCGGCCGCGCGCCGCGCCGCAGCGAGCGTTGCGTGGCGGGGCGGGGCGGGGCGGGGTGGGGTGAGGTGGGGTGGGGTAGAGCGGGGTGGGGCGGGGCGGGGCGGGGCGGGGGCAGGTCTGTGGTGCGCCCTCGCCTGGTGAGCCCGCCGCCCGCCCTGCACTGTGACGGTGAGCGAGCAGGACACGGGTGATCCTGGTGAGGCGCCGCCGCGGCCGAGTCGCGGAACACCGCGTACTATAAACACTGCGCCGAGAGTGCGGGCGGGGCGGGGCGGGGCGGGGCAGGGCAGGGCGGGTCGGGGCGGGGCAGGGCCGGGCAGGGCAGGGCGGGGGGGGGGCGGGGCGGGGCGGGGCGGGGCGGGACATTAGCATTCCATGGCAGATCAAATCGAGCCAAGCGGCTCACCGGCGGGAGGAGAGGGGAGGGGAGGACCTGGGCGCGGCACGGCACGGCGCCGCCGCCACCACCAGCAAGAGGTAGGGGGAGAAGATGATTACATTTTCCCATAACTCTCGCGTCAAGAGGCAAGGAGGGAGGGGAGGAGGGGAGGAGGAGAGGGAGGAGGAGGAGGAGGAGGAGGAGGAGGAGGAGGAGGAGGAGGAGGAGGAGGAGGAGGAGGAGGAGGAGGAGGAGGAGGAGGAGGAGGAGGAGGAGGAGGTCCACGCCCGCCGCGACGCCACGGCCACGGCCACGCCCCGGGCCGCGCGCACAGACCACCCTGCTGCACAGGGCTCATTACCGCATCGTTGTCACGGCGACCGTCTCACTAGAGACGGTGTGAAGAGGCCGCCACGGCAAACACGGAGAGCGGGAGGGAGGGAGGGAGGGAGGGAGGGAGGGAGGGAGGGAGGGAGGAGGGAGGAAGAGAGGGGAGAGAGAGAGAGAGAGAGAGAGAGAGAGAGAGAGAGAGAGAGAGAGAGAGAGAGAGAGAGAGAGAGAGAGAGACAGAGAGAGAGACAGAGAGAGAGAGACAGAGAGAGAGAGAGACGTGCGCGCCGTGTCCCCGTGTGGGCCGCGGGAGGCCGGTCGGAATGCAGCTGGACTGGCCGGGCCGGGCCGGGCCGGGGCTGAGCCGAGGCTGAGCCGGGCTGAGCCCGCTGAGCCCCGCACTGTCACACACTGTTAAAAACAATGCACACGTCACGCCCACGGCGCAATTACAGTGGGAGCAGCCGGCTCAGGACCAATCAGCGAGCGGCCGGACGTCAGCCTCAGGAGGGAGAAGGAGGAGGCGGCGGAGATCAGCACAGCGACACGGCCCGACGGGCAGGCGTGGATTTATAGGAGGGCGATGAGGCGATACACCCCCACTTTTGCGGACTGAGTGCCGCCTGAAAGGTAGGCAATATGAGGTGAAAACTCCTGCATGTATTCATACCTATAGGCAACCCACAGCACATCACCCCACCCGCCAGCCGGACTTAAAACCGCGCCCGCCAATGGATGGAGCCGATGTGGCCTTCCCTCTCACTCTCACCTGACACCTGCTGGGCCCATGGAGGGAGAGAGAGAGAGAGCGAAAAGGAGAGAGAGACAGAGAGAGACAGAGAGGGGGGAGGCGCCGCAGGACACGGCTGTGCAAGTCGCTCCGGACAGGAAAGGGAGGGGAGGAATTAAAAAAATAAAACAACAGGAGCATGAGGAAGAAGGAACGAGGAGGAAGGTGATTAGAAAGGAAAAGGGGAAGGTCAAATATTAGCTGGGCTTACAGGCGCGGGGCGGGGCGGGGCGGGCCCGCGAGAGGTTCCCACGGAACAGGTGTAACCACTTCATCAGGCGGGTCGGGTCCCAGTCGCCCCGCCGCGCCCCGCCCCGCCCCGCCCCGCCCCGCCCCGCCCCGCCCCGCCGCGCCCCGGGGAGCACTCGCACTGCGCAGTCTGCGTGCCAGGTGCCAGGACGTGAGTGTGAGTGGTCCTCGCCCCGCAGGCCGCCTGCGTTCGTCCTTATGCGAAGGCACGCCCGGCGCGCGGGACGGGGCGGGGCGGGGCGGGGCGGGGCGGGGCGGGGCGGGGCGACCTCAACGCTGGGCTCGGGCTCGGAGACCATTCCGCGAGTTGTCTCGCCCGCCACGACCCGCCCCACCCGGCTCCGCCCGGCGCGGCGGCTCGGGTGCTGGTGGGTTGAAAGCAACGCATATATAACTCGGGCGCGACGCGGCGCGGTGCGGTCATGAAACTCGCTGCAACGCCCAATGGGCCGCGACGAACCCGCCACGCCCCGCCCCGCCCCGCCCCGCCCCGCCACACCCCGTCCCGCCGCGCCCCGCCCACACGCTGCGCTCCTTTCCATTCAGGGCGCCGGCCCGGCCCGGCCCGCGCGCACCGCGTCGCTCGGAACGCGGAAAATACGAAAATGCCACCGGGACTTACGTGTCGTGTCCAACACGCCGTGGAAGCGGCCTGATTATTCTGCGGCCGAAGAGAATGTCCCCGCCCCACCCCGCTGCAAGCGGCTCAAAAAATACAAATCAATGATTTTTTTTTCCACGACCGATACGTATATGGCAGGTGGCTGAAAAACCCCGCGCACTTTCGTAGTTATACTGTACCGCGCGCTTGCGTTCGGGCGGGTTGCATACTCACACGGGGCCGTAAGCCGCCTCTCAGTGAGCGACGATAGGCAAGCCCGCCCGCACGCCTGCATGCGCACTCTTAACTTCTTACAAAGAAAATTCTTGTATTACAAAGAATTCTGTGCAACCGTAAACCAAAGCCAAATTTTCTTTGTAATACAAAGAAAAATCTTTGTAATACAAAGCAAAAATTTTTGTAATACAAGAACATTTTCCGTATATTAGGTTGCACAGAATTCTTTGTACTATACGAAAAAATTCTTTGTAAGAAGTTAAAGAGTGCGGTACACAACAACTAGGCCTAGGAAAGTGCGCGGCGTTTTTCAGCCACCTAGTATCGCGCCTGGTGTAGGAAGTTTTCCAGAGTCTGCTGCAGCGCGCTGTTACGGGGGTTAAGGTGCGCTGGCGGGGCGGGGCGGGGCGGGGCGGGCAGCGCTGCGGTCGCGCAGACCATCAGCCCGAGAGCACATGTGCAGAACCCTATCAGCCCGAGGCACTGCCCCTCATGTATGACACGGCGAAGTATAACGTCTCGGTAAACCGCAGCCGTCCCGTCCCGTCCCGTCCCGAACGGGCAGGACTGTCCGCCTCTCTCGCACGCACACGCGCACCGGTCCCGGGGCCCGGCAGCCCGCACGGCAGTGCGAGCAGGACGGGAGATAGACTCGCGCGAACGCGGCCGCGGGGCGGACTGTAATGAAATGCGTGACAGCCACTGTGAGGGACGGGAGCAACACAATAATATTGTTACAGGCAGAAAACCCAGATATGTTTTTATATTATTATTTTTATTTGCACGGTCATCGCTGAGGTGCTTATCCTCCGCCCTCTCTCCCCTGCGCTCTGCTGAAATGCCATCCATGATATCCCCATCAGTCAGGATGACGGCCAGGCCAACGTAGCCACTCCCTTTCTTACCTCCTCCCCTCTCTCTCTCTCCCTCTTTATATCGCCCCTTCCCCCTCTCTTCCCTTCTCTCTCTGTTTCACCTATTCCTCTCCTTCTCCCCCCTTTTGTCGCAAAGAATGGCGCCATCGGATGGAAAAAACGGCAGGAGGACGCGGAGATGGACGAGCGAAGCAGAGCCAAGCAGACGCGACGCAACGCCGCGCGCGGTCCAGCGGGGCAGCTGGGCTGGGCCGGGCGGCTTATTTTGAGAAGCTCATCGAGTTCGGCACCTACATCTGCCCGCTTCACTAAGTTCGGCCCCTTTCACTCCCAATTTCAAGGGTTAGGTTAAATTAGGGTAGGCTAACCTAACCTAGCCCAACCTAGCCTAATCGAACCTAAAGTAACCTAACCTAAAGCTTGAATTTCGGGGCTTTCTGGCGGTTGGGTGCCGAACTCGATGAGCTTCTTAAAATAAGCGGCCGGGCGGGGCCGCAGGCATCACCGGCATCCTAATTCCGATCCGAATCCCAATCGAAGCACCGCGCCGCGCAGCAGCAGGCCGGCCCGCGGCCGCCTTTGCCTCTCCGATGGGAAAAACATTTTCGCATTCCTAAACATCCCTGCGCGCCGCAGCGGCAGACAGTGCAGTGCAGGGCAGAAGGTCCAGACCAAATGAGGCGACTATTTTTATTCCTTCGATTGTTACGGTCACACAACGACGACGGCACAGCACATCAGAGGCAAGAGCGAAAAACAATTCATCAAAAGCATTTTCGCAAGGCAGTGTGAAAAGCCCTTGGAGCAGACGCGAACGAAAAGAAAATATATTGCGGCAACAACAACAGCGGGCTGTGCCGTGCGGCCGTCAGGCGGCAGAGTAGAGCGTATAGCCGGCCCGGCCCGGCCCGTCCAGCGGCTCCGCTCGCTCCAGCTCCAGCCGCTGGAGGTGATGACCAGGTACAATAGCCGAGGCCCCGCTCGGTACGGCTGAGGCGCGGCGGGGCGCGGCGGGGCGCGGCGGGGCGCGGTGGGGCGCGGCGCCCGCGAGCTTCCACGCCGTCGTGGGTCATCGACATATGACTTGCCCCTCGAAAAGCTCAAGGCCGCAGCTCTCACACACTCGCCGCGTCTCTCTCTCTCTCTCTCTCTCTCTCTCTCAGAGCCAGGCCCGGCCGGTATGCAACATCCTTTCGAATGGTCCCATACATCAGCGCGCCGCGTACGTCAGCCTGCCACAACAACGTCATCCCGCCCCGCCCCGCCCCGCCCCGCCCCGCCCCGCCGGCCCGGCCGCCTCACTCGCACCGCTCGCCAACTTTATGATATGTACGCAGCACGGCGTGCGGGGCGCGCTATTCTCCAGGTCGCGTATTCTTAGTGCAGGGGCGATTGCCCCCCTCCCCCCCCCCCCCTGTCAGGTTCTAGTTAAAGAGGGTCATAGGCCTATGACCCTCTTTAGTTCTAGTGGACCGCCTGAAAGGCAGGCAACTTGGGCTACAAAACCTCTGTACGTAGGCACCCCCCCCTCCCCCCCTCCCCGTCTATAGGACCTTAAACCGCGCCTGACTTTCGTTTTTAATTCGGCATTACTTTGCTTTTCGGTCGGCCCCGCAGAATGTGCCCCGGAGTTCTCGATCCGCCTTGAGGCGCTCGCCGATATTTGCAGAGAATTCCGCTGCTGTGCCGAGATCGATGTCCGTCCCGTCCGCCCCGTCTGCGCCGGACCGGACCGGAGCGGAGCGCGCTCGACGGGTTTGCCTCTCTCCTTTCCCTCCCGGCAACGATAAAGCGTCTTCGGAATAAATGAGAAAGTGGAAACGTATCCTAGACGAAGGTTTTCATTACCCAATAATAATAATAATCGCTGAGTCAGATTTAAAGAACAGTCCTAAATATGCTGCAAACGGAGCGTTTTCTGCGCCGCGCTCCCGATATGTGTCGTTCCGACGACTGAGTGCCTTACTGTGTCGCTGAGAGGCGGGGCGGGGCGGGGCGGGGCGGGGCGGGGCGGGGCGGGGCGGGGCGGGGCGGGGCGGGGCGGGGCGGGGCGGGGCGGAGCGACAGGCTGGAGGAGCGCGCGCGGCGCCGGCACGCCTTTTCGTTTTCACCGACGAACGCCTCTCAAAACGCCAGGTGAAAAACTAGCCCCGTCCCCGCGCCTTGTACGGCGGGCAGATTTCTGGACGAATAATAACGATTGAAATGGAACGCCATCAATATGCGCCATCGCGAAATTTGTCATCCTCCTGCCTCCCGGATCCGATTGGCGATCGGCCGGGGCCGCGGCTCCGCTGCGGGGATTAATACCGGATAATACCGCGAGTAAATCAATATCCCGATAAAGTGGGACACCTGCAGCTGCGAGACACACCTGGGCGGCCGGACAGCTGGAGAACTGCATTCATCATTCGGCGAGAAGGGCCGGGGAGGGGAGGGCGGGCCGGGGCCAGGCCGGGCCGGGCCAATTTAGCCCGCAAGGCTATGCACTCTCAGAAAAAATGACAGTAAATGCAAACCGGATGGCCAATAAATTTTTGCACAGTCTTGGCCGTATTTATTTTTACGGTCAGACCGTAATTAAATTTTACAGACCTGACCGTATATTTATTTACAGTAAGCACAGTATTGCAAAATACGGTCAAACTGTATGTCAATTTACGATCTGGTCTGTCACAGTCTGGACCGTATTTGAGCGTACAGTTCGGACTGTATTGAAATGTACTCAATTTCAACTAAATCCTTCTCCGGTACAGCCTTATTGCCAACTCCATGGTCCAGGCAGTAACTGGCTAGACTGTAAAACTCAGTACAGTCCAACCGTATTTTTAAATACAGTCCGAACTGTAACAGGACAGACCGTATAAAAGTAAATACGGTCTGGACTGTATTTTGCAATACAGTCCTGACTGTAAAAGTAAATACAGTCCGAACCGTAAAAAAAGGTGCATTACGACCGTAAAATATATTACGGTAAGGATTGTGAGGCCACTTTATCTGACTACAGGATTTCTAACAGTGATGGAAGCGGGCCGGGAAAGAGTTAAAAAATTGAGAATTAAAAAAAGAGAGATAAAATTTTGATGGAACAATACGGAACAAGATCAGAGCTACCGGAATCATGACTCCGATTAAGCAGAACAGTTCTGGACGCCAGTGCTTTCTTTCCCGGGGATGACGTGAGGAAGACCGTCTTCTTGCTACTCTAAATGGGAAAGGACAATATTGCATCCAGCCTATAGTTGTGCCTTTGTGCACACCTTAAGTAGATTCAAATTTGTCTCGAATCTAGGGACAAAATAGGCCATTTTGTCCCTAGATTGGAGACAAATTTGAATCTACTCAGAATGTGCACAAAGGCACACTGTTAAAGTTCTGCGAAGTATTTGCTTCGCAGGGCTACAAAGAATTCTCACTCTTCGTAAACTGCAAAGCATTTGCTTCGTAACTTACAAAGAAAACAGATACTTTGTAGGCTGCAAAGAATTTCTTTGCAGTCTGCGAAGCACGAGCTTTGTAGCCTACGAAGTATCCTTTTTTCTTTGTAAGTTACGAAGCAAATGCTTTGCAGTTTACGAAGAGTGAGAATACTTCGCAGAACTTTAACAGTGCACAACTAGGCTGGATGCAATATTGTCCTTTCCCATTTAGAGTGAGATCTCAGGTGCTTATCCTGCAGCCTTCAGGCTTCGCTCCAGGTCTCTCCAGTCCTTCCCTCCCAGCCCCGCCCCGCCCCGCCCCACCCCGCCCCGTCCATCAGGAGCGGTGTGACATCACCGCAGGAGCCAAATCCGCCCAGACCTCGAGTTTCCTCCAGAAAATACGCGGCGCAGCAGAGTTCGGCAATCCCGCGCGATAACGGGGCCTGCCCCACCACACCTCCCTTCCCCCCCTCCCCCTCCGCCCCTCTGCGCCCCGCGGGCGTCGTGGCGTGGCCGAGCGTGGCGCGACGCGTCCCTTTTTTGTCACGTCGTCGCGGCGCCACCGCGACTCCACGCCACGCCTCGCCACGCCACGCCTCGCCACGCCACGCCACGCCTCGCCACGCCTCGCCACGCCACGCCTCGCCACGCTCCGACACGGTTGGTCGGACACCATCAAGCAGCAATATGCAAAACGTTAGTGCAAACCTTTTTCGGTGGACGAGAAGGTATCCCCCTCTCCCTCCCCCCCCCCCCCTCTCTCCCTCTCTTTCTCAAGTCTCCTGGGCACGCCGTGCTGTGGCTGCGGGGGCGGCGCAGCGCTGCGGGACACCGGCCCGCCCCTGCCGCGGCCCCCCGGTGTCAATGGCAGCTCTGTCACGCACCCGAGAGCACACACACACACACACACACACACCACCGAGGTGCGTTGTCCTGTCCTGGAGCCCCATAGCCTGCCCCGCCCCGCCCGGCAGACTGACTGACATCTAATATCCTGCTGGAGAAACGCTTAGGAAACGCCCCTATGTTCTTTCTCCAGGTTGCTTAAGTTTCCCGCACGTGTATGCGCGATATCATCAGTATTTGCAAATGTGGGGCATTTTTGTCTTAATAGGGCAATAAGCTAAAAATGTTAGGTAAAATTCTACCTCCCCCGTCCCCCCCCCCCCCCCCCCCCCAAAAAAAAAAAAAAAAAAAAAACAGCGGTGGCTGCTGCAATACGCGCATTTGCGGGTATAAAACATAATTAGCATTAATAATTTTTGGTCCGCAATTGCAATGTATTTCATTCACAATTCCAAGAAAATCGTTCGCACACTCTAAAAACGAATTTCGAAGAGTCAAAACCCCGTTTGAATTTAGGATGAGGTCGAAAATCAGTCTTGAATGAAACCGAACTCTTGACGAATCACTTTACAAACGACATAATTGGAAACTAACTACTGCGTTTCGGAATGTGCTGGGCACAATTCAAATACCGAGAGAAACGTTCGTTTTTCGGCTCTTCCAGAAATCGCAAAACCGTCGCTAAGTGGCGGATTCTAAACTAGCTGTGGATCGAATTTCGCAGCTGAATAGGAATCGCTTTTCAATCCGCACCGATAGCCTCGAAAACCGTCGATTAGCGGGGCCGGATTTGTTCAAAGCTATTTTTCGACGTTAGTCGAGGTTGAAATTCAACTTTCCTTTTTACAGTGTGCAATTGGTACGAAATTACAAAGCAGTCCCAACGGTTCGCAAGGTTTCTCAGTGAGACTTTCATAAAGCATTTTTGGAAGAGTGAGACAAGACACCTCCGAACGCAGTCGCGGGGAGGTGTGGTCCAACGCGACGCTCCACGCGTTACGCCCTCGACTGTGACGCGCCGTATACACAGTCAGAAAAAAAAACATCCAGAAAATCATTCTTTAACCTTAGAGGCAAACTGTTGGATATGAATAATTGTATACAGTTTTTTACAAACGCCGTGAGGTGAGGAGCCCCGGGCCGCCCCGTCCCGCCCCGCGCCAACCACTCTCACTGCCCACACGATTCCCACGGCGGTGGGAAGAATCGTAGACTCATCATCGTTTTCATCGTACTTCGATATGAAAAAGAAGGGCGAAAGGCACACAACAGGAGGAGCGAGTGCACGTGTGTATGTATGTATGTATGTTGAATGTGTGAGTGTGGGCGATTGTGTGTGTGTGTGTGTGTGCGAGCGCTACCACGAAGGGCAGACGTGAAAGTGGGGCTGTTCTAAGTACCCGCTCGGAGGCCCTTCACCAACACCCACGGAGCAAGGCGAGCAGGAGGGCCTCTCTCAGGACAGGAGTGTCCTGGCCAGAGCACACACACAAACGCAAATAACAGTTTTTACGCATGCTGCTCATATTTTCTGTTAAAACTTTTCCAACCTTTCCTTGCGGCATAATTGAATTAAATGATTTATTCTTGAGCGTGCCTGTATTTGGCAACAAGGAGATTTACAATGCAGAGCAGATACTGGCCAAATTGTTTTCGGGTCTCGCTGGCGGCGGGGTGGGCTGGCGCAGCGCGGCGAGGCGAGGCGCGGCGCGCGTGGGAATGGGCGGGGCGGGCCGGAGCGGGGCGGGGCGGGCCGGGGTGGGGCGGGGCGGGGCGGGGGAGACTCAAGGTAAAGGCTCCGGGGCTTAAGCCGAGTACGCACTCTGCTGAGAAAAGACCGAAATATTCTGCGGCAATCACTACAGCTCCCATGCTCCGAATAACCAAGTCTCGCAAAGAATATTTCGATAGTCGTCCGGGCCATGTTACGCATTCGCTAATGAGGGTTTTAATGTGCATGTGACAATTCGCTGTAGCCTGCAATAATCAGCGACATTAAATACTATGTTTCTGCTCTTAAAATTTGGATGTCAAAAGTGCGCGACGCCATTTTGGGGGGGTCACAACGTGTAATTTTGACGCCGATCCTGGGCCCGGCCCAGCCAGGACCCGGCCGGCCGGAGCAGGGAGACGGGTCCAGCCCAGACGCTTAGGCCCCACGGAGCGAGGGGGAGGGGAGGGAGGGGAGGGGAGGGGGGGGGAGGGGAGGGGAGGGGAGCGGAGGGGAGGGGAGGAGGGTCCTCAGGGCCGCGCTTCATGCTCACTCGCTGCTCGCAAATAACCCCAAATTACGTTGTATAAAACAAACCACGAGTCGTTGAGGTCGGAGGAGAAGAGGGGAGGAGAGGAGGGAGAGGGCGCGGCCGGGACCAGGGCGGTCAGGAGGAGAGCAGACAGCACCGAGGATGAACAGCGAACTGTAATGAATGGAGAGGGGAGGGGAGGGGAGAGGAGGGAGGGGGGAGGGGGGCAGGGGGGAGGAGGGGGGAGGGGGAGGAGGGGGGACGGGGGAGGGAGGGGGGGCAGGGCAGATCTGCGCGCTCGGCTCGGGACGGCTCTGGAGCAGCCATTGATTTATATCGGCCTCCTTTCATCGCCGCCCTCCCTCACTCAAGTGTAGTACAGCACTACTGTATAAAGCGTGGGACCCATTGCGTCCTGCAGTATTAAAGTGTGAGAGACCCATCGAGTGTATGAGTAGGACACCCTGGTGTAAATCTATATCATCGAAGTCACGTTTTGCTCGGGCGCACGCCGCAAAAACGAAATTTGAAAAAGTCACCAGGAAAACGTCAAAAGAACGCGCGATTGTAGACGCCTCTCAGCCGCGCGGCGTGCCGTGACGTCACACTGGAAAAACAAAGGTGCTAAGTCCTACCTTTCCAGGGGTGCTAAACCCGTTTTAGGGGTGCTAAAGGTTAAATTTTCAGTTTTTTATAAATATTTTCTGTGTGAGCAAACCAATCACATTTTAGACCACATTATCGAATTCCTCGCAAAATTCCGCGTCAAACGAGCCTACATGTGATGGGGTTCTGATAAGCGGTCAGCAAATGAAAAGCAAGTAAAAAAGTACAAAAATTGCAATCAATTTATGCCATTTTTGAACAGAACCCCATCACATGTAGGCTCGTTCGACGCGGAATTTTGCGTAGAGTACGAATATAGGTCTTCGAATGTAATTGTATTCCATAGTAAGGAAATATTTCGAAAAAACATAAACTGTAGTGCCTTTGGAACTTTAGTGCCTTTTAAAGGTAGGACTTAGCACCTTTGTTTTTCTAGTGCACGTGACGGCGGCAGTGTTTGAACCGCCACAAGCACCCCTGTCAATGGAAAAGAAACGTGATACATGTGCGTCACGTCACTTGGTGTGACCAGTTTGGGTCGCACCTCGTACGATTTGACCAAAATTTACGTTACACCACACGGTAAAACCGATTCCTTGGACTTAAAGGACGCGTTTTTACCGTGCAGGTGATGCGACGCCAGCTCCAAAGGTATACGGCATACGGCATTACACAAAGGAGGTCGCATCACAAACGTGACCAAAACTACGGCCACACACCACATGATGCGACCTCCCCAGGCGCGTCACACTTGCAAGTGCGACGCAAGTCACATTAGTTTTTTCTCCAGTGATTGTCTTTCCGGTGTAGGCGTGGTCTTTAGACGTGAACGTATATCCGCCTCTCGCAGTGAGCGCGGGGCGGGGTGCGGTGTCCTCGCCCCGGGCCGGGCCGGGCAGGACACTTTCGTGTCGGCTCGGCTCGTGAAACGGGAGCCGACGGAGAGTATCGCACGCACGCCAGCGGCCCTGCCCGGCCCGGCCCGGCCCGGCGGCCCAGTGGTGCGATACCTCCCTGTGGCCGGGAGAGGTTCTCCTTCTCGTCAGGATTTGGGCTGCGCAATAGAGCATGCGAGCGAGAGGCCCCTCCCGCCCCTCCCGCTCCCTCTGCTCGGCACGCACGCACGCCTGCTGCCGGCCAGGATGGCAGCGGATAAGCCTGTAATCAGCGGGGGGAGCAGCACGCCGCGCCGTGAGCCAAGCACCGGACAAATTATCTGTTATTTTTTGTATTAACGACTAGCTGAGTTTTATATAAGGAGAATCCGTTAAAATTAGAACCGATTTAGCGGGCTGCTCCATCGCGCGCGGTCACGCCACACAGCGGGCCGAGCCGTCCGGCGCGGTGGCGGCCTAGGAGCCACGCACTGTAGGAGCCTGGCGAACGATGGTGGCTGATTTGTAATTGCGAACTCTTTTCTTTGAATTGCGAAGAAAATTCCTCCGCAATTGCAAACAAAATTTCTTTGTAAGCTTACAAAGCATTGTGAAAAATATATTTGTAGATTGATGAGAAATTTTCTAAATTACGATTTACGAAATATGTTGTAAATTTACGAAGGACCTTTTTTGCTCATGAATGAATTTCAAGCTGATGTGTAGCGCTTGTAATTTTACAACTGCACTTCGTGGAAAATTTTCCCGCAAGCCTACATTTATTTTTCACAGCGAGCAGTCAAATCCTCCGCAAGGATTTTTCGCGAAAGCCTACATATATTTTTCACAGTGAGCCGTCAAATCCTTCGCAAGGATTTATCAGTGCGAGGTAGTGTTGTTTTTTGGTGCTTTAATACACCCTAAACCCTTATACATTTTGTTGTGCATAATTATGTACAAATTGTGCATAACTATGCACAAATTGTACATAGTTATGCAGGAAATTGTGCATACTCTTATGGTTGCTTAAAATCCTGCATGTTTATGCACAATAAAATGCATAAGGATTTAGTGTGTAGACCACTCTGTTTCTATTTTTAAGTCGTCGCTCCTGTCCCTTATAACGCTTCGGATGGCGCGGCGCCGTTCCTTTTTCGATTGATTTTGCTTTTTTTTTCCCCCTGAATTCGACTGTAATGGGAGGTAATAATGATGTTACTTTCTCTGCAATTGCGCGTGCCGGGCCGGGCGGTGGCGCGCACTCGCACTGCGCCGCGGCGCTGCGCTGCGCTGCGCCTGTGTGAAAAGACGACGCCTCTTCACTTTCATCCCGCGCCTTGTTCTCTGATGATGCGTTTGTGTAGTTTGCTCCGCGGATCATTCTCACGGGGGCAGGGCAGGCGGGGCACACGCGCACACGCGCACACGCGCACACGAGCACACGCGCACACGAGCACACGAGCACACGAGCACACGCGCACACGAGCACACGAGCACACGCGCACACGAGCACACGAGCACTCAGACACACGGCAGGCACTGCGGCACGAGAAAGGAAAGTCCGCGCCGCGCTGCGGTAACTGGCCCACTCAAAGGTAACGACTGCGCTGGCCTGCGGAGAGGCAATGGACACGCTTGGACAGGCAGGCAGGGGCAGGGGTCGGGTAGGCAACACGGCGACACGCTTGTGCTGCCCAGCGGCGGGTGAGGCAAGTGTTGCCAGAGGCAGAAGATCGTACACCGTGTCGTCGTGCGCACGCACCTGTGTGAGGCAGCCGGGTATCTCCGCCTGCTAAGTAAGCAAAATGGAGAGTTTGCCTTGTAGGCATGCGGACGGAGATACCCGTCTGCCTCACACAGGTGGGTGCGTACGACGATCTTTTGCCTACTTATCTGGCAAGACTGGATTAGGCTATGAACACGGAGCGTACATGAGAGAGGCGGGCGCCCTTCACTGTTAAATTTTAAGTCGTCACATTACGACAAAGTCAGTGCTAAATTTTACTTTTGAAAGGTTCGTCACATGACAAATGGTTCATCACGGTGTGACGAAAGATTCATGTCATGTGACGAAAAATTCATGTCAAGTGACGAAAGATTCACGTAATGTGACGAAAAATTCATGTCAAGTGACGAAATGTATGTCATGTGACGACTGTTTCATCACAGTGCTTGTGACGAAATATTCGTAGCAATATTTATTGTCACATGACAATTCGGTTTAACAGTGTTCTCGCAGGCCGCGTGGTGGGCACCACGCGGCCAAGGTGCACGCGGCGGGACGCTGGTGCGCAGGGGCGTGGTAGGCAATACGGCAGTACGTCGGTGTGTTGCGGGTCAGGCTATGCGCACGGGGCGCAGTGGGCAGTGGGCGACAAGGCAACACGCCGGCGTGCGGCGCACAGCGTGGGACCCGCCCCGCAGCCAGCGCTGCCCGCAGCCGACTTATTCCGAGGATCGCTCTTCTTGTTAGCACCCTCCTTGTCGCACCCATGGCGGTGCCCTATGCGGGACATGGAAGTGTCCTATGAGTGCGACAAGGACAGAGGTATGAGAGCGATCTTCGGAATAAGTCGGCTTCCCACCCGGCCGCGGCCCTTCGGCCAGGTGCCAGACGAGGGCGTTATAAGAAAGAAGAGGACGAAGAGGAAGAGCGGCAGGAGGAGAAAAAGCTGGAGCCGGAGAGATGCGCGCCGCGCCGCGCGGGGCTGAGGCTGGCGAGGTGCTGAGCGCCGAGCTGAGCGCCGCGCCGCTCGCGGTGCATTCCAGCGCGCTGCGAGGGGGGGGGAGGGGAGGGGGGAGGGGGCAGGCGGCCCAGTCTAGCCCAGCGCAGTCCGCGAGGGCCGCGGGGCCGGGCCGGTGCGGTGTCTAGTATGTGGGACACTGAGCAGCGCACCGAGACCGAGGATGAGATGAGTAGCGCGAAGTAAGTGCGCCTAGCTGAGCCGAGCCGGGCCCAGCCGAGCCGAGCCGAGCCGGGCCCAGCCGAGCCGAGCCGAGCCCGACAAAAAGGGCTCCGCATGGGTGAGGCTAAACGCGGCCGGTCGCGGCCGTGCTAAAGCAGGACATGATCGTCCCTATAGTGGCCCGCGCGTGACGTCTGACCAAAAGGGGACAAAGATCTGTGGCGGTTTAAGCGTCCCGAGAGAAAAGGGGAGGTGGGGGGGACACCTGAATTTTTCGCGGGTGGCCCAGGCACGATTTAAAGGGGGCGGGGGGCGATCGCCCCTCTGTCGGGCTCTAGTGGACCGCCTGAAAGGTAGGCAACTTGGGCTACAAAACCCCTGTCTGTAGGCACCCCCCCCCCCCCCCCCGGGTCTACGGGACCTTAAACCGCGCCTGGGGTGGCCTGCCGCGTTCAGGGGCATTTCTTAGAAAACGGCGTACGGGCTTATAAGAAAAATGTAGAAGTCGTTAGGCCGCGTGTCTCGCCACGCGCCTCGCTCAAGTTTTTCGCTAGCGCTTTAGTTCTGCTTAAACTTGGCGGTCTGTTTTCGAGTCCAGGCTAACCCGCTTCCTTCCGCTCCAGGCGAGCTTATAGTCAATTTCTATCATTCACTAACGTCCTCGATGCTCGATACAGTGAAGTAATCGAATCAACTTTCAATTCACAAGCACGTACAATGATGCTGGACTAAATAAAAAGAAAAGAGCTGCTTCTCACGCAGCGCACACCCCTTCATGACTTCAGCGAAGAGACTCAAACAATCTTTTGAATTGTTGCGACCGTTGGCCAGTACGACGCAGTCAGCTGTCCAACAGTCGACAGTCAAATAGGCCGATATGATGCTTTCAAAACACATTAAGGAGCGGGTGTGCCCTGCATATAACGCGGATCTTTCGGCACTTAATGCCCTTAAGCTCGCCTTCCAGAGACTTTATCAATATTTTGAAGTTTGCAGCATTTTTCTTTGCCCTGGCGGTCGGCGCAGGGCGCAGCGCAGGGCCGGTAGGGGTGGTATGGGGGAGGGGAGGGAGGTAACGGACGGGGAGTTTTTAACCGTCTCGAGACGCGCGAGGTTTGGGTTTGTCAAGCACGATCATTTCAAACATACCTAGGTCGCCTCCACGGCAGATGCTTGCTGGGTGCGTTATCACAAAAATTCCGAATAGCTGAAGAAAAGGGGCACTTGATGAGCTTCACCTCATGCCGCTGAAGCAATTTATCCAATTAGTCACACGGGCACTGCATTCACTTGTCTCGTTGAACACGCACACACACACACACACTCACGTTCACACGCAATAAAACACACGACACTGAAACGCGCTCGCCGATCAAAATGTTCACGTCGTGTACATGGAGTGGATTCAAACGGCGCGCGGGTCCATCCGGGCGGTCCGCCGGTACGGGGCGGAGCGGAGCGCGGCGCGAGGCGGGGCGGCCGTGTGCTCGCCGAGCGGACGAGCGCGGCACTGACGGAGGTACGAGACGAGGCGAGCGGCTGCGCGCGTCCCGCCCCGCCCCGCCCCGCCCCGCCCCGCCCCGCTCCCGCCTCCGCCCGCACCGGCCGCCGGCCGGGCCGCTGCCGCTGGGCTGGCTGGACCTGGACCTGGACGACCTGGACCTGGACCCAGGGACTTCCACCGTGCTGCCCCGCCCTGCCCTGCCCTGCCCCATCAGTAGTTGCTGCTGCTGCTCACCTTCCGACAACTAACTTACTCGCATAACAAATGAAAAATGAGAGCAGACATCGGCCGGCTGAAAAGGCAGGGAACCCCGCGAAGTGTAAACTCCCGATCTTAACGCAGCATTGGTAAATTGTCGGTCTATATGAGTAATTGACGGGCACATCCAAACCTCTTGCTCAATTTCATATCTAGGGGTCATTTCTCCCTTTATGACCCTATAAAACAAAAGCCAAGTATTTTTCATCATTTGCAAGATGTCGTTTAAGGGGTAACTCGACGAGTTGCGGCCCCGTGGACCAAAATTTCGTCCGTTTGGCCGTATCTTGCACCGTTTGACTGTTTTCCCGAAAACGCCACCCAACATGCTCTTTTACGAGTTTTCGCTAAAATTTGAGGCCAAACGCCAAACCTTGACAATACTCCAGAGATTACTTGGATACCTGGATAGTAACTCGGAACTAACGAAGAGAGGGCTTATGACTATGGCTTGAATTGATAGGTGAAATTATCTCTTCGGTTGGCTTGGGCCCTATGGCCAGGTTCTGCTGCCCCGTTCTCACCACTAAATTAGCATGTTAGGGGCCGTGCTCATACCACGTGACCGATTTTGGGGGAGGTGAGGGGGGGGGTCAGTAATGGACTGTGATCGGTCACGGGAGGCGAGGGGGTGGGCCTTGCCAAAGTCACGTCATTGCAATGTTAATTTTTGGCTGTTGGTACAAAATTGGAAGACTTCGCCAAATTCGTTGAAAAATGGAAAAAAAACCTAGCGATTTCGGAAATACTACGTGACTTCAAGTGGGAAGGGGCGTCAAACCAAATACCACGACAGGTCACAAGAGGGGAGGTGAGGGGGGGGGGGGACAAAAAAAATCACCAAAATCGGTCACGTAGCATGGGTAATGGGTACGGCCCCTGACTTGTTTGTGGCGCAGTACTCAAAATTTACATACAGTGAGTGTCTGTGCTATTTTGGCACGACACCGAGAGAGTATGACAACGCACGAAACAAAGTCTTGAATTAAGTTGCTGCTACTTACACTTTGTAATTTTGCGGTCTGGGATTTAAAAGAAACGCCAACATACCAGAAAAAAAATATTTACTGTTGTGCGTATTAAAGGGTTATTCGAATGTATGCAACTGATTTACACCTAAATTCTATCGTAAACTTCAGTAACTTTTTCCATAATCCCATGATTTCTCTTGCCGTACACGTTCACCGAAATGAAGAAACCTCTTCTATTTTGGCTAACCTGCCTCATGCATACGACAAATGAGCGTAGAACATAAGCAGAAGACAAGAAGGGACAGAAGTTTTGCGAAGAAAGAGCTGGTGTCATCACAACAAAGTGAAAAATGATTGTTTACGCTGCAGTTTGTGGCTATGTTATAGCTTCTTTGATACTTTTCAGATATCCGACTCTTCTACATAGAAAAAAGAAATTAAAATTTAGGTGCCATCATATTAGTCATCGTGGAGGTAAGCTTAGTCAATTTTTCTCTTGAATGCAATTTCAAAACCACATTAATGTTCTTGATGTCTTGTAACTTGTATGAAAATGGGAAATGCGAGATTGTTTTTTCTATTATCACTTTTTTTCACTTGTAATGCAAGACGTAGTCACCTAAATATTGTGTAACCTAGACGTTATTCTTGATTTGTCCAGAATTCCTTTTTTGCTTTTACGTCCTTTCCCAATACGCTTTTTTTTCAAGGTGCTTTCTGAAGGATTTTTCAGTTAGTTATCTTGTGTATTTTCACATGTTTGTTGTAGACAGTTTCTGATCATGACTGTTGTTTTTTCACACAGGTGCTGCTGAAATGTATGAGAACACAATGGCTGCATTTAAAAGGTAATAAAAGACAAATATTTTAATTAAAACATGATATTTTATGTTAAAACCTTATGGTTCTTTTATACTGACAGAGCTGTGGATCTTGGTACTGACATGCTGGAACTAGATTGCCACCTCACAGCTGATTGCCAAGTAGTTGTATCTCACGATCAAAACTTAAAGAGAATATGTGGCTTAGACATTAACATCTCCCAGACACCTTTCTCAGAACTACCTCCACTTAGCAGCACAGTTTCTGTGGATTTTGACCTTGGTAAGAAACATTTATTAGATACCTACATTTTAACATACTTAAATTTTTACTGATTTGACATTGCATTCCAGACAATCCATATGTTGGATCAGGAAATATTGAAGAGCGGAAAATTCCTTTACTGAAGGAGGTGTTTGAATCATTCCCTAATATCCCCATCAATATTGACATTAAACGTGATGATGATACCCTTATTAAAGAGGTGAACAAACTTGTACAAGAGCATAATCGTGAAGAATTGACTGTGTGGGGAAACATCAGCAATGTCATTACCCTTAAATGTTACAAGGAGGTGAGATGTACATATTTCTATCATTTTGACATTAAATGGTTCTTGGGATGGGTTTAATGGGAAATCGTCTGCTCCGCACTTTAATTTCATTTCTTCAAAGCTTCAGTCTTGGGTGAAGTGACTTCTATTCACCCTCATTCCTCTGCTTGAATTGTGCTGGTTTCTCGACTAACAATGGTGTCTGCTTTCACATTTGCATGCAGAACCCACGGATAAATTTACTCTTTTCCATGCGTCGAGTGGTGGAACTCGTCCTTCTTTTCTACACAGGTCTACTTCCATTTGTTCCTATCAAAGAGTCTAACTTAGAAATATTCCTCCCAGCAATTTATTTAAGGTAAAGTCTGGGAAGGGTCTGTTTTAACATGAGCATGAACTGTTTGAGAGTGGGTGGCTTATGGAGGTTTGAAGCTACAAAAATTGCAAGCACTGAGTTTTCAAAATCCCTTTTAAGAAGACCTCTACCCCTATAAAACCGGATACTGTTTTCAGGAGGAAAGATGATGCTGGTAGCTATTTTCCCATTCATTCACTCATGTTGCGAGGAATGCATTGTCTTCTTATGAGACGCTGTCTTTTCAACCATCTTCAACGAAGAGGAATACAGGTTGGCATTTAGTTGAAACATGTTATTTGTTATTTGTTATTTTACTAAAGGACTGTTAATATTGTTAATATTTTCCTTAATTAATTGTTAATATTTTCCTTAATTTTCTCATGCAGGTATACTTATGGGTACTGAATGACGAAGAAGATTTTGAGAGTGCTCTGAAGCTTGAGGTCACTGGAATAATGACAGATTACCCTACAAAGCTCAAGAAGTTTTTGTCTGATCATCCGCAATTCATTACCGCTAAGGATTCCTTCATCACTTCTTCCTAACAATTTTTCTTGATATCAGAAGCTTTTTTCTCCAATAACAGTTAACAATGTGGAAAATATAAATATATACCCAGGATTCTGGGTGTCATCCCTTTATTGGTTTCAATAGAGTGTTATTTAATTTGTGTGATGTCATAGTCAAAGCTCTCAAGTCAATAACCAATACTAGCAAATATTTATGTTTCATTAAGTATTTTTGATGTCCAACCTACTTTTTTTTTATCTTTTTATATTTTAGTATATCATGTAAAACTTTGATATATAATTTGGCCTGTCAGAAAATGAAAATATGTGTGTCTTGCACATTGTATGCTATTTACTTATTGTTTCTGTAATGTTTAAATTACAACTTGATAGAGACCTTCCCCATTTATATAATGTTGGGTCACAGCGTGGTAAATCCAACGGGCAAGAGCATGTTGTTTCATTGGGCCAGTACAATGTTTAAATGTCTTTGTATTTTGAGAATTTTAATGTAAATATTTAAGATGATGGTGCAGTACTATTCAAGGAAGATTTATGGTTACCAGTAGGAAGTCTGAATGGACTTTTAGATGAGTACATCTCTTTCTTCTTCTTTACAAATCAATTTAGTTGTGTTAGCTGATAGGTGGCTTGATTATAGTGTGGTTAGGCCAGAAGAGTGAAATGTCTATTACACTTTTCCTTCAGTAATGTGTTCATGGAATAATCTTGGAGCTCATATAAATGTTCTCATTATTTTCCATATTCATTTAATGAAACTATATTAAAGAGTACCAAGCATATGTGTGGGTAAATGGTTTTTGTGATTTGGAAGAGACAGTATTTGTTATTTTCAAATCTTTCAGTATATTTTTGAATTATTTTTCAGCTTTTTACTGTCCCTGTTTACTTATATATACTTTGTTAACTTGGCTATTTAAAGTAAGGAATTTTTAAAGTGTATTTTTAAATTTCAGCATATATTGTGTTACTATGTTAATGGCCGACTCAATTGACACCAAGCATTTAAGTTATTTCTGTATCTTATTTACTGCAGTTACCTTCAAATGTATGGAAAAATTTTTTTTTCAATTATTTCATTACATTTGACTGAAGTTTATATACTTAACTAACATTACCAAATTTTGTTGTAATGTTAGGTTTATATACTTAGTTTTTTTCATCTGCCTTTTTTTACGAATCTCTTTTGTTCTTGTAGGGTCTCAAATGTGAATCTCTATCTTTTGTAAAAAGGACTTTTACCCTGTTTCTCTAATGAAGTCTCTCTGCCTCTAACTCATTTCATGCTGAAAGCCTTTTAACATTAAAATTCCTTGTACTTATGCCAACAGATGTCCCTATATGTCTTATGAATGTGTTGAGTTGGCACTTTTATTAATAATACCTTCAAGCATAGAATACTGAACTCTCAGGAATGTAAAGAAAAGTCTGTTACTAAATCTTGAGTCCATTTAAAGTGGAACCTGTGTTTTAGGATAATATAATTTGCGTGCATGCCTCTTATTACTTTTCACCGTATTGTGTTTCACTATAATCTGTATCAGTCAGAAATCTTCTTCTGAAGATTTCAAACATACTACAAGAATCGCAGGCAAAGATTGAATATCCCCCACGCTTTTTTATTTTACTAGTGCCATAAACTGATTAATGCTTGCTAGAATTTAGAAACAAAGTACAATGTGTATGTCTAACTGCCGAATATGGTCTGAGGTTGTGAGAGCAAAGATTTCAGTGATATTTAAATATAGTTTTTGTGACTTGCTTTTATCATTTCGAAAGTTTACTTGTCTTTCAGTTTGAATTATTTGTTCTCATTATATTTTTAATGAAAATTCTGAAGTATTGCAAAATGCTTTTGTCCTTTTCACAATTGCTTCTCAATTGATTTTTTTTCATTTTTCCCCCTGTGCAATAATAGATACACTCAGATTATTTTTGGTAGTAGGCAAATATGTTAATATCATACGTGTCAGGCCAACATCATTTATGGCTAAAGTTTGTCTTATATAAAGCATGTAATATACCAACATGACAATTATGGATAGTGAAGTCTAGTAAAACTAAATGTACAGTGTGATAACTTTTTAGGGAACCGTTTATATCTGCCCTTTTGTGTTTAGAATCTATATGAATTGGTGTTATCAGATATTGGCAGAAATAAACAATGTGTTGTTATTGTTGCTGAAATTTGTTTAATTCTAAGTTCCCCGCATAACTGGTTATAAAACCCTGAGAGAATATTTACTTGGAACTTGTGTGAAGTACAGAAAAGACACATGCAGAAAACCTTGTTCTCATTATGTGAACATCTCGTGATGACAATTGTGTGGGGAGCTCTCATTCACTGGCGGCGCGGGGCGAAGGCGGCGCAGGAGATGCCACAGGCAGGGCAGGGGGAGTGTCCTGAGTGCACTCTGGTGCCCTCTGCTCTGCTCTGCTCTGCCCGCGACCCGCGCCTCTCAGAGTCCGGCCCGGCGAGGTGCGGCCTGCATGCGGCTCAGACAGGCCGGGGCCGGGGCCGGGGCCAGCTCGGGCCTCTAGCTCGAGGCGGCCAGCGCCACCGCCCCGCCCCGCCCCGCCCCGCCCTGCCCCTCCCACACCATGCCCTGCACCCCGCCGCGCCCCGCCCCGCCGCGCCGCGTCCTTCCCGCGGCCCGCCCCGCCCCGCCCCGCCCTAGCCGGCCTCAAATCGATATGCTGGAAGGGGGAGGGGGAAGTGGTCGGCGACGCCGAGGAAGGAGGCGGGCGCGCGCGCGAGAGAGAGGGAGAGTCACCGACGCTCTCGCGGTGTCGCGGAGCGCGTGAGCGCGAGAGAGACGGACGGCGCTCACTCCATGCCCAGCGCGGCTGGAGGCGGGGCGGGGCGGGGCGGGGCGGGGAGGGGAAGGCCTGGCGGTGGCGGGGCGTGGTAGAGGTTTGGGCTGCAGCAGTGTACCACATCCTCGTACCGCGGAGGGACGCCACGCCGCCGCCGGGACGCACCGCGACGCACCGCGACGCACCGCGACGCATCGCCAGCGCTCTAGCATGCCCGTGGCCGGGCCCGTGACGTGAGAGAGAGCGGCTGCTGGAGCGGCTCCAGAGGCTCTCCAGCGAGGAGCCCGCCCCGCCCCGCCGCGCCGCGCGGCGCCTCCGCACCGCACCGCGGCTGACCTGTGACTCGACGCACCCGGCCGGCGCCAGAATGTCAGGTGGGTCATCGCATCGCTCCCAAAGGACAGCGGGGCGCCCCCGCGTGCAGGGGGGAGAGGGGGGGGGGCAGACTGGCGCCCTTACTGGGTCTCGGCGGCCGCGGTGCCGCGACGGCCCCCGGGCCCCGCACCGCGGGCTGTTAACCTTAAGCGACATTTTGGCGGGCGCCAAAGTGTTTCCCGGTGGTGGCCGTCGCCCCGCCCAGCCGGGCCCCCTTCCCTAACCCCCCTCTCTCTGCTCCGACCAACCTCTAGATGGTCTTTGCGCCCGTCGCAACCCGGTCTTTCCCTCTCGATGGGAAAGGTCACACGACCGTGGTGCGAGGTGCACAAGTGCTCCCCGCTCCCACCTTCCCGTGTCGCGCTATTTTTTAAAAATAATTCATTTCCCCCTCTTTCTCCCTTTTCCCTCGAGGCGGGAGCTTACATTTTAATGGAGGGTCGGGACGTGGCGCCGCCAGGCGGAACAGGTCGCACTTTTTCCACCGTTTAAACGTATGTAGGAAAACTAATGTTGTTTTATGAGTTGTGTTCGTGAGAGAGTGTGTGTGTGCTTGCGCTCGTGGTCAGGTTCGCGACGCAAGGATGAGAGTCGCGTTCTAAGCTCTCGGGGCAATCCGGAACGGGGTTTTACAGGTTTATCATTTTCAGTGGCTCAGCTGGGCGGGTGTGTGGTTGGTGCGAGGCGAGCTCTGACTTTTGGGGCCGTCGTGAAAAGAACATGGCTCCCTCCCTCCCTCCCGGCGGGGCAGGCCGAGGCCCCCTAGTGCCCCCTGGTGTTGGGGGCGGAGCGCGGCGCGGGGCACGGCCCACCCGATATCCACCGCCGCACCGGCCAGGGCAGGGCCGAGCCGGCTCTGAGGGGGCGGGGCGGGGGCGGGGGCGGCAGCAGCGCGGGGGTGGCTGGGCCCCACGGGGGGCGGGGGCGGGTTGGGGGCGGGGGCGCGGCCAGCAGCGCCCAGGGCGCCAAGGGCTCGCGGGGTTCGAATCATTCTGGAGCAGCGTGGCGCTGAGCTGAGCCGAGGTTAGGGAGGACGGGACGGGACGGGACGGCGCCTGATTGCACTGCACCGAGGGGTGGCACGGCACCCTCCCCCTCCCCTCGGAGGGGTGGCCCGGGCCGGGCGGGGGAGGGAGGGGAGGCACCCCCACCCCTCCGCACCCCTCCCCATTGATATGCGTGCCCGGCCCGGTGACTAGCCTAGTGCACCCGCCCTGCCCCGCCCCGCCCCGCCCCCCCGCCCCGCCCGTGCCGCCCAGTAGATCATGGGAGCGCAGCACGCGCACTGGGTTACGACTGCAAGTCGGTGGCGCGTGTTCCCTGTTCCCGCCCCGCCCCGCCCCGCCCCGACCCGCCCCGCCCCGCCCCGCCCGGGATAGGACACGGAAGCACTGG
This sequence comes from Frankliniella intonsa, assembly GCA_033675135.1. NCBI lineage: Eukaryota > Metazoa > Arthropoda > Insecta > Thysanoptera > Thripidae > Frankliniella > Frankliniella intonsa. The sequence continues at coordinate 509,817 of CM066256.1, forward strand.
CCGCCTGTGGTGCTGGCCCGGAGCGGTCTGGCCAGCCGGCGGGCGCACAGAGCCTTTATGTACTTTTCGCCCAACTCTCGTCGCCATGTTTTTTACAACTATTTTTCCGACTGTCCCACCCGACGACAAGGCAGACGATATACATGCACGCCCCCTCCGCGTTATCACCCGGGCGGGACGGGACGGGACGGCGGCGCGTGGTGTCGTCGCTGGTCGCCGCCCGGGGGCGGAGGGAGCGGAGGTTTTCAATGACAGCTTCCTGAGGACAGGATATACATAGTCCGCCCGCCTGAATGGATGACAGTTACGAAAATGAGAACCATCGCGCGATAAATGTAAACCATCGAGCGAGTTGCCTGCTCGCTCGGCGCCAGTGGCGCGGGGATCGCTATGTTCATCTCTCTTTCGGGTCGGGTCGCTCCCTGTCGTCCCCGCTGGCTGGCGCCGGCGCCTGCCGCCTCATTCGCACCTGCGCATGAATGAGGACCGGGACGGGACGGGACGGGCGCTCGTCACTCCATTGAGCAGCGTGTGCCAAGGCCCCCGCCCCGCCCCCCCCCCCCGCCCCCGCCCCGCCCCCACCCCGCCCCCGCCCGACCCCGCCGCCCCCAGTGAACGCCTCCTGCGCCCGGCACGGCCCTTATCAGCAAAATGTCGCCTGACCCCTTCGAGCCCCGCCCCGCCCCGCCCCGCCCCGCCCCGCCCAGCCCCGCCCCATCCAATCCAGCCGGCCCATCTGCCCGCGGCCCCCTGGAGTCAGTGGGGCTGCATGACATGGGGGGGACCGGCGCGGCGCACGGCGACCATAAAAATGGCAGCGAGGCGAGCGGGAGGAAATGTCAACGCCAGGGCTGCCCTCTCCGTCGGAAGTAAAGGGCCGGGCCGCGCCGCGCCGCGCCAGGCTAGACCGCACCAGTGTGCCCCAAAAGAAAGGACAGTCTTCGACGCGGGGCAAAGGAGCAAGTACAGTAGCCCGCTCATTCTCCATCTCTCTCGCTCCTGCAGTACAAGTGGAGATGTGCACCGCTTACCGCTTGACGGCGGGCGGGCGCGGGCTACGCCACTGGTCCAGAGGAGGAGGGGGTTATCTAACGGCGGCTGGCGCGATGTGATGTGATGTGATGGCACGGCGGGGCGGGGCGGGGCGGGGCGGGGCGGGGCTCTGCTCCACCCACTGCCTCGCGCGGGCCGGACCGGGCCGGGCCTAGGCCCTCATTGTGTCTGTCTGGGCCGCACTGCCTCCAAGCCCGCTCCGCTCCGAGACAAGTCCTCCGAGCATCTCACAATATGTCTCGCTCTCTCCTCTGCTCGCCCGCTCTCGACGGTGACAACGGCGGCGGTGGCGGCGGCGAGAGCAGCGCGCCCCGCGCGGCGGACCGTAGCGCGGGCGGGGCGGGGAGGAGGGGAGGGGCAGGAAGGATCGGTATCCACGGGTATCCTTTGGCGTCCATCGGCGGGCAGCCGCGCTCCGCTGCAGTGCCCATCCCCGCCCCGCCCCCGCCGGGCCGCGCACGGAATTCTGGCGGACGTTGTGTAGCAATCACTCATGGGGAGCGCTATGCCCTTTCGGAATGTGGTAAACGCTCTTTCCGCTTCTTCATCTCGACAAAGGTTTTGCAAACACCTCCGCATTCCTCCGTCGTGGATATTGCACCTTTGCCGCTGCACCGCCGGGTTCTTTCTTTTACGGCTGCAGTGCCCTGGCGGGGCCACGCCCTACCCCGCCCTGCCCCGCCCCGCCCCGCCCCGCCCCGCCCGCCCGCCCCGGACCCCGCGGCACAGTGCTGATGCGCTATCGCCCTGAGGGAGCAGCAGGGCAGGGGCGGGGCCGACTGGGCCTGGAGCATCGCGTGTCAGTGCTCCACAAGAACGTCACAAAAAAGGCAGACCCACTGGACCCCCTCGGCCGCGCCTCGACGCCCCCCGCGACGCCTGCTCCTCCTCCACCTGTGTTTTTATCAGCGGCGGCCCGGGCCGGCCCGGGCAGACCCGTGCTATCGGGGCGTCAGGCCGCCGTGAGACCTCCGCCCCGCGCCCCGCCCCGCCCCCCCGCCCCGCCCCGCCCTATTGTCTTGGCGGATTTAACGCGCTGGAGCGAGCCAGGACGCAGCAGGACAGTCAGGGGGGGGGGGAGGTGGGGGCAGGCCGCGAGCCCCCCTCTGAGGCCCGCCGCCGCTCCGCGTCGTGGCTCTAGCTCTGGGGCGCTGGGGCGCTCCGCTCCGCTGCCCCGCGCTGGCGCTGGCGCTGCCCCGCAAGAGCAGTGCAGTGCAGTCCGTGGCGGGCCGTGTCAGGTGTAGCACCTGCCCCGCAGCGCAGCGCTCCGGCCGGCGCGGCACACCCCGGCGCACCCCATACAGACCGTTCTCCAGTGGGGTCGGCACCCGTGGAGGTTCGCGCGGGGTGCTTCCGCGACAGTCGGTCGGTGTCGGCGCCGCGCAGAGCCGCGCCTCGTCGCGATCCTGGCCGTAGAGGCCGCGGCGGAGCGGGAGCCTCAGCCGCCACTCTGGAGCACGCGGTGAAGCCGTCGGTTCAGCAGCGGCGCCTGGCGGGGGCCGTGTCCGTCTCCGTCGTGGACATCCCGCACCCGCAGCGGGCGGCCGGCGGAGCCCCGGTGCCGGCGCCCCGCGCCACCCTGCTGGCCGGCCGCGCCCCCGCCGCCCCCGGCACGCCCCCGCCGTCGGTCCAGCGCCCCGTGCCCGCCCCCAGGAGCCGCACGGTCGACGACTTGGCGGCCGCCGACGCCAGACCGACGCCCAAGCCGCGCACCAGGACGCCGTCGGAGAACGTCGCCATGGTGGCGGACGACGCCGCCCCGGCCGCCGCCTGGGTCACCTGAGCGCGCGGGACCGCCGCCGGGGCGCCGCGGGGGGCAGTAGAGTCGCCTCAGCCTACCGACCGGTCAGCTCCCGCGTAAAAAGTGGACGGAAAGGGGTCGCGGCCGCCGGCCTCCAGGCCCGGAGGCTCCGCGGGGGCGGCGGGGGCAGCGGGGGCGGCGGGGGCGGCCGCCCGGGGTGCGCTCACGCCGCGGGGCTCGACGGTCGAGGCGCTGCTCGCCGCGTCGCTGACCACGGCGGTGATGATCCCGCAGCCTGGCAAGGGCAAGAAGCAGGAGGACAACAAGAAGAAGCAGCAGCAGCAGCAGGCAGACAAGAGGCAGGGCGGCCGCTCGCCCAGCCCCAGCTACCAGTACTGCACCTCCTTCGTGTCGGCGCCGCGGCCACAGTCCGCCGCCAAGGATTTCGAGGAGCAGGGCCTCCTGAGCGACAAGACCGCCTCCGCAGGGGAGTCGTCCTCGGCCGCCGCGGCCAGCCCCGGCGCCACCGCCGCCGCCGCCGCCGGTGCGACTGCAGCCCCAGCCACTTCGGGCGTTGCAGTGCAGGTGCCGTCCCCGCCGGCTGGCGAGCCGACGCCGCCGGGAGCTCAAGTCACCGCCTCGCCGGCCGCCGCGACGCCCACAGTCACGCTCGCCCAAGCCAACGCCCCCGCCAAGGACATGCCGGTGGACGCGCCGCGGGGCAGGGACGCCGTCAGCCCGGGCAGGGCCCAGGACGAGCAGCCGGCGTCCTCCCTGGCGGCCCCCGCCCCCGCGGCCCCGGGGATGCACACGGGCGCGGGCTGGTCGTACGCCTCGGCCGCGCGCAGCCGCGAGTACCCCGCGCACCCACTCACCCCCCTGGACCCGGACGCCGAGCTGCCCGTGGGCGCGGACGCCGCCTCCCTCGCCAAGTGCACCTTCCTGACCAGCGGGCCCGCGCCGCTCGAGTACCCGGGCCGCGCGTCCCCGACACGGCTGACGTACGTGCCCTCGGGCCCCGTGCACCCGGGCAAGCCCAAGAGCCCCACCTGGTGCCTGTCGTGCCCGCCCAACAGCCTGGGCTTCTCCACGGCCTGGGCCACCAAGAAAGACGTCCCGGAGCCCAAGGTAAGCGGCGCCCCGGCTCGCCCCGCCCCGCCCCGCCCCGCCCCGCCCCGCCCCGCCGTGGTGTCGACGGCGTTTAGCTCGTGTTTGAATGAGCGCTCCCCCCTCCCCCTCACCGACGTGACACCCGGCCCGTCCCGGCCCCGGCCCGGCGGCGTCTTGCGCAACAGTCCGAAGAGGCCCTCGACACCGCGACCCAAACGCAAAGGGTTATCACTACAAATTATGTAGGAGGGGGGGGGGGGTGTGAGCCGCGTGAGCTCCCCCGGCCCCACCACCGCCTCCGAATCACCGTATACGTATTTTATTTTGGCTCCGGCCGTCGCCACCATCGTTACCAACGTCTATGGCTGTTTAGAGTTGAGGTCTCAGATTATTTTCCGGCGATAAAGCGTCGCGCGGAAATCAAGAAGTTTCCCGTCGGTCGCTAGGCCCCGCCCCGATATCTGAAACCGCCTGATGTCTGGCGAGGCTGGCGGGGAGGTCCGGCCCGTCCTGTCTGCTGCCCCGGCCCGGCCCGGCCCGGCCACACGCACGCATTCAGCCGCCCGGCCCCGCTGCAGGGTCGCTCTTAAATGACGTCGTTTAACGTTTGCATTCTTATTCTTTTCTATAAATGCCACACAACGCCGCGCAATAACAACAACATTATTAATGAATGGACCGGAGGGAGCGGTGCGTTGCGGAGCGTGGCGTGGCGTGGCGTGGCGTGGCGTGGCGTGGCGTGGCGTGGCGTGGCGTGGCGTGGCGTGGCGTGGCGTGGCGTGGCGGCGCCATTCAGCCCGTCTCGTCTATTGTTTTAACGGTCTGTTACGAGCGGGGCGGGGCGGGGCGGGGCGGGGGGAGCGGTCATGTCGGTGGGAGCGGACCAGCGGACCCCCCAGCCCAGCCCCTCCCCTGCGCACTGCACAGCACAGCAGCTCTTGTACAGGGCTTTATTACTCTACCCAGTCACCACCAACCACCGCGCACTGCGGCCCGGCCCCGGCCCCGGCCCGGCTACACCAGTCAACCGGGACCACCGGGACCTGTCGAAAACGTACCGCTCCGCACCAGCAGCGCCCCGCGTCCGCGCCGGTCCTGGCGGTGGGCTGATCGGCCCCGCCCCGCCACGCCCCGCCACGCCCCGCCCCGCAACGCCCAGTGCGTGCGATGCGCCCTGCAGGCGCGGCGGAAGGGCCGACAACTTTGTGGATGGAAATTGATGGGTCATGTCGTGTCGTACCCTCCTGTGCGCGACCGGCCCCGGCCCCGGCCCCGGCCCCGGCCCCGGCCCCGAGCCGGCTTCCTGTGTGCGCGCTGCGCGCTAGAGCGTCTGACTGACTGGGCTGGGCAGGGCTGGAGCATGAGAGGAGGGCGCCCTCCTCTCATGGCTGGAGGCTGGAGCTCATGGCAGCTCAGCTGCGCGCTGGGACAAGTCGGCTACGCAATGAAACGCAGCGCAGCGCAGCGCAGCGCTGCTGAGCAGCTGCGCGGCTCTGCTGCGCACCACCACCTGCTCAGCACGCTGCTCGAGCTCAGCACTACTCAGCACTGCTCGTGCTCAGCACCCTGCTCGAGCTCAGCACTACTCAGCACTGCTCGTGCTCAGCACACTGCTCGTGCTCAGCACTGCTCGTGCTCAGCACTACTCAGCACTGCTCGTGCTCAGCACCCTGCTACTGCTCGTGCTCAGCACACTGCTCGTGCTCAGCACACTGCTCGTGCTCAGCACTGCTCGTGCTCAGCACTCTGCTCGAGCTCAGCACTACTCAGCACTCGCTGCCCTCCCGCTCCCTTTCCCTCTCCGACCTCGCCTCGCCGCCTGCCTACCCGCTTCCAGCTCAGTCACGTCGTGCTTCACGGTTTAACTTTTGGGAGCTTAAATTGCAAAAAAAAAAAAAGAAAAAGAAAAAGAAAAATACATTGCGACGGCTATAGTCCCAGGGCTATTCCTCCCGGGAGCGAGACGGATGGGCGCAGAGTAGTCGCGCCATCAAAACTTTTTTCGTCACGTAGTGGGAAATGGTAGTGGGGAATGCATTCCCTCTGCCCCGGGTGGGGCGGGAGCGGCCGGCCGGGGCGCCAAGTGCAGCACTACGATCCATTTCACTAACACTTCGGCACTCCCGCGGCCCTGCTCTCCCACACCTCGGCGGCCTGGGCGGGGGGGGGGGGGGGGGGGGTATCTCCGCGCCGCTCGTAGACTTGCGTGTCGTCTGCCACGCATCCTGCGGGGGCCGCGGGGGCCGCGGGGGCGGAGGAGGGCGGAAGAGGTGGGGCTGCGCTGCTCTTGTTGCTGTGTGTCGGTGGTGGTGTTCATTCGTCCATCTCAGCTCGCGGCTCAGGCCTGGGAATGTAAAGACGATGAAAGCACCTCACTGTGCGTGAGCCTTCTCGCCTCCCGCCCCGCCCCGCCCCGCCCCCCGCCCTGAGCGCGGCTGTGCTAATAGACGACCAGACCGGTGGTCGTGAGCGAGTGAGAGAGACAGAGCGAGCCCGGCCTGCTCACTCGCTTCTCACACCGCGAGCTACACCGCTGCGAGTAATGTACTCGTACTCGCGGAGACCGTAAAAAAAAAAAAGCAAAGGAGAAGGTACGTAATTGGTCGTCATAGGACTTTCTCTACGGCGCCGGGCGCGCGCGCAACGCCAACAGAGCCCCTCTCTGCCGCCTCTTCCTTCCCGTCCGAGAAATTATTTAATTTAGAGTGAGTGGGGCTGTGCCTGGCAATGAGTCATTAACAAGTGTTTCGCGGAGGGTAGTGCTGATCGGCCCCGGTCGGCGTCGGGCTGTCGGCCGCGCCCTGCCGCCTGACCGAGCGGGCCGTGGGAACGGAATGGGTGCAGCGGGGCCAAAGTGGTCTCGGTCTCCTCGGGGCGGGGCGGGGCGGGGCGGGGCGGGGCGGGGCGGGGCGGGGCTCGAAGTGGGAGACACCGAGGCACTGCCGCGCCGGCCCGGCCCGGCCCGGCCCGGCGCCATGTTAAAACTCACCTCTAACCTCCCGGGCGTCCCGCCCTGTGTTCCAGCCAGACAGCAGAGACTACATCGGCTTCGCGACGCTGCCCGAGCAGGTGCACCGCAAGTCCGTCAAGCGGGGCTTCGACTTCACGCTGCTCGTCGTGGGCGAGTCCGGCCTGGGGAAGTCCACGCTCGTCAACAGCCTGTTCCTCGGCGACCTCTACAAGGACCGCAAGATCGCCGAGGTCGGAGGTGAGCAGCGTCGCCGAATTCTGTGGAAAGTCAGTCATTCGTCAATTTGTACATAAACTAATCAAACGTTTCCATGCGTGTTTTGTCTCCAGAGAGACTCGAGAAGACGACCCAGATTGAGAAGAAGAGTATGGACATCGAGGAGCGAGGTGTTAAACTTCGACTCACCATCGTCGACACTCCCGGTAAGTAAACGCGGAGCAGAGCGGACGTCAGCCGAGCGGGTAGGCAACCCAACCAACGCCCGAGTCTCGCCCAGCGGTGCCCGGCCCGGCGGCGCTGGCGGGGCGGGGCGGGGGCCCTTGGAGCCGGGGCATCGTAACGTAACACGAAGACTAAAATTTAATTTTCAATTTTAATGCGGTTTCTTTTTTCGGTTTCTAAAACCATCCAGCGTTTTCTCAAGGAAAACGCATTAAGAATGCAGAAAACGCTTTGCAATTAGCCATTTTAATTTTGTTTTTGGTGTGTTTCTATTTGCGTTACGTGACGTTACGACGCCCTGCCTGGAGCCTCTAGAGCATAGAGCCGCCGCCGGGCCAGCAGTCGCGAAACAAACAGAGCACATCTCAGCGACCGGTGCCTAATTAAACACCGCGCAATACGCGCAATACGAGGCGGAGGCTACACTGTTAATTTGGGGTGCTCAGAAATTGTACGCCAAGGCGTACAGTGATAGTACGCCTAGGCCTACACCACGCAAAACTGCACCCCTGGTGTACGATGACAACACACTCTTGACGTCCGCCGTTCCCTTTGTCTCAAGAGGGTGTGCTGCCACTGTACGCCAAAGGTGTGCTGCCATCGTACGCCAGGCGTACAGTTTTGCGTGGTGTACGCCTCTGGCGTACGATCACTACGCCTTGGCGTACAATTTCTGAGCACCCCAAATTAACAGTGTAGGCGCCGAGCCGCGCGGCGCAAGACATGAACACGACTAACTCTTTCTTCTTTCATTTTTTCCCCGGCAGGTTTCGGTGACGGCATCAACTGCGAGGAGTCGTGGAAGGCCTGCGTCAACTACGTGGACGAGCAGTTCCGGCAGTACTTCACGGACGAGAACGGCCTGAACCGGCGGAACCTGCAGGACAACCGGGTGCACTGCTGCCTGTACTTCATCCCGCCCTACGGCCACGGCCTGCGCCAGATCGACCTGGAGTTCATGCGCCGGCTGCACCGCAAGGTCAACATCGTGCCCGTCATAGGCAAGGCCGACACCCTCACGGAGAACGAGGTCATCAAGCTCAAGAGGCAGATCCTCGCCGACATTGAGGAGCACAAGATACAGGTGCGTTGTGTGTCTTAGCAGTTTTCGGCCGGGCCGGAGTCTCGCTTTTCTTTCTCCCCCTAACACTTTGCTTCCCCTTGACTTCCCTAGATCTACCAGTTCCCAGACTGCGACTCGGATGAGGACGAGGAGTTCAAGACGCAGGACCGCGAGCTCAAGGCGTGCATCCCCTTCGCCGTGGTGGGCTCCAACACCGTGCTGGAGGTCGGCGGCAAGAAGGTCCGGGGCCGCCAGTACCCCTGGGGGGTGGTGGAAGGTACGTCACGCCAAACATCACGGGTGTAGGCGTGCCAGAGGGGCGGGGCGGAGCGGGGCGGGGCGGGGCGGGGCGGGGCGTTTCCTACTTCCGATACAAACACCGGCCAGATGTGACCCCAAGTTAACCCGCGCGACCACCAGCCGACATTGTCTTATCAATCTGTCTGTCTCTCTCCGTGCGAAAAGAAAAACACATCTGCACGGATCGAGAATGGCCTCGAACTCTTGTCTCAATGCCACAGCCTCAAGGTCTAACACTAGAGCACCAGGGCAATGCCCTATACTAGAAAGACTTTCTCATTTTTTTTTATTAAAAACTTTTCTCGTTCCAGTGGAGAACCCGAAGCACAGCGACTTCAACAAGCTCCGCAACATGCTCATCACCACCCACATGCAGGACCTCAAGGACGTGACCGAGGACGTGCACTACGAGAACTTCCGGGCGCAGTGCATCTCGCAGATCAGTCAGCAGGCCATCCGGGAGCGCGCCCCGGGCTCCAAGCTCAAGAGGGACTCGGTCATCAACGACGGCGTCATCACGGAGACTGATCGGCTCTTGATTCAGAAAGACGAGGAGGTAAGACTAGAATTATTGAAATGAGTGACGGGGAAGTTCAAACGAGTTTATTTTAAATTTTAAAAAAATCACCATTTTCTCTGCTTTATTTTTCCAGATAAGACGCATGCAGGACATGCTCGCACAAATGCAAGAGCAGCTCAAGCAAACAGGAAACAAACGCGACAGTGTTGTGAATGTTTGAGAGAGCACTCGCAGCCTGTGGTTCGCGTTGGTGCACGGACGCACCCCACTTAAATAGAATAAAATATTTATAATAATTTATTATGGAGTCCGCGCCGGACACAAACTCGTGATATAACAAATCTACATGTATATAGCAGATTGTAGCCTATATTTGATGGACGCGTTAACATTCCGTCTGCCACATAGAAGCTGGCATGAAAACTGTCACATCTTTTTATCTGTTTGGATGCTATAATTTTCATGGTAGCTTGTAGGTGACGGTTGGATATAACGAAGCTATGTGTAGTACCATTTTTGTTTAAATAGAGCATATCCTATTTCATTCCCCCCAAACAACAATGTTTTAGAATTTTTCACTTTTTATGTAGTTTTTATCATTTTACGAGAATACCTCAAGTAATATTTCAGTCTGCCCTAGTGTAGAAAATTATGTACCTCCTCTAATTGTCTTTCGAGATTTGCAATTTATTGTTACATTTTAGTGGTGATAATCTCGTGAAAGAATGTGGAGACCCTCTGCCTTTATCAGTATTCTGTTACATTACATACATTGTAGGACCGTACAGTAGGGTACGAGCTCCCTGCTGGTTGCTATCTCCTTTATGGTTGATATAGCTGAACTCGGTTTGAGACTGACATGACCCCCATGTTTTAATCAAGTACTGCCTCAAAATTAGTTTTAAAAAAGAAGAAGAAAAAAACTTTTCAAATTAACAAATTCTGTCATTGCAGGTTGATTGAAATTTCATAATTTGTACTCTCAAACTCACAAATCTTAAGTTACCTGCATTTACCGTACACTAGCGTTTGTTGTCTATGTGCACAACTAACCATTTTAAAGTCATGAAATGACCAGAAATCTACTAACCTACTGAACCAAATAGTTTCTTTGTGATCTCATTGTGTTCATAGAACACTTTAATGCGACAAATTTTGTAGTTTCATTCTTGACTCAAACTTTGTATATCGCTGTTGTAAATAAACTTTCCTCATCGATACCTGTTCGAATCTATGGCATTGCTTTGAATTCAGTTTCTAGCATCATGTCAGCTAAACGCCGACCCTGGAATAGACTCATTTTCTACCATTTATCATTGTTTTGTAATACACCACAAATTTTTAACTGTAAACAAAATATTTAAAAACTGTGCCTCTGGGCACAAGAATTCTTTATGGGCACACAAGAGGAGAATATCGATTAAATAGTCACAAGCACTTTTTAAAAGTTTTATTGTTTCGCTTCAATTGGGAGAGTCAGGTCGAGTATAGAGGAGCATTTGGGGAAGCGCACCTCGCAAGGCCTTCCGTCATATCGTGCAGCATCCCAAGGTGTTTTGCCCTCCCCGTCGCTCTCTGGTAGACTATAAGGAAAGTGTCCAAGACTATCATTAATGGTCCCCTTCTCACTTACAAGAAAATACATACATATTTGGGCTTTTACTCACTTGAACAAGACCCCGAGTAGCTCCCGCATAAACGGGCCTTTCCCCTGCTTCGGACTGCTGCTTTCGCAAACCGTTCTGTGGACGCACTCCTCGCCGTGCAAACCGCGCCTGTGGCAATCAAATTATTTTCGAATCGAAGTACTGTACCGACACCGCCACAGCCGAGGGGGAAACAACTCTAAATTTTGGTGTAGAAATGTCGTGAATTTTTGTGAATTTTTATTCCATTTTTTTGAATTTTTGCGCAAATTTTTCCTAATTTTTTGTGAATTTTTGTAAAATTTTCTGAATTTATTTGATTTTTTTTTTAATTTCTCTGAATTTTTCTGAATTTTTTGAATTTGTCTGAAATTTTCTGAATTACTAGGTGTACAAAAGAGTTGTTTCCCCCTTGGCCACAGCCCATCTCCCCGCGCGCGCCGCGCCGCGCCACTCACTGGCTGAGGAAGGCCTGCACCGAGCGGAACAGGTTGACGCGGTGCTCCCGGTCGGGGTGGCGGCCCACCTCCCTGCGCTGCAGGTACACCTGCTGCGGCTCGGTGGGCAGCTGCCAGGCCAGGCCCGCCGTCAGCCCGAACACGAAGATGGTCTGGAAGGGGATGTAGCCTTGGAAGGACATGCAGTACACCAGCTGCAGGGCAAACAGGGGGTTGCGACAACGTCACAAGGGCTGTGGTGTGGGTGGGGGCGAGGTCCACTGCCACTGCGCGCGACGATGTCAATCACCTGGATGGAGCTGCCCCTCGGGAACACGATGTACCTCTTCCTCCTGTGGAGCACCGCGTCCGCGGCGGCGGCCGCGGCGGGCCCGGCGCCCGGGACGCTGTGGTTGCCGGCGGCGCGCTCCAGGGACGACGTCGCCGACGCGCCGAGGACGAGCAGGAGCAGGCCGACGGCGGCCCCGGCCGCCCCCGAGAGCAGCAGCGCGAACGGCGTCCGGAGCAGCATGTCGTCGCGCGAGAGACGTCCCGTCCCCCGGTCCCCGTCGATCTACAAGGTGATCGATCTATGCGAGCGGGGCGCGTGCCGGCCGCGCGGGGCGGGGCGGGGCGGGGCGGGGCGGGGGGGCGGGGCGGGGCGCGGTGGCGGGGAACCGCTAGCCGCTAAAAAGATGACAGGGGCCGTTAGGACAAGACCGTTGCGCCCTGTTGTGCTGCTCGCCTCGCCCTCCCCCGCCTCCGCCATCACCTATTCACAATCATATCCCCGTCCGCAGCTGCCGCCGCACCGCGCCGCGCCGGCCCCACCGCCCCACTAGACTCACGCTCCAGGCTGCTGCTCCAGACGGTAAGTCGTGTGCGCCTCGTACTTGGGTTCCCTGAGCGGACACCGGTCGTCGCAGAGCTGCTCGCGGTCCGAACTGTAAAAGTAACACGAAACAGAAATAAAGCGACGCCGCTCACCGGGGACGTCAGCGGACACCGGGGCGGTCCGGTCCGGCTCGGTTCAATCACCCTGCGTCCTGTATCGCCTCTCTCCCTTCCCCCGCGCCGCCCCGCGGCTCGTCGCCCAGGTGTCACCCGGGCGTGGCGTGGCGGGGCGTGGCCGGGGGTGCGCGGCGGGGCGCGGACACTCCCGTACTCCTCCGCGGCGCGCCACGACCGCAGCACACGCAGTGCAGTGCAGTGCAGGGCTATGTGCCTCCGCCGCGCCCCGCTGCTCGCCCTCGCAGTGCTCGCCGCGGTCCTGGTGAGCAGCGTGAGCCCCGCGCGCCACAAGCGCTACCTGCACTTCCCCTACGGCAGCACCCTCCGGGTGAGTCACTCGCGCCGCGCGGTGTCTGCTAGCTCAAAGCGGTCGTTTCCACTTCGACGAGTACCTGGAATAATTCCTCTTTTTAAGCGAGTGAGATGTGAAAGTGGCGACATGAATTTGTAATCGTGAGCGAGTGGATGGCACTGTCGCACTGCCTTTGAAGGAAACCTCGTTATTGACTAGACTGAGGGTGGATTCCAGGTCGCGTTCTCGTCCAAGTGGTCCACGATATTCGATTGGCCGAAGAGCCCGGCGTTCTGGACGGAGAACGTCAACTGGGGCCTGACCTACGACCTGCCAAACGGCACCCAGCTCCTCGGGCCTGCCGGCTTCTCTGCGCGGAGAGACCGCAGGGACCTCTACCGCCGCCTGGAGACGGCCATCGACTCGTAAGCTTCGATCTCACCGGCTCGTCTGCTGATCGGACAGCTGTTATGAAAGAGACTAACGCGTGTTTCTCACAAGGACGGGGCTCATCGGGCGCGAGTGCATCCTGAGGTCCATCTGCGAGGCGCCGCAGTTCCTGGCCCCCGGGGACAATCTCATCGCCGAGCTCCTGCGCGTGATCCTCAGGTACCCGTCTCAGCCACAAGTGTCGTGCCGCAGTGCGTCAAAAAAGTTAGGCAAAAACCTCAGGGACTCGCCCGTGTTCAACGGGCGCGTATCTCCCACTGCCTACCAGGCAATATCGGCGCACGCGTGTAGAGGCGGTGCCTAGTAGGCAAGCGTCGATGCAGCCTAGTAGGCAGTATCTGCGCACGCGTGTAGAGGCGGTGCCCAGTAGGCAAGCGTCGATGCAGCCTAGTAGGCAGTATCTGCGCACGCGTGTAGAGGCGCTGCCTAGTGGGCAAGGTTTTCGCCTAACTTTTCTGGCAGCACTCCGAATCTAGGACTCTATGGCGTGGAGCCCTCCTTGCAGCGCACTCACTCGCCCGCCTGTGCCCCGCCCCCGCAGGTACATCCCGGACAGCGGGCGCGCAGAGGCCGGGGCCGGGCCGTACGACTCTGCGCAGCACGCGGGCACGCGGGGCCTGGACTGCCAGCGGCTGTACCGCGACTGCCCCGTGTCCGTCCTCGGCCTGCTCCTGTCCCTGCGTCAGGCCTGAGCCCCGGGTGGCAGGACTGCCGGGCCGGGCCGAGCGCACCTCCACATATTGCGAGCGCAGGGCCAGGAGAGGAGCGCTCGTAAACCTGCAGACAGTTATTTCCCCGGTCAGAATGTGCCGCGTGCTGGTGCTCGCGGTCGTCGTGGCGTGCTGCAGCGTGGCCGCCGTCGCGCCGGGGCCGGGCCCGGGCCCGGGGAGGCTCCTGTCGCGTCAGCGCCGCTACCTCACCTTTCCCGAGGGCGCCACGTTTAACGTGAGTACTGCAGCGCGGAGGCGGAGGACGGCTAACACCCCCGATACCACGAGCGGTGTTGCTGTATAAGTAGGCGAAAATTGCCCACGATACACCTATGTGAGGCGGGCGGCATCAACGCCTGCCTACTAGGCAATGTAATCTCTCCTGTGGGAGAGTTGAGCTGGTAGGTGGGCGTTCATACGGCCCGCCGCTTCACACAGCACCCAGAAAATGTGATCCTTGAAACAAGGCTAAACGCGTTGATTCAAGGAAAAAAAATTACAGTGTGCACTTGATTTTTGCTCCTTGATTTCTGCACGCGAGTCATCCCCACCACTTCTTGGGGACAGGCCCGGGGTACCCGGGCGGGCGACCCCGGCCGACCCTCGGGGAGCCAGGCGGCAGGGGATTACCGAGGGGATTAAGCGGCTTAGCGGAGGGGTGCTGCATGTTCCGTTCGCATAGTGTTCCGTTCGAAAAATTTAAGATGTTATTTAAGAATCACATTGTACGTGAAAAAATAATGCGATCAGGTCCAAACGGCATGAAAATATTCCAACTTTTAGTCTTTTGGTGCCAGCGGCATGCAATAATCAAGCTGGCACCAAAATACTAAAAGTTGGAATATTTTCATGCCGTTTTGGCCTGATCGCATCATTTTTTCACGTACAATGTGATTCTTAAATAATATCTTGAACTTTTTGAACGGAACAGTATTTGTACGAAACAGGCTGCACCCCTCCGCTCAGCCGCCTAATCCCCAAGGTAATCCCCTGCCGCCGGGTCGGCCGGGTGGGCCGAGGGTCACGCTCACGGCCCAGGACGGCTACCCGGGTCTTCCTTGATTTCTGCACAGCGTGATGAACATTTGACGTGCAAAAATCAAGTGCACACAGGAAAAATTTAACCCAATTTCTAGGAATTTTCTTTGAGTCAAGGATTTTTTATTCCTCAGTTTTAAAGATTATTCCTTATTTTAACGTATTTAACATCATGTTAAGGAAAAAAAGTTCCTTTTATTTTATTAAGGAAAATATCCTTGATTCAAGGATCAGATTTTCTGGGTGAGGTGTATCGGGGGCAATTTTTGCCTACATACCTGGCAACACTGACGACTGGCGTCTAGTCTAACCACCCGCGCCCGTCGCCTCTCGCAGCTGGCGCTCTGCATGTCCAACAAGGCGCGCTTCCTGGCGGACTCGGGCATCTTCACGGAGGGCGTGGCGTGGGGCTGCTCCTACGACCTGCCCAACAACACGCAGGCCCTGGCCTCGGCCGGCGCGGGGGCGGAGCCGGGCCCGGGCGCCCTGCTGCGCCGCAAGGACCGCACGGACCTCTACCGCCGCGTCGAGCGCGCCGTCGACTCGTAAGCACTGGCGGAACCCAAGTGTGTGCATGTTGCACACTTGTCGGTGTGTGAATTCCCAATCGCACAGGCACACAAGTAAAAGGGTAACTTTTCCAAGGAATTTCATCCACTCGAAAGATCAAGTGCACATATTTAAATTCACACACATGCAAGTGTGCAACATCCGCACACTTGGGTAGTTTTAGTACACGCAACGCGGGAACGTCGGTTTTGAGGAAATGTGCGAAAAATGGAAAGAGAGATGGGTTGACATGGAGTGAAACGGTGGAATCTTCCCTTCCAGCACGGGGCTGGACGGGCACCTCTGCATGCTGCGGGCCGTGTGCGAGGCGGAGAACATGCTGAGCCCCAAGACGCACCTCGTCATGGAGATGCTGCGCATCGCACTCGCGTACGTATCATTACAACTCTTAAAATTCACCCAACGTAATTCTGTTTTTAAAATTAATACGTCAAAAATGGCACAAAACGTATTTTGAATTTGTCCGCTGCAGAATGCCGCTGGAGCACGTGACCGCCGGGGAGCCGCAGCACCACCGGGACTACATGATGGCGCGGCACAACGGCCTGCACGGCGTGGACTGCGGGGCGGTGTACGCAGAGTGCCCGATATCCTTACTTGGATTAGCGACATCGCTTGTACCGTCCTCCATGTAAATAATAAAGCGTTAAAATACCAAGAGTGGTGTCATTCTATCATCGGAAATATTTAACAGTGGGTTGTATAAGTAAAACACAACTATTCCACACGCATAGGGGACTTTGTATGAACAGCCGTAGGCAATCAACTATCAACAAAGTTGTCAAAGATCTAATGAAAGTCACCCCCGTCGCGGGCGGGCGCGAGCAGTGAGTGCGAGAGAGACAGAGAGAGGCGCGTCGCGGAACGCGGATAAGGGCGCGCGAATAAGAGATCACCAGCTATCGGTTGCTCCGAACCAAATAAGCAAAGACTGAAAATAAAAGAAAAAGTACCTTCCCGATGGGTGCGATTATCGCAAATCAGAAACAGACCGGTCCGGTATAAAAGGGGCGGGCGGCGTTTGGTTCGGCACCAGTTCCCGGTCAAGTCTTCCTTGCACACAATGTACAAGGTAACCGTCGCCCTCCTCGCCACCCTGGCGGTGGCAGCCGCCCTGCACATCCCCAACGTGCGCACCGGCGCCACGGACAACGTCCACATCAGTAAGTACTCCGCCCCGCCGCGCCGCGCAGCACCGGCCCGCGGGCCGTGTCTTAGAGCAGCGAACATTCGAACTAGTTTTAACGTTTCACCCTCTGCTCGCTCAGGCGGACAGGATGTTGCCCAGAAGCAGAAGGTGGTGCTGCAGCTGCTGAGGAACGTCGGCCAGAAGAACATGTACCCCGAACTCGTCGCCCTGGGCCAGAACTGGAACCCCATGCAGATCGCCGACCGTTACGCCAACCAGTACGTCGTCAAGAACTTCGTCAACATGTGGAAGCAGGGTACCCTGCCCCGCGGCGAGATCTTCCACGTCTACAACGACTCCCAGCTGAAGGAGGTGGTCGCCCTGTTCGACCTGCTGTACTTCGCCAAGGACTTCGAGACCTTCATCCAGACCGCCGCCTGGGCCCGCGACAACGTCAACGAGGCTCAGTTCGCCTACGCCTTCTCCGTGGCCGTCGTGCACCGTGACGACTGCGCCGGCCTGGTCCTCCCTCCCTGTACGAGGTCGCTCCCCAGCTGTACCTCAACTCCGGCGACATCATGGAGTTCATGAGCGCCAAGATGCAGGGCCAGAACAACTACGTCAAGATGACCAACTGGACCGGTGACAACGAGATCATCAACCCCGAGCAGCTCCTGGGCTACTTCACCGAGGATGTCGGCGTCAACGCCTACCACGCCTACGCCCACCTCTACATGCCCTTCTGGCTCAACTGCGAGAAGTACGGTATCACCACCTGCCAGATGCGCGGTGAGGCCTTCTACTACTACTACCAGCAGATCCTCGCCCGCTACAACCTGCAGCGCATGGCCAACTACCTGCCCGAGCTCGAGGACTTCGACTGGGAGGAGACCATCAAGATCGGCTACAACCCCGACCTCATGTACCCCAACGGCGCCCAGTTCCCCGCCCGCCCCGCCCAGCAGGACATCTCCAGCATCAAGTCCTACACCATCGACGACCTGAAGGCCATCGAGCAGAGGATCAAGGACGCCATCGACTCCGGCTTCGTGCTCGCCAAGGACGGCAACAAGATCCCCATCACCCAGTACGTCAAGGGCATCAACATCCTCGCCAACATCATCGAGGGTAACCAGGACTCCGTCAACTCCCGCTACTACGGCTCCTACCAGACCATGATGCGCAACCTCTTCGCCCTCATCATGGACCCCGCTTACGAGCACGGTGTTGCCCCGGCGTCATCGGCCACTACGAGACCGCCCTCCGTGACCCCGCCTTCTACATCCTCCAGAAGTACATCAACAACCTCTTCGCTCAGTACAAGAACAACCTGCCCGCCTACAAGCACGATGACCTGTACTTCAACGGTGTCACCGTCCAGGACGTCGCCGTCAGCAAGCTTGTCACCTTCTTCGACCTCTTCGACATCGATGTCAGCAACGCTGTCGACGTCGCCTCCATCGACGAGCTCGACAAAATCAACTACGTCGCTAAGGCCAAGCGTCTCAACCACCAGCCCTTCAGCTACAAGATCAAGGTCTCCAGCAACCAGAAGACCAACGCCGTCGTCCGCGTCTTCCTCGGACCCAGCACCGACCTCACCCACTCCAACTTCTACGGCGAGCAGGCCTCCGACGTCTACTACGGACACAACACCGCCGACCTCGACAGGCTCAGGAACTACTTCGTCGAGCTCGACCGTTTCCCCGTTGAACGTAAGTAAACGACTTTCGTTAGCCCGCGCTCTGCCTCTGCGCCTATTTTGCATTCTAATGTCCGTTTCCGTTTTCTCCCCGCAGTGAAGAACGGCGACAACCTGATCCAGCGCAACTCTCGCGAGTTCACCACCACCGTCGGCGACAACGTCTCCTTCAAGTCCCTCCTCAAGAGCGCCGAGAGCGGCAACACCGTCCTCTCCAGCGTCGACCGCCAGTGCGGCTTCCCCGACCGCCTCGTGCTGCCCATGGGCCACAAGGCTGGAGTGCCCTACGCCTTCTTCGTCATGGTCACCCCCTACGGCGCCGACGAGCACGAGCACGCTGACTACTACCACTCCGAGAAGGTCAACTACCAGACCGGCGTCAAGGACATCTACTCCTGCAACGGACTCATGACCGTCCTGGACAACCGTCCCCTCGGCTTCCCCTTCGACCGCCAGATCGAGAACTACGGCACCTTCAACGTGCCCAACATGTACTTCAAGGACGTCGTCATCTTCCACAAGGACACCACCACCGACAACAACAACGTCCTCATCAAGAAGACTGTCAACGACTTCGACCACGAGCTCCCCCAGCAGACCGCCCACAAGTACATCCCCAGCCACAGGCTGATGGACGAGGACATCGTCCGCGAGGAGAACGACTTCCCCTCTTACCAGTAATCTGTGATTTGATTTGTCAACTTGCTCGAGTCTGACTTTGTGAGCAAACTACACCGCAAATAAAATCTTGCAACGCTCACAAGCTATTTGTTTCATTATTCACTGCCCCCTTGGTTATATTAAATCATAATAGAACCTTTATACTGAGATGGTGAGAGTTTTCTGTTCAAAAATAAGTGTTATGCAGAAAAACTACCAACAAACTTAAGGGGCAGCTTGGTGCGCATCAGAAGTGATAACATTTTGCCCAGCATGTAACGAGTAATTGTTTAAAATATTACTGCATTTTATTCTTGTTTGAAAAAATAACGTAAAAGACAAAATATTTTACAAATGCTAAAAAAGAGTTTTCACAATATTTTTCAAACAGGAAAGAAGTGCAGTAATGTTGGAAAACAACAACTAGTACAGTGAAAAACAAAATACTTTTCAAATCTACTATACATACAATACGTAGTGTGCTATTCCTCTTATGACATTACTGTGACTATGCAGATGTAAACTGTTTTTACTTTTTTGAACTCATTTTCAACACTGTTTAAATATTTTGTGCGATTTCAAGTGATCCAAAAAAATAAATAAAAAAAGATTCAATCTTTTTGTCCTTGTGGCACAACAAGCTCCCTCTTTAATTTAATTTTGTTGGTATTTATCTGCGTGAATCTAATTGTTGGACAGAAAACTCTCACACTCAAGAAAAAAGAGTTCTATTAAGATTCAATGTAGCTTCAACTGTTGCTTGCTTTCTTTGTTTGGAAGGTATGTTCCTGCTTCTCAAAATTCTAGTCCAGTAGAGGAACACAAGGAAAACATCAAACTGAGTGAAATAAAACTATTTTTTATAAAGACGCATTGACAGGTTTTTACTTTGGTGTGTTCGAAAACTTTATTTGGGTGCAGTGTATGGTCCAAATATTTTTTTTTATATATATTGAAATTTTTTTTATAAAAAATATTAGCAACATAAAATAGTTTGAAGTAAGCTTGCAAAAATTTTAAAACACAGTGACATCTCCAGTTTGGCATTGAATGCTGAATGAAATCCGGAACTGCGACATATACTGCAAGCATATCACCAGAAAGGCACTGATTCGGACTTCAGAAGATAAAAGGAACCTGCTCTATGTTGATTGGTTTTAGGGCGTGTCCAGGAAATAAGAGTCAGTACTTCTTACACGACTTGTTTATTCTCTCAACTTCCATTGACTGATACACGACTGCTACATCACAGTGATTGACACGCTGCACATGTGTGAGGAATAAGGAAAACAATTTAAGAAGAACAGAAAGCTTTTAGAGCAACAGATGAGACAGTACTACCAACATAAATCCTATTACAATGCATATACTTAAACACTCCAGTCTAACTGTGTCAGCAAACTACACTGCACATACAATCTTGCAATGCTCACAAGCTACTCGTTTCATTATTAATTATCTCCTTGGTCTTTTTCTCTCAATCTGATCATGTGGGCATGCACACTAGCCTAGTAGGCAGGCGTTGATACTGACCGCTCAACACAGCTGTCCCTGCGTCAGGCCTAAGCCCCGCGTGCAGAGGCTGGAGCGCTCGTCAACCTCCAGACAGTTCTTTCAGGTGGCCCCGCCCCCGCACACAGCATGCGTATGTGCATCCGTGCCTGCCCGGGCCAGCCGGGGATCAGCCCGGCCAGGCCAGCCAGGACAAACGCGAGCTGAGAGTCGGGGCACGAAGGCTCGGCGCCCCCACAATGAACATTACCGAGGCGGAGCAAATGAAAGCGCCTGCGACACACTGGATAGGCCAACCCGCCAAGCACTTGTGTGAAGTAAGCGGCCTACCCGGAGAGCCCAAGCGCAGAGGGGAGTTAGTGCAGGAGGGGGTTACTTTGCTAAGTAGGCAGACGTTGAAACGGCCCGCTTCAAACAGGATTATCGTGCTCAATTTTTGCCTACTTATATGACAACGCTGACTACTAGCGTAAGAATAACACGTAATATCCCGCGCCCGTCGCCTCTCGCAGCTGGCGCTCTGCATGTCCAACAAG
This sequence comes from Frankliniella intonsa, assembly GCA_033675135.1. Taxonomy (NCBI): domain Eukaryota; kingdom Metazoa; phylum Arthropoda; class Insecta; order Thysanoptera; family Thripidae; genus Frankliniella; species Frankliniella intonsa. The sequence goes on from CM066256.1 coordinate 530,709, forward strand.
GCGCGCTTCCTGGCGGACTCGGGTATCTTCACAGAGGGCGTGGCGTGGGGCTGCTCCTACGACCTGCCCAACAACACGCAGGCCCTGGCCTCGGCCGGCGCGGGGGCGGAGCCGGGCCCGGGCGCCCTGCTGCGCCGCCGCAAGGACCGCACGGAGAGAGTGCGAAAGAGACAGAGAGAGGCGCGTCGCGGGACGCGGATAAGGGCGCGTGAATAAGAGATCACCAGCTATCGGTTGCTCCGAACCAAATAAGCAAAGACTGAAAATAAAAGAAAAAGTACCTTCCCGATGGGTGCGATTATCGCAAATCAGAAACAGACCGGTCCGGTATAAAAGGGGCGGGCGGCGTTTGGTTCGGCACCAGTTCCCGGTCAAGTCTTCCTTGCACACAATGTACAAGGTAACCGTCGCCCTCCTCGCCACCCTGGCGGTGGCAGCCGCCCTGCACATCCCCAACGTGCGCACCGGCGCCACGGACAACGTCCACATCAGTAAGTACTCCGCCGCGCCGCGCCGCGCAGCACCGGCCCGCGGGCCGTGTCTTAGAGCAGCGAACATTCGAACTAGTTTTAACGTTTCACCCTCTGCTCGCTCAGGCGGACAGGATGTTGCCCAGAAGCAGAAGGTGGTGCTGCAGCTGCTGAGGAACGTCGGCCAGAAGAACATGTACCCCGAACTCGTCGCCCTGGGCCAGAACTGGAACCCCATGCAGATCGCCGACCGTTACGCCAACCAGTACGTCGTCAAGAACTTCGTCAACATGTGGAAGCAGGGTACCCTGCCCCGCGGCGAGATCTTCCACGTCTACAACGACTCCCAGCTGAAGGAGGTGGTCGCCCTGTTCGACCTGCTGTACTTCGCCAAGGACTTCGAGACCTTCATCCAGACCGCCGCCTGGGCCCGCGACAACGTCAACGAGGCTCAGTTCGCCTACGCCTTCTCCGTGGCCGTCGTGCACCGTGACGACTGCGCCGGCCTGGTCCTCCCTCCCTGTACGAGGTCGCTCCCCAGCTGTACCTCAACTCCGGCGACATCATGGAGTTCATGAGCGCCAAGATGCAGGGCCAGAACAACTACGTCAAGATGACCAACTGGACCGGTGACAACGAGATCATCAACCCCGAGCAGCTCCTGGGCTACTTCACCGAGGATGTCGGCGTCAACGCCTACCACGCCTACGCCCACCTCTACATGCCCTTCTGGCTCAACTGCGAGAAGTACGGTATCACCACCTGCCAGATGCGCGGTGAGGCCTTCTACTACTACTACCAGCAGATCCTCGCCCGCTACAACCTGCAGCGCATGGCCAACTACCTGCCCGAGCTCGAGGACTTCGACTGGGAGGAGACCATCAAGATCGGCTACAACCCCGACCTCATGTACCCCAACGGCGCCCAGTTCCCCGCCCGCCCCGCCCAGCAGGACATCTCCAGCATCAAGTCCTACACCATCGACGACCTGAAGGCCATCGAGCAGAGGATCAAGGACGCCATCGACTCCGGCTTCGTGCTCGCCAAGGACGGCAACAAGATCCCCATCACCCAGTACGTCAAGGGCATCAACATCCTCGCCAACATCATCGAGGGTAACCAGGACTCCGTCAACTCCCGCTACTACGGCTCCTACCAGACCATGATGCGCAACCTCTTCGCCCTCATCATGGACCCCGCTTACGAGCACGGTGTTGCCCCCGGCGTCATCGGCCACTACGAGACCGCCCTCCGTGACCCCGCCTTCTACATCCTCCAGAAGTACATCAACAACCTCTTCGCTCAGTACAAGAACAACCTGCCCGCCTACAAGCACGATGACCTGTACTTCAACGGTGTCACCGTCCAGGACGTCGCCGTCAGCAAGCTTGTCACCTTCTTCGACCTCTTCGACATCGATGTCAGCAACGCTGTCGACGTCGCCTCCATCGACGAGCTCGACAAAATCAACTACGTCGCTAAGGCCAAGCGTCTCAACCACCAGCCCTTCAGCTACAAGATCAAGGTCTCCAGCAACCAGAAGACCAACGCCGTCGTCCGCGTCTTCCTCGGACCCAGCACCGACCTCACCCACTCCAACTTCTACGGCGAGCAGGCCTCCGACGTCTACTACGGACACAACACCGCCGACCTCGACAGGCTCAGGAACTACTTTGTCGAGCTCGACCGCTTCCCCGTTGAACGTAAGTAAACGACTTTCGTTAGCCCGCGCCCTGCGTCTGCGCCTATATTGCATTCTAATGTCCGTTTCCGTTTTCTCCCCGCAGTGAAGAACGGCGACAACCTGATCCAGCGCAACTCTCGCGAGTTCACCACCACCGTCGGCGACAACGTCTCCTTCAAGTCCCTCCTCAAGAGCGCCGAGAGCGGCAACACCGTCCTCTCCAGCGTCGACCGCCAGTGCGGCTTCCCCGACCGCCTCGTGCTGCCCATGGGCCACAAGGCTGGAGTGCCCTACGCCTTCTTCGTCATGGTCACCCCTACGGCGCCGACGAGCACGAGCACGCTGACTACTACCACTCCGAGAAGGTCAACTACCAGACCGGCGTCAAGGACATCTACTCCTGCAACGGACTCATGACCGTCCTGGACAACCGTCCCCTCGGCTTCCCCTTCGACCGCCAGATCGAGAACTACGGCACCTTCAACGTGCCCAACATGTACTTCAAGGACGTCGTCATCTTCCACAAGGACACCACCACCGACAACAACAACGTCCTCATCAAGAAGACTGTCAACGACTTCGACCACGAGCTCCCCCAGCAGACCGCCCACAAGTACATCCCCAGCCACAGGCTGATGGACGAGGACATCGTCCGCGAGGAGAACGACTTCCCCTCTTACCAGTAATCTGTGATTTGATTTGTCAACTTGCTCGAGTCTGACTTTGTGAGCAAACTACACCGCAAATAAAATCTTGCAACGCTCACAAGCTATTTGTTTCATTATTCACTGCCCCCTTGGTTATATTAAATCATAATAGAACCTTTATACTGAGATGGTGAGAGTTTTCTGTTCAAAAATTAGTGTTACGCACAAAAAATACCAACAAACTTAAGGGCAGCTTGGTGCGCATCAAAAGTGATAACTTTTAAAAGTGCCCAAATTAAAAGATATGATCTTTTGGTCCTTGTGGCGCAACAAGCTCCCTCCTTAATTTGCTGTTGTTGGTATTTTTATCTGTGTGAATCTAATCGTTGAACAGAAAAGTCTCACCCTCAAGAAAAAAGAGTTCTATTAAGATTTGATACAGCTTGAATTGTTGCTTGCCTTAAATATACAGTGAAAGATCAAGTTTGGTATCGAATGCTGAATCGATTCCGAAACTGCTAAAGATATCCCTGACAAATCACCTCAAGCATATCTTGCATGTTACAGTATTTTGTCGTTCACAGGACTAGTTGTTGTTTTACAACTGTACTGCACTTCTTTCCTGTCTAAAATATATTGTGAAAACTCTTTTTCAGCAATTTTCCAAGCTCACTTCAAATTATTTTATGTTGCTAATACTTTGATTTAAAAATTTCATTATACAAAAATAAAGAAATTTGGACTATAAACGGCACCCAAGTAAAGTTTTCGAACACTCTAAAGTTAAAACCTGTCATTGCGTCTTTACAATAAAATCGTTTTGTTTCACTCAGTCTTATGTTTTTCTTGTGTTCCTCTACTGGACTAGAATTTTGAGAAGCAGGAACATACCTTCCAAACAAAGAAAGCAAGCAACAGTTGAAGCTATATCAAATCTTAATAGAACTCTTTTTGTTTGAGGGTGAGACTTTTCTGTTCAACGATTAGATTCACACAGATAAAAATACCAACAACAGCAAATTAAGGAGGGAGCTTGTTGCGCCACAAGGACCAAAAGATCACATCTTTTTAATTTTTTTTGGGATCACAAAAAAGCACACAAATTATTTTACCAGTGTTTAAAATGAGTCCATAAAATTAAAAACAGTTTACATCTGTATAGTTACGGTAATGTCATAAGAGGAATAGCACACTACGTATTGTATGTATAGTATAGTATAGTTTATAGTTTATAGTAAAGTATTTTGTCTTTCACCGCACTAGTTGTTGTTTTGCAACATTTCTACACTTCTTTCCTGTTTCAAAAATATTGTGAAAACTCTTTTTCAGCATTTGTAAAATATTTTTGTTTGTCGCCTAGTTCAACTCCTGATTCGCTGAAGTAAAATTTTATACCTTTTGACACATTTGAAATGTCGGAATACGTTTTTATTATCAACCGTAAACGAGGTTTCTTTGTCGATCAAAGATTATTGATATTACTTAACATTTTTTCCGAAGTTTATATTCTTTGCTTTTAGTTGGAATTACAATTTTGTATTACTGTGTAATAAGTCGGGACGAGTGAATTTTGATGCGCCCCGGATGTTGTGGGCTGCCTGAGCTGATGAGCAAAGTGACAAAATGGATCATATAGACAGTGAGACCGCCTCATCAGCAAGCGCCCAGCGCGGGGACGTGGGAAGCTGGGAGAGCTGGAGCTTCCCGAGGACCGGCCCGGGGCGCGGAAGGAAAGTCGCGCAGCACACGGGCGAGAGAGAAGGCCGCATTGTCTGTTTGAGTGAATAAAGTCCTGACCGTAAACGGTGAGCCAAATTATTCAGAAAGACCAACCGAAACAGCACTACGAGAGTGACTTTTGACCATGGTAAAAGGTGCGCAACGGTCACCATCAGATAACCTAACCTTTGAGTTGCCGTCAGATGTTGTTTAGATGCCAAAGAAAACGAGTTCCGATCGATCCAAGTCTGCAAAGGCCCTACCTGTAGGGCTTTGAAACCCCGGCAGAGAAAGCAAGCACAGAGGAGCAGAGTGCGCACAGGGCGAGCCGTAATGAGCGTTGATAAGGGATCAAGGCCGCCCAGTCCGGCCCCGCCCCAGACGCAGTGTGCTCGTCCCCGTCAGCCAGCATGGACAGCGTGCTCGTGCTCGTGCTGGTGTGCGGTGCGGGGGCCGCCCCCGGGCTGCTGCCCGCCGTCCCCGAGGCCGCCCCCGAGGCCGAGGCCGCCAGCGCGCTGCTGTCCCCGATCCTCCTGCCCCACAGCGCCAGCCTGGCGGTGATCGGCCGCGCGCGCTGGCTCGACGCCCTCCTGCGCGCCCTGCCCCAGGAGACGCCGCGGGTGGTGCTCGCCGACAAAGCCGAGCTCGAGGAGTCGGACAGGCTGGTGCTGGAGGTCCAGCGGCGCCACCACGTGCTGCTCGCCGCCGTGGACCTGTCCTCCAGCGCGCTCTGCTCCGTGCCCAGGGTGCACCGGACGCTGCTCTGGGCCTCGGCCGCCCAGCCCGCCGAGGACGTGGTCCGGAACCAGTCGCTCGTGGCGTGCCTGCTGCGCTCGCGGACCTGCGCGGACGAGACGGCCCTCGCGCTCACCGGGCCGGACGGCTCCGCCAGGCTGTACGAGCTGCGCGGGCCCAGGTGCATGACGGCACGGCCGATCTACGAGCTGGACCGCTGGTCGCCCGGGCACCGGCGCTGGCTGCGAGGCGCCGCGCCCTTCTCGCCGATCTGCGACACGTGGCTGCCGCCACCCGCCTCCGGCGGCTACCTGACGATACACGTCTTTGCAGAAAATCCAAAGTCGCCTTTCTTCATGGTTGCCGACAGTATCGTGTCGAACAGAAAACAGCCATGGGAAGTACGTCGGGTTCATTATTTCGGTGCGATGATGGACCGTGGCACCATGGAGTCCTTGCGCAAGATGCACGACTCGTGCCGCCTAGATGCGGCGCTCTTCTCCTTTCTGGAGCTTCCCTGTAACCCCGCAGAGTTCACACCGATTTACAGGACAGCGGGGCGCTTCATTTACGTCGTCGTCCCCGCCGGCCTCGGCCCCGCGCACTCCCCCCTGGCTTCCGTCACCCTGGAGTTCTCGCCGGCGGTGTGGCTGGGCACGGCGCTGGCCGCGCTGGGCACGGCGGCCGCCCTGGCCTGCACGCTCCGCCGGGACCGCTGGACCGCGCCGCTGCTCGCCCTCGCCCCCCTGGTGGCGCAGCCGCCCCCGCCACCCCCGCCCGCGGGCCCCGCGCTGCGCCCGCTGCTTGGCGCGTGGCTGCTCGTCTGCGTCGTGCTGGCGGCCGGCTACCAGGGGCTGCTGCTCGGCCGGCTGTTCAACCCCATGCGCCGCGGGGAGATCAACAGCCTGCGCGACCTGGAGGCCAGCGGCCTGCCCGTCTACACGACCCAAGACACGTTCAGCATCGTCGCGAGCCACCTCCCGAAGCGCTTACGGGACCGGGTAGGCATCTGGTTCCTGGGGAGCCCCGAGGACCGCATCCACGAGGAGGTGGCGCTGGCCCGGCGCTGCGCCATTATCGTGGTCCCGAAGTCGTTCATGTGGAAGGCCACCATGGACATGGACGCGGGGGCGCCCGACAAGAAGGTGCACACCTTCGAGCTCAAGTCGCGCGCCCTTATGGTGGTGGGCAACTCCCACCGCGGCTCGCCGCTGCACGCCGCCGTCAACGAGAAGTTCCAGCGCGCGGAGGAGTGCGGCCTGCTCCAGCGCGAGCCCAGGCTCCAGGACGCCAGGGTGCGCTGGGCCAAGGAGCGCTTCCGGACCATGGGGCCGATGGTGCTCGGCCTGCGCCAGATGTACCCCGCCTTCCTCGTGGCCTTCGGGGGCCTCGGCTTGGCCACCGTCGTCTTTGCCGCCGAGCTGTCCGTCTCTCGCCTGACGGCCCGGTGCAGCTCGCGAGCGCGGCCCGGCGGCACGGGCATTGCATGGTCACCGTGACTAGTAACCTTATCCGTACTTTGACTAATTACTTATAACATTTAGAAACTACTTTTGGTATTTCTTAATCACGGTGTATAAATTCCTGAGTGGTCACCCGATCGGCCGGCCGCCCGGCAGCTGTTACGCGCAATTTGCGTTGTAGCAAAAGCCTACTTAGAAAACCGGACTAGCTAGGTTGTAATAGTAAATTTGAGTCCCGAGAGTGGTAGAGGAGGTGAGTATTTTGATTTATCTATTTGTAAATGGGCGCCAGAGGAAAACCTCACAAAATCTCAAGGCCGAAACTTTATTTATTGGTACATACATAGATAGTAAATAGAATAATTTAAAAAAAACTGCTGCTGAACTGGAAGGAAAATAAGGTAAATTAATTTAATTATGTAAATAAAAATAATAATGGAAGTAAACCAGACCCCGGCTAGGACAAGACGCAAGCGTAAAACACAACTTCACCAGAGGAAGTATAGCAAATAACAGCGCACTCGCCCCGCCGGGCCGGGGCTGGACCAGCACTCCGCTCTGTAGCGGACCTGCAGCGCTTGATCCGTTCATTGTTAGTTCCTTACAAAGGATGTTCTTCATATTACAAATTATTCTGTTTGGAACGTACAAAGGATCTGGAACCACCATATTACAAACCGATTTTCTTCATATTACAAACAATATTGGTTTGGCAGCAACAGCGTGTTCCTCGTTTTACAAACTGGAGCTCTTTGTAACACAAAGAATTTGTTTGTATTACAAAGGTCCCAAATCCTCTGTACGTGACGAAAAGCAGTTGTTTGTAAGAAACATTCAGTATTCGGCTAGAATAAAATGCAGTAATATTTTAAACAATTACTCGTTACATGCTGGGCAAAATGTTATCACTTCAGATGCGCACCAAGCTGCCCCTTAAGTTTGTTGTTTTTTTTTTGTGCGTAACACTAATTTTTGAGCAGAAAACTCTCACCATCTCAATAAAAAGGTTCTATTATGATTTAATATAACCAAGGGGGCAGTGAATAATGAAACAAATAGCTTGTGAGCGTTGCAAGATTTTATTTGCGGTGTAGTTTGCTCACAAAGTCAGACTCGAGCAAGTTGACAAATCAAATCACAGATTACTGGTAAGAGGGGAAGTCGTTCTCCTCGCGGACGATGTCCTCGTCCATCAGCCTGTGGCTGGGGATGTACTTGTGGGCGGTCTGCTGGGGGAGCTCGTGGTCGAAGTCGTTGACAGTCTTCTTGATGAGGACGTTGTTGTTGTCGGTGGTGGTGTCCTTGTGGAAGATGACGACGTCCTTGAAGTACATGTTGGGCACGTTGAAGGTGCCGTAGTTCTCGATCTGGCGGTCGAAGGGAAGCCGAGGGGACGGTTGTCCAGGACGGTCATGAGTCCGTTGCAGGAGTAGATGTCCTTGACGCCGGTCTGGTAGTTGACCTTCTCGGAGTGGTAGTAGTCAGCGTGCTCGTGCTCGTCGGCGCCGTAGGGGGTGACCATGACGAAGAAGGCGTAGGGCACTCCAGCCTTGTGGCCCATGGGCAGCACGAGGCGGTCGGGGAAGCCGCACTGGCGGTCGACGCTGGAGAGGACGGTGTTGCCGCTCTCGGCGCTCTTGAGGAGGGACTTGAAGGAGACGTTGTCGCCGACGGTGGTGGTGAACTCGCGAGAGTTGCGCTGGATCAGGTTGTCGCCGTTCTTCACTGCGGGGAGAAAACGGAAACGGACATTAGAATGCAATATAGGCGCAGACGCAGGGCGCGGGCTAACGAGAGCCGTTTACTTACGTTCAACGGGGAAGCGGTCGAGCTCGACAAAGTAGTTCCTGAGCCTGTCGAGGTCGGCGGTGTTGTGTCCGTAGTAGACGTCGGAGGCCTGCTCGCCGTAGAAGTTGGAGTGGGTGAGGTCGGTGCTGGGTCCGAGGAAGACGCGGACGACGGCGTTGGTCTTCTGGTTGCTGGAGACCTTGATCTTGTAGCTGAAGGGCTGGTGGTTGAGACGCTTGGCCTTAGCGACGTAGTTGATTTTGTCGAGCTCGTCGATGGAGGCGACGTCGACAGCGTTGCTGACATCGATGTCGAAGAGGTCGAAGAAGGTGACAAGCTTGCTGACGGCGACGTCCTGGACGGTGACACCGTTGAAGTACAGGTCATCGTGCTTGTAGGCGGGCAGGTTGTTCTTGTACTGAGCGAAGAGGTTGTTGATGTACTTCTGGAGGATGTAGAAGGCGGGGTCACGGAGGGCGGTCTCGTAGTGGCCGATGACGCCGGGGGCAACACCGTGCTCGTAAGCGGGGTCCATGATGAGGGCGAAGAGGTTGCGCATCATGGTCTGGTAGGAGCCGTAGTAGCGGGAGTTGACGGAGTCCTGGTTACCCTCGATGATGTTGGCGAGGATGTTGATGCCCTTGACGTACTGGGTGATGGGGATCTTGTTGCCGTCCTTGGCGAGCACGAAGCCGGAGTCGATGGCGTCCTTGATCCTCTGCTCGATGGCCTTCAGGTCGTCGATGGTGTAGGACTTGATGCTGGAGATGTCCTGCTGGGCGGGGCGGGCGGGGAACTGGGCGCCGTTGGGGTACATGAGGTCGGGGTTGTAGCCGATCTTGATGGTCTCCTCCCAGTCGAAGTCCTCGAGCTCGGGCAGGTAGTTGGCCATGCGCTGCAGGTTGTAGCGGGCGAGGATCTGCTGGTAGTAGTAGTAGAAGGCCTCACCGCGCATCTGGCAGGTGGTGATACCGTACTTCTCGCAGTTGAGCCAGAAGGGCATGTAGAGGTGGGCGTAGGCGTGGTAGGCGTTGACGCCGACATCCTCGGTGAAGTAGCCCAGGAGCTGCTCGGGGTTGATGATCTCGTTGTCACCGGTCCAGTTGGTCATCTTGACGTAGTTGTTCTGGCCCTGCATCTTGGCGCTCATGAACTCCATGATGTCGCCGGAGTTGAGGTACAGCTGGGGAGCGACCTCGTACAGGGGAGGGAGGACCAGGCCGGCGCAGTCGTCACGGTGCACGACGGCCACGGAGAAGGCGTAGGCGAACTGAGCCTCGTTGACGTTGTCGCGGGCCCAGGCGGCGGTCTGGATGAAGGTCTCGAAGTCCTTGGCGAAGTACAGCAGGTCGAACAGGGCGACCACCTCCTTCAGCTGGGAGTCGTTGTAGACGTGGAAGATCTCGCCGCGGGGCAGGGTACCCTGCTTCCACATGTTGACGAAGTTCTTGACGACGTACTGGTTGGCGTAACGGTCGGCGATCTGCATGGGGTTCCAGTTCTGGCCCAGGGCGACGAGTTCGGGGTACATGTTCTTCTGGCCGACGTTCCTCAGCAGCTGCAGCACCACCTTCTGCTTCTGGGCAACATCCTGTCCGCCTGAGCGAGCAGAGGGTGAAACGTTAAAACTAGTTCGAATGTTCGCTGCTCTAAGACACGGCCCGCGGGCCGGTGCTGCGCGGCGCGGCGCGGCGGAGTACTTACTGATGTGGACGTTGTCCGTGGCGCCGGTGCGCACGTTGGGGATGTGCAGGGCGGCTGCCACCGCCAGGGTGGCGAGGAGGGCGACGGTTACCTTGTACATTGTGTGCAAGGAAGACTTGACCGGGAACTGGTGCCGAACCAAACGCCGCCCGCCCCTTTTATACCGGACCGGTCTGTTTCTGATTTGCGATAACCGCACCCATCGGGAAGGTACTTTTTCTTTTATTTTCAGTCTTTGCTTATTTGGTTCGGAGCAACCGATAGCTGGTGATCTCTTATTCGCGCGCCCTTATCCGCGTTCCGCGACGCGCCTCTCTCTGTCTCTTTCGCACTCTCTCCGTGCGGTCCGGGCCCGGCTCCGCCCCCGCGCCGCGCCGGCCGAGGCCAGGGCCTGCGTGTTGTTGGGCAGGTCGTAGGAGCAGCCCCACGCCACGCCCTCCGTGAAGATGCCCGAGTCCGCCAGGAAGCGCGCCTTGTTGGACATGCAGAGCGCCAGCTGCGAGGGGCGACGGGCGCGGGATATTAGTGTTATTCTTACGCTAGTAGTCAGTGTTGCCTTACAAGTAGGCAAAAATTGACCACGATATTCCTGTTTGAAGCGGGCCGTTTCAACGTCTGCCTACTAAGCAAAGTAACTTCTCCAGCAGGAACCCCCTTCTGCGCTTGGGCTCTCCGGGTAGGCCGCTTACTTGACACAAGTGCTTGGCGGGTTGGCCTATCCAGTGTGTCGCAGGCGCTTTCATTTGCTCCGCCTCGATAATGTTCATTGTGGGGGCGCCAAGCCTTCGTGCCCCGACTCTCAGCTCGCGTTTGTCCTGGCTGGCCTGGCCGGGCTGATCCCCGGCTGGCCCGGGCAGGCACGGATGCACATACGCATGCTGTGTGCGGGGGCGGGGCCACCTGAAAGAACTGTCTGGAGGTTGACGAGCGCTCCAGCCTCTGCACGCGGGGCTTAGGCCTGACGCAGGGACAGCTGTGTTGAGCGGTCAGTATCAACGCCTGCCTACTAGGCTAGTGTGCATGCCCACATGATCAGATTGAGAGAAAAAGACCAAGGAGATAATGAATAATGAAACGAGTAGCTTGTGAGCATTGCAAGATTGTATGTGCAGTGTAGTTTGCTGACACAGTTTAGACTGGAGTGTTTAAGTATATGCATTGTAATAGGATTTATGTTGGTAGTACTGTCTCATCTGTTGCTCTAAAAGCTTTCTGTTCTTCTTAAATTGTTTTCCTTATTCCTCACACATGTGCAGCGTGTCAATCACTGTGATGTAGCAGTCGTGTATCAGTCAATGGAAGTTGAGAGAATAAACCAGTTGTGTAAGAAGTACTGACTCTTATTTCCTGGACACGGCCTAAAACCAATCAACATAGAGCAGGTTCCTTTTATCTTCTGAAGTCCGAATCAGTGCCTTTCTGGTGATATGCTTGCAGTATATGGCGCAGTTCCGGATTTCATTCAGCATTCAATGCCAAACTGGAGATGTCACTGTGTTTTAAAATTTTGGCAAGCTTACTTCAAACTATTTTATGTTGCTAATATTTTTTATAAAAAAAATTTCAATATATATAAAAAAAAAATATTTGGACCATACACTGCACCCAAATAAAGTTTTCGAACACACCAAAGTAAAAACCTGTCAATGCGTCTTTATAAAAAATAGTTTTATTTCACTCAGTTTGATGTTTTTCTTGTGTTCCTCTACTGGACTAGAATTTTGAGAAGCAGAAACATACCTTCCAAACAAAGAAAGCAAGCAACAGTTGAAGCTACATTGAATCTTAATACAACTCTTTTTTCTTGAGGGTGAGAGTTAACTGTCCAACAATAAGATTCACGCAGATAAAAATACCAACAAAATTAAATTAAAGAGGGAGCTTGTTGGGCCACAAGTACCAAAAGATTAAATCTTTTTATTTTTTTGGATCACATGAAATCACACAAAAAATTTTACCAGTGTTGAAAATGAGTTCATAAAAATAAAAACAGTTTACATCTGTATAGTTACCGTAATGTCAGAAGAGGAATACCAGACTATGTATTGTATGTATAGTAGATTTGTAAAGTATTTTGTTTTTCACCGTACTAGTTGTTGTTTTGCAACATTACTGCACTTCTCTCCTGTTTGAAAAATACTGTGAAAACTCTTTTTGTAAAATTTGTAAAATATTTTGTCTTTTACGTTATTTTTTCAAACAAGAATAAAATGCAGTAATATTATAAACAATTACTCGTTACATGCTGAGCAAAATGTTATCACTTCTGATGCGCACCAAGCTGCCCCTTAAGTTTGTTGTTTTTTTGTGCGTAATACTAATTTTTGAACAGAAAACTCTCACCATCTCAGTATAAAGGTTCTATTATGATTTAATATAACCAAGGGGGCAGTGAATAATGAAACAAATAGCTTGTGAGCGTTGCAAGATTTTATTTGCGGTGTAGTTTGCTCACAAAGTCAGACTCGAGCAAGTTGACAAATCAAATCACAGATTACTGGTAAGAGGGGAAGTCGTTCTCCTCGCGGACGATGTCCTCGTCCATCAGCCTGTGGCTGGGGATGTACTTGTGGGCGGTCTGCTGGGGGAGCTCGTGGTCGAAGTCGTTGACAGTCTTCTTGATGAGGACGTTGTTGTTGTCGGTGGTGGTGTCCTTGTGGAAGATGACGACGTCCTTGAAGTACATGTTGGGCACGTTGAAGGTGCCGTAGTTCTCGATCTGGCGGTCGAAGGGGAAGCCGAGGGGACGGTTGTCCAGGACGGTCATGAGTCCGTTGCAGGAGTAGATGTCCTTGACGCCGGTCTGGTAGTTGACCTTCTCGGAGTGGTAGTAGTCAGCGTGCTCGTGCTCGTCGGCGCCGTAGGGGGTGACCATGACGAAGAAGGCGTAGGGCACTCCAGCCTTGTGGCCCATGGGCAGCACGAGGCGGTCGGGGAAGCCGCACTGGCGGTCGACGCTGGAGAGGACGGTGTTGCCGCTCTCGGCGCTCTTGAGGAGGGACTTGAAGGAGACGTTGTCGCCGACGGTGGTGGTGAACTCGCGAGAGTTGCGCTGGATCAGGTTGTCGCCGTTCTTCACTGCGGGGAGAAAACGGAAACACACATTAGAATGCAATAGGCGCAGACGCAGGGCGCGGGCTAACGAGAGTCGTTTACTTACGTTCAACGGGGAAGCGGTCGAGCTCGACAAAGTAGTTCCTGAGCCTGTCGAGGTCGGCGGTGTTGTGTCCGTAGTAGACGTCGGAGGCCTGCTCGCCGTAGAAGTTGGAGTGGGTGAGGTCGGTGCTGGGTCCGAGGAAGACGCGGACGACGGCGTTGGTCTTCTGGTTGCTGGAGACCTTGATCTTGTAGCTGAAGGGCTGGTGGTTGAGACGCTTGGCCTTAGCGACGTAGTTGATTTTGTCGAGCTCGTCGATGGAGGCGACGTCGACAGCGTTGCTGACATCGATGTCGAAGAGGTCGAAGAAGGTGACAAGCTTGCTGACGGCGACGTCCTGGACGGTGACACCGTTGAAGTACAGGTCATCGTGCTTGTAGGCGGGCAGGTTGTTCTTGTACTGAGCGAAGAGGTTGTTGATGTACTTCTGGAGGATGTAGAAGGCGGGGTCACGGAGGGCGGTCTCGTAGTGGCCGATGACGCCGGGGGCAACACCGTGCTCGTAAGCGGGGTCCATGATGAGGGCGAAGAGGTTGCGCATCATGGTCTGGTAGGAGCCGTAGTAGCGGGAGTTGACGGAGTCCTGGTTACCCTCGATGATGTTGGCGAGGATGTTGATGCCCTTGACGTACTGGGTGATGGGGATCTTGTTGCCGTCCTTGGCGAGCACGAAGCCGGAGTCGATGGCGTCCTTGATCCTCTGCTCGATGGCCTTCAGGTCGTCGATGGTGTAGGACTTGATGCTGGAGATGTCCTGCTGGGCGGGGCGGGCGGGGAACTGGGCGCCGTTGGGGTACATGAGGTCGGGGTTGTAGCCGATCTTGATGGTCTCCTCCCAGTCGAAGTCCTCGAGCTCGGGCAGGTAGTTGGCCATGCGCTGCAGGTTGTAGCGGGCGAGGATCTGCTGGTAGTAGTAGTAGAAGGCCTCACCGCGCATCTGGCAGGTGGTGATACCGTACTTCTCGCAGTTGAGCCAGAAGGGCATGTAGAGGTGGGCGTAGGCGTGGTAGGCGTTGACGCCGACATCCTCGGTGAAGTAGCCCAGGAGCTGCTCGGGGTTGATGATCTCGTTGTCACCGGTCCAGTTGGTCATCTTGACGTAGTTGTTCTGGCCCTGCATCTTGGCGCTCATGAACTCCATGATGTCGCCGGAGTTGAGGTACAGCTGGGGAGCGACCTCGTACAGGGAGGGAGGACCAGGCCGGCGCAGTCGTCACGGTGCACGACGGCCACGGAGAAGGCGTAGGCGAACTGAGCCTCGTTGACGTTGTCGCGGGCCCAGGCGGCGGTCTGGATGAAGGTCTCGAAGTCCTTGGCGAAGTACAGCAGGTCGAACAGGGCGACCACCTCCTTCAGCTGGGAGTCGTTGTAGACGTGGAAGATCTCGCCGCGGGGCAGGGTACCCTGCTTCCACATGTTGACGAAGTTCTTGACGACGTACTGGTTGGCGTAACGGTCGGCGATCTGCATGGGGTTCCAGTTCTGGCCCAGGGCGACGAGTTCGGGGTACATGTTCTTCTGGCCGACGTTCCTCAGCAGCTGCAGCACCACCTTCTGCTTCTGGGCAACATCCTGTCCGCCTGAGCGAGCAGAGGGTGAAACGTTAAAACTAGTTCGAATGTTCGCTGCTCTAAGACACGGCCCGCGGGCCGGTGCTGCGCGGCGCGGCGGGGCGGAGTACTTACTGATGTGGACGTTGTCCGTGGCGCCGGTGCGCACGTTGGGGATGTGCAGGGCGGCTGCCACCGCCAGGGTGGCGAGGAGGGCGACGGTTACCTTGTACATTGTGTGCAAGGAAGACTTGACCGGGAACTGGTGCCGAACCAAACGCCGCCCGCCCCTTTTATACCGGACCGGTCTGTTTCTGATTTGCGATAATCGCACCCATCGGGAAGGTACTTTTTCTTTTATTTTCAGTCTTTGCTTATTTGGTTCGGAGCAACCGATAGCTGGTGATCTCTTATTCGCGCGCCCTTATCCGCGTTCCGCGACGCGCCTCTCTCTGTCTCTCTCGCACTCACTGCTCGCGCACGCCCGCGACAGGGCTTACATTCTGAACGCCTGTGGTAACCATGTTGACATATCTTTTCAGATTTGGGCTGCTATGCGCGCAGTTTTCGCAGCGCCCGGCAAACGTTATCCAAACGCAATACATCTTGTGAAAATACACAAATATGTAACGAAGCACGTAATGACTTAGGTACATCCTTCTTACTGTTTATTTTTATAAAGACGATAAACGGACTTAACGTGTTGAGAACAGTCTGTAACTTACGGAAAGTAAAGTGTGTAATAGGGCCCGATCATACGATCATTTCATAAAATAATTAATTTAGCGAAGCATTACGAACTTTCACGGATTGTTTCACTAAACAGCCCGTCGTGCCGTCGTTATACTATTTTTATTCATGGCATTAATGTCAAGAAAAAATTCCATAAGGCAACTTCGTGCCTAAAAATGTTTCTTTTTTTGAACGTACCAATAAAATCTCCCCTTAACCTGGCAAAAAAAATCTGCTAAAGTCCTGGCCAGTCCTGCCCCTGCCCGGGCGGGCCGCCGGATTCGCAACAATCACCCGTCCGCGGCTCTACCCCCCGCCCGCAGCGCCCGCAGTCCTCCAGGCGCACCCGCCCGGCCCGGCGCCCCCTCCACCTCCCTCCCCTAGCCGCGTCGTTTTCGACTCGCGACCGTTGTTCTCCCGTTCGTCCTTCGTCGGCTTGTCAAGTCTGAAACCTCCAAGATGAACAAAATCGCTTCGTCCTACCAGCAGCCGCCGCGGAGGACATGGGGCCAGTCGGGTCCGTCGAACAGCCCCAGCCCCGGCCCGGGCCTGCAGCGGCAGCAACAAGCGCGTCAACAGCAGACAAGGATGCCCGTCTCCAGGTGAGTACATAACCTCCCGGGTGCCGGGGCCGCCCTGGCCGAACCCCGGCCGCTTCCGCACCTTGTTTCAAAACCCCGGTTTACCTGTTTGTGCAAGAGTCGGCCCCTTGAAACGTCGAACTAACCTCGCCGAGGGTCGCCGGTGCCACATAACCTCTCGCTCCAGTCGATCAGCTGTTTGTCCTCGGGGTTGCAGTGCCGGTGCCGCTGCCCCTGCCGCCGCCGCTCCCCGCACGGTGGTGGTGGGCGACATGGTGGTGGCAGACGACTCGGACACCGAGGGTGACGTCATCGAGGAGGACGTCGACGACGACTCGGACGAGGACAAGCCCAAGGTGCTTCGCGTCATCACGAGGAGGCCGGCGCGCGCGGCCGGGGCCGGGGCCAGGGCTAGGGGTGAGTACTCGTGTGTAACTCTGCGAGTTTGCCCCCCCCCCCCCTTCCCTGTAGGGGGAGTTTGCCTGCTGGGAGGCAGGCGCTGATACCGCCGCGCCCGCTTCACACAGGTGTTGCCTACTTATCTGGCCACTGTCTCTGCCTGCGACAGCTGAGCCTGAGCCCGCCTGGCACGCGCTCCTGCGGCGCACGCCCAGCACCCGCACGGCCTCCATCGCCAGGACCAGGACGCCGCCCCGCGCGCAGCACCAGCACCCCAGACCAGCGGCGCCGGGGGCGTGCCAGCAGGCGCCGCCCAGCCTCCAGGGCAGCTCCCGGACGCGCCCCGTGCCGCCGCGGCCGGCGCAGCTCTACGGCACGCCGTCCAGGATCATCCGGACAGACGCCTCGCCCAAGCCGTCGGTCAACGTGCCTGCCAAGGTGAGGCAGGGGCAGCCAGTGGGGGTGTCTGTGGCTCGGCGGACCGCACGCCCCCGGCTTGTCACTCATATCCAGTGTTGCCAGATAAGTAGACAAAAATTGCCTACGAATACACCTGTGTGAAGCGCCTAGCAGGAAAACTCTCTTCACAGGAGAGATTACTTTGCCTAGTAGGCAGGCGTTTATACCGCCCGCTTCACACAGGTGTAGTCGTAGGCAATTTTCGCCTGGCAGCACTGCTCATATCGTCTGTTCCACTCTGACGCGTAGGTGCTGGTGCCCCGGAACCGGCTCCTGTTCCCGCTCGTCACCCGCAACGGCCGCATGCTGCCCGTCACCTCGACGAGGATGCCCCTCGGCGTGGCGTACCGCCGGCAGGACGGCGCCGACGGGCCCCAGGTACTTGTCGTCGCCGGGGACCACAGTCGCCGGCACGGCCGGCAGCGGGGCCAGGGGGCGCGGGCGCGTCTCCTAACACTGCCTCTGTGCCAGGTGGTGCGGCGCGTCCTGGTGTCCGCCGTGGGGCCCTTGTCCCCGGCGGAGAGCGCCGTGCTGGACGGGGTGCTGGACCTGCTGGAGGAACACCGGGTGCGCTACGGAGGCATCAGGGCCTACATGGAGAAGTACGGCGTGACGGCGACGGACACCTTCCCCGACGGCTTCCCCTAGAGATGTAACCTCCTGCTGAACTGATGTCCAGTGGGCCCACATCTCCCTGTACCTGATACGTTATGCCGCAGTCCCTGCTGAGTGCTATGCTGAGTTGTTTGATATGAGCTACCTGTAATAATTCTTGCATGTATAGGATAAGAAAAGTGTAGATAATGCATCTATCTAAGAGTACAATTTACTAAAAAAAATCAATCAATTTTATCATCTTTAAGAGTTATATATATGTATAATGTGAGTATGCTTACTCAAAAAGTTCCTATTTTACTTAAATAAACTACTTATTTTGTCAAAAATGTTGATCTTAATTTCTGGGAAAGTACCTATAAGACATGAGCGGCGGCAATCTTGTTAGGCAAGTAGACATCTGTTATGTAGCATGGTGAAATGTCCAAAAGTGCGTCCACTTCTCCCTTCCTCCCAGCGGAGAGGAAGGTTTCGATCTGGGGAGAGAAGCGGAAATGAAGATTAAAGAAATGGCCAATTGCGCTCCGTTAAGCAGCGAGAAAGGATCTTAGGGTCCTCACGCTCACCTCCGCTCGGATGCCAGCAGCGTCCCTCAGGCACTTCTTGTCGAGGAGTGCGCGCGCCAGGACGAGGTCCTTGGGTGTCAGCGGCGCGCTGCGCAGCCCCAGGGAGGACAGCTCCGAGGGCAGCACTCCCAGCCAGCGCAGCGAGGGCAGCGCCAGGGGGCAGGCCTGCGGGCAAAGGGGTCCAGGTGTCTAAGGTGACCGCGCACTGCGCCCCGCCCCGCCCCGCCGCGCCGCGCAGCTCCGCGCAGCTCCGCGCCCGCCTGCTCACCTGGGTGCCGAACCTGTAGACGCACATGATGTGCACGCCGTGGGGGTCCGCGTCCATGACGGCGAGCATGGGCAGCCCGAGCTCCGCCTCCAGCCTGCAGAGCAGCGCCCGCGTGCTCACGTCCGGGTAGCCTTTCCCCTAGAAAAGGACGAGAAGGTGGCGTCTAGGTCTAGAGGCAGTGAAGGGGCGGGGGGCGCCACCCCATCCCCACCCCGCCCCGCCGTAGCGCACTGTACCGTGATGACGATGCACGGTCCGAGGCGCTCCAAGATGCCCTCCTGGATCACGCGCTGGAAGATGGTGTCCTTCTCCAGCACCAGGACGAACTTCGCCGTCGACTGTACGCTCTGCACGGCGCACACGTCTCCAGGTATGAGGACGCCTTCGGGGGAAGAATCAAGGGAGGGGGTGACGCAAGTCGGGTTGACTGTACTCGGTGTGCTGAGCGTGCTTACCGCCCGGGCTGTTGCTGCAGTCGAGCACCTCCCCGTCGACGGTGGTGATGTTCAGATCGCCGGCGACGAGTCCCTTGGCGGTGGCCAGGAGCCCCAGGTGCCAGGGGGGCAGTCTCAGGAGGCGGCTCACGCTCAGCGCGCTAGCGTCCACCTCTCGCTGGGACTTGAGGAAAGTCACATCCTCGTAGTAGAGTTGCCTGGATTGGTCAGAACGGTGATCAGACTTCGCGAGATTTTTTTATACCCCAAGGACGATGCGAAATGATCCTCACCTTCTGGTGCCCGATGCGCGTGTGCTCAGCTGCCTGTGGACCCGTGACATGAGCAGCAGGATCACAGTGAACTTGCGCCTGGAGGCGGGGGCTTCAAAGCGGACCCTGGAGACGGCGGTCTCTGATGCGCCGGCGCCTTCGCTGGCCTCTGAGCTGACTGGGACCAGATTTCTGTGGTTTCGAGAAGCAGGTGGGCGTAAGTAGAGCTGACAATTCATTCGGACTAAAGGGTCGGCGGCGGTACATTATACCTGTCCCATTTCGTGAGCTTGGGTATCAGAAGCTCGAGCCCTTCACCATTGACGAGCTTGCGCAGGATCCGTAAAACCTCTATTTCAACAGAGTGGAGAGCTTCGTTCCTCCTGCATGGACGAAACTCTCGATATACTGTTTTCAGACGTTCGGTGCGTCATGTCATAAAATCAAACGTAAAAGTAAAATATACAAATTCTACATTTTAAAAGAAAGCTTGCTCAGCCCTAACCTGTCCTCTGTTAACGGTTCACCCAAAGTAGATAAAGACGAAATATTCTCTTTGACGTGCGAACGTTTGTCCTCTAGTAGTGATAGCAGTCCACGCTCCAGCAGAGACCGCCAGCTGTCTAGTGAGCCCATGCTTCTGAGGGTTTGTTTAAAATAATTACGCGCACGTCGAGTTAAGTACGCCGTGAAACTTTGGCAAAAATCGCGTACAACTTGGATTGCCTTCGCTTCCGGTTCCCACTCTAGGTGGAAGGGGGAGGAGGGAGAGGGGGGAGAAGAGGGAGAGGAGGCGAGGTGGTTTTGATGGCCCCTACGAGCAAGCGCTTAATATGTGAAATGTTAAACAACAAAAAAGAAATAGTGTACTCCAAGTCAATCAGCTTTTACACTGTGGTAAAAACAAACAACGAGCTCGCGCATAATATGTGAAATGTTAGAAATGGTGTACTCCAGGTCAATCAGCTTTTACACTGTGGTAAAAAGTAACAACAGTACAACGGCTATTTCAACTTTAGAATAAAAAAAAAGTGTTTTATTTTTCTATTTACAGATTAATTAATTGTGCCCTTTTTTCTGATTATCTATTTAGACAATCTTAAATTAGAAAAATATACAGAGCACTCTGTCCTAGGATATCCTAGGATAGGTGCTGGTCAGACACACTGACTACTGGTAACAAGGTCTCATAAAAATTCAATGTTATGGCAACTGAACTATGTTGTTGTTGTATTTTTTTAAGAACAATAAGCAGTTACCACCTCATTAAACAATTTGTAACCCATACTGGTTAACATATAAAGGGAGCATTGAAATTGTCAAGTTCTAGTTTTATTTGTACAATAATAACAATTACGCAACACATTTATTTTGAAAATTGTATGCCAAGCAGATCAATTGGGCTCTTCAACAAGCTATTAAATATAGACACTAGGCTACATATTGTTACAAACTAGTCCAATTTTCTTACTTCCTCATCTTATCAAGATTAGGCAAATGATGCCAATATCCTTAAAACCTCCAATAAAATACCATCTTCAGACAATCATTTTCATCCACACCAATTATAAGCCCATATATACGCTGTGGTCAACTGTCTACTTAGTATGTTTAATACTGAAAAAAACTTTACAAAGATTATTACAACTATTTACAGCATAAAAAGACTAAATTAAAAAAAATAATGGTAACACACATCTGGAACTCTAAGACATTCCTCTGTAAATTGTTTGGTGATGACACCAATCTACATGCAAAAGAAACCTAGTAGTCTTACTACTTAATTAGCATGAAAGTAAAAAATTAGTCAGTGTTTTCTAGAAGCAGCATGAATTAAAAATTCATTTTGTGTAGTTGAACGTATAGTCTTCAGGAAAATAAATTAACATTGCTTTTCTCCACACAGTTTCATAAGAAATATACTATAAATTTTTATTAGATGTTTTGCCTGAGATGTAATAGTATCTGTGTTGTGCAGTTGTTTAACAAAATTAACACAACAAAGTTTTGCCAAGAATTCAAGGTTTATAGATAGGTTTATGTGACAGCCCACAACAATAAAATCAAATATTTGATTTCTGAATCATTAACACGAATGCTGACAACAATCAGAACATTTTTGCTCTTAGAGTATATTCAGAAGCACTAGATGTTTGCAACCATGTTTGAAGTTAAAATGTCCATCATTTTTTAAAAATGAGAGTCTTACATTAATTTGATGAGTATCACAGCTAATATCTTACCTAAAATAACTATTTACAATGGCAGGATAGACATCTGAAAACAATCAGGTCAAAATAAAATAAACAGCGTCTGCCACAGGCAACTACTACAGGGGATAAAAATGTTCCTATTGATGGGAAGAAAATACTACTTGTACCTAGTACTATTCGCCAACATTACCAACATAAGTCTTACTTTATAAAATATTTCCTGACTTTAAATTCATGTCAGCCAATCACATTAATAATCCGGGAGCATAAAATATCACAAACCATAGCATTTCTGCAGCTCACCACGTTTATAAACAATATTGCTTGTTAGTTTACAAGATGACATTTAAATGCACATGCTCTTTCTTTCAAACAAACTGTCTCAGTTGTGAGCATTTACTGTTTGGGTTCATAACTTTTCCAAACCCTTATCCACCACATTTTGCCAATTCTTAATGTAAGAAAATAAATAAGCTTGGCGATGGCGATGTCTTCTCACAAAATGCGTTTGAAATCCATAATCTACTACTGACAATATGAAATGTATGGGTCTAGAGACTCAATTTGCTTAACGCATAAAACTCAAAACTGTATGATAATATCAGAGTATAAATTGGAATATCCAGCAACATATCCAAAATGCGCTTTATCCAAAATACCGTCATTCTAAGAGCAGCAATCTGCTTATATATCAATAGTGTGTATTAAATTTTCTGCATTTGACAGTTAGTCATGTTACAATTAGACCTTAATTTAAACACAAAATTAATGTTGAGTCTCTTCTATTGCTGCTCCATTGTTATCAACACCATTTAGTTTCTTGGTGTGACCATTTCCATTTGCTTCAGGATCTTGTCGAGGCACATCCAGGCTGGGATCATCCCAAGCCTGCCGTTGACCCGATGAAAATATTAGGTAGAAGGTAGCACAGAAAACATAAACACCAGCTGAAATGAAGAAAACTTCTCTCCAGGCAGCCTGAGTTGGCTGAAAAGGAATGAACAAGAATTAATATACGTTTTACCCTACAGTATAAGCAAAATACTTAAACTTAGTAGCTTACCCTTCCATGAATTATATAGCCAGCAGTTACTGGTGCCAACAACCCAGCAAGATTGGCTGTACAATTGGTGAAACTCATAAGAATGCCAGCAAATCTGGGTGAAATGTCCAGGTGATTTACTTTGAAGCCCGAATAAATACCACCATTCATACCCATTCCAAGGGTTAAAATGGCAACTGTGAGAAATTGGTTGCAACCTGTATAGGATGCAATTACCAGGGCAATTGCAGGTCCATATTGTCCTGGATAAAATAAAATAAAATTAGTGAAAGGACTAACACCAAACTTGGTTTCAGATGATAAATCTCAATGAATAGTACCTATGGAGTTCACAATTCTTCTAGCAGCAGTGTGGGATATTCTTGTTGAGATCATCCAATCTGTCACAACACTTAGTAACATGGAGAAAATCCACATGGCTAGGTATGGTAATGCAGATGCAGTTCCATTCTGTTAAGATAATATGTACATATAAAATTTTTGCAATTTTAAGAACATAGAAACAAATCAAATATGAAATGGATGGAACACAAACCTGTTTAATGTCAAAATGAAGCACTTGTTTCATAAATGTAGGTAGCTCTGTCATGAGTGTTTCATAACCATAATTCTGACCAATATGTGCCACTAAAATCGCCCAGAATGGCATTGATTTCAGTATAGACACCCAAGGAATTGGAGGAGACTACAAACATACAAAGATTTTAATTATTTTAGATTGATGCATTCAAGTGACAAACGCACGTAGGTAATTTTGTGTCTTACCGACGCTCCAGCAGCTCCCCATAACGATGTAACAATATACTTCCGTTCAGCAGGGTCTATAGTTGGGTGGGATTCAGGGTCCTCATGACCATAAAAGAGGAACACAAGAGACCAAATTGTACCCACAATTCCAAACACATAGAAAATGGAAGGCCAGCCCCCAGCGAAGCCATAAGCCGCAAGAAGACCACTAAGCGGCATTGAAACAACAGTGCCAAATTGAGCTCCTGGAACACACAAACAGGCAGAAAAAATATAACATTAACTCCTTCAAAAAATGAATTTTTCAATGATTCGATAATAAACATACCCGCATAAACAAAGGCTCCCATTCGACTTCTTTCATTTGGGGGGACCCATTTAGCCAAGAGGGCATGGGTACACGGAACAATAGGACCCTACAAAAAAAAAGAGAAGTAAGACATCAAATTTATTTTATAAATGAAAAGAAATAAAAATGAATGGGTGGCTACAATAGACTATTTCACCGAATGTGGAAGAAGAACAGAAATAATCAAAATGTGCCGGAAGCAGATACTAATAAAAACAGCTCGTATGTCAAACTTTACTTTCTTAGAATACAAAAAAAATAAAAAAAAATAAGAATTTGTGTTTGCGTCACAAAAGTAATGAAATGTGGTTTACAAGCTGTTTTTAGTATCTGTTTCCGGCAGTTTTTGATTATTTCTGTTCTTCTTCCTCATTTGGTGGATTGGTCTATTGGACATTGAGGCCTCACCTCGCCCAATCCCTGAATGAAGCGCACGGCGATGAGGGGTCCCACCCCCGCGTAGGCGGCCACGGGCACCAGCAGGCCGAACACCGAGTTGATAAGCATCCCCACGCCCAGGAAATACTTGGCGCCGTAGCGCTTGGCCAGGACTCCGAACGGAATCTGCGTCAGCACGTAGCCGTAGAAGAAGGAGCTCAGAATGTAGCTTTGGGTGTACGTGTTCCAAACAAACTCGCCGTCCGAGTCCTGCAACAGAGCAAGCGAAAAGGGAGTGGTGATTCGGGGTGAGGATAAAAGAAATACGAATGTGACGTCTCGTCATCTGGCCTCTTCACGCGCACTCGCCTTTGGGCGCCGTGTACGGAGCGCCAAGGCGAGCGGGTCCCTTCCCGGGTCCTGCACGCGCACGCGCGCGCACGCACGCGAGCGATGACGGTCGTAGCGGAAGATCCCGCGGCCCCGCCCCGCCCCGCCCCGCCCCGCGTGCGTTGACCGGCGCGCCTGCCCATGCCCGGCACGGCCCGTCATCGCCAACGTATTGTTTCCGGATGTCGCCTTGTCGTGTATGCCGGTCTGGTCATCATCCACTAGACAAAACGACCCGTGGACTACCACGACGGCGAGCTCTAGCTCTAGCACTTACTGAGTCGTTCTTCTTGCTCGGCAGGCCGGAGCCGGGGCCGCAGTCCTCCAGGTCCACGGCGTCGGGGCTGGCGTGCGGCAGCGCCGTGTGGTTCACCATGGCCACGATGGCCACCGACATGTTGGTCCTCATGACGTAGGCGTTGGCCATGCCCAGGAACAGCAGCAGCGTCATGCAGTGCCGCGAGCCCAGGCATCCTGCAGCAACAAGACAGGCGGGGGTTAGGTAGGTCAGCAGCGGGGGGAGGGTGGCGGGGCGCGGCGCGGCGCGGCGGGCACGGACTCGGGCGCGCGGAGAGCGCGGAGGAGCCGCTGGTCCTGGAGGTGCACGGCAGGTCCGGCGGGGGCAGCGGGGCCCGGGCGGCCCGGGCGGGCTGCCGGGGCCACAGCGACCAGCCCCACGGCGTCCGGTCGAGCGCGTACAGCGAAGTCATCCATGACCTCCGGCGGCGACGCCCCGGCCCGGACCTGCGCCGCGACGCGCCGCCCCAACCGCACCCGTCCAGTCCGCCCCTCAGGCAACAATGAGCGTGAGCAGAGAGGGGGAAGTAAGCGGGAAAATTTAAAGTCCGATGCATCCCCATGCATCCCCCCCCCCTCACATACACACACACACACACACACGTGCGCGCGGAGGACCGTGTGGTGGCGGCGTGCCCGCGCCGCGCGGGGCATAAGTGTAGCACGCTTCACCTTATTTATTTCTGGGCAAATCACATCATCGCCGTACCGGCCGTACCGGGCCTCACTCGCCACTCGGCCTTCCTTGCGTCAGGGAAAGTGTTCTCTCCCCCCGCCCCACCCCTCCTCCCCGGCCGCCCCGCCCCGCCCCGCCCCGCGCCGCCCCCCTGGCCGCGCACCACTGAATCAAAGCCATCAGTTCCTGAGTGGACGCTCGTAGGTCTACTTCGAAAATAAACCCTGGCCAGGCCGTCCCGCCGCAACGCCAGCGGCGGCAGGCGCGGGGCGGGGCGGGGCGGGGCGGGGCGGGGCGGGGCGCGGCGGGGCGGGGCGGGGCGGGGCGGGGCGGGGGCAGTGTGTATGAAGTCCAGGAATTACGTGACACGCCTTTTGGCTTGCAGCCACGCCCCGCCACGCCCCGCCGCGTGGCCTTGCTGCCAAGACGCTCGTCAACCGCTGCACCACTCCCTTCGCCCACGACCGCCGACCCCGTCGCCCCCGCCACCCCATACCGCTCAGCCCCGCGTGGCGCACAGCGTGCTCGCCCACGTGATGGCGGCGGGGCGGCGGCGGCGGGCAGCCCAGGAGGGTCATCAGGGAGCTCCCCGCAGTAGTCTCGAACGGACTTCTTCCGGGTCGATTCTTGACTGTTCGATTCCGACATCCCATACAGTTTCAACGGAACAGTCAAGAGTCGACCAGGAAGTAGCCCGTTCGAGACTATCGCGGGGAGCTCTGTGATGATCCTCCAAGGGGTTGAACGTACGCGGGACGCGCAGCGGTGCTACCTAAACTCTCGCGGAGCTCCAGCGGGGCGGCCCGCAATACACGACGGCGTGACGGGAGTGCCTCTCCTGCCGGGGGCTCCTGCGCAGCCGTGACGTAGGCAGACCCGCAATGCATATCAGCGTGACGGGAGTGCCTCTCCTGCCGGGGGTTCCTGCGCAGCCGTGACGTAGGCAGACCCGCAATGCATATCGGCGTGACGGGAGTGCCTCTCCAGCCGGGGGCTCCTGCGCAGCCGTGACGTAGGCAGACCCGCAATGCATATCAGCGTGACGGGAGTGCCTCTCCTGCCGGGGGCTCCTGCGCAGCCGTGACGTAGGCAGACCCGCAATGCATATCAGCGTGACGGGAGTGCCTCTCCTGCCGGGGGCTCCTGCGCAGCCGTGACGTAGGCAGACCCGCAATGCATATCGGCGTGACGGGAGTGCCTAGTCTGCAGGGGACTTAGGCGTGGCAGGGGCGACGTAGGCCGACCCGCAGTACACGGGTGCGCAACGGGACTGCCTACCCTGCAGGGTGCTCAGGCGGCCCCGCAAGACATGCAAGCGCAAGAGACCTGCCTGTCCGATAGGATACGCCCTACCCCGGCCCCCCGCGGCCCCGCGCCGTGTTGGCGCCAATGGCAACGGCCCGAGCGATCAATTACTCACTCGCGCCTCGGCCGGGTCGGCCGTTCCCACCCCGCCCCGCCCCGCCCCGGTCTGGTACAACGAGGCTCGCCTTGCCTGCGGGACAATGTCAAGGTCCACCCGACCGCTGCCGCCTCGCCCCGCCCCACGCCGCCCCGCCCCGCCCCGTCCCGCGCCGCCCCGCGGTCCTCCGCGCCAGGCCAGCAGCGGGACCAGGCAGGCAGGCCAGGCCAGCCGGTAAACATGAGGCCGCGCGGTAACCAAATGCCACGCGCCCCGAACAGTAGCGGCGCGGCGCGGCCCGGCCCGGCAGGGCAGGCCAGCCGCACCAACTGATGCGCAAAAATATCGTCGCCTGACCACCGACACCACCGCGGCCCGGCCCGGCGGCCCGGCCCTAGGGCACTGCGACTGCACGAGGCACGGCGGCCTGGCAGCGCCGGCCGGCCGGCAGTGTCAGCGCGTGTTAGCAGCGGAGTCCCGCCCCGCCCCGCCCCGCCCCGCCCAGGCGCGTATGAAGGGGGAGGGGGGCGAGGGGACGATCGCCCCTCCTGTCGGGCTCTAGAGAACCGCCTGGAAGATAGACAACTTGAGCAACAAAACCCCTGTATGTAGGCAACCTACATGGCATCGCCCCCTGTCTACAGCTTCTTACTACGCCCCTGGCCCCGCCCCGCCTGCCCTGCGCCCCTCTGGAGTGTCCAGAATGACCCGGCCCAGCCCGGCCCGAGCACGAGCACCGTCACCACCGCGCCGCCGCCGACAAAGTAGCGAGACAAGTCGAGTCGAGAGGGCGCAATTAAAAAAGGCGCAGCGGTCCTGGGCGGCGCGCCAAACGGAGAGGAGAGGGGAGAGGTGGCGGGGAAAGCCGTCAGTCTGCTGGGCGTCCCGTGGCGTGCTGCCCCGCCCCGCCCCGCCCCGCCCCACCACGCCACGCCGATCAACAATAGAACGTTTGCCCTTATTAATTGATTTCGCCCAGATTCCCCCGCAGTCTGTGGCCCGAACGTGCACAGCTGACCAGACGTGGAGGGTCGGGGCGGGGCGGGGCGGGGCGGGGCGGTCGCGTCGCGCCAACAGGAGCGCGCCGGCCCGGCCAACGAACAGCACGGCGAGCACGGCGTGCAGTGGCAGAGTGAAGAAAAAAGGCGCCTGCTAAACGACAGGGAAGGACAGGACGTTGTCATTGTGCTCACACGGGAAAAAAGATTAGCTAAAATAGCTAATTCATAAGCTGGTATGGTATAGTAATATTAGCTGCCTAAGCTAGTTATCAGCTGTAACAGCTGAGAATAAGCTAAGGCAGCTAATATTACTAGCTTAGACCATAATGCATTAGATATTTTGGCTAATCTTTTTTCTTTTTTGTGCATGACGTCATCTGCTTCAAATTGATTACCGGCCGCAAAGTTTTCCCCCCTGAAAGAAATTCTTCACTTTTTCGATACAAAGAGAAGGGGCATTTTTACGAAAATTTGGTTGCGTAATATTGTTGTAGACCCAGAAGGTCCAGTAGTTCTGAGCGTCCCGTCCTAGCCCGGCCCGGCCCGGCCCGAGCCCGAGAGTGTACGGCCATTCTTCTCAATCTGACAAGTTGGCGACGACATAATCTACTCTGCGCACGCCCCACAGTACACCGCTTCAACAGCTGTCCGAAAGAGAGAAGATTTGTTTGACATCACAAAGTAAACATCTCTCATTTAAAAAAAATATTATTGCTGTAAATGTCAAATATTAAAAGAAACCATTAAAAGTCTAACTAGAACAGTTCAGTTCCGCGTCCGCGTCGCGCTGCCAGCGTTCATCTGACTTTTTGGGCGTGTACCGATGCATACGGCTTGACCCACGAGCGCGTGCTCTTCTATTTTTACAACAGACGCAGTCGTGTGACGGCACGGTCCTCAGGGCGTCGCGGCGCCCGGCCCGGCAGGTAGGTACAGGGTACATCGGCCCGACCGCCACGCCTACACTGACAAAAAAACAACAACTTGATATTTTTCCTTGGAAATTAACAGGCAGTGAGCCGCGCATACC
Organism: Frankliniella intonsa; assembly: GCA_033675135.1. Taxonomy (NCBI): domain Eukaryota; kingdom Metazoa; phylum Arthropoda; class Insecta; order Thysanoptera; family Thripidae; genus Frankliniella; species Frankliniella intonsa. The sequence goes on from CM066256.1 coordinate 559,498, forward strand.
CACACTGACAACGGTACAAAGACAGTGAGCATTGCACACTGAAGTTAGAGCGAGCATAGAGGATGCACGTTTACACTGAAAATCCAAGTGTACGAATGTCGCTCACTTGTAGGTGAGCAAAAAAATTCACTCACTTGAAGGTAAGCAAATAACCACTCACTCACTTGTAGGTGAGCAAAAAAATTCACTCACTTGAAGGTAAGCAAATAACCACTCACTCACTTGTAGGTGAGCAAATAACTGTTCGGTCACTTGTAGGTGCAAGTGAGTGAATGGTTATTTGCTTACCTTCAAGTGAGTGAATTTTTTTGCTCACCTACAAGTGAGCGACATTCGTACACTTCGATTTCCAGGGTAAGTTAGAGTGAGCATAGGAATACACGCTTACGCTACAAAAAGCATGGGATGCACACTCTTAAGCGTGCATCTCATACTCGCTCTAACTTGGGCGTGCAACGCTCACTGAAGAGTTTTCAGTGCAATCGGAACTTGATTATTCGATACGTTCACGAACGGGAGTGCGCGGGCCGGGCTATACCACGCACAGATGCACAGCGCACAGTGGTCCAGAATCGCCAAAAACGGGAAATAAATCGTAAAATGAACAGGGCACGTCGCAGCTTGAAACCAATTTCATCGGGAAGGTTTTCAAGGGTGCTCTTTTCATTTCTGACAAAATTTTTAAGATGCAAGGGGCGGAACCAGTCCAAAAAAGGGGGGTAAAGTTAAAAATTTGCTCAAATTTCACGAAAATTTGTACTGAGGGGTTTTTAAGAGTGCCCTTTTCATTTCTGATGGAATTTTTAAAATTCAAGGGGCGGAACCAGTCCAAAAAAGGGGGGTAAAGTTAAAAATTTGCTCAAATTTCACGAAAATTTATACTGAGGGGTTTTCAAGGGTGCTCTTTTCATTTCTGACGGAATTTTTAAAATGCAAATTTTCGTGAAATTTGAGCAAATTTTAACTTTACCCCCTTTTTTAGACTGGTTCCGCCCCTTACATTTTAAAAATTCCGTCGGAAATGAAAAGAGCACCCTTGAAAACCCCTCACCATAAATTTTCGTAAAAATTGGGGCAAACTTTTAACTTTACCCCCCCTTTTTTGGTCTGGTTCCGCCCTTTGAATTTTAAAAATTCCATCAGAAATGAAAAGGGCACTCTTGAAAACTCCTCGGTACAAATTTTCGTGAAATTTGAGCAAGTTTTTAACTTTACCCCCCTTTTTTGGACTGGTTCCGCCCCTTGCATCTTAAAAATTTTGTCAGAAATGGAAAGAGCACCCTTGAAAACGAACTGGATGACGTTGGTTTCAAGGTGCGACGTGCCCTGTTCATTTCACGATTTACTTCCCGCTTTTGGCGATTCTGGACTGGGCTCATCCGACTACGAAATCGCATAACTTGGAGACCGTCTGTACGACGAAAGAGGAAGCTAGAGGAAAATGTGCCTACGGCCCCGTAAACTACTCTGCCTTTACAACCAAATAAGAGTGTAAACTCATCAGGCGGTTTCAGGCGATTTTTTAAAACTCAAATTGAAAATAGTCATTTTCACATTTCCCTATGTTATTGCACGCAAGCCTTTCAAAGTACATAAAAATAAGATGGTTGGACCGATTGAAAAATTTCCGACTCTTACAGAAAGAGGAAAGTGTGTTCTTTCGATCGGTCAACACGTTTCGTCAATAAAAGCACGTCGCATAACTCAAAACAAGGCTTTAAACGTGACATAATTTCAAGACTTTGCTGGCACCGAATCCAGGGGTACAAAAAGGCTACTTTTATTGGCAGTTTTTGACTTAACTATTATGAATTAACGCAAAAGAGGGTCAGGGCGTGATGCACTGACCCTTTCACTATTTAGAAACTCTGTGGTTGGTATCGAAAAAAAAAATCGCTTTTTTGATTTATTTCCTACCTCTGGACCACTGTGCAGCGCAGCGCAGAAAGGCGATAACCGTTTTAGCCGAGCGAGGTAAGCTCTCTCGCAGCCTCTCTCTCTCTCCCTCCCTCTCCTTCTCTTTCGGGTTGAGTCACGGTCCCCAGCGCAGATGGTATTTCATAACTTTTGGCTCCGCTGTGCTGTGAGCCGCCGTGCCGGGCGCGCGCAGACATACTCGCAAATGGCTTCACTCTCCGTGAAACAGGCTGGCATTGCGTCTTATCATTCCGGGTAGAAACACTGAAATTTTCACGGAATTTCGAAGTGGAGCCAAAAAAATATACGATTACGCCGTACAAAAGTTCTATCCACACTTTCGAGATGTTTCCTTTCACAGTGTGCCGAATGACAGGGCGACTAAGCGACGCTACCCACAAGCTGCCGCCGCGCCAGCGCCAATCACGAACCATTAGGCGCGACATTTGCGAACAACGTGGACTTCCAGTAACTCGCCGCGCCGCGCCGCGTCGCCAACAAGGACGAACACCCACCAGGACAATCACGGCATGTACATGTACGAGCAGAGCGCGCGCCGCCGCGCCGCGCCGGGCCGCGCGGACCCGCAATAACACAATCGCGACCCAAAGTTATTTCTTGATTGGCTGGCTGGCCGGCCGGCTCGGGAAAGTGATTCGAGAGAAAAAATACATCATGAACCATACATTAATTGAATCATGCAATCCGTCTGAGGCGAGTCTGCCTTGTACAGTCAGTATGGCAGGCTGTGCATTCCAAAGAACACGGCGGGGCGGGGCGGGGCGGCTGGCCATGCCGGGGTCGGGGAATTCATCCATCAGTGTGTTTATAAATACCGCATGGTAGCTAGTGCACCATGGTGTGCGCTCCACGCCAAATATTGTACGTCGACATTTTCCGAGGGAGCCTCAACTCGGGCAATCCAGTGTCCACCCACCCTGGCAATTTATGAGCAATCTTTGTCAATCTCCACTAAACAGGGTAGTAAAGTCGCACTTGTTGCCTCTTTATGCAGGCGTTTAGCCTTAAAAAATATAGAGGTAATCTGGCCATCTTGGCAATCCGGTGTACAATGCAAGACGGTGTTGAGGAGGACCCCTCGCCATTTTCTCTCTCAGTAGAGTCAAACCTCACCTTCTATAAATTGTGCTTGGCACTGAATTTTTCCTTTTTTTTTTTTGGCAGAAGGGCCATTGGAGCAGGACAGGTGGGCAGAGCAGGTGGGCCGGGGCCGGACCAAGACAGCGCAGGGCAGGGCAGGGCAGGGCAGGGCAGGGCAGGGCAGGGCAGGGCAGGGCAGGGCAGGGCAGGGCAGGGCAGGGCAGGGCAGGGCAGGGCAGGGCCGGGCCGGGCCGTGTCCGTCGGTAAGGTAACTACGTTGTTGAGATGGGCGACACAGCGCACAGCGCCCCTCCCCTCCCCTCCGCCTCGCCCCTCATCACATCCGAGCGATCAGAGCACACAGCCAAGCGTGGCGATCACCTTGAACCCGAGGAGAGCAGAGGAGAGGAGCGGAGAGAGATCTCTCAGTGAGAAGCGAAACACCGCCGCTGCGCTGCTGGCACCGCACCGCGAGCCCAGCCCCGCCCCGCCCGCCCCGCCAAGGCGCACGCGCCCTCATAACTGACCCACCAGAACACAGGGCACGCAAGACGCGATTATAAATCCGCGGCATTCCCGCCAAAAACGTTTCTCATCTGCTGTCGGCAAGGCACCGCCCGAGTGTGAAGCGTGAAGCGCCAGTGTGCCGATGCGCGAGTCGCTGTCGCGTAGAGTAGAAAAGGGCAGAAACCATTGCAGAGCGACCCATGTTTCTTGTTTCTTTTTGTGGGCGGCGCCGGCGCCGGGACCACGCCGGCGGGTGCTGGCGCGCGCCCCGCCCCGCCCCGCCCCCCCCGCCCCGCCCCGCCCCGCCCGTTCTCCACGCACATGAGCCGAACAAATGCAACAACAGTCTGGTCGGGTCTGCCTGGCCTGCAGGCTTGCACGTAAACTGGGCTGACATTGAATCGACATTGAATGTGTCGGGTTGGGGCGTGGCGGCGCAGCGTGCTTCCTGGGTGGACGTGTAGTGCCGTGCCATGTTGCTACTTGGCTGCATCGCGTTGAGCGCAGCGCGACACGGCAGATCAATGCGATTGAAAAAGCCAGCAGGCGGGGCGGGGTGGGGTGGGGCGTGGCGGGGCAGAGCGGGGCGGGCCACGGAGAAAGGAAAGGAGAAGGGACGGGGAGGTCCGCCGTCGAAGGAGACAGCTGAGCGTGCAAGGACAGCGATGGACAGCGCTGTGAGGACAGGTCTCGCGGAGGTGCAGTCCTGCCCCGGTGTGCCCGCGGGGCGCTCACCGGCGCGTCCCACCCCAAGGCTGCGCAGCAGGGCAGGGGTAAAGCCCTAGAGCTTTGGTCCAGGCCAGCTCGTTAGTGAAGGGTGTCGGGTTGAGTGGAGCCCAGTGCAAGCCCAGCCGGAGCCGAGCGGTCCAGCCAGCAGGCAAATCGGCAAGGCTGACGACTACAACTCCTTTTTCGCGATACGCACACGACCGGATGTACTTGGCTCTGGCAACAACACACCGCGGCACCACCGCGGCCGTGAGAGGCGAAAGGACGGGGCGAGCACGCGGGCAGGGCGGGGCTGGGCGGGGCGGGGCTGGGCGGGGCTGGGCTGGGCTGGGCGGGGCGGGGCGGGGCGGGGCGGGGCGGGGCGGGGCGGGGCGGAGCTGGGCTCCGGGTCCGGGGCGGGCTCCGGCAGGCAGGCTAGAAGGAGACCTCCGGGCCTCCGGTACAGTGGCGCGGGGCGGGGCAGAGAAATACCGCAGTGTTGGACTCATGGCTTGCCGGGCCGGCACCAGCCGCCACGTGCTGGGCACGGCTGCACTCGTCAGCGCACCACCATCAGCCGAGAGCTTATCGCTTTTCCTAATTTAATATCAGAATCAGGCGAGCTGACGGCGCGCCTCGTATTGTCTCGACAAATTAGCTTGGAAATAAAAGTGGCACGCCTGTCTGCTTATCTCATTGGCCGGGCTGGGCGGGGCGGGGCGGGGCACCAGGGCGTGGCGGGCAGCCGCGCGCGGGCCGGGGGCCGGCCTCTCCACCAGGATGTCGCCGAACTCTACCGCGGGGCCACGCCCGACCCGACAAGGTGTGTGCTCAGCTCAGCCCCGCCCCGCCAGAGGGAGAGGATGAGTGAACTCTCTCGTTCTCACAGCTGGACGGGACAGGGACGGGACAGGGACGGGACAGGGACGGGACAGGGACAGGGACAGGGACAGGGACAGGGACAGGGACAGGGACAGGGACAGGGACAGGGACAGGGACAGGGACGGGACGGGACGGGACAGGGACAGGGACAGGGACAGGGACAGGGACAGGGACAGGGACAGGGACAGGGACAGGGACAGGGACAGGGGGACGGGACGGGACGGGACGGGACGGGACGGGACGGGACGGGACGGGACGGGTCGGTCTCCTCCGCATCTCCTCTGAGCGCGTTGCGATCAATAACAATAAAGGAATAAACGCCGTGCCGGGCCGGGAGTGCGGAACCGTCCAGTGACCCCTCTCTGCTCCTCAGGACCACTCCGACAACAACGTGATACGACCCGGGACCCGCACCCGCCCGGCCCGGCCCGGCCTGCAGGATTTGGTCATCAACAGATCGTGTCCTGCGGCCTGTGAGCTGTGTCCTGCTGTGCTCTGGGGTGGGGCCTGTGTCCTAGGGCATGCGACTAAATTTGAGTTCATCCGTACCAAATTTTATTTGTAATCTTGAAATTAACTAATAATTTAGTTGGTGCAACGAATTCTTTTTCTCCGTGTAAGGCCTGCGACCTGCTGTGGCCTGTGGCCTGTGGCCTGTGGCCTGCACCTTGTGTCCTCTGTCCTGCTGTGCTGTGCCCTGTGACCTATGAGGCCTGCGCCCTGCGACCTGCTGTGGCCTGTGGCCTGCACCCTGTGTCCTCGGTCCTGCTGTGCCCTGTGGCCTGCACCCTGTGTCCTCTGTCCTGCTGTGCCCTGTGGCCTGTGGCCTGCACCCTGTGTCCTCGGTCCTGCTGTGCCCTGTGGCCTGCACCCTGTGTCCTCTGTCCTGCTGTGCCCTGTGGCCTGTGGCCTGCACCCTGTGTCCTCTGTCCTGCTGTGCCCTGTGGACTGTGGCCTGCACCCTGTGTCCTCTGTCCTGCTGTGCCCTGTGGCCTGTGGCCTGCACCCTGTGTCCTCGGTCCTGCTGTGCCCTGTGACCTGAGGCAGGCCTGCGTCCTGTGTCCTGCTGCGGCCAGGGGCCGTGCCATGACCGCTGCCGGCCGGACATGTCCTGCAGCCCCTGCCGGCCGCCGCAAACAACAACAGCAACCGCAGCAACGTGACACAACGGATGCACCAATCAGCGTTCGACCCCGTTTCGTTTCGCGCGGCCCCTCCATGGACCAGCGACGGCCAGCGGGCGGCCACCAACGGTGACCTACTGGATCGGGTCAGCCCCAGCCCCCGGCCCCGGCCCCGGCCCCGCCGCCGAGGCCGGGACAGACATGGAGCCAAGGGTCCGGCTGAGGCCGACCTGTGCCCGCCCGGCCCGGCCCGCAGCGGCCAGCACTTGCAGCTCAGCTCAGCAAACACGTTATTCACTGCTCCACGGCTCGCACTGGAGCGAGCGCACGGTCGGACAGAACAATTACCGGACAAAATTTTCCACCGCCACGGCCGGGTGGGACGTGACAGGGTCCATGGTCCAGTCCAGCCAGCGGAGCGACCTGGTGGGCTCCCTTACAAGGCTTCCCTCCACCCCGTGTACTACGCGCACGGCCCCCGCCCCCGGCCCCCGCCCCCGGCCGCCGCCCCCGGCCCCCGCCTCCGGCCCCCGGCCTCCACCCCCGGCCCAGAGGCGAGGGCAATTTGGTCGCGCAAGCAATTCGTCGGAAGCAATTCGCGACGAGCAAATGGACCGATTGGGGGCGCAGGAGAGGCGACAAGGAGCACTGCTGGCGCAGCGCGGGGTGGGGCGGAGCGGGGCGGGGCGGGGCGGGGCGGGGCGGGGCGGGGCGGGGCGGGGCTTGGGGGCCAATGAGGCGCGGCTGCCCAATAAGGGCCGTACGCTTCGCGGGGGAAGCGAGGCCGGGGGCGGGGGGCGTGGGGGGAAGGGGGGCGGCACACGCCACGCCACGGACCACGTGTACGTCAGGTGAGGTCAAAGCCATGGCAGCAGATTTGAGATACGCCCCAGCTCAGCTCAGCTCGCCAGGTCGGGTCGGCAGCGCGCCAAGGCCCGCCCCGCCCCGTTAGACTTGATATGATAGAATACACCGGCCACCCCGGCCGCATGGTTTGTCAGGCCCGATTCAACTTTAAAATTTATGACGAATTTTTGGTCGTCACCGCGAGTTTAATGCGATGACGAACGGCACGGCGCGGGGCGCGGCCAGGTTTACGACCGTACCGCTCGGGAACAGGTCGGGCAGACTAGTTTGGTGTGTTTTACATCAACGCCGAGCCGGGGCAGCGGCCCGGCCCGGTCCGGCCGCCAGGGCGGGCGCCGGCATGACCAGCCCAGCCCCACGGGAGGGTGTGGTAGGTTTCCGCGCCGTGTCCGTGTGTCCTCGACATTGCCCGGCCGGCCGGCCGGCCCGGTCCGCACGACCAGCCCCACAGGACGGGGCGCAGGGCGGTGCCGGCCGGAGCTCGCCTCGCCTCGCCAGGCCAGGCGGTAGGTTTCCTTTCCCCTTCGTCTTCTTCCTTATTCCGGGCCTTTTCCAGGGGGTGACGAGGTGACACACACTAAACTCGCGTTTGGATGGGCAGCGGAGCGGCGCGCGCCGCCAAGAGCGCGCTGGGGTGGCGCGGCGGGGGACCGGGCGGGGCGGGGCGGGGCGGGGCGGGGCGGCGCTGCGGAAAATCACCCGATCGGCGCGGCGCGGTGCGGCTTGGCGAGGCGCGAGACGTTCCTCAGCGCGCAGACCCGCGGCGGCGGCGGCTTCCGGAGTCACAAGCTCAGACCGCACACCCAATCTCAGGACCGGCCTACGGCCTGTCCTATCAACGCCAGAGAAAAAAGAAAATGCAGCACGCGTCGCAGCGGCGCGGAGGGTACGGCGCGCCGCCGCGCAGGGGATGTCGTCCTGCCCTGCCTTGCCCTGCCCTGCCCGGCCCTGCCCTGCCCGGCCCTGCCCTGCCCTGCCCTGCCCTGCCCGGCCCTGCCCTGCCCTGCCCGGCCCTGCCCGGCCCTGCCCTGCCCTGCACTGCCCTGCCCTACCCTGCCCTGCCCTGCCCTGCCCTGCCCTGCCCTGCCCTGCCCTGCCCTGCCCTGCCCTGCCCTGCCCTGCCCTGCCCTGCCCGCTCCCAGGCGCAGCCTCATTGGCATTGGCGGGGCGTTGTCCAATTCGGGGGCGAGGGAGAGCAGCAGAGCAGGGCTGGGCTGGGCGGGGCTGGGCTGGGCTGGGCTGGGCTGGGCTGGGCTGCGGCTGGGGGCCTTGGCGTCGGCTAAACTAATTCTCGCGTTCAGCCAATTCGGAGTGCAGATCCGCCTCTCCTCTCGCTCCGTCTTAATAACCTTGTGATCGGGCACACCGGGCCGCACCGGCCGGCTGACAGATCGCAGACTGTGAGTGATTACATCACCGTGCAGCAGATCCGTGTCAAAAAACGAAAAGTGGACTATAGTTATTGAGATGACGCCGGGCGTGGCGTGGCGTGGCGGGGCGTGGCGGGGCGCGGTGTGGCATTCTCTCCCGGCCGACAAACACGTCACGGCGGGAGCGAGAGCGGAGCGGCGGAGAAGCTTGCAATTTACAAATCATTTCCCACAGGCGAAAGACACGCGCCGGCCGATTTTGCATAAATGATGATCCCGTGGCGCTGCGCGGGGAGGGGGGGGGGGGGGCATGGCGCTTCCTGGTCTTGATGAACACCGGCGCTGTGGACCGGGCCGGCAGGTTGCAAAACCAAATACTAACAGACACTGACGAATGGATGGGCACGCAAGGCCAGGCCAGGCCAGGAGGCAGCAGGGCTTATTGGCTGCTCCTCGGGAAGAAGAAGAAGAAGAAGAAGACAGCGTCGCGCCGAGGTGACCCTCCTCCTCTTGTCCGACACCACACACACACACACGCACGCACCAGGACGCGATATGACCGCGGCGCGGCGCACTTTGGCCTTTGAGCCCTGGAGGCTCCAGGCCGGGCACAGCACAGCGCACTCACCTCGGGGCGGCGGGGTGTCCTTCTCCAGCGGCTGCTGCCTCGCCTCCAGCTCCTTGGCAGCGTTGCTGACCACGGTTTCCGTCACCATGGTCGGGGCCCGGTCCACACTGCAACAGATATGCGTTGGGTGTTAAGCTTACCGTTTCGCTCCAAGTGCTCTCCGGCCAGCGGCGTCCTACAACGCGGCTATGACGGCCGCGGGCCGAGCCGGGCGCGCGTCAAACAAGACCAGCAAAGTTTGCAAACAAAGACGCATCGATACTGTGTGATGACGACAGGCGGACACACTGCCGTACCTAATCTCGTCCATAGTCTCGACCAGTTTGTCCAGCAGCTAAGCGCAACTCTTGAGCGCACGGTGGGGCCGGCACGCTTATAATGTGGCACCCTTATCGGCGCAACCATGGTCAGTGACTCCCCCGCGCCGCCCCGAGGTCAGTGGTCACCATATAGGTCTTTAACGGAGGGTTCGATTACAGCCCGAGGGCCGCGTGTGCATGGGTGCCGCGCCGCGGGTTACCCGCGATTTCCTCGTCAAGTCTGGCGCGGCCGCGGCGACACAATGCAAGCGGGCACGGAAAGTGATAGTGCGTCAGACGAGACGAGACGACACAGGGTGAAGTGGCAAGAGCGGCAGCGGGGCCATTCAGAGGATCACTCCCGTAGCTCCATCCTTGTCGCACTCATGGCAGTGCCTTATGCAGGGCATGGCACCACTCCATACACCGGAAAAACAAAGGTGCTAAGCAACGCCTTTCCTGGGGCGCTAAAATCAAGTGCTAAGTTTAGTGCCTTTCCTGGGGCACTAAATCTTAGTGCCTTTGCAAAGGCACTAAATTTGTATGGAGTATGCGCAGCTGGTCAGCTAAAGGTGCTAAGTCCTACCTTTAAAAGGCACTAACAAAATTTAGTGCCTTTCCTGGGGCACTAAATCTTAGTGCCTTTCCAAAGGCACTAAAGTTTGTTAGTGCCTTTTAAAGGTAGGACTTAGCACCTTTGTTTTTCCAGTGTAAGTACGACAAGGACGGAGCTACGAGAGCGATCCCCTGAAGCAGTCGGCAGGGAAAAGGCGCGACACAACCAGCGGGTGCGTCGCAGCAGAAAAAGGAGGGTACCCTTGAGAGACTTGGGTGCGATAGCCTCTCGACGGGCGGCGCGGCGGGCGCGCCGTGCCGGTGCCGGACCGCGCCGGGCCGGGGAGGAACGCAAGTGCATCACATTCCTCCTGGCGGCCGCGCAGCGCACCGCGGCTCACTCACTCACCGCGGCAGCTCCCGCGCGCCCTGCCCTGCTCACCACGGCCCTGCCTGCCTGCCTGCCTGGGCTCGCCACTCGCCACCCAGCACCGCGCCAGGGTCAGGGTAATACACCCCCAAAAAATCTGTTCTTGTCACAAGAAATGCTCTTGCAGTGAGCTAGAAGAAGATTTACTTAGAGCAAGGGAAATTTACTTGGTTCAATGCAATTATGGGATTGAACTAAGCGCACGTTCACTGGAAAAACAAAGGTGCTAAGTCCTACCTTTAAAAAGCGCTAACAAAATTTAGTGTCTTTGGAAAGGCACTTAATGTTTAGTGCCTTTGGAAAGGCACTTAATGTTTAGTGCCTTTGGAAAGGCACTTAAGTCGGACTTAGCACCTTTAGCAGACCAGCTGCGTATGCTCCATACAAATTTAGTGCCTTTGCAAAGGCACTAAGATTTAGTGCCCCAGGAAAGGCGTTGCTTAGCACCTTTGTTTTCCCGATGTTCTTGTACCAAGAATGAGCTTTTTTGGGTGTGAGCGTTTCTCATACAAACTCCTTCCCGCCCCTCACGCGACGAGAAGGGCAACAATAGACCGTACCTGCTCAGCTCAGCAGACAGCTGCGGCTGCTATAGCCTCCCTCCCGCCTCTAGCAGAGCAACAGGTGCACCGGGGGTGCCGGCGCGGCGTGGCGTGGCGCTCCGCGGCCTCACAGCAGACGACGCGACAGCGGCAGCAGACGACTCGGCGCCGCGACGGCAGGCCATAGGGTTCACCGGCACACGCTCACGACAAGGCGCGGCGCGGCGCGGAGCGGCGCTTATCACCGACGGGACGAACCGGGCCGGAGACACGCGAGCCGCGCGGTGCGGTGCGGGGCGGGGCGGGGCGGGGCGGTACTGCGGGGCTGGTTCAGTTAGAGGTGGCCTGGGGCCGCCTGGGGCCGGGCAGACACGGGCCGACAACTTTCGGTGACGGGCTGTCAATGGAGGGGAACGGCACCGCGAACCGGCGAGACGACCAGACGATCTGCGCACGACTGCCACATCTGAGCCGGCCCGTCCGGCCCGTCCGGCCGGCCGCCGCGCCGGCCCGTCTGTCCAACGGGGCGGGGCGGGGCGGGGCGGGGCGGGGCGGAGAGGGCTAAGGGGCCCCGGGGCGGGCGGGGCGGGGCGGGGCGGAGCGGCAGCCAGCGCCCTCCCCACTACTCCTTCCTGCAGTAGTGGGAGTAGTGGAGGTGAGGTGGGAGCACGCAGTGGCGCGGCGCGGCAGCACAGAGAAAGTCATCAGCTGATGCGTGCCCGCGCCGCGCGGGCCGCGAGGCCGGGCAGGGCTCTGAATGGGACCTCGCTGGGGGCGCCACCGCCCCCTCCCCCGCCCCGCGCGCCCTGTGCAGGCAAGGAAGGCGCCCCCGTACACAGAGTGGTCCTTAGCGGGTCTGCTGCTGGCCGCTACCGTAGCCCCGTGCGAGTAGGCAACCCGCATGCACTCATGCGTGAGATGCGGTGCGGTGCGGCACAGTATACGCACGAAAAGGAAGGGGTCCGCGACCTCAGAAAAGTAGGCAAAACCCGCCCAACACACACGGGTGTTAAGCGGTCAGTATCAACGCCTGCCTACTAGGCAACATCTTCACTTCATAGCTGTGCAGAGGGATGGCCTAGTAGGCAGGCGTTGATACCGACCGCTCAACACGGATGTGTGTTGGGCGGGTTTTGCCTACTTTTCTGGCAACACTGGACCTCACTCCGCACGGCAGTGAGCGCGCTCGGCTCGGCTCGGCTGGGCTCGGCTGGGCTCGGCTCGGCTCGGCTGGGCTCGGCTCGGCAGGCGCGAGAACACTCGACTTGTCGGGTCGGGGCTCTCGTCTCGTCTCCGACACTTCCTCCAGGACCGCGCCGTGCACACAATGACATCAACGCGAACGAGTCCACGCCACTCACAGCTGTGCGCGCCGCATCGCGCCGTGCGTGGCCCTGGAGAATCCTGCTGCGACCGCCTCGCCTTCCTCGCGCCGCCCAGAAGCACGTGCGGACGAGTGTACACCGTGTATACACGTACCGGGTGTCACAGAGAACACGTGACACTGCAATAATAAAAGCTGACGATGAATTTCACTGTAAGCTACAGTGAACCCTGCAGCACTGTAGCACTGGTAAAACAAATGTTTAAGTTTTATACATCATGGTGTTTAAGTTCCACTTCTATACATCAAATGGTGTATAGTGTCAACTATACATCACTACATATTTAACAACTATGCACTTCGTAGATGTTTAGATGTTAAACGTTTCGTGATGTTTAGAAGTATGCATTTGGACGAGGCTTTCCATGTCAAAGCATAGGGATGCGACGACATCCCAAGTGTTTAGTCAACTATACACTTGCTAAATGTTTAAGAACTATACACCAACTAATGTTTAGTTAGAACTGTGCATGACATAGTGTTTATGTATTATACATTAGGAGCTATGCATCAAGTGGTGTATAGAATTAAACATTTGTTTTATCAGTGAGCTTACGGTGAATTTTCACTGTAAGTTACGGTGAATGTCACTGTAAGGTACGCGATGATGCACCCTGATTCAACGTAGTAGCCTTCAGTGACATTCACCGCAACTTACAGTGAAATTCACCGTAAGCTACAGTGCTGCAGGGTTTGCCGTAGCTTACAATGATATTCACCGTAAGCTCTTTAGAGTGTGCGCGGGTCTGTCTGCCCGCTCCAGCCGTCAGGCGCCGTGGCCCAACGGGTAGGCAGACCCGCAATACTGATACCTGTCATCTGAAACGCACGGTATACCCGGGCCTTGCCGGGCGGCCCCGCCCCGCCCCGCCCCGCCCCGCCGGCCACGACAGCGGGGTACAGCACGGCACGGCACGGCGCGGCGCATACCCAGAGCACTGCAGTGAGTAATCGCTGTGATTGCCTCTTGCGCCAGTCTAAATATGTAGGTGCGCGCGTTGCAGTGTCATTGACCTGGGACCGGGCCGGGCCGTGCCTGCAGACTATCACAACAACACGTCCAGTGAGTCGGCACATGGCACCTGTTGTCCAGCCCCGCCCCGCCCCGCCCCGCGGGCCCCGCGGCCTCGTCTAGCGCCCGGGCCTACGTGCCACTGGGCCCGCCCGCCCACCACACCACCCCGTGGTAAAGGGAAGCCCACGGCCCGGCCGGCGCTACGGTCACCTGTTGTTTACTACAGCGACACCCCGCGCCCTGCCCGCCCCGCCCCGCCCCGCCTGCCCCGCCGGCGACCCGTCACGGATGCGACTTGTCACCGGAGCGGAGCGAGGGGTGCTTTAGGAGCCGTGTTAGAGCAAGGTCATGATGAGCATCTGTATCGTACCTCACCGAGGGGGCAACCACTTTGGATGTTAGGGGCACACAAGATTTCTGCAGAGGAGATGATTTCGGCGGCTTTCGTAAGATTTTGTTTTTACGCCACGCCCAGAGTTTGCTTGTTTTTTGCCTTTTCGGAGGAAGATTTCGGGCGTATAAGTGGACACAGGATTTCGCGAGCCGTTAATCCCTCGTTCCTCCCGTTGCCAAAAGTGTCCCTATGTATTAACGCATAAACACGTTTTTATACCCTATGGTTTAACACGGGAGCGTGACCATATAGTGGTCATGACGCACTCATTGAGTAGAGATATGCGACGCCGAATGAGATTGTCTGGGCTATCGTTGACGTGCACCAAACGTGCATGCACTGGTGCTTTTGTATCGCATACAAGGTGGTTTCAAGAACGCTAATGTTGGAGTAATTGTCAGATTAATTGCCCCGACAATCCACCAACTACGCCCCGTAACGCTCGCTCCACGTGCATGATATGTGGCACTCGAGCTCGCGTATTATTTCGTCCTGTCACATGCAACAGGCCCCCGCGCTCCCCGGCGAGCGTTGTGCTGATGAGCCGGCCCTGTCCCGCCCCGCCCCGCCCCGCCCCGCCCCATCCGCACTGATGGCCCGGCCCGGCCCGTCACGTCCACCGTCACCGCCCTCGTTATTGGTCACGGCTCCGGCCGCTGCCTGGCGCCAGTCACACTCCCGTGGCTGCTCGATACCCGTAGTATTGGATCGCCCCCGCCCCGGCCGGGGCGTAACGCGATCCCGGAGCGTGATGCGTGGCGTGGCGGGGCGAGGCGAGGCGGGGCGGGGCGGGGCGGGGCGGGGCGGGGCGGGCGTGCCAGCCGGCCCCGCGGTGCGTCGCGGGGCTCGGGCCCGGTCAGCGCGCGGGATACTGTACCTGACGCGGGCCGGGCGGGGCGGGGCCGGGGAGCCGCGTGTACCAGGAGCCGCACCGCACTTCACCGCCTTGCGTCACACGGCACGGCACGGCACGGCGCGGCGCCGCAGGGAGGAGAGAAGAGCGGCGCCTTTTTATTATCCCTTTCAAAGAAGTTTGTCGCTTTGAACGGACTGGTCTGGTCTGGCTGCGCCTCGCCTCAGGCGGGTCGAGAGCATTGTCAGCGGCGCGGGGCGCGGCGGGTCCGCGCGTCCCCGCCTGTCTATCGCGGCAGAGATCGTCATCACCACCGCGCCGTCACCCGCAGCAGCACCAGCAGCAGACCCTGCTGCCGACTTATTCCGAAGATCGCTCTCATACCTCTGTCCTTGTCGCACTTATGGTAGAGGCGCCGAACGGGCGGTCCATCCGGGTACGGTTATCTTCCTTGCTCATTAAAGTCTCTGAAAAATTGCCTCTTAGAGAGAATATACCCGAATAACCCGGGCGGGGGTCGGGTTTGCAGACCCGGCTCGGGTCTGCAAGACCGTGCTCGGGTCTACAAGACCCGGCTCGGGTCTAACGGGTCCGCGTCTCCATTCTTGTCGCACTCACGGGGTATAGACATTGAGAGCGAGAGAGACGACACGGCGAAACTACACTGCTGTACGCGTCCGCTTTACCCGAGCTCTGCCCGTCCGACCCGACTTAGGGTTAGACTCACCGCGGGAGAAAATGTCGGGTAAAGATTGTACTCACTCTGGAACTAGTCTAGGGGGTGGGTAGGGAACAAGCGATTTTGCGACTCGCGTCTAAATTTCATACTCGGACCGCCCGTTCGGCGTCTCTAACTTATGGGACACTTCCATATCCAGCATAGGGCACCGCCATAGGTGCGACAAGGAGGGAGGTAACAAGAGCGATCTTCGGAATAAGTCAGCAGCAGCAGCAGCAGCAGCAGCAGCAGCAGCGTCACCCGATCCACTTCCTAGACCGCCACGAGCGTGACTTGTAACGCGACGTGTAACGAGCGAGTGTGAGCAGGGCAGCAGGGTGATTCCGAACAGCGTTGAGTAGTGCCCTCTCTCTCGCTCCTCATGGTCGTGCTCCACGAGTGCGACAAGGACAGAGAGACGAAACCACTGTGAGGAATCACCCTACAGGACAGGCAGGCAGGCCGGCAAATAGCGCACGGGCACGAGCAGCGGCAGATCACATCGCGGGGAGCAGCGGCGTGGCGTGGCGTGGCGTCGATAAACAACTTTCCGTTTCACCTTGCCTGCTGCGCTTGCTTCGCCACGCATGCGCCATGCCGCTGCCCCTGCGTGGTGCGCGCCTTCATAACGCCCCGCCCCGCCCCGCCCCGCCCCGCCCCGCCCCGCCCCGCCCCGCCCCGCCCCGCCTCGCCGCGGCTAGGTTATTAGCCCGCATTCTGTTCTGACTGTTACGTCAGGCCGTTTGGCGTTTTCGCGCTCCGTCTCAATGTTCATCGACTTTGCTGTGTCGTTTCTATAAGCAGCGGCGGATAGAATTACCCGCGGCGGGGCGGGGCGGGGCGGGGCGGGGCGGGGCGGGGCGGGGCGGGGCGGGGCGGGCGCTGAGCTTTATTATACAACGGGGAAGTGTTGGGATAAATACGTCAGTCGAAGCAAAACGGCAACGGCTGCTGCTGTTTATTTAGGTATTGTTTTACGTCACGAATATTTGTCACGGTACACTGAACATGGAGGAGAATGATATTATATCGCTCTTCAGAGAAAAAAGATTTTGATCCCCCAAAATATTTTTCTCCTGAGGGCGAGACTTGATTTCCTCGCTCTAATAGAGTAATCTTGTGTGGGTGTGTTTATTTAAAATTATCATTCTATTTGAGTGACAAGTAAGCTCCTTTTGGGTGAGGATTCCACTCCTGACATGACTTAATTTGAGTAATATTTTGTAATCTCGCAAAATAAGGGCAAGTGGGAAAATCTCGTTCTTTTAAGATGAGACATATTTGCCTCCTGTATTTGCAGGGTATTGGGTGACGGACGTGATGGATGCGTGAGACAGTCCAGTCATTATCATAGGGGCGGTCGGGACGGAGTGACGCGGCGGGGCGGGGCGGGGCGGGGCGGGGCGGGGCGGGGCGGGGCGGGGCAGGTCAGTGGGATAGCGACCCGTTAGGCACCGCATTGCATCACTTCACGTCACTATCACTCCCCCCCATTTCTATATTGTTGCACGTCACGTGAGCGAGCGAGTGAGCAACACTTGCCCCTGCAGGCCCTTCCTGCAGTCCACTATGGACCACCAGATAACTCTTTATGCCGCCGCGCAAGAGCCGCAGCCTTTTCAAACGCCACGCTTGCCTCTTAGGCCCCTGGGGCCCCGCGTGTGTCCTCCGTGACTTGCGCACCTTGCGGCGGCACGCGCCCGGCGGGGCGGGGCGGGGCGGGGCGGGGCGGGGCGGGGACCACACGGCCGCATCCACGCATTCGTTCGCTCACTCACTGCGCCCCGCCTCATTCATCCACCCTGCTCTGCCGTCAGGCCATTCATTCTTTCATTTTCCACTTTTGCTGGCGCCCCAACACGCCCAGGCCCCAGGTAGGTGGCGCCCAGGCCGTCACCCGCCCGCCCCGCCCCGCCCCGCCCCGCCGGGCTGCAGCGAGGTGCTCTCCGAGTGCCGTCCACTTTCGCGCTACGCTGCACGTGTAGTGTGGGGTGGTGTGGGGTTCGCCTCGGCCGACCCGAACACGCGAAACTCCCCGATAAAGGACAGCTGGTCTGGTCTGGGGCGGCACCGCCTTATCGCTGCGTTCAGCATGGTCAGGGTCTCCGTCTCCTCCCCCAGGGCGGGGCGGGGCGGGGGCGGGGCGGGGCGGGGCGGGGCGGGGCGGGGCGGGGCGCGGGGACCACGCGGCCGCATCCACGCATTCGTTCGCTCACTCACTGCGCCACGCCTCATTCATCCACCCTGCTCTGCCGTCAGGCCATTCATTCTTTCATTTTCCACTTTTGCTGGCGCCCCAACACGCCCAGGCCCCAGGTAGGTGGCGCCCAGGCCGTCACCCGCCCGCCCCGCCCCGCCCCGCCCCGCCGGGCTGCAGCGAGGTGCTCCCCGAGTGCCGTCCACTTCCGCGCTGCGCTGCACGTGTAGTGTGGGGTGTGGGGTTCGCCTCGGCCGACCCGAACACGCGAAACTCCCCCGATAAAGGACAGCTGGTCTGGTCTGGGGCGGCACCGCCTTATCGCTGCGTTCAGCATGGTCAGGGTCTCCGTCTCCTCCCCCAGGGCGGGGCGGGGCGGGGCGGGGCGGGGCGGGGGGCGGGCAGGGTGGGGTGGACCCCGTCGGCTATCGGACGATAACCTCTAGGCCGAGGCGACGGGGAGATGCCTATCCTCATCCTTACTAGTGTCAACTCCCCTCATAGATTTTATTTAAACTCAAATACGTGTGACGCGGCGCGGCGCGGCCGTCGTGTGACAGCGCGGAGCCGAGCTTTCGCTGTGCATACAGCAATGCGCACAATTTTACAAAGGAAGAAGTATTTCGCTATGGGTCTTAGACGCTCTGATAAGACACGCAACGAGGCATATACTGTTCGGATGGATTCCCTCGAGACTACCGGGGTGATGCAGCAGAGGCGCAGGTGCGTGCCGCCCCGCCCCGCCCCACCCCGCCCCGCCCCGCCCCGCGCACCAGTACCTGCCTGCCGTTACCAGGAATGGTAAGGGAGAAGGAATAAAAGTGACGCCAGGTATAGGCCTTATCTGGGGACGGGCAGCGGCAAGAGCTGAGAGATAAAAGTGGCCGCTCCGCAAAAATCCTTCCCTCCTGGCTCCCCGACTCGACTGTGCCCCGCCCGGCCGCGCGGGCCCCGCCCCGTCCCTACCGGAGTGCCAAAGCCCTGCCGGATAGCTGCCAAAGGCGGGGCGGGGCGGGGCGGGGCGGCGCCCGCTGTACCGAGGGACTTATTTCGACTCGAAATACGACGCCCACCTCGGGTCCCAATTTAGTTCGGTACCGCCCGATGTACGTCGCGTACGTCCGTGCCGCCGCCGCCGCAGCTGCTCATCCTCGCCTAACAATGCGCGTGACACGGCGTGACAACGGCGCGCCAGAGACATGAGCGTGACAGGCACCGCGCGGCGTGACGGGGGCGACGCGGTAACGTGACGTCAGCGGCGGGTCGCGAGTCCAGCAGCAACACAACACAACACAACACAACACGCCACACGCGGCCGATAGGCAGGACTCGCACGAGTGAAAGGGAAGGGAAGAGACATGGCGGATGACGTAAGGCCTCGCTCGGTCCTGTCGAATCACCTGCCGCCCGGCCCCGCCCGGCCCCGCCCGGCCCCGCCCGGCCCCGCCCGGCCCCGCCCGGCCCCGCCCGGACCAGCCCGCCGGCTCCATTTTGAAATAACGCGCAGGATTCCGTTCTCGGCTCGGACCAATCAGCCAATCAGCAAGCCGTCCTCATAAGGCCCCGCCAGGCGAGGCGGTCGGACCCGGAGGTTTGAACCCGGAGTCCCGGACCCGGAGTCCCGGACCCGGAGTCCCGGACCCCGGAGCGCCCTCGCCCGCATCCCCAGCCCGGAGTCACCCCTTTCTCATGCCCGGGGTCGGCATGGAGTATTAAATTGTGCCAAATTGTGCCAGATGCAATATACCTGGGGACACCTCACATGACCTCCAAGACGACCCCATACATTCGCAGTTGATAGCGTCGTGAGTTTCAGCCAGGTTCACAAAGCACCTAACTATCCTTCTGTGCTTTGTGGGTTAGACGCTGACTGGCGCGCAGGACGCCGCGCAGTGGAGAGAAGGGCAATATTATTTGACAATAAAAATAAAAATTTGATGTTATACTCTATGCCAACCCTGCTCCTCGTGCCTATCTCCTCCGCCCTCCTTCCTCACGCCTGCCTCGCCTCGCCGCCCAAACGCGGTTTGTCCATCGAGTTTATTACTGAGGGAAGGGAAGGGCGCCCTTCTCTCATGGTTTATTCGTCTAGGTCGAGGCCCCGCTCAAGGCCGGCGGGCCCGGCCCGGCCCGGCCGCGGGGAACCACGTGACCGCAAGCTTCACGCCCGAAATACTTCTGTAATGGCGACAACGTAATGCTCGTCGTAACGGATGTGCCGGACGTACAGCGGCAGACGACATGACAGCGGCTGCTGCTGCTCCCGAAAAAAAATAAACAAGAGAGAGAGGTAGAGAGAAAATGAGCTGCAGACTGATGGCCTATCAGCACGACACGCGCCGGGTATGACTGCCGCGTCCTTGTCAGGCGCACATGTAGAGTGTGAAGGTAAGCAGCGCTGGGACGCGGCCACCGCCGGCCCGGGCTTACGTACGGCAGGGCGCACCGCGATGCAAAATTGGGCCGGGTTGGTGTCGGGCAAGGCGGGGCGGGGCGGGGCGGGGCGGGGCGGGGCGGGGCGGGGCGGGGCGGGGCGGGGCGGGGCAGGGCGGGGCAGGGCGGGGCGGGCTTAGCAGTCGTCGCGCTTTGGCACCGCGTTTCGTTTGGCTGTTGCAGATTTGGGCGACACGCGGGGCAGCACACATTTTCCCTCTCGGCCGGGCCGGGCCGACACGTGCGCGGCCCCACTCGTGCCCTGGTACAGCCCGCGCCTGCGAGGGGTAGTGGGGGGGCGACTTGATTTAAAACAACGCGAAAATGGAAATAAGAAGCTGCGTGGTTGGGGCGGAACGGTCGTCAAGGCCGCGCGAGAGGGAAGGTGGACTGGACTACTAAGTAAAGGGCTCCCCCCCCCCCCCCGTACGGGCCGGCGCGGGCCCCACACTCCTGTCCCATTTACACAGTGCGCGGCGGGGCGGGGCGGGGCGGGGCGGGGCGGGGCTGGGCTGGAGTGGGGGCGCAGGGCACCGACCTTGCGGGGGCCCAGGGGGGCCCCAGACAGGCGCGCGAGGCGAGGCGGGCGCGGCCAAGCCGGGCCGGCCGGTAGGGCGGGGCGGCTCTGGTGGGCCAAGCGTTTTAGTCGACGGGTGTGGCGGGGCGTGCCGGGCGGGGCGGGTCCCCGGCTGTGGTTTGGGCCGGCCGGCCAGCCGGTGACCGAAGGGCGCGTAGCGGAGACGGACCGGGCCCAGTCAACGCACAACAGGTTGTCGGAGGCGAGCCCCGCCCCGCCCCGCCCCACCCCACCACACCTGGCGTGCCCGTGCCCCCGGGTTGCCCTTCGCCCGGCCCGGCCCGGTTGGCCCATTACTCGCACGGCCACCAGCCCTCTGCTTCTGCCGACCTGAGCCGAGCCGGCACGACAGGAGAGGAAATTCGACACTTTTATTTCGTGCAGTTTCTGGCCGCGGCTTCCGGCAGGAAATAAAAAAGGATGCCCTACCTCCCTCCCAGACGGAGCCCCGCGTCCCGTCCCGGCACGGCGCGGAACTGGAGGCGCGGCGGCCATAGCCGCTCCACTCGCCCCATTCATTTCCGGTTTCACAGCAGCAGAGGTTCGCCAAGGGGGATGGGATGGGCCGCGGGCCGGGCCGGGCAGGGACTCGCGGATGTCGCCGTGCTGTGCCGTGTCGCGCAGTGACCTTCAGGTCAGGCCGCCGCCGCCGTGCCATCGCCTCCTGGCCCAGCTGACCCCGCGCCCCGCCCCGCCCCGCCCCGCCCCGCCCCGCCCCGCCCCGCCCCGCGGCCTCGGGGGCGCTGCCACGCTGCCACGGCCCCCCAAGGAGGTGGCCTGGTCGGCCAGCCGGGCCGCTGACCAGCTCATGACCGGCTGATCTGCTGCCTGCCAGGCAGTCTCGCCTCGCCTCGCGAGACCATGTCGTGCTGCGCGGCCACTACTCGCTGCACTGCCCTGCTCAACACCACCAGACGCGCAAGAATGAGGAAACCATAAAGAGACCGACGTCCGATGCGATACTCTACTGTACATACCTCACCCGAGGGGTCCTTCACTTCGATTTTTCGTGTACATGACTAAAGATTAAAAATAAGTCAATGACTAAAAGATGACTTAAATTGACTGAAAAGGACAAAAACAACTTAAAATAAGATTACTAAAATTGACAAAAAATCACGAAAAGTGACTTTAAATGACGAAAAGTGACAAAAAGTGACGAAAAGGGACTACAAATGATTAAAATTGACTGAAACTGACTAAAAATGACTTTAAAATGACTAAAACTGAAAAAAGGTTCGGTGACGAAAAGTGACTGAAAATGACTAAAAATGATTGAAAGTGACGAAAAAAGTGATGAAATTTCCGTTTGTACATGACTAAACGGAGTGAAGGACCCCTCGACCTCACCTCACCTCACCTCGCGCCGCGCGGTGAAATGAAACAACGCACACTGGCTGGTCTGGTCTGGTGGCAGAGCAGGTGCCTTACGACAGGATGGGTTTACGGGGTAAATGTGTCACAGTGCAGCGCGTCGCGTCGGCCCGCTCTGCCGACTTATTCCGAAGATCACTCTCATACCTCTGTCCTTGTCGCACTCGTGGGACACTTCCATGTCCAGCATAGGACACAGCCATAGGTGCGACAAGGAGGGAGGTAACAAGAGCGATCTTCGGAATAAGTCGGCTGGGGGCCACTGCGCCTTTCGACCAGGGCGAGTAGGCAGACCCGCAACACAGCCATGTGTTCTGAGGCCGACATACTGGACACTGCACGCGTTTAGCGCCGACGGCTGGGCTGTCACACAGGACACAGCCCAGTCCAGCCCTACAGACCCGGCCGGCCCGGCCCGGCCCGGCCCGGCGCAGGCGGCCCACAGCACAGCTTATAGCCAGCGCTGGTCAGTTCGCTCCGGAAGATTCCTGAACCAAACACTTTCGCCTCGTCAGCAGAGCGGGCCGTGCTGGGCCGGGTCGGGTCGGGCCGTGGCGGCGGCACGTCGCGCGGACGCGTCACGTCGAGGAGCTGAGTAGCCTTCTTTCCTAACCCCTCCCCCTCCTCTCCCCTCCCCGGTGGCGTAGCAGGGGTCAGAGGCGGCGGCTGAGGGGCCTACTGGCAGTGTTGTCGGAAAAGTAGGCAATAATTCGTCCAAACACAGTGGAGTAAGAAGGCGGGATGCATCTGCAACTGCCTTCTAGGCAACATATACGCACTTGTGCTAGGGTGCTGCCTAGTAGGCGGCCGCAGATGCAGCCCGCCTTACTCCACTGTGTTTAGGCGACTTATTGCCTATTTTTCTGGCAACTGCCTACTGGGGTGTCATTAGAGAGCTCCCTGCGATAGTTTCGAACGGGCTACTTCCGGGCCGACTCGTGACAATTTGAGTTCAAGACTCCGTAGAAACGACCAGGTGGCTGAAAACCCCCGCGCACTTTCGTAGTTATACTGTACCGCATGCATGTGTGCGGGCGGGTTGCATACTCACACGGGGACGTCAGGCGCCTCTTCGGTGAGCGACGATAGGCAAGCCCGCCCGCACGCCTGCATGCGGTACAGAACAACCACTAAAGAGCGCGGGGTTTATCCGCCACCTGGTACGTAGTTTCTACGGAGTCTCTTCGAACTCAAATTGTCACGAGTCGGCCCGGAAGTGGCCCGTTCGAGACTATCGCGAGTAGCTCTCTACTGACCCTCCAGGCGGCCAGCGGCCCCCCACGCCCACGGGCTAGCAGCCGCAGCCTACCGTAGCAGGGGTGCAGGCAGGGTGCACGGCGCAGCCTCCGCGTGGCGACGCTCGCTGCCCACTCAGAGAAGAGTCCGCGGGCGCTACCCCCAGAGCCGTCACATCTGGGTCAGCAAGGCTCGCTGACGCTGCGCACCGCGCCGTCACAGACGGGGGCTGGGCTGGGCTCGTCACAGACGCGGCCCGACCGAGGGGCTGCTCTCATTTTAGTCACGCAGCGCGCCGTCACGACACCGCGCCACGCCCTACGCGACTGCGCATTCATCGGGAGGCGGCGAGGCGGCAGCAGCAGGGCAGGCACTTAGCGAGAGAAATAGAACGAACGGCGGCGGCGGAGAAACATCAGCTTTTTATTCAGATTCCACGGCGTGAATAAATCGCAGATTGACCCACTTCTGAATACAGCCATACCGAGGGGTCGACCACTTGGATATTCCATGTACACATTGAAAAATATTCCTAAAATATTCCAGGCCAAAAATATTCCAAATATTCCAAAAATATTCTAAATATTCCAAAAACATTCCAAAAATTCAAATATTATTCCAAATATTCCAACATATTCCTGATATTCCAACATATTCCTGATATTCCAAAAATATTGTCTCATATTTTCCTGATATTCCAAAAATATTGTTCTACATATTCCACAAATATTCCAGATATTCCAAAAATATTCCAGATATTCCAACTGGAATATATTCCATGTACACAAATATTTCAAGTGGTCGACCCCTCGAGCCATACCCTCCGCCCCCGTCCGCGACCACCAGCCCAGCCGCCCCTTCCAGCCCGCCGGAGGGTGAACACCTGCAAGGTGATTCCAAACACCACCGTTTGGTAGCGTCCTCTCTCTCGCTCCTTATGGCCGTGCCCCCATGAGTGCGACGACGACGGAGAGACGAAACCAGTGTGCGGAATCACCCTACCGCTCAGGGCGTGGCCGTGGCGCGGTGCAGTAGACCGATTCCGGTGCACGCACTCGTCGCTCCGTCTCTCTCGCACCCTACGGCATACTCCTCGAGTGCGAGAGAGGCATGGCGACGAAGGCGTGCACCGGAATCGGTCTACAGCGGGCCGCGGCACATGTTGCTGCCTGCGACCCCCGGCGCCCTCCTCCTCCTCCTCCTGCTGCTACCCTTGAACTAGACAATGGACTGCGGGCCGGTGCCGTGCCGGTGCAGGCATGCCCGGCCAGGCCCAGCCCAGCCCCGGCCCCGCACTCGACACGGGGGTATCACCTGTCACTGTCACCTGTCCGAGCCGACGCGCGGCGCAGCGCGGCGCGGCGATATGGAGCGGGGGTGCAAGTCGAACCGCGCCGAGGTTAGCGCCGCACCCGAGAAACACCACCCCACCCCGCCCCGCCCCAGAACACACGAACACGCGCGCGCGCGCTCACACACTGCGGAGGACCTTCGCTCAAACAGAACAGAACTTTTACGGAATCATCGGTTGAAAAGGTGCGTGCGCCTGACTTCCCCCTGCTCCACGCGCACCCTGCTCCCTTTCCTCCCCCCCCCTCCCCCCCCTACATTTCGTTGTTATGAGAGTTTGAGCACATGCCTTTTGTGTCAACAGCCGGCTCGAGCCGCTTTTGCCTCAGGATTGAGGTCCTTGTCTCTCTCTCTCGCCCCCACCCTCTCTGAGTCATTCGTCTTTCTCTCTCTCGAGCGTGTCCGTTGCCCCGCCCCGCCCCGCCCCGCCCCGCCCCCCCGCCCCGCCCGGGCGTGCTCCCGCTCCTTTGACACCGGTATTGTCGGTCCGTCTGTCCGCCAGCAGGATATCAGTAGGTACACTGTAAACTGTTAATTCACAGTGGTGCTGCGCTGGAGGTCCCTGCACTGCCCTGCCCTCCCCGGGCGCGACGTGGACGGGGGCAGAACGAGCCCTCCTCCAGACACGAGTCAAGGGATTCGCCATAAAGTGAGAGGGAAGGTGAAAGTGTGCGGTGCAGTCCAAGGGACTGATGACTTGCTTCCCTCGCCCCAACTATGAC
Source organism: Frankliniella intonsa (assembly GCA_033675135.1). NCBI lineage: Eukaryota > Metazoa > Arthropoda > Insecta > Thysanoptera > Thripidae > Frankliniella > Frankliniella intonsa. The sequence continues at coordinate 584,681 of CM066256.1, forward strand.
CTTTGCGAGAATAGAGCTCGGGGTTTCCGGCGACAGGAGTAGCAAAAGAATTTCACGAGCAAAGTTATTTATGCTACCTCGTCCTCGTGGTAAATTTACATCCCTATCTTGACCGCGAGCCCCGCTCCCTTCGTCATTTACGAGCACCGGGCCACAAGGAAAGTAGGTGCGGAAATCCCCTTTCCACCCTAGCGACCGGGGGGGGGGGGGGGGGGTAGCTGTGGGGGGAAGCACTGACCCGGAGTCCAGTCCAGTCCGAGCCGGTGCCGCCGCGCCCGTACCGAGGCTCGGGCCCGGGCCCCGGCGGCCGGCGCCGACCCCCCGAGGGAGCATCACTACGCCCCGCCACGCCCCGCCCGGGGCTCGCTAGCGGGGCGGCCGGCAATGGAATGCTCATCACCGGGGTGTACACTGCTCAAAACCGGCGGCCGTACAGAAAATGGAAATGTGTATGGTTGCATGTATTTATATACGGCCTCTGACGTTTGCGCAACACCACCCCGTGGCGCGGCGAGGCAAGAGGCTCTCTGAGGGCGGCAGGGCCGCTCTCCCCTCCTCTCCCCTCCCTTCTCCGCCACCGGAGAAGGGTGCCCTGCTCCGCCCCGCCCCGCCGTGTCCCTGTCGCTGCTCCTTTCAAGGCCACGGCCGTCAGCCGTTTCCTGACCGCGCTGCGCAGCGCTCCACGGGACGGCACGCCACTGGACAATCAGGAGAGGCTTTGGTGGCGACCCCCGGTGCGGCCCGGGCGGCCGGCAGGCACTCAGCTGATCCACGCCGCGCCCGGCCAGCACCGCAACGTGACTCGGGCCCGGGGGAGGCGAGCCAATATACGCGAGGGCCCGCGGGGGCGCGGGGCGGGGCGGGGCGGGGCGGGCCGCACTACGCACTCGCTTTCATTTCATTCAGCGCGCCGCGCCTCCACCAGGCGCGTGGGTGGCGGAGGACGATGCGCCGCGGACTAGTCTGCCAACAGAGCTGCTCCATTCATGCATTCTGAAGGTCCCACAGCCCGGCAGGCGGGGGAGGGGGAGGGGGGAGGTTTAAGTGTCAGGCACTGACCGGGCGGGGCGGGGCGGGGCGCCCCCAGGACCGGCCCGGCCCCGGCCCGCGGTGGCGGTGACGGGAAGGAGGACATGGCATCCCCTGAGTCAGGCTCGAGTTCGACTCCCGGCGCTGGCCCTGGCGCCCGAGCGCTGCCAGGATTGAAACTCACGTGTTCGGCGCGGCTCGGCGGTGAGGGTGGTCGGGGTCGACGGGGGCGCGCGCGGCGGGTCCTGGCTCACACTCCGGCCGCCGTGGGGCACATCCTGGGCGAGAGCAGCACGGGCAGGGCGCGGGCAGGGCGCGACAACACGGCGGGGCGGGCACGGCAGGTCAGAGCAGGGCAGGCAGGGCCAGGCTCGGCACGGCCAAAGTGAGGTGGCGGGCCGGGCGGGGCGAGGTGAGACTGACTACTAAACCTCCGCTGCTCAGCTCAGCGCTCCCGCTCTGCTCGGCACGGCCCGCCACTGTGCCCGCCCCGCCCGCCCCGCGGCCCCCGCGCCTCCCGCACCCCCTCCCCCACCAGCCGGGCCGCCCCGCCCTCAGCCGCCCGCCCTGCCGCCCTGCCCTGCTCTGCCAGCCGCCAGCCAGGCAGGCAGCCAGCACAACTTCGCGCGCCGGTTGCCCCTCCCCCCCCTCCCGCCCTGCTCTCCCCTCCGCTCCGCTCCACCCCCGAGCCATGCGGGCCGCACGCCGTGCACGCCTTCCTCAAGGCGACCATGCCCTACGGTGTTGCCCGATCGCTATGTGCGCCGACGCCGACGGCCAGGGGCCAGGCAGCAGCCGAAGGGGCGCCGTCGTTCACCCGACCACTGGCTGCACCGCGGCCGCGGCACCCCGACCTGAGGGACCCTTCGGCGCGCACCTCCCTGGCCGCTCATGAGTGGCCCTTCCCCAACCAAACCACCATGTCGCCCTGATCCTTTCTGCGCGTACTTTACCTTGCCTCTGCGCTGCGCAACCACAAAACCGCACAAAACTCGGCCTTCTGCCCACACACAACAGACCCGCCACCTTCGACCCCAACACATGCCTGCACTACTCACCAGGGAGCTGCGCGGGTGATGCCTCCAGCGACTGGGTCTCCTGGGTAGGAGGGGCAGGAGGGCCACCGAGCTGTCACTCACTGAGGGCCAGAACCGCGTCACTGAAAACTTGAATGGCATACGCCGGGATTTTGAGCGGGACCGGCGGGACCCCACCCACGGCGCGTCGGGGAAGGGGGGCAGGCCCGTGCCCTCTGCCCCACCCCCAAGCACACAACCATGTTACACACCTTCACGTGCGCGTCCTTCCCCGGCCCTCGTGGTCCATCTATCTCCCTCCCTCTCTCTCTCTCTCTCTCTCTCTCTCTCTCTCTCTCTCTCTCTCCCTCTCTCTCTCTCTCTCCCTCTCTCTCCCCCACTCCCTCTCTCTCTCTGCCGTGTGCCGTTGTGCAAGGAAGTCGACAGGCTCGGGCCGGGCCGGGTTATCGTCCAACAGTCTAACACCTTCACTCCTCTCCTCTCCCTCGCGGATGACTAACTTCGTTCTCAGCGGTGTGTGCGGAGGAGCGGAGCGCTACGACCAACAAAAAAACCGGCCGGCCTAATTGACCACAACGACACGGGGTGCCTGACCCCTGCTGACCGGACAAGGTGGCCCATTCGCATTTTTATTGTATTATCGCAAATCTGACTACTTGATTTATTGATACCTTTGCTTACGTGAAACGCCCCGTGATTCAAGGAAATGTCGGGTGAATACAGTTTAGCATCGTTATTCAAACTAGTCCAGGCTTTTACTTGGCGCCCGCACCTTCGATACTCCGTGGTAGGTCTGTTCGGCCCCCGGCTACACCCAAACCCAGTCGGCCACTTTCTTCGGACCCAAAGCCCGGGCCCGCTGGGCCGGCCGTGGCATGTTGTATGTTCCTCACGCCCCGAGTGACTGGCGGGGCGGGGCGGGGCGGGGCGGGGCGGGCGGATCATCACACCCCACCACCTCGCCACGCCCCCCTCTGCACAGGTGCGCATGGTAGGTCCCTGGCGGGGCGGGGCGGGGTGGAGTATTTGCCCACCTGCGCTGCGGCCTGGCATGGCCTGCGGCTCGGTCCAAAGGTCGCCGTGCACGAGGCGCCCCGCCCCGCCTCCTCTTTGAGGAGTCCGCGCTGGGCGCGGTCATGCGCGTATTGCACCAGGACCAGGCCGCCCCGCCCCGCCCCGCCCCGCCCCGCCCCGCCCGGCCCAGCGCGCGAGCAAAGAGACGGTAATACCACGGAATCTTTCCCTGCCGTCGTCGCGTCGGGCTTATCCCCCGCCAGGCTCGGCTCGCTCGCGGTACGCCTCGCCGCCGCGGGATTAACGCGTCATCCGCGACAATAAAAGGCGCGGGCTGCCCCGGCCCGGCCCGGCGAGCAGTGCCGTACCGGCGGAATTTGAAACTCGTCCTAAATAGGGAGCCTGCGCCTGAGCCGCTATTCTCGTCCCGCCTCGCGCGGGGCCGGGCGCCGGGCGGCGCAATCAGCCGCAGTGTGAAGATTGGGCCCGCGAATGGACATCACTACACTCCCACCCCACCTCGCCCCGCCCCGCCCCGCCCCGCCTCTCTAGGCTGCACTGATGTGCACTCGCGGCGTCTGTCTCTAAAGCACAGCCCGCGCTGACCGACGCTGTGCGCTCATGCTGGCAGTCCGCGTAGACACGGTCCGTCCCTTACTAAACTTAACCCCCGCGATTTGGCCGTTTTCAACTCTGCAACCTACGGGTGGCGCACGGAAATATAGAGCGCGTTTGTAGACGAGTGACGGCTGACAGCGTCTCGTCCTTCGTTTCCTCCGCGCCGCGACTTTCTGCCAGCGCTCAGCTCCCCGGCGAGAAGCGCCTGCTTAACGCGAGATAGGCAACCCATCTCACACGGCGGCGCTCGTTTTGCCTCCGCCGCGCCGCAGCGTCAAGTGACGCGGGGTAACTTCAACGCGCCGCCCGAGGCGCCGCTGCCGCTTCCGCCTATCATCTTTTCGAGTGAAGGTTTTGAGAAAAGGGACGAAACGGAGGGGTGCGAGGCATACGCGATGGAGCGCACGACCGCATCGCACACACCAGCTGACATAGCATCCTTGTCGCAAGGAGCCTCGATCGAGAACTGACGGCAATAGAGTGAGGTTCGCAGCGTCCGGCACCGCCCTCCCGGCCCGGCCCGGCCCAAGTCGCTCCGACAGCAGGACGCGCGCTTTTTAAGCGGGTACCGCGAACCAATATCGCGCGGGGCCAAGTCGTTCGTTCCGCTCCGGCGGGCCGGGCGTTGATCGCGGCACCAACAGGCATACCTCCGCGGCCAGTCATCAGCTCGCCGCGAGGAGAGGCGGATCCAGTGAAGCGATGGAAGGGGGGGGGGGAGGCATGATCGGCTATTATCTGCAGTACGCGCTCTTCATACACGATCCGAAATGGACGGGGAAGCAGCTTATTTTCCGCCAAGGTTTTGAATCCCTCAACAAACTTCCAGTTGGGCGATCTGATATCACCTTCACATCCTTCCCAATCATACCGCGCTAGAGCAGGCGGCGCTAGAAGTAGCAGTTCGTTCGCGTACGGCTGGCGGAGGAACCGCGAGGGCGAGGTAGAGTGGCGGCGCGGGGCGGGGCGGGGTGGGGCGGCGGGGGCGGGCCGCGGAGGTGCTGCGGGCCGGGCGCCTACTGGCGTCGCGACAGGTACTCACCGGGTCTCACCGGGACCAACACTACAGGACCCGGCAGGTAGCATGAGGACCACAATCTCAATCAAGCATGTCATCCTGGGTGGGTTGCTGTTTTCCATTGGTTAAAACTACGACGGGCAGGATTCCTCTTGATCAGTTATTTTCTCCCCTGACAGATATCATACTCATGTCGCTTTGCATCTCTGGTGATCCCTGCAACATTGTATGCGGTAGGGATTACAATCCTGTATGTGCGGAATTCCAGGACACGCAAATGACTTTCTCAAACCTATGCATGATGACCTACTACAACTGTATGAAAGGAACAAGTCAGTTTCATTGAAACTCTAGAGTTCACCCCCGATTTAGTAATGGTAACTATGTATGACGCTGACTATTTATGGTTTACAGGTTTTGTTATGATTGACGAAGGGGAATGTGTGGTCATTGTTGTATAACACACGTGATTCTTCACAATACATTGAGTACACTTCTTTTGTACTGCAAAGACTAAGACCACAGTATGACCAAATTTTATACACATTCCGTGACAATTCCAAGGAGAGAAGAGATTAGAATTTGAAAAAGAAGAAAAAGGGATAAGGCTACATACTTTAATACTCTTCAATCAGTTTTTACAGGTAGCATGGTCAGATTCTGTCAATCCGCTCCATCCTATACCAATTTTTTTGCTGACATCAAGCCATGTTTCCTGAGCTTGATTTTCAGCATGGAGGGCACCCCTTTTAAGCACATTCTCAAGATATTCTGGTTCTCTTCTTAGTTGATTAAATCTTTCTCTAATAGGGCGAAGTACTTCAATAATTTCATTAGCCATAACAATTTTGTAACTGAAAAAAAATATTGGTATTTAATACAAAGACACCAAGAAAAAAACAAATGCACAAATTGTTTTGTTTTTTTAGTACAATTACTTCAGCTGTTAAACTTACTCTCCAGATTGCAATCCAGCCGCTTCTTGGCAGATAGTATCTACTGACCGTCCAGTAAGTGAGGAATGTATAACAACTAGATTGGAAATGCCTGGCCTCTTTTCTGGTTCATATTCTACTAAAGAGTTACAATCTGTTACAGCTTTTTTACATTTTAGAAGTATTTCTTCTGGAGAATCAAAGAGATTGATACGGCTGAGAGGATCACTATCGGACTTTGACATTTTGCTCAGAGGATTCCTCAAACTTTTAAGGCGACGGCTACTATCATCTGCAGCAAAGTAATAAAGATATTTAAAATGTTACTTAAAAGGAGACGACCCAAAAGGAAACCAACAAAACCTGATTCAAATCAAGTTTTACCATTAATAAATGCCTGTGGTTCTGGGAACGTTTTTCCAAAGCGTTTGTTGAAGGTTTTTGCTAAAAATGAAGCTAGATTTAGATGAGAAACCTGGTCCTCACCAACTGGAACAAGAGTTGCTCTGAAAATAAAAAGTATCAGTAAGGGAACTTAAATTTTACTTCAGATTGTGTAGCTAAATTTAATTTAGAAGGAATTTACTTGTAGAGAAGAATATCGGCAGCTTGTAAGACAGGGTATAGATAAAGTGCAGTTGATAGCTCTTGAATGATATTTCGTTTCTCTCTGAGCTGAGCTTGTTGACCTAATTTTGCCATCGTCGTCAGGCTTGCAAGGACCCAGCATAATTGAGTGTGGTATAGAACCTATAATTCAAAGTAAAAATTGAAAGAAAAAGCAACACAGCACATGAAGTTGATGACTATCCTAAGTAATGTCACAAAAAAACAACCTTAGACTGCTGGAAAAGGACACACTTTTCTGGGTCAATACCACAAGCTAAAAGACTGGCTGTCATTTCAAATATTCCTTTCTGAAGAACTTTTGGGTCCTGGACATAGAAGGAAAAAGAATGTATGTTATACATATTCAAATGTATCCTTAGATTTAAAAAAAGAAAAAAAAAACATGTAGAAAAACAGATGGCAATTAATCAAGTACCTGAGGCACAGTTATGGCATGGAGATCAGCAATGCTGTAAAATGTATCTTCGCCTGAGTTTTGAAGTTCCACCCATTTTTTAACAGCGCCCAAATAGTTTCCAAGGTGGAGTGAACCAGTTGGCTGAATTCCAGAGAGGATTCGGCGTCGATGAGACGAGGATTTCACAACCTGCAATTGTAGATGTAACAGATATTTCATAAAGTGATCAAACTTGAGAAATTCAAAACACATTTCACTCCGAAGCAGAAAGTATATAACCAATCTGTGGTTGTAAATATGCATTATTAGTTACCTCTTTCGCTTTGACACTAAAAGAACTTTTGTTGCCTGGTGAAAAAACGGCAAGACTGTTCAAAATTGTCCGCGAAGCACGCATGTTTCGAAAAGGATGTACGTAAAGATACAAAAAATGTCTTTCAAACTTCAATCACCACTAGCCGTTGAACGCCATGTTCAAGCTTTCGCTTTTCCACTGTTGGCAAGTGTCACAAGATTTCCCGCAGCACAATAACGGTCATGACATCACAAGGTAAATGTGTACCTGTTACTAATTTTACTATTTTAATACACATCACGTTTGTAAAATAGTTAAAATACATTCAGCAGCCCGCCCTTCTCTCACAGAGTAATTTTTACTGCAATATCAATGGAACAAGTATTTCCTCAGATGGCAGCATTGGGTTGATCAGCTGTTTGGCAGACCGTAGACGGCAGCACTAGAATTCTGCAGTACCCAGTCGTATCGTCTGGGCCTGGGTTGAAAGAAGTCACGAAAATGGCTTCAGCCCTTAGAAGATTTGCGTTGCAGGCGCCCGCGGGCGTACGCATGTCATCCGGTGGTTCAGCTACCGCAGGAAAACATGGTACGTTACTCCTATGATGAATTGAATGAATATATGGATGCAAAGAACTAAATATCGGAGGATAGAGGTTATGGACGTTCGTCCATCTTGACCTGAAGGTCGATTTCTGTACTTCATATTCTGACTAGGTCTCGAACGTCCTATTTGGAGCATAAAATATTCCTCATATGTCAAAGAAAAGAACTAAAGTGTTGTCTTTCGTTTCCTCTTTCTTCTTCTTTCTTAAACGGGATATCTTTGTAGCAAAATGAGGTTATGTCCATTAGAATCTTTAGATTTTTTTGTTACGGCTGTCAACCAACGAGGCTTACTATGTTTAATACTTTCCTTTTTATTATCATTGTGCTTTTGTTAAATTCATCGCGTACATAGTCAAATGTCTGTCTTTTGCATTGTAGCTGAGGCTCATGCCACAATGTGGGAGCGACTCACCCTCTTCGGAGTTATCCCTGTGATTGTGATTGCCTCTGTAATAACATACAAGAATGAGCAGGCCCACCATGAACCCCCACCAGAATACAAGGAATGGGAGCACATGCGTATTCGCAAGAAGGTAATCGCCAGCTTTGATGTAAATGCTATTTATAAATTGCAATAAAAATTTTCTAATTGTTGTAATCTTTGCAGAACTTCCCTTGGGGTGATGGTAAGAAGTCTTTCTTCCACAACCCGGAGACCAACCCTCTCCCCGGAATTGGCTATGAAGTTCCACCCAAGAGCCACTAAGAGTGTATTTGAGAATTGTTTTTAGCTTATCATCTTAATGTACCTATCACTTGTAAAATTCAATAAATATTCCAAACCAGATTCACTTTACTGTTCCAGCAGTTAATGTTTACTTATGAAACCAGGCATGGGCTATGTTATGGCAAAAGGAAAGGAGTATAGTCCACTGTTGAGAGGAAAGAAAAAACCTTGGACAGCTTTTTTAAAAAAATTAAATATTTAATTAAAAGGTGCTGTCATGAAGAGCACTTAATAGTCCTTAAGTCATGAGTTACCTTTCTAATAAGATCTTCATATAAAATTTTCACTCAATTCTTCTATAAAAGTATTTTGAACAAGCAATAAATTTCCTTTAACACACAATAAGATATTTAAAATAGGAATCTTTCACATAGAGGTAAAGCTACAAGTAACTGTGCTACAGTAATAGTTACTGACCTATAAAGATAATGGTTATAAAATAACACTTAATAAATCTTGAGGACAACAATCAACCAATATAAAAATCTCACAAATGAGTATTTAAGACAAGGATGGCACAGAGGTAACACCTTCACCATAAATTTTAGACGGTAACAATTAGGACACTTAGCTTTTGTTTAGCTATAAATGTTAGTTTAACTCTTGGTACAGATTTGATTCCTCTGGGTCTGTCACGCCATGTGCGGCAAGCTCTTCTATGCAATGGTCAAGGTACTCAGGGTCTGGATAGCCATGTCCATTGTGGCTCAAACCTGGCTCTGTCTTGTGATGGATCTCATTCCATGTAACAACATCCTCCAATCCGGTGGTAACAGATCGTCCAACAGTGAAGACTAGTCGTCGCTCAAATGCTATTCTCAACAACTTAAGTACCTGCATTAAAACACATCAAAAGAAACAAAAGAAGCACATTGACTACATTTGGGAAGGAATCAGCACAGAATGGTCATTCTCTTACCTTGCGACCCTTTTCAGAATCTGGAATGTAACAAACTCTGGGGAATCCAACAGCATAATAAGGTCTTCCAGGATTTGGATGTTCTGGTCCCTGTATCCCTGAAGCTATGCTAAAACCCCCACAAAAAACAAAGTGAACAATAGAAATTGAATGAACAAATAAAGATAAGCAGCATAAAAATGTTTTCAGACATACTTGTAAGTTATTTGAATTGTCCGGGTGTTTGGATGTCCTGGCAGAGAGTAGTGGAGAATAGTCCAGTCCATTGATCCTGCTGGCTGATTGCCTCGCTTCTCTCCATAGATTGTCATGCAGACAGGACATTGTATGTACAGCCACTGTGGGTTTTATTGATTTATCAATACCAAAAGCAAATTAATTATAGAAATTCTATTTTTCTTCAAATTTTACCTACCTTATCTGCACAGGGTAATCCTGTTAACATGTTGTTAAGACAGTTCAAGTGAAGCATATGGGAGCAGCGTGACAGTGCCACAGTCATGTCACCTTGTAAATCACAAAGACATATTGGACAAGTTAAACCCCAAGATGGGTTTTCAACAACTTGCACATATTGGGATATCACCTCACTAGCTGCATCAACACCTAAGAGTTAAAATAAATTTGTAAATATAGATAGATAAGAGAAATAAAGTAATTTTCTTTTTTATTTTAGATATGCAATCTACAATTAATAACTTACCAACAATTACACCTTTAGGTCGCTGGTGGGATGGAGGTCTTTGTGGGGCTGAGTCAAATACATCGTCACAGCTACTGCCTCCACAATCAATTAAATCAGAGACTGTATTCTGGAATGAAAAATAAACTATAAATATGATTGTACTTTAATCCCTTTGCAAAATTCTTAAAACGTGTACATCAGATTCTAACCCTTGATGCTCTGAGTTCACTATCCTTTGATTCATGGCTCAAATAAGTAGAGACAGTGTCTACAGAGGGTCGACGACCACTCTTTGTACTGCTGGAGTCCGCATCAAGTACTGAATCTGGTCGGTCCGGTCTTGTTAAAGATGCGTGACTGCTGTTTGGACGGTATGAGGGAGGATTCTTTTGCACTGTAGGGCCACGATACGCAGGGGGTAACGAAAGTGACCCTGAGGCGTTTGTATTTACAGCTTTGCTTCCTAGAGAACAGAAGTGGAACAAAAAGGTTAAACATGTCAAGAAATTTGCTGTAAAACTTGTAAATTGTACAGTGAGGTGAATCTATGGGCAACAAAACCAGAAAGACAGATTAGATATCAGTTATTACTTACCAAAAATATTGCTAAAAATTGTACGTGCTATGTTTCCTGCCCCTTCACTGGGGCTTCTAACCTTCTTGTTTTGTTTCTTTGCATGTGAATTAGGAGCACAAGGAACTGTTTTTTTGCCGGCACAATTGGAACTACTCCATGAGCTACCACTTCCACTACTTGCAATGGACCCTGTTGGTGTCAATTGACGAGGCTGATTTGGCCTTCTCGCATCTAAACAGTAAAAGAATAATAATGAGCATTAGCTTGTTGAAACTTTGAAGAGAAGGAATTCAAGATCGTAACTTACTCTGGAAAGGTGGTGGACTTGGGTTTGCAACAAGATCATGAAGCTGCACTTTTACTAGTGGGTATGGGGCTTGCTGAACACGGCGAATACTTCTCACATATCCAGTGTTATTGCGAACTTGTGTGAGGTTGCAAAAATTAATAATATATGGAAAACCAAGATGGTGCGACTTGCTAACGTCAATTGTTTGTTCTCCCTATTCAAATAATGAGTCAATGAAACAGAGAAATAATAGCAATGATTTAAAAGAATTGAAAAGTTTTGAGGCTTTTGAGGGACATTTAGGATAACTTACTTTGGCCCAAGCTTCTTCAATAAGGCACTGAATATCCATATCGTAGGTATGCCATTCTCCTATCATGTCCCCTGCCCACTCCCACTTGGCCCCTTTTCCAGCCGGCGAGTCAGGTGGATAGCACTGACGTCTGACATTGTGTAAGACACCTCCAGCTAAAATGAGAAACATTGACGTTGTGATTAGCAGTAATTATCTGTGAACGGAATTTGTTTCTGTGGTATTCTTACTGTATACACAAACCTGGATCTTCCGAACACTGTGTTTTAGTCCGGAGATTTACGTAGTATCTTTCCAACAAAGGATCCGCATCACTGAGAATAACTCGAGTCAGTTTCTTGCCATGGGCCCTCTCCAAGAGTTGTGACACCTCAGGGCTGTATGGTCTCCAGCGCCCTTGCCTGTTCTCCCATTCCCACACAACCACAGCATGGACTGTATGGGGCTGAGCCGCGGGAGGACTGGTGGAGCTCACTGACCCGCCGGGCCCAGACAGGGGAATGGCACCCACTACGGAGCCAGACATCACACAACACTCTCACATAATTGGCATCCCCAACGATTAGTAGAACTGCCGCAAACCCGACAATTTAGAGTAACACACACGACGAATCACAAGTAACCTACATATTTGTGACATGTTTTAAGCGAATAAAACGTTTTAAAATTCATATTTCACATTAAGACGGAAGGAGTTGAAACATAGGAATGGGATTATGAAATGGGTTAAAGTTTACCCAGAAATAATAACTCAACCCAAACAAACACAAAACAAACAAAACAAGTGAATTCCTCAACAAGTGGCGAGAAGAAAGCTGGCCACCATACAAAAAAACGAGGAAAAATATGCAGAAAAATATTGGTTTCTAGGCCGTGAATCATGGCTCATATTAACGCCTCATATTATTAGAACTATTTCTATAAACTTAAAGAGATTTCCATGTCTGTAATCCTTCTTTACAAAGACTTAAACTCGCACATTGTTGAGTCCAACTGGTATGTTTGACATCCTTCTGCTACTTTCGTTTGTTTTTTTCTGTCAACACACCGTCAACACCATCTGAGGCATCTGATTGGCTGGTGGGTCATGATCTCAGGTCCCACTGGAATCTTGAAAGGAGGAGCGATTCTGTATTTATTTGGAATGTTGAAAATATACGATGAAATACTGCAATTTGATTTTCTGCTTGGATTATTGACAAATATAAAGCACTTATAGTCATTTCTGTCAGCTCCTGACGCGGACCTGAAAGAGGACTCTTCGATTTTCCGATGTGAACAAAGTGTAGACGAATTACAGATCATTAAACCTCTAAATCAGAAACCAGGTACCAAATTCAGCATTTTCTGCGTTGCATGTGAATTTATTTGAACATTTTATTCAGTAAGCTATTTAATTCCTGTGGTAATTTTTACTTGATTTTAATGCCCAGTCCTGAAAATTTCCTTACAAGTGTTCACTGAAATATGTGTTTATTGCATTCAAAGTGATTCAAAGTCTGTTTTTGGCCTTTGTAAACCCAGAGATACTTTTGTCTTAAATGTGAAATTATATCTGTTCATTATATAATTTTCAACTTAAAGACAATGCCATGGTCATTCCATGTCATTCATAAGAGTGGGAAATCCAAAGTCTTATTTAGAGGAGCAGTTTATTTATAATCTCTAACCTCCTTCTGAGAAGTAGAGACAGGGTTTACGGTAAAGTATTCATTAAAATTACTGATTTTGTTTTGTCTCTTATCACAGTACCTCTGCTGACTATGAAGCGTGCAAGATATGATTTTGACAAAGCTAACCAACGCTGCTCAAACTGGCTCCAAAATCAGCACAACCACCATGTTGAAGTTGACGATGCCTTGGAGGAAGATGACCCAGATGATCCCCTCTCTGATCCCCTGCGAGATTCAATAATTTACTCAGCTGAGGAAGACCTATCCAACCAAAGCAGACTTGGAAGGAGGTGTAAAAAAAATTCCCCACAAGATGAAACGTTTTCAGAACTTAGTGAAGTGTCTCAAGATGGCTACAAAAATTTGCGTATTTGTCAGATTAATGCAAGTATTACGTTCAGATTACTTTCAGATTTTCCTCTTGCTGTTAGTTTTGGAAAAGCACTTTCCTTTTCTGAAACTGTTTGGTTTACTACATAGTATATTTTCTGGATTTCCAGGATGCTGAAACAGATGTCTCATTGACAAGCGAAGATGTGTCAGTTAAAAAACCAAAGTCTTTGTTTATCAAAGATGAAAAATTTGAGCTTGTTTGTGGTTGGAAAAACTGCTCTTTTGTCGGCAGTGATGTAAATCTGTTTGTGAAACATGTTGCTGCTCATGTGCCACATCTTGGCATTAAATGCAGTGAAGAAGATAATGAAGGTTCGTTGTATTGCACCCTGCGTATGTAATTTCACTCGTAGAAGCTTTAGGCTTACATAGGATGATAAAATATCCATCGTTCCAGAGGTTTATTTGTGTCAATGGGAATCATGTGACTTTGAAACACCAAATGATGATGAGGTGATACGTCATGTAAACTTTCATTCATACCATACAAAGGTGAAATTCATAGGATCTCTTGTTTGTAAGAAGGAACAACTTCCCGTGAGTAAAGGATTGTAACGCATATTTGAAATAGATTTGAGACTATAAATCCACTGTTGTAAATGTGCCTTTTTTGTATTACAGGAATGTAGCCAGGGTGGAGCTGGGAAAAACCTTGTTCCAGATTTACCTCAGCCTTTGCAGTGCTTGTGGAATAAATGTTCATTTACTTCCAACAATCCAAACTTTTTTTATGGTCATGTCCAAGAACACTCTTCAGAGATACCTGCTAGAAAAGCTAAAATGCCACCTGAGAAAAAATATAAATGTTTATGGCATGGTATTAATGATTTTCAAACCTATCCTGTGTTGAAATGCTCAACTCCTATAGTTTTTAAAATAAAAAGTCTAATAAAACTTAAATATTTAATATTACAGGCTGCAAGACTCTGGTAAAGCATAGAGCTAAAATGGCAGAACACTTGACAACTCACTCAAAGGAAAGAGTTGTTGCTTGTCCAACTTGTGGGGTGCTGTATGCTAGTCGATCAAAATTAATAGATCATATAAAAAGACAGATGACATCAGAAGAAAGTAAGACTGCCTTGGGAGGTAATAGAAATTAATCAGTACTGTTGTTAAAGGATTAACACCTCTTACTTTGTAGGTATGACTTATCAGTGTACTCATTGTTCCCGTTCATATCCTTCTGAGCGGATTCTCAGAGATCACATGAGGCATCATGTAAATCATTTTAAATGTCAGTTTTGTGACATGACATGCCCCACTCAATATGCTTTAAGTAACCACATAAGATATCGACACCTTGATGAAAAACCTTTTGCATGTGAATATTGTGATTATAGGTTTGTACTTTGTGTTTTAATATGGTTCTCTATTAATTAGAATTTTTTAAAATTCATATTTCATGTTTTGTTGCAGAGCTAAAACACAGTTTAATTTAAGACGACATATGGCTATTCATTCTACCGTTGACAACTTCTCTTGTGAGGAGGATGACTGCAACTTTACATGCCGAACTGTTAATATTTTGAATTGGCACTACCGTAAGGTAATACAAGGAAATCTTTAAGAATACAACTCTATGATATGAAAACCATTTCCTTTCAACTTGAAGCCGTATGTCTCACACCTCTTTGTTTCTGCTATTTTAGAAACATGATGCCCCCCCTGTTTATTGTTGTCATATGTGTGCTACCAAATTTGCAAGGGGTGCATACCTTACTCAACACCTTATGAGAAAACATAATTTTAGGTGGCCGTCAGGGCACACACGTTTTAGGTAAGTTTTCTATTTCAATATGGTATTCTTTTTCTGTGTGTGTAATTCTATTAGTTTATTGCTGTTTTCAAAAGGTTTTACAAGAATCATGAAGATGGCCTCTTCCGTCTTCAAACTGTCCGCTACGAAAGCCTGGATGTGGTGGAAGATATTAACCGTCAGGAGGGAGAGCCGTCTTCAGTTTTACATACAAGTAGCAGATTCAACATTTCCAAGGTGTCAGAGAATGATGACGATGGAGTGCCTAACTTTGTTGTACAAGTAGAAGATGACAACCTATATGATCCAGATGATCCTCCTGACTCTTGTGCTGACAGTGGAAATATTCTGACAAAAGGTACATTTAAAAAGAAGAAACCCCATTAAAGTTCATTAAATTCCCATACATATTATTTTGAAAAGCTATTCAAACCTTTTACTTTACAGCTCCGCAAAGTATGCCAAATCTCGATTACGAGAACCCACAAACATCCAAGAAGGTCCTTATTTCTATTGACGAAGTGGACAGCGATGGCAACATAATAAGTTCTAAGACAATGGAAGTCGATGAACTTCTTGATATGGACGAAGTAGAAAATGCTCAAATTGTCGCAGATGGTGTTAAATTTGACAATTTACCAAGCTAATGGGACATGTTCCCTAGTTACATCCAGAATTTTAGTTTATCACAGGACATAATGAATTTGTTTCTTTAATACAGTGCATGCTGTAAAATGAAATTGTCAGGTGACTGATATCAACTTTCAAGATAATCAATTTTAAATTTAAATTTTAATACATTTTGAACAATTAACTTGATTCTTTAATTCCACCACTCCCGTGTCCCCGATTGCGTATCGACTTATTGGCCAGCGTGGTTCTCCCCACCGCCAACGCCAAGCCAGCTCGCTTCTCTAATCGGGAGGTGGGGCGCGGCGCGGGGCGGGGCGGGGCGGAGCAGGGAAGTCGGTGGTCCGGTAGGTTGGGTCTGGTTGGGGGTCGCGCCGACCCGCGTCGCGTCGCGTCGCGCCGTCGGCTCGCACCCAGTGCCACTTCACTCCTGGCCCGGCCCAGCCCGATAGCCCCGCGCCCGCGCTGCGCTCAGCTCCGCTCCCCTCGTATCGCTGCCCAGCCCAGCCGCGTCGCCCGGCCCCGGCCCGGCTCGTCCACAGAGGCCCGCCCCGCCCAGGGCCGGCCCCGCCGCACCATGGCCACGCTCAGGAGAGGTAAACCAAGGACATATAGGATCGAACAGCCTCCGCGCCCTCGAGGGAAGTCCGGCCCGGGAATGTGTGTGGCAGTGCGGCGAGGCTAGTGCTCAGTGCTCCGAAGTGGCTGGCAGCGAGCGGAGCGGACTGGACTGCACTGTGCAGAGGCGGCGCTCCGCCGCGTCGAGTCAATGAACCCTGCGATAAGCCGCGATCGAGGTGGGGCGGACAGAAGGGCTCCCCGCGGCCCGCCGCGCCGAGGCCTGAAAGTGTAATCCTGCCGCGTAGTCAGGGCCTGCAAGTGGGCTTGATCAGAATAATTAGTCATTCATCCATGTAAGGGCGGCAGGGACAGGACGGGCCGGGCCGGGCAGCGTCGCCCTACGTCGGCCGCCGCGCCGCATGGCATGCCCGTGCCCGTGCCCGCCCCCGCAAAGCCCTGCCAGCGAGAAAGTTTGGGTCCGACACCTTGGCATAAGCCACGGAGGCAGACCGGGACCGGGCGGGAGATAACCGCGGCCGGACTGGGACTGGGGGTGTGTGTTTGCTCATTGGGATGATTCTTCGATAAGATGGGACCAGGCGAGAGGGGGGAGGAGAGGAGGTTTGTTTACTTGCTCAGCTGGCATGAGAGAGGCCCGGCCCGGCCCGGCTCGACCCGGCTCCATCGCTCATGGCCAAGGCCGCCGCGCAGCCGGAGCGAGCTGAGCTGAGCTGGATGACAGACCGACGCGACGCTACCTGACGTCAACAACGAACGCCCCAAGAAGTTCACCTCTCAGGGTCTCTCACTCGCAAATAATAATAATAATAATAATAATAATAATAATAATAATAATAATAATAATAATAATAATAATAATAATAATAATAATAATAATAATAATAATAATAATAATAATAATAATAATAATAATAATAATAATAATAATAATAATAATAATAATAATAAAACACAGCAATGTACGTCTGTACGCCCGCCGCACCCGCCCGTCCGCCCCTCTGCACCGCGCGGTGTAGAGGGGCGGGGCGGGGCGGGGCGGGGGCCGGCAGGCAGGGGCAGGGTGGGCCACCGAGCGGGACACGCGTGCGCGGCGGGCATGCCTACCCCCCAGGCGCCGTGCCGGAGGAAACAGGCCACCAGGCCCGGCCCGGGCCGCTGGCGCTGCTCATGACCGTACCCATGTCACACCACACCTCCTTTGCAGCTGGCGTGTTCCTGGCGGAGAGGTCGGGATGCCGCCGGCACGTCTCTTCCCTCCCCAAAATGCCGGCGTGCTCGCACGTCCCACAGCCTTACACGGTGGGTATCATTCGTGGTTCCGAGAGGCCGACTAAGAAAAATGACTGTCCTTTTCGTTTTCATTCGCGTAACTCACCCCGCCCCCTATGTCCGAGCAGGGCAAGAGCTTCGACGAGATGAGCGCCGTGAGGGAGAAGCACCTCGTGCCGTGCCTCAAGTCGTACTACAAGAAGCCCTTGTTCATCACCGAGGGCCACATGCAGTGGCTGTTCGACCAGACGGGGCGCCGCTACCTCGACCTGTTCGGCGGCATCGTCACAGTTAGTGTGGGACACTGCCACCCGTACGGACGACTGGAATTTCTCGCGCCCATTGAGGTCCTCGGGAGAAAAAAAATGAGTGTCGTTTCACAATTTTGTATTTTAAAACTGCACGCAGGAAAGTGACTGCGGCGGCCACAGCGCAGATGAACACCCTCTGGCACACCACCAACATTTACATGCACCCGAAGATCCACGAGTACGCGGAGAGGCTCGCCGATAAAATGCCCGGGGACCTGAAGGTAAGGGAGCCCGTCAAAACGCCGAGCGCGCGCTGTAACCGAGGGGGGCCTCACTGCGACCAGTCAGTGTACACGTCTCCCACCAGTCACTTTTCCAGTCACATCCAGTCACTTCCAGTCATTTTCCAGTCACATCCAGTCAAGGAAAATTGAGTCAAAATAGTCACGTACTGCCTTAAAATAATTCGAAATAGAGTTGAACTCGCGGAATAGTTCGTGCTTTGTATCGTTGGAAAATTTCTATCTCGCATCCAGTCAGTTTTCTTGACGAAGTTAGTCATTTTTCAGTCACTTCCAGTCATTTTCAGTCATATCTCAGTCACTTCCAATCATTTGACTTCCAGTCAGTGTACACCTGTTTCCGTAGTGAGGTCCCCCTCGGCTGTAACTCCCACCTACCTGAGACTTGTTGAAAAGGCGTCCCTATGTCTCGGCGCAGGTGGTGTACTTCGTTAACAGCGGTTCGGAGGCCAACGACTTGGCCATGCTGCTGGCCCGCTTGTACACGAAGCAGTTCGACATCATCTCGTTCCGCAATGGATACCACGGCATGAGCCCCTACGTGATGGGCATCACGGCGCAGTCCACGTGGAGGTTCGACGTGCCCGTCGCGCAGGGCGTGCACCACGTGAGTACACTGTAAACCGTGGGTGTCCCAAAAATGTAGACGCCTTAAGGCGCGTAATACAGGATGCAGAGGGACATTTGGCAGCTACTTTTGAAACACCTTTTGGCGTATAGATTCTAGACACCTTTGCCATACACTACTCCCACTCCCACATCACAGCACACCCTGCGAAGGGTGTACAGGATGAGAGCACCTTGGTGCCTGCCCTGTGTGCACCTCTGGCTACTATGGTTCATGCTGTGATGTGGAAGTGGTATAGACAAAGGTATCTAGAATCTATACGCCCAAAGGTGTCTCCAAAGTAGTGTCGTTCTGGATCCTGTAGCACACGTCTCAAGGTGTCTACATTTGCGACACCCCCAAATTACAGTGTACCGGTACCCGCCAGCAGGGGATGGGGCTGTGGGGCTGGTCTGGGCTGGATAGACAGGGGCCCCGGGCCCCGGGCCGGCACGGCACGGACTAAAACCACCTGTTTCCCGCGCCTGCAGGCGATGAACCCCGACCCGTACCAGGGCCTGTGGGGCGGCAAGCACTGCAGGGACTCCCCCGTGCAGACGACCCGCGACTGCGCCTGCGCGCCGGACGAGTGCGAGGCGTCAATCAAGTACTACGAGCAGCTGGAGGAGGTCTTCAAGTACTCCCTGCCGCGCGGCAAGGTGGCGGGCCTGTTCGCCGAGTCCATTCAGGCAAGCAGGCGATGAGTGCATACACACACACGCGGTGCCCCCACAATGAACTCTTCGAGAGGTGGCGGCACGAAAATTTGGGTGCGAGGAATTTAATTCCTGCTTCCCCCTGCGCTTGGGCCGACTTGGGCTCTCCGGGTAGGCCGCAACCTTCACGCAAGTGCTTGGCGGGTTGGCCTACCCACTGTGTCGCAGGCGCTCTCATTAGCTCCGCCTCGGTAACGTTCATAGTGGGGGCGCCAGAACACACACTCACACAGGTACCAGCCAGTCTGCTTCAGGCGAATACCACCGTTCGTATTTCTCCAGGGGGTCGGCGGCACCGTCCAGTTCCCCAAGGGCTTCCTGAAGAAGGCGTACGAGCTCGTCAGGATAAACGGCGGAGTCTGCATCGCCGATGAGGTACCACCGCGCGACTCCTCTCCTCGAGGATATCCAGTTAGCGATTATGCGATCGCAACTTGCGATCGCAACTGTTGTTTGTTGGTCAACAGCAACTTGCGACTTAGCGACTTTGCGACTTTTTGCGCCTACGTAGCCCGAAAGCCCTTGACGATTCCTGAAACACACACGCTGAAATCGTAAAGTCGCAAGTTGCAATCGTATATCGCCAACTGGACATCCTCCTCGCCATGCCTCCCGGTAGGATGCGGGCAGACTGGTGACCCGGTGCTTTGTGTCCACCAGGTGCAGACCGGCTTCGGCCGGACCGGCGAACACTTCTGGGGGTTCGAAGGCCACGGCGTGCGGCCGGACATCGTGACCATGGCCAAGGGCATGGGCAACGGCTTCCCCCTGGCCGCCGTGGTCACGACCCCCGCCATCGCCGAGGTGCTGGGGCAGGCGCTGCACTTCAACACCTTCGGCGGGAACCCCGTGGCCTGCGCCGTGGGCCTCTCCGTGCTCGACGTCATCCAGGAGGATCGCACGCAGGAGAACTGCAAGGTAGCAGGCGGACCCGGCGGGGCGGGGGGCGTGGCGGGGGATGCAGGCACAGGCGCTGTCCACGAATACCTGAGGCCTGCCCGGTCCTTACTCCGTTCTAACTGTAATTCTCTTCATCAGGTGGTGGGCACCTACTTCCTGCAAGAGCTGGCGAAGCTCCGGGATCAGTTCGCCTGTGTTGGCGACGTTCGAGGCAAAGGCTTGATGATTGGCATTGAAATGGTCAGCGATCGCGCGACCAAGGCGCCCATGAACAACAAGCACTTCACAGACGTGTGGGAAGATTGCAAAAACATGGGAGTGCTCATTGGAAGGGGAGCGCTCAATGGCAATGTATGCCCTGGCATGATTTTTTCAGGGAGTCTAGTAATTAATCATCACCCTAAAAACAATTTTTTTTCACCCAGGTTCTAAGGATAAAACCCCCCATGTGTATCAACAAAGAAGACGTGGACTATGCTGTAGCAGTGCTCCGCAAAGCGTTGCAAACCCACACAGAAAAGGCCAAACGTCAAGCTAGCTAGAGAAACACCCATAAGAATTTTCTCACACACATCTTAATTATTGATAAGAACAGTACACAGGATAAGCTTCAAGGCTGATGTATTCTTGTCTCAGCTTGATGTTTCTACTAACAATTTTAAAAAGAACTAAAATTAAAGCAACTCCAGATTACAGTTATATATGAAAACATTTATTTTTTATACGTCCGTAGACCTACAAGATGAATAGACTGTACAAATATTCATAAATCATTCCCGATAAAAATTGTTTTAAAATATAGAACTATTCACAACTGTCTTTCCTTATTTCTCGAGCACTTATGCTGGCAGTTGTTGAAGTATATTCTAGGCACAATGGTAAATTTAATACCACATTAATATCAGGTTTTTATTTTACAAAACAATACTTATATCTCTGATAAAACTGAAAACTACTATTATCACAGATGAATAAACTCAAGTGGATGTGTTGGAATTTCAAGAACTTTATCAATTCATCATTGAAATTCATTTCAAATCAACTAAAACCTCCTTGGAATTTATCACATAACAGTCAACTTGAAAATGATACATATATTGTATTATACCTACAGTAAAACTAGTAACTTCACAGATCTATTGGTTAGCTGCACAACATTTGTCTTGATCATACCAAAATGCTTAAAAGTGAGATTTTTTTAAATAATCAAAATTATAACTTTGTTTCCAAATAGATATTAGAGCTCTAATATAGTATTAACAGACACCTTATTTTGGATATGTCCACAAACAATATTTTTCTACTTCAATGTAGATCAGTTCATTTTTCATCAATAAAATTACATGAGAGGTAGAAAATAAATGGCTCCAGAAATGCTGGATCACAAACAAATAAAACGGTCAAATAATTTTGGAAGAACAGCAATGGATGCATAGCTGAGGGTAAAGGCATTCACACAATAAAATCTGAAGCGCTTTTTAATCCATGTATACTTGTTGCTGGTACTTGATTAATTAATGCTTCACGTAGCTCCACTCTTGCTTTGTGTATAACATATGCCATCAAGGAGACTCCTACTGTAATCTGTAACAATTGAAGATAAGATAAGTTTCATTTTATGTTATTTCAATCATGAGTTGTTGTTTAAGCTTGGTTTCCTACCTGGATGCAAAACATGATGTAACCAGTTAAGGGAGTTGAAGCATGATCTGATATGACATCTCCAATTGAACGAAGTGTACTTCCAAGATATAAGTTAATCAATTGTGCTGGCAACAGGCCAATAACTGTGGCAAGAAGATACTGCCCTGTACTGATGCCACTTAACTGGAAAACAATAGAAAGAATTTTTAGTTTTTAAACAAAGTAATTGAGAGGAATGAATATACAACTTTAGATTTAGAAACCAACTCACAGCAAATATTGTATTTTGGATACCAAATGGTATGGGCGAAACACGAGCAAGAGCAACAACTTTAAATGCCTGTGGTCCAGATATCACTCTGAGTATTGCATGCATTGTGTCGTAATTTACAAGTTTGATTATGTGAAATTTCATGTTGAAGGCACGAATTGTAATGTGAGCTATAGCTACACCAAGATTTGCAGAAAATACTACAGTTATAAAACCATGGACTACACCAAAGAAATAACCACATGCAACTGTCAGAAGCATGTAACCCCAAACAAAAGGAAACGAAACAAGGGCAAATAAGCCAACAAATAGAATAAAAACAGCATTGGAATCCTGATTGTTAATCCATATTAAAATTGATTTCAAGTAATCCTTGCACTCCAATAAAAGTGTAAGGAGAACAATAACTGCAACGATGGAAAGTAGAGCATTCCAAAGGACACTAGTTTTACATTGGCCTCTAGGAGACTTTTCTTCAGAGAGCTTTCGTGAATACAAAATGTCAACGTCAGATTCAATAGTAACAGCATCCATTTTAAAATAATTAACAATTAAAAGTACAAAGCCAGGTGGACGTAAGACCGAGTAATCACCAAGATCAACAAATAACAATAACAATACTCATACAGGTTAACAGTGACAAAATTACTGACTGATATAATGTAGAAATGGTTATTACTTTACAAAGACACGTAAAATGAAAGGAGATTTTTGAATCAGTAGCATTTTTGTAAAGTGAACGCTAAACTTAGATACTTTCAGGAAGAGATCAGAGCAACTCAGTTATTATGATAGCGGTACCACTGAACCCGTCGAACGGGATCATGGGCGCATACAGCTCTTTGCTCTATTTGCAGTCATCAGGTCATCAGCTGATCGTGTTGTTGTATTATTGTATGTTCCTGTACGAGTCAACGGAGTGTGATGATTTCTGTTTTCGCTGACTTTTATACATACTCAGCAAGCTTTTCAACGTTTAAATAAAGAGTGGTGAATTATTTTCCAAGAGTTTCTGATTCAACATGAGTGAATGCAAGAAGTTGTCGAAAGAAGAAGTTCTTTCTCTTACCAAACCAGTTGTTTTTCACGATATGATCAACAACTGGCCAGTTCTAAAGTGGGAAATAAAAGATTGGAGTGCTGTTTTTGGAGAGAGACAGCTGCCCTTCAGGTGTGGTGTTAAATCATGTTCCCCAGAACCCTTGTGGGAAGGCAAATGCACTAAAGAGACGATGACCATAGAAGAATTTTCCAATCTCAAACAACAGCTTACCGAACCCACAGAAGAAGACAACAAATGGTTTTATTTTGATTATCAGCAAATCAATGATTGGACTTGCAGCGGTTTAGAGAATGTTATATCGATCAAATGGGATGCATTTGGATTTCCAGAGAAAGGAGCGGGCGATTCAACTATTTGGATTGGAAGTAAGGGAGCTCATACTCCATGTCATTTTGATACTTATGGATGTAATCTTGTTGCTCAAGTAGTCGGCAGGAAAAGGTGGATTTTGTTCTCTCCAGATGACACAAAAGATATGAAGCCAACTCGAGTTCCATATGAAGAATCTAGTGTTTACAGTTTGTGGAATTTCAACTGTCCTCTTCCTACAGAATTTTACAGCAAATGTAATCGCAGAGCGTACATAGTTGATTTAAACCCCGGAGATGTATTATTTGTTCCTAGACATTGGTGGCATTATGTAGAAAGTTTAGATTTTTCAATAAGTATTAACATATGGCTACCTAAAGATCCAGAAGATGATATTAGCCGTTTGGATGAAGCCTTTGTCCAGCTCTTAGTTTCTCAAATGTCAAAAAGTTTATCAGCAGAGAATAAGAGAAAAATCTTGAACCCCAATGAAAGTGATGTAGCCTCTCTTGAGCTTGAGCATTCCACAAATATTATTTCTATTTGCGCTAATAATGTTCAAAATTTTAGACAGAGCTGTCCTGAAGCTGAAGAACCCCCTGCAAAACAGCTGAAGCTTGATGTACCAATGAGAAGTGAACTGTCTTCTTTACTGGAGATGGAAAATGTGGAATTGGTGCCATGCAGTACATCAGAACAATTAAAAAGTATCATGGACCAGACATGTAGTTGTCTGTCAGAGGAGAGGCATGTAAAGACAATGATGAGCACTAACTTGTCTGATTTTGGATCTCAGGTTCAAAATGCACTTAATGCTTTCTGTCATCCTGATATAGTAGCACAGGTAAGAGAGAAGTTTACTGAAATTTCTAAAATGGATGTGCATTGAAATGTAGTTTTGAAACACTCTTGACAATAATCAAAAGAGAAAAGTGTAATTCATTTATTTATTTATTAATTTTCTTGTGGTAACTATGACATTTTAATAAGAGTCCTTAATAAAGTACAGTCACAAATAGCAGTTTGGTTATGATTAAAAATAAACCATAAAAAATAACACAAAAGGAAACATTTTCCTTTTACTTGTAAGGTGAAATGGAAATAATAAAAAAAAATAACCACCAGGGTAGATGAAATATGGGCTAATGTAGAGTATACATGGCAAATTAAGTTACAGGTTGTTATTTTCTGACTGAACAAAAGTAGAAATTTCATTCCTCAGTGCCTCTAATGTTGAGGGATGCTTACAGCCAAAATTCATACAGACAAGCAATGTAACTTTAAAAAACACGAAAACATGCACTATGAAAGTAATAGGATGCAGCTTTCAAAACAATTTCTATAGGAACATCAACATTTAAGTAAAGAACTTGTCTTTGACCCAAAAGAGTAGTCTGGCTGGCAGCATATAACTTG
This sequence comes from Frankliniella intonsa, assembly GCA_033675135.1. Lineage (NCBI taxonomy): Eukaryota > Metazoa > Arthropoda > Insecta > Thysanoptera > Thripidae > Frankliniella > Frankliniella intonsa. The sequence continues at coordinate 609,558 of CM066256.1, forward strand.
GAGTTTAAGTCAGAAATCAGTTCTTCACTCCAAGAGGTATATTTGTTGAGATGTGAGAATTACACTGGATTTCAAGCTTGAAAAATTTAGAATCGAACACCTTTAGTGAGGCAGAGAGGCTTAATTACAGCTTATTAAGCAATATGCATCATGCCGCACTGTAAGTGTTACTCAGAGAAAAAAAATCTAGAAAAAAAGATGACCATGCTAAGCTAGGTAGCTTTTTGGTCAAGACACCAATGTTCCTATTCTTTCTTGCGTCTATAGCCTCAAAATACCATGAACAAATACTTTCAGAAATTAATAACTGTTGTGTCATGCGTTTTGGCAGATTTAAATGCATATAACTGACAATTCAAAATAATGTTTCTTGACCTACTTCAGTCAAAGGAGAAATGCTATCTTTCAGATAACATGTCACCTTCTTTCTCGATTCACATATAACGTCACCCAATCAATAACAGAAGATAAACAAATTTACAAATTATTTGGCACCTAATAAGTCTTTAAGAGACAAAATAAAACAATGTAATAACATAAAGTCTCTCTGGCTTGGATAGGCCAATTAAAAACAACAAAACAAACAAAATCAATGAACTGAGACTTCTTACTAAATCACCCTTAAGTCCAGGATGGGGGATCCTTGATCCAGGACTTTAAATCGCCCTTCAGGCGGGAAAATTCCTCATAGCCCCTAAAATATTTTTAGTGGCATGGAATATGGTACTTCATAAGATATTTTGTTTACAGGATATTGAGCTACCATACAAAACTTTTAAAAGAACAACCAGGACAATATCCTGCATATCCAGTCATATGTAAGGAGTACCTTGATAAAGACAACAAGAAACAAAACATGTTCATTGGTTAAGGTATCATTACCTGTGAAAATGGTTCAGAAAATTTCAGAACAAATCATTCTGAAATAAAAGTGATATGGTTGAGATCAAAATGTCAGTGGGACACGAACAAATGCCTTAGCAAAGTTTTGACACGGTAATGAAATAAAAACATTGAAGATACATAACTACTGTTTTAAAGCTATCACACAAATTGCAATCAACTGTTGAACTTGGAAAATAACCATAGGCAGTATTGTAGAACCATGAGATAAGAGCAGCCTCATGGCTCAATATATCCCAAGATAAGAAAATCAACTCAGTAAAAAATTGTACTGAGCAACGAATTATCCACAATTATACACAAAGACTAGGTTATGCATTTGAAAAGTGATAAAATCACATTTCCACTTTGTACAAAGTTAGAAACTTAACAGAGTATAACATAAAATGTTTTAGAGTGAATAAAAGTCCCATCACTCTCACTCTAACAAATATTCAAAGAATATCAGGCATGTCATAAATAAATGATGAAATAGGAGAACCTTTTTACTAGGCATTAATAAACATCTGGATGACTGAAATGATGAATTAATTAATGATAACTAGGAGGATAGGACCTCACATAAATTATGAAATATATAATCTAGGCATCACAATTTCAGTTATCATCATCAGGAGGAACGCATTGTTCAGAGTGTTCATCCCATGCAGCGATCTGTAACATAAAGTTTGGTACATGATACTTTCCAATACTACAATTTGAGTAATGCATGAGAATTGTGGAATCCATACTAACCTGGCACTCTCGACTACAATACCACTGTCTTTTACAAGCCGCACAGACAAACTCTGCATCCCTCTCATTGCAGCCTTGACAATGGGGAACTGCATTTTTGGATCGGTTTGGTCTACCATCAGTTTCAGGGCTCTCTCCATTTTCTCCATTGTCACCTTCATCAATTACCAAGCGGCGCTCATCAGAATCTGTGTCTGCATCACCCTCATCTCCATTTGCCTCCTCTCCATCCTAATGCAAAGTATTGATTAGCAATATGTAGAGAAAAATAAAAGGGCAATAAGGATGAGATAGACAACTTACAAGAACAACAACATCGTTTCTTTTCAGTCTAATATTTGTGGATGAAGTCTGCAGGGCATTTGAAGCAGCAGCAGTAGCTGATACTGGTGTGATGGTTAACTCACTTCTTGCCTGTAGAAAAGAGTATATTGATGAAAACGGAAGTAATTACAACCACAATTGAGAGAGGCTGAAGTGCCAAATTCAAACCTTTTTAGACGATCCGCCTGATAAAAGATCACTGAGAAGTACAGGACCAGGTGAGCCATAGTTTGTTACAGTTGGTGTCTGGTAATGAGGCAAAACAGATGCTGAACTATTGTGATGAGTGGATGATGAACTTCTCTCTGGAGCAGTTAAAAGGCGAGCAAGAGTAGGGGAAAATGTGGTGGGTTTGGCATGGGACTGACTGCCACTGGAGGTTTGGTTATTTGGTTTTGTTAAGATGCCATGAAGCAATGATGAAGTAGGGGTGCTTGCAGCTGGCACTGGACTAGGCACAGGTGCGGACGCCACAACAGGGTGAAGAGTGACTTCAGGATATGGAGGAGGTGGAGGTCTTGCAAGTAGAGCTGTTTGATTAGTTAGAGAGTTTTGGTCAATGGGATTTGTCATCTTAGCAAACTGAACCAAAACATCTTTAAAGCTCATACCAGAGCCTGTCTCTGGGTTAATCTGGAATTAAAAGAGAAAATAGACATGAAAATACCTTTACCCCATACCTAACATTTACTGTTTGCCATAAAACATAATTTTTATTTTTTTCTTCTTTATTGAAATTTACCTGAGAGGGTGCTCCACTCAATGAAGATTCAGTACTGGATGGTCGAGAAGGACCATCACTTCCAGCTCCAGAGCTTAGGACAAACCCTAACTCAGACAAATCAACAGGGGCACCACCATGAAGAGAGCCAGAAGAACCCGTCCTCACATGGGCGCCGGAACCAAGGGCTGGTAAGGACATGCTGAGCAAACCACCTCCACTGCTACTGCCGGGTCTAGCACCAGCCAAAATGTTGTCAGACACCTGCAAAAGAAAGAAATACAACTCAAAGTTTTTACCTCCCTGAATGTAAAAGAAAAAGGAGAATATCAACTGTAATTCGAAATCAAGTCAGGGGAAATTCATAGCAGTACCGAGGTTTACTCTACCTGCAAATTTTTCTTAAGCTACTAAAACTACCACTGCTTTAACGTTAGATAATATGAGGGATATGATGAATGTTAAGAGTTCAATGCACAGGCATCTCATGCAGGCAATACCTTTCATGATGGTCCACCTTTGAGAGTAAGAAAACCATGCTTATAACTGAGCAAGCTATACATACCGGTGCTTCTGCTTGAAACGTCAGACGTAAGAGTAATAGAGTGAGTATAATTTTAATTTAAGGGAAAACATGTGTGAAGGAAAGGCCTTCAAGTGTGCTTTCAGCTAAGTATGAAAAGACCAGAGATTTATGCACAGAGCTGTTGTACCATTTCCAGAGATAGGCATTGAAGATATTTATCAAAATAACTGATTTTTACTTTGATTGTGAGAGTCTCTAATGAAACAGTGTAGAAAATGAAATAAATCTCACCATTCCCATATGAGGTTCTTTCTGAAGAGGATCACAACAATAATATTGGAATAAAATACAAATATGGAGCAAAAAGAGGGAGATACTTTGAACACTAAGACAAAACAAACATTTTAAGGTGCTGTGCAAGCAATTCTGATGAGAAGACAAAGCACACAGGCCTACTCACCATGCCTGATGATTTCATTCGTCGGCCACGCCGCGGAACATTCTCTGGATGTTGAGAACGATAATCAGCGATGATGGACTGGACGTCAATGATGGGACCCTGGCGACCCTCACCGATGATGCCTTTCCCACTGCCATCAGGTGAAGAATCACTTACCACGTGACCCCCACTGGTAGCAGTGCTGGGCTTAGGCAGAATGGGTCTCTGAATCCTTGAAGCAGTGGCAGCATTCAGCTGCTTTTCAGCCCGGGATAAGTTCTGAAAAGTAAAGAACATTCAGATATGATTGAAAAGGGGAAGGAGCAGAAAATTGAAGCCTTTTTAAAACTGTGAGGTGAAAGCACCTTGTGAACCGCAGCAGAGGGTAGAGAAGCATTGAGGGCTGAAGAAGTGCTAGTGGGTGTGGGTATGGCAGATAGTGATACAGAGGGAGATAGTCGACATGCTGAACCAGTGCTGCTGACTGCACCCATTAGAACTCTCTGTGAACATAATAAAAAAAATTGATTTTTCAGGTAGAAAATGTAATTTGGTTTGGTTCCCCGATCACTCAAAATATCATCTATAAATCGGGTTGTGCCGGTAAATGCTTAATATGATGAGTGATGGGATGGGTCGTGATGAGTCATGATGGGTCCCTATTGTGGGGGCGCTTTTACTTAAAAAAAAAGATTTTGAAAATATTTTGTATCATTGAAAATAGTAATTAGTTACAACTTAGGTGACTAGAAACCTAGCTTTTCCTTCACCATTGATGGGGGTAAATGGAAATATCTGCAAGCATGTATGCAGAATCCCTGAAGCTCCTGGATCAGTGCATCACACGCCCAATGCAACATGCCAGACACCAAAAGGAAGGGACAGAGCAGCCAGATCTATGGTCACTGAATGGACACAAGGTGTCATATTTACTCCCAAACAAAACAAACTTGCAGCAGTCCAACTATAATTTGAATACCATACAGCTGAGGCCAAGCGTATAAAAGGAAGCAGGGGGTTATTTATGATTTAGTGAGGGTAACATTAATGAAGAAAGCAAAATTTATGTTATCAATCTCGTTGCGGAATGATAAGGCATTCAAGGGAGGAAAAAAAGGTCCAGCGCCAACCTGTCGCTGCAAATGCTGCAACAAAAACTGCGACTGGGATGCGCTGTGAGGGATTTCAGTCGGCTTAGTTAGCTGAGACTGAAGTAATGACGGGGTCTGCATGTGTGACAATCCTGGTAGAGGTCCACTTGACTTCCTTTCAGTGAGGAGCTCATTAGCTCTTGCTTGGATGCGTACCGCCAAAGGTGAAGAGCTGCTATTGCGATGGTGATAATCTTCAACATTCCTTGATCCTAAACGTAAAGCTGCTGCAAGCAACTCCTCTCCAGATTTTGGTGTCACCTCCCGATACACATCTTGCCTCCTATCGATCCTTGAGTCCATATTTGAGTCCCTTTTGCTTTCAGCACGAGACTCATCCTCAAAAGAGTTTCTCCTTACTAATTCATCTTCTATGTCTCCAGTTAGTGTCAGGACCTGATAATAAGAGTAGGATTAAAATATTTTCTTTCCCTCCCCTAAAGGAAAATTTTAAAAGATATGATTCAATAACAATATTTATTTTTTTTACCTGTTTCCTTCGTCGAACCCTGAGAGCCAACTCCTCTTTCATTTTCTTTTTTCTAATAAGATCATTCCACTCAGCTTCTTTTGCATTAATTTCAACTGTCAGTTGCCTTATTTCAGCTTCAAGGGCAGAAGATACCCTCTCTAACTCAGAGATACCCCCATTCTGAGTAGTAGCTTCTACAAAATCAGTCATTAATGTGTCCCTCTCTGGTTCAAGCAAGTCTCTCAACAAGCTATTTTCTTCTTTTGCTGCCCTTTCTCTTTCTTTATAAGAGCTTCTCACCCGAGTTCTCATTTCTCTCAGTACTTGATCCCGCTCTAAGACACGGTTTGCATTACTGTCACCAGGCCTCCTCTGGTAATTTGATGGTCTAGAATCCTTTTCTTCTCGTGATGAACGCCGACGGGATGTCTTCATAGGTAGAGGAGATTCTCCCAGTCTTAGTCCAGAATCTTCACTTCTATACAATTCTTTCTTAGATTTTTCCTGATCAGTAAAGCCTTGTAATTTACTAAGCAGCAAAGACTGGGGTTTCAGAGCTATCTTTGGCTCTTTAATATCCTTTTTCTTAATTCCACTTAAATCCAGAGCATTAGCATCCCCACAAACAATGTCAGGTAAACAGGGCTTCTTCGCTTGATTTTCTGCAAAATCTTCACTACTTGGTCTTTTCTGTAATCAAAAATTAGACATGGTTACTGGAGCAACATTATTGTCTACAGGAATTGCCTTAAACCATAAAAGAATGAACAATTTACCTGAGTGATTTTTCTTGTAGGGGGCTGCTCAGACACGATACCTGAGTCTGTAGATTTCTCTTGATCTTCAATGACCTTTAAAAGAGAAATGGGATTAATTGTCAATACACTATTGAATGTTAAACTGGAAATGAAAACCTCATCAAAAGCTCAATCTTACCTCAGCTTTGACATCCGTGGAAGGAAGATCAACATCCATTCTAAAATCCTCACTTTCTCCACTGACATTGTCTCGAATAGATGTCTCACTTTCTGAGCTCCCACAAGCTTCTTCATCTTGATGAACATCACTTTCTAAACCCATTTCTTTGTTGACATCACTCAAATTGGGTGATTCTCCATTGCTGCTTAGGTTTTCAAGCTCAACCTTTACACTCACATCCCCATTGATAATATTACTAGGCAACGCTGTTTCACTGGGACTTTCTACCCTGTCTTTGGAAATTTCATTTGAAACTTCAGTGTTGATACACTGTTCTACATCAGACTTTTCTGTTAATTCCACCGGTATTTTAAGCTTATCACAAACTTTGTCTTCTTGGACATCAACAATGGCACTGTTGTCATCTTTTAGAGCCGGGTCGTCTGAAAGTGAATAAATAACAAATCATGAATAATAAATAATGGATAGGCAGCAAACGAGGTTATGAAATGACATGTTAATTAAACAAGTCAAGGTGACAGATTGTTTCATTGTTACATTGGTAGTGGTGCAACTACACAACAAAATGCCCCTGACAAGAAATATGAAGACTAGTCATCACAACGAAACCGTCAGCGGTTAAAGGAACTTACGATACGCATTTTGCCAGAATGAAAAAATCAAATTTTCATCGCGAAAAAGACGGTCACCTATAGAGCCCTGAGCCCTTTAGAGCACTGGGAGGCGTGAGTGCCGTGCTGAATCCGTTACGCCTAGATGTCTTGCTAACGGTAAGTTACAAACATGTTCACGTACCGCACTAATTCTAGCCCGATTCTGCTTACAAAGTTCCAGCAGCGAGCAGAGAGAGAGAAAGACGGAACAGGATGCAAAAACACCCTGCAGCGTGAACACAATGTGACAGACTCGACGACTGAAGGATGGGGGAGTGGCGCCGGGTTGGGGGAGGAGGCCGGAGGCCGGAGAGAGGAAGAGGGATTGGGAGAGGGGGAGGGAGGGAGGGAGAGAGGGAGAGAGACTCCGTACAACTCGCACAGATTCGTCCTCTCATCACCACACCAAAGAAGATTGTATTTCGAGAAAAATATTACTAAAGTTGCGCTTACCTTCGGCCTCGGTTGCGGGAATTTCAGCCTCCTGCCTCTCATCTTTGGTGTCTGGTTTAGAGGTCTCGACGGCCTCGGCCTCGGGCGAGGCGACGTCGGTGGCCGCAATCGAGGCTGCGGCCGTTTCCGCGGATGCCTCTTCCTTGACGGCAGAAGCGTCGGCTTCAGCGTCATCAGCGCCGTTGTCCGAGGTCGGCGGAGGCGGGGGCACTACTGGAGGGGAGGCCGCCGCTGGAGGAGGAGACGCCTCCGCGGCCGGAGGGAATGCCTCCTCCGGAAGGGAGTCCGAGGCCGGGGGGAGAGTCTCCTCTGGAGCGGAGGCCGCCGCTGGAGGAGACGCTTCCTTCTTATCTAACGGAGGCGAGGGCGAGGTCGACGCCGCGGGGGCCTCCGCCTCCGGCGACGCGGGGGCGGATGTCGACGCCGCCGCGGGGGACGCCGCGGGCGCAGGCGGCGACACGGGAGGTGACGGCTGCCCGCTGATGGCGTTCCCGCCCGCCTCCAGCGACACGGTGGACGCGGCGGTGGCGTCCTTGGAGGCGGCCGGCGGCGAGGGCGCGCCGTTCTCCAGGAGGGCGGTGCTCACCCCGTTGAGGTGGTGGTGGCCGTCGTCCAGGCCGTCCGTCGCGATGGCCGCGACAGTCAGTTCCTCGCCGGGGCCTTCCATGATGCCGTGCATCCTGCCACGCCTGCAAACAAACGGCACCGCATTAGACGTAAAGTCCTGGACGTTCATTAGACGAGGCACTCTGTCGAGGCGCGGGGCCGGCGCGGCGGTGCGGCCTGTCCTGCTGATGGGCGGCCACCTGGGCGGCCTCCTGGGCCTGGAGACTGACTCAGAACATCGCTCCTCTGTAGGGTACGGAGTTGCTCCATGAATGAGACAAGGACAGAGGCATGGGACCAATCTTCTGTATCAGTCGGCTTGCTGCCACTAGAGTCCTAGAGTCTAGGACTCTAGCTGCCACGTGCCGCGGGCCCCCGACCCCGGACCCGGGCCTTACCAAGCAGAGGCCGAAGAGCGGGCCGGGGTGGGCGCCGGGCCGGGCCGGGCGGGCGTCGCGCTTGAGCCGCGTAGTTTGCGCTCTCGTTCCAAACTGCACCGCGCGGCGCCCAGAGTGCAGCGGTAGAGCGCAAAGACCCCACCTAGCGCGGCCCGGCCCGGCGCGGCCACCGGGACAAGGTTGGCCTGTGCAAGGTTCGCGTCGCGTCGCGCTAGATCAGGCAGGCAGGGGGTATGGGGGGGAGGGGGCCGTGCAGCGCGGTGCGGCCAGGCCAGGCAGGCAGGCAGCGAGTCGCTGTATGCGCTGGCACAAGGTCACCCTGACCAAGGAGAAGCGCAGCGCAGCGCAGCGCAGCAGCGGGACAGGGTCGCTGCGCTGATCGCTAGCCTCGCGGCGGCCCGCGGCCCGCGGGTGGGCCGGGCCGGGCCTAGCCTCGCGCTAGCGTGCAGTGCGCTGCGCTGCGCTCACGTCCTTTTGCTGACGGAGTACGGAGAGCGCGCGCGCGCGTACGCGTGGGATGCTCCTGGCCTTCCCCTCCACGACGAGCAGCACGCCGCACTAGGGGCCGCGGGGCCCGGCCGGTGCCGCGTGGGCGGCAAGGAAACTGGAAGGGAAGTCAAGGCACCGTAGCGCAGCGGGGCGCGGGGCAGGGCGGGGCGGGGCCCGCTGGACAAAGAGACAAAGGGTGTTCCACGCCAGCACGAGCACGAGCACGTGGCGCGGACCCAACCGCGCCATACCGCTCCAGTGTCTCGTGGAATCGCGGGGCGGTCGCGGAACAGGACAGTTTTTGATGATTCGGCGCCCCGCTTCGCGCCCCGCGCCGCACCCGCGCCGGCCTGAGCCAGCGCAGCGCACAGTGCCGGACACGACGGCTTTGGCCTGCGCGTGCAGAGAATTTGGGGAGTTGAGGGGGGGGGGCGATATCGTGGATAAAGTTCCTACTCTCGCTTCTCTTCCTGCTCGCATGTTGCGTCTGCTCCGCGGGCCGCCGGGCCGGGCGGGGCGAGGTTCAGGTTGCAGCCCAACAGAGTGCTGATTGTGTGGCTCTCCCAGGGCGGGGCGGGGCGGGGTGGAGGGCGCGGCGGAGGAGGGGAGGAAAGACCTTATCACGACGGCCGTGCGCGGCGAGGAGCGGGGTGGGGCGGAGCCGCGGCAGCCGAGTGGCCAGTCAAGGTAAAGGCGTCTCCGGCGCCGCCCCGCCCCGCCCCGCCCCGCCCCGCCAGCACGGCCTCCAAACCACGACCACGCCATGGCCGGCGCGGCGCGGCGCAGCGCGGGAGGGAAGAACAAGAGGAAGCAGAGCGCGGTCAGCTTCTCACGGAAGACGTCCGCGTCTGCGGGGCAGGGCAGGGCAGGGCAGGAGGGGGCGGCCCCGGGTGAATGGGCGGACGACACGCGGCGCGGACCGGCGGAGCGGGGCGGGACAGACTTGGACCGAGCTAGCGGACCGCGCCGGGCCGGGCCGGCGGGGCGGGGCGGGGCGGGGCGGGGCGGGGCGGGGCGGGGCGGAGCAAGGTGGACAGGACCTGCAGATCCTTTATGCGGACTGCGTCCGGTCGTGGGAACCGGCCCCGGCCGGGAAAGGCGACACAGCCGAGCACTGCCGAGTCGCGAGGCTCCAGACTTTTCAATCTCTAGAGGGAGAGAGGGGCGAGCTCTAGCGGACGCCAGCAGGCGGGCGACCAGGATGTTTTGGGATTTTGCACGTGAGTCTTACTGTGCCGGGGCGGGTGCATATTTTTGGTGCGACAGCTCACGGGCTGCCCGGTGCGACGCATCCTCTCTCTCTCTGTCTGTCTGTCTCTCTCTCTCTCTCTCTCTCTCTCTCTCTCTCTCTCTCTCTCTGTCTCTCTCTCTCTCTCTCTTCGGTTGAGCCAATGCCCCGCGCTGCCTGCTGGGAATAGCGCGTGTGTTAGGCCCCACGGGGATAGGGGCGGGGGCGCGTGCGAATAAAGGGGCCTGCGGCGGGGCCCCACGAGGGGAGGGACCGCGGACATGCGGCGGGGGGCGGCAGGCACCGAGCGCAAGCACGCTCCACCGGGAGAGGAAACGGTGCTAAAAGTGGTGCGGCGAGCCGGGCGGGGCGGGGCGGGGCGGGGCGGGGCAGTGCCGGACCCGCTGGGCCCCTGGGCACGACACGACACGACATGGCGCGGCGCCCCACAGGCACGCACGCCTGGCAGGGCAGGGCAAAGCGTCACCTTGGGCGCGGTCTCAACAGCCTCGCGCGCGTGGTGCAGCGCGATGCACCCTCAGCAGCGCCAGTGTACGGCTGGCGGGGCGGCTGCCCGTGCGGAGCGAAGCGGGGCGGGGCGGGGCGGGGCGGGGCAGGGCGGGGCGGGGCGGGCGCAGCACTCGATCCGACCTTTGCCCGAGAAAAGGTCTTTCTTCCAGCCATTCAGTTTGTCGGTCCGGCCCGGCCAGGCGCCCCGCCCCCCTCCCCTCCCCTGCCCCCCGTGGACTTTCGGCCCGTCAGCAGCGTGGACTTGGGACGGGCCGTCCGCCCGTAGCTCGGCCCGCCCCGCAGTGCCCGGCCCGTGGCCTGCCTGGCCCAGGGCGAGTGGAAACCGCGCGGGAAACAAGCGATCGGGGCTTCAACTTCAGCTTGGGTTACCATGGCGGCAGTGGGGGAGACGGAAAAGCAAGGCGGCCAGGTCCGCGCCGTTAGGCCGTTAAGCCAACGTGCCAGCTGCCATGCCAGCCCACCGGCCCGCAGGCAGACCAGACTACCCACATGAACCGAACCGCACTCAGCCGCGCGTCGCTTTTTACGCTCACTATCTTTTTGGCGGTGTACTGTACGGGTCTGGTGGGCCGGGCCGGGGCCGAGCCTGCGCGAGGTCGACCAGCGAGGACGGGCGTGCGGCCTTGACCTGGTCGTGCGCGGGGCGGGGCGGGGCGGGGCGGGGCGGGGTGGCCCTGGTGGGCCCTGGCGGGCGGGATGTGGTGGGCCATGGTGGCCCCGCACACCAAGGCCGTCCCGTCCCGTCTTGCCCCGCCCCGCTCTGCTTCGCACCATGTTTACGCATTCGCTCCGACGTGGCTCCGACGCATACGCGGCGGGGGACGGCGGTGCGGGGCGGTGCGGGCAGGGCCGTGGAGCGGGCGCGGGCGCACGGGACGGGACGACTCCATAGGACGGGCGGGCAGCGTGGCGCGGCGCAGCGCAGCGCAGCTGCTGCAAGGCCAAATACGCATGACTAGACAGACAGCGGCGGGGCGGGGCGCGGCGGGGCGTAGCGGGTGCAACCCAAGCACTATCGAGGGACGACTACCTCACATGGAGTTGGAGCCGAGGCGAGCAGTGGAGTCGGAGACCGCGCTGCCCTTGGAGTGACCCCTCGCCCCGCTCCGCACCGCTCCACAGAATAGACTTTGAGTCCCGGCTTTGCGAGGCGCGGCTCGACCTCCCGTGGGCCCCCCCGCCCCTCCCCGCCCCGTCCAGCCCCGCCTCGGTACAGCCCGCTCGTCCTTTAATACCGACGCCGAAATTAAATAAGGTTCCTACGGGGAGGGCATCCCGGCGCGGCCCGGGGGTGGACGGGGTGGAACACCTGCTTGACCTGGACGCCCCGCGCCCGCCCCCGCCCCTCACCCCTAGCCGCGTCAGCTCGAGTTTCGACGGGCTAACCGCAGGGGCGGCGACCACCCGAGAGGGAGATAGGGAGATGGGGGATGATCTTGGGTTTAATGAGAGAAAGAGGGGAGGGGTTAGGGGGTGGCAGTCGCCGATGCCCCGCTCTCGTCTCCTCGAGGCACTGCGTGGCCGCGCCGGGGGCGCCAAACAACCCTGGCGGTGTAATTAGCGCCGGCGCCACCCTAAGGACGCGGGGAAGGGGTGGGGCGGGGCGGGGTGGGGCGGGAAGGGAAGGGGAGGGGTGCTCACGTAATACGTCGCTGACCGATGGCTGTCCTGCGGCGCAGCAAGGACGCCCCCTTCTCCCTCTCCCTGGTTCCGCCCCCTCACCACGGCGTCCTGTACCGTGTCAAGGCCGCTGGCGTGCTGTGCAGGGATCCAACCCGATGCCCTACCCGTTCGACCTCGGCCGCGCGCCCGCCCCGCCCCGCCCCGCCCCGCTCCGCCCCACCCCGCCCTGGCGCCGAGGCGGCTCTGTGACGGGCCGCCAAGGACGACCCCCCCCCCTCCCTCCTGTTCGCGCCGGGGCGGCGGGGCGGGCCCTGCGCGGGGCCACCGCCGTCGCGCACTGCCCCGGTATTGACAGCGGCGTGGCGAGGCAAGGCGTCGTGGTGACCTCCTCGGCCCCGGCCCGGCCCGGCCCGGCGCCGCGCGGCCCTCGTGTCGCCTGAGCCCTGGCCCGGGCTCAGCTCAGCACCTCGCCGCGCGAAAAAGGGTAATCATGAGCGGAGAGAGGAAAAGAAAAGGCGCCGGGGCCGGGGCCGGCTCGCCGAGCAGCGCTGTGCGGAGGCGCTTGGAGCCGCTGGGAGGCCGACAAGTGTTTTTGCCCGGCTGCGCTGCTCAGCGTCCTGCCTGCTCGGCGGTGCTGAGCGACACTGTACGGCGCACTATGGGCCGGGCGGCGCCAGCGCAGGGCGAGGCGAGGCGAGGCACCTCGAAGGCCCTGCTCTCCCGGTCGCGCCCCGCCCCGCCCCGCCCCGCTCGGCGCCTGTTGTTGTTTACGCGCGGCGCCTACCGCGACAGGACGGGGCCGGGCCGGGGCCGAGCAGGGGCGTACGGTGCGGGCCGCACGTCAGCCCCACCTGCAGAAGGGGGGGGGGGGGGGGCAGGACGACAGCTGCAGGTGCTCCAGCCGACCCCAGCCGCGGCCCAGCCCTCTGGCAGCCGGCCGGCTCGGGCCGGTGGTGGTGCGGGCGCAGGTGGTACGGCACGGTGAAGTTGCGTAAACGAGTTGAACAAGACACCGGCCGGCCGGCCGGGCCGGGCCGGGCCTGTCAGAAGGGGAGCCCAGCGCGCGCGGCGCGGCCCAAAGCAAAGGGGTTGGAGCCTGCGGGGCGGGGCGGAGCGGGGCGGGGCGGAGGGAGGCGAGGCGAGAGGTCTTCGGACTTACAGCCGCGCGCCGCGGTCGGATCGGGCAAGGGGAGGGCTGGGGTCTTTGACTCGAGAACGACGCGGCGGTTTGATTCGCCCAATCATTGGAAATTCGCGAGTGCCTTTGCCCGACAGGCCGAGTGGCAGCGCAAGGCAACGGACCATATCTCTATGGGTGCGCCGACTTGGGCTTTCCCTCGTACCTGCACATTCAGCTCGACACGTCTGTCACATGAGCGTCGTCGGTTTGTTGGGTACCGTTCACATGTCTGCCGTCAGTACAGCCTTGCACCGCGCACACACACACACACACACTCAACGAGGTGAGGTGAGGTGGTCTGACCTCGGTCAAACTGAACGGGGCCGCGACACGCCCCGCCCTGCCCCGCCCCGCCCCGCCCGGCCGGCTCGCCGCTGCGCGCTGCACACCGCCAGACCGTCGGGCGGGTCTGGGCTGGCCTGCGCCGCGCTGCGCTGGGCTGGGCTGCACGGTTTCACAACGCCATGCCCCACCGCTGCCGCGAGGTGGCGCCGATGTCCTTCAAGTGTCTCAGCACCAACAAGTCAAGTCGAGGTTCTTCGCTCCGACTTCGACCTCCCTACGGCCGCGGGGTCTCCCCTCTCCCCCTCCCTGGAGGAGCGTCCCGCGGGCGGAGCCGGGCCGGGCCGGGCCGCACCGCGGCGGGGCGGGGCGGGGCGGGGCTCGACCTCGCGCTGTAGGCCGCAGGTTCAGTCCGTCACGACTCGACGGCATCCTCTGCTCGGGCCGCGTCGCGTCGGGCCGGCGCAACGGGACCGGGTAAAAAGGGAGCCGGTGCCAAGGTTCCAAGTCATGCGAGGGCAAGACGTCGCGCCCGGCCCCGCCCGGCCCGACCCGGTGCGCTTCCGTGTCGGCGAGGAGGGGCAGCAGAGGCACCGCACCACAGAGCACCGCGCCAGGTGGAGGAAGCCCTTCACCGCCCGGCGCAGGGCTGGAGGGGACGCCCTGCAGGCTGATTCCGAACAGCGTTGAGTAGTGTCCTCTCTCTTGCGCCTTATGGCCGTGCCCCCATGAGTGCGACAAGAATAGAGACATGAAACCAGTGTGCAGAATCACCCTACTGGGCGCTCGAGGACAAGGGACCGTCGTCCCGTCCAGCAACGGCCCTCTCTCCGGCCAAGGGCCGTGGAGCGGAGGCCACCCAGCTGGGCCGGGCCGGGCCGGGTGCGCCCTGCGCCCGCGGGGCAGGTGGTGTTGCTCAAACCACTGACAGGTTGTCAAGGCCGCCGCCGAGGCTAAGGCTGCCCTCCGCCACCCGCCCTGTCTCTGCAAGAGGGCTGGGGGGGAGGGGGGGGGGCTGCCAGCGGGCCAGAGGGGCTCGCGGCCCCACCCCGCGCCACCGCGCCGCGCCGCACCGCGCCAGGCCAGCAGGCCCACGGTTTGCCACAGCGCCGCTACGCTCCGCCACCTCGCACGAGGCTAGGTGGGTCGTAGGCCAGACAGGCAGCAGGCAGTCAGGCAGGCGCATGCGGTAAGGCCCTACCTGTCGAGCTCCCCACTCCTCCTCCTTCTCCTCCGAGGCCACACGGTCCATTCCGTTACATTCCCTCCTCCGCACGATCCTCGCCATCCTGGGGTCACGGCGCCGAGCGGGAGCAGCGCGAGGCCAAAAGGCGAGCGCGTGCCCCCGCCCCGCCCCGCCCCGCCCCGCCACACCGCGGTCATCGGCCCTGGGGCCCTGGCCCCACCCGGCCGGCACGACCCGGGCCAACCCACGCCGTTGCCTAATTCAAGGAGAGCGCCGGCCTGCCTTCAGGGTCCGAGGGGCCGGGCCGGGCCGCCCTGGACGCCAAGGTGCGCCCCGCCCACGTGATGGCACCTCACACCTGCAGGCTGATTCCGAGGATCGCTCTCGTACTGCTGTCCTTGTCGCACTCATGTAGCGCCGCCATGCCCAGCATAGGGCACCGCCATAGGTGCGACAAGGAAGGAGGGACGAGAGCGATCTTCTGAATCAGCCGGCAGAGCGGCACCGTATGCGCCGTGAGGGACACGCGCCGGACCCGGTCAATGGGGACAGCTCCGGGGCAGGCCAGGCCAGGCCGGGCAGGGCGACCGAGGGGCCCATACCCTACCCCGTGGACTCATTCACAGGCGGCTCGGGCGGCCCGGCACGTGCTCGACGCCCCCGGCTGGCCCGGCCCCCTGGCGGCGTGCTTAAATAAGCCCGTGTGGGTCCCGGGGAGCTCGGGCCAAGATAGCCGCATGAGCCGGTGGCAGGCGTGGCCAAAGCCAGGGCCAGTGCTAGAGAGACTGAGTCTCTCTAGCCGGGGCAGGCCTGGCCTGGGGGACATGATGGCAAAGGCAGCACCCGGTAGTCCCAGTGCGGGTGTACTGCACCGCCTCGCGCCCGGCAGGCCGGGTCGGGTAGGGCCTGGGCCCAGCCGGGGTCAGAGGTCAGAGCAGAGCGCTGCCAGAAACAGCAGGAGTGTAAGTGCTAGATAACGAGTGTGGCCGGGCCGGGGCGGGCCGCACAGTGAGGCAATGCGGCGGGGCGGGGCGGGGCGGGGCGGGGCGGCAGGTGCAGCGGCGCGGTGCCCGTCACTCTTCTGCCTGCAGTCATTGATAGCCGGCGAGCAGCGGCGCGGCGCGCGTCATGTTCCTCTTTCTCTCCCAGTTCAATTCAGTGACCGCTGCTGTCATTCTCCCCCGCGCCGCGCCGCGCCGCCCGTCCCGCCTGACGCTCGTGTAATAAATAAAAATGCACTGGGAAATAACCCCCGAGAAAAACCCCGGCCGACCGGCAGACTCGCCACCGGGCGCCTTAGTGTAAACAAAAACGTTATCCTGGCGGCGCTGCTGCGGGCCGGGCGGCGTGGAAGGGTGGCGTAGGCAACCCGGCGCGCGCGCCTGTCCTCGTAGGCGAGGGTTGCCTACCCTCCCGGCGTCTGCCAGCCGCCCATCCAGCTGAGCGCGCGCGGTGCAGTCAATTCAAACCCTCTTCCCCCACCTCCCGAATTCTGCGCCTTCTTCCCCCCCCCCTCCCTCCCCCGCTCCTCCGTATCTTACTCATCCCTCGCTGACGTACGTTTCCGAGGAGTGATCCTCTTCGGCGACCAGGAAGTGATGATAGGGTGCCGCTTATTCACTGCGGCGAGCGTCACCACGCCGTCGCACTAAGACTCATCCACGAGTATGGCGTATCACTTCACTTCACTGCACTCACTTCACTTTAGGGTTCAGTCACACCCTTTGGCAGGTCACATCTTCACTTTGCACTTCACTCACAGACACACACACACATACACACACTCGCGCGCGCGCACACAGGACGCGGCCGGTTGGTGGACGGACGCACACTGACGGGTGGCGTCGGCGTCGCGACGCCGAACAGCTGAGCGCCGAGCGCGCGCGAGAGAGTGAGAGAGAGGGGCAACGCCGCAGCGCGTCACGCGTCTCTCCTCCCTTCCCCCTTTCTCCGGCCGTGCGCTGCGCCTGTCTCTCTCGTTCTCCCTCTCTTCGCTTTTCGCGAGCAGACTCGCGGAGGCCCTGGCCGCGGCGCGCACCGTGCGCTCGGGTGGACGGCTGGGAGCAGACTGAAGTGAACTGTAAGCCGGGCCGGGCCGGGCCGGGGCCGCGCGGGCCGCGCCGGGGACGGGACGGGCCGAGCAGGGCCGAGCAGAGCCGGGACGGGACGGGCATGTTACTGGGGCGCGCCCGGCTCGGCTCGGCTCGGCTCGGCTCGGCTCGGCGAGAGGTAAGAGGGTGAAGGCGGCGGGGAGGGCAGCTGCCTGGGGGAGGGAGGGACGGAGCTGAGTGAAGGGGAGAAGGGGGAGGGACGGCGGAAGAGGCGGCCTGCCTAACCTAACTTTCGCGACGAACAGTAGAACCGCGACCCCCGACCCCATGTGGTTCGGCGCAGAGGAGGGAATTCGGGGTTGGGGGAAAGGGGGGGGGGTATGCAAAATGGAGGTGACGCACGAGGGCAATATTTGCAAAAATTAGTGTCTAACCGATGTGGGCCGAGGTCAATTACTACATCAGACTGAGTTGACAGGGAAGACCTGTTCTCTCCTTTCCCTCTTACATTTTTTGAGAGTCGCCGCGACACATGGGGAGGGGCGCACGGCACGCGCCGAGGCGGCCGCGGGCCGTGTGCAGCGCGGCGTGGCGCCCTATGGACCAGCTGACCAGCAGCAGCGAGAGGAGAGGGCGCGAGATAGTGGGAGTGAGCGAGCAAGCAGCATACTGAGGATCGCTCTTGCACTTCTGTCCTTGTCTGTCACTCTCTTGCAGCCCCATGCCCGGCATAGGGCACCGCCATAGGTGCGACAAGGAAGGATGGACGAGAGCGATCTTCTGAATCAGTCGGCAGAGAGCGAGCGAGATGGTGGCAGTGAGCGAGCGGGCGAGTGAGCACCGCGAGTGCGGGTGGAGGGGAGGGCGTGGACGAGTAGGGGCGGGCGAGTGAAAGTGTCGTGCGAGAACGGGTTTTCTTTCTGTCCGAGTCGGCCCAGTCCGCCCCGCCCCGCCCGGCGTGTCGCCATTCCCTTCAAGTTCGTTCTATCGTCCTCTTCAATCTCATTCAATAATCCCGAATTAAAAAGGGGGAAAAAATGAAAAACCGCGGCGGGCACGCCGGCGTCGTGTTGCGTTCCCACGCCTGAGACACGGCAAGACAATGAGATTGAATGGGGCGCCCCGGCCCCGGGCGAGGCGCGGCGGGGAGAGGCGCGGCGGGGCTGGGCGGGGCGGGGCGGGGCGGGGCGGGGCGGGGTGAACGAACTGCGCGAATAACACACGGCCAGTGCAGTGACTGTTTTGGCCTCGGCCCCCGCCCCGCCCCGCCGTGACAAGGGCCGCACCGCAGCCTGACTTGGGAGGGGGAAAAGCAACGAAAAAGGCGAAGGGAGCAACGGGGCTGCTACTGGCGGGGCGGGGCGGGGCGGGGCGGGGTGGGGGCGGAGTGGTTAGGGCTGGGGTCAGAGGCCGAGGGAGTATATTGCCTCTCGTCGAGTCAACCGCAGCGCAGAGGAGAGGAGAGGCTGTCGGAGGTAACCAGTACCCCCGCGGAGGTCCCTGCAGGCGGGGGAAGGCAAGGTCGCTCGTACCCTCCCGCCCGGCGGGTAGGCAACCCGCCTGGCCTAAACGGAAAGCAAGGCGCTCGGGGCGTAAGTGCGCCCCTCCAACCCACTCCTCTCCGGCCTGCAGCTGAGCTGCGGGCGGAGCGCGGGAGGAGCGAGCGCTGCGTGCCAGCTGCCGCAGCTGCCCTGCCGCGCCGCGCCGCGGCTCTGGCTGGGTGGGGCGCGGCGAGGCTGGGCGGGCGGGGCGGGGCGGGGCCGGGCGGGCCCCCGCGCGGTCAACGCCCGATAGGCAGGTGTCAGAGGGGCCGACGCAACACTGGCTAAGACCGTATCGCGGACCAAAGGCAGAGGCGGGGCCAAGGGAGGGGAGGAGAGGGGGGGGGGGTCTGCGAAGCAGACCGAGTCAGACACGGGCCAGGCCAGATCAGAATGTTGCGCAGGGGTCGGGCGAGGGAGGCGGGGGCAGGGGCGTCAGGAACAGAGGGGTGTAAAAACAGAGCGAACAGGGAGTCAATCAGGTAGGCAGGGCCCGGGCGCGCAGGATCGGGCCGCGGGGCGCGAAGCGCTTTGAAAGGGATGGCAGGAGGGACGGGACGGGACGCGAATGCGAGGTCAGCGGCCGCGGGGCGGGGCGGGGCGGAGCGGGGCGGCGCGGGGAGCGCGGGCCGCACTCTGTCAGCACATCTGCTCATGCTTCACCCGTCCCTGCCGGCTCTCCTCGGCACACAGCGGGGTGGGTAACTGCATCAGCATCAACGACGCGGAGCCCGAGGAGGCCACCGCAGCGGGGCGGGGACCGTCCTCGAGCCGCTGCTCCGTCCGGAGCCCCTGGGGTAAAACGAAAAGAACGAGGAACAGAAAGAAGAAGTAAAGCAAATATGACTACTGTTTTGGGGGGAAAAAAAGAAAAAAAACATGTTTTCTGCGGCGCTTTTGACTTGAAATTAACCCTTGTAATTTTGAGTCATTTTAAAACATCGTGTGATTCGCATTACACCTCTAAATACGACGGTGCCCCAGGAAAACGTTTTACTCACAAAATCGTCACGGGTGTCACAAAGATGTCACTGTGACGTTTTTTGACATCACCAGTGACGTCATATGTGCAAAAATCGTGACCTCGTAAGTCATGAAAAGATCACAATTATGTCATCGTGAGAAAAACGTTTTCCTTGGGTGGAACTGACCGCAGACGCCACATCGTATATTCCTCATAAGCGCCCTTGCTTGTTCTTTCTGTTCTTCTCTCTTTTGCTTTACCGAAATGGTCCATTCAAACAAACCACTTATTCGATCTGAAGAAATTTGCTTGGATCAAAGAAAAATGTTTGATTCGAAACAAAAATTTCTTTGTACCTATACTGATGAAATTATTCTTTTGAATCAAAACAGCCTGTGTTGTTTAAGAAAATAAGATTTTCTGGGTGTGAAATTCTCTTTCAAACGATATACGATATACGTGATAGGGTTCTGATGTTTATTGAAAGCGAGGCAAGCGATGGGGATATAATTTTCTGGAAAATTATTAAATTGCGATTTTGCCTTTACAACCGTCATTTTTTCTGCAATCAGACTTGCAGAACAGATCATCTTTAAGTGTCTTCTTGTTGTCTTTGTAAATGCAGAAATCTAAGCGTGTTTTAAAATTGGCGGGGTTTTGTTTTGAGGCTCGTCATAGGCCAGAGATCTTTTGTGAAGATAAAATGACGTTTTTTTTTTTAAAGGGACGACAGCATAAAATCTTGAAAATATTGTCATTATGAAGAATTGACATTCAAATGGATGTGGATTGATTGGCAACATCGATCAGAAACGGTCGTTCGATTCGAAAGTTTGCCTGAGCCGACTTTTGACAGTGACAGTAGCGACAGCGGTGGCGTAGCTAGCTTCGAGCTGGGTGCCGGACGGTAAGTACCGATATTGAAATCATCCAGTAACAATAGCATTTGTTGTGATTTGTCATACCCTCTTACTGCCTCTTCAAGTGAAAAAGTATAAGTCAGAATGGTAAGCCTCTGCAAATGAAATATCTAACATGTAACATCTAATATCGCGATCTGATGTAACCATAACCTCAAAACGTTGTGACGGTCGCTCGGTATTTCGTACGAGACTTGAAGAGAAACTAGCTTTCGATTACAAATTTTTATCACTCTGTTAACAACTCACTTCTGGTTGCATGGATTTTCCCTCAATCATAACTCGAAAGAATAGGTTAAAGTCGCCAGTTTACAAAACTATATGCCGTCGCTTTCGCAAAACGTTGAATAGGCCGTCTGGGGGATTTCGGTTCTCCGAATTTTTTTCGGTCTTAGGGACCGAAACCACGAAACCAGAAGTGATTTCAGATTCATTTTTCTGTCAATTGACAGAAGTGTCACCGGGCAACTCTTGAAATAGCTATTTATACTTTTTGGCTGGTTTTGGCTAGTCAAATCTTAAGTTTTAAATGCCTGGCGTGGCCATAATTTCCTCGTACGTATCACTAAAGGCGCAGACCGAAATCGTCTATAGTAAAGTACGGTGCGGTCCAGGTTTTGAACCACTCATTTACGCATTCTTCATCCCATCCCAGGAATCAGGAAACCCTACGCGACGTGCGCTGAGTCTTCGAACGAGAGGAGTCATTTTCGGCGAATTCGACGAATCAGGCGACACCAACCCCCTGTACTTCCTCGCCCTACACTGACTCCTTCCTGGTAAGTGATATGACTTCATCAGAAAAATCTACCGGTTGGCATACTTGCAGCAGCCGTGCACCGCGCAAGTCTCGTATCTTGCGCCATGCACTTTAAAAGTGCCTAGGTGGGGCTGGGCGGGCGGGGCGGCACACGCCTACCTCACATCACGCCCCCGCGGGCCCCGTGGGAGGGAGGGCGTGTGCGAGCATGTTACGCCCGCGGGGAGGGGGGAGGTGGGGATCTGCAGAGACACGAGCGGAGCCCGAACCGGACCACCGCGACCGGGGCGCGAGGCGCAAGGCGATCCACAAGGCGAGGCACAAGGCCGGGCTCGCGGTATGGGACGGTCCCGGGCGGTCCGGGAGAGGGAGAGGACCTTGGGCGCCAGGCCGGGGCGGGGCGAGGCGGGGCGGGGCGGGGCACGGCGCGGCGCCCCTACCCGAGTGGGCGATTGCCTCGAGCGCGTACCGGCACGGCGTGCCTCTGCCTCTGCGCCGTCCCGCGGAGCCGTCCTGCTGGAACACACTGAACGTCACGCCTTGCCCCGCCCCGCCCCGCCCCGCCACCGTGAGGTGGAACGCCCCGACCCGACGGGACGCCACGCGACCCTCGCCCGGTGGACCACCACTAACACTACGGGCGCGGCGCGACGCGCCCAGCCCCGCGACCAAGGTGACCAACCGCACGGCCCGGTGCGTCAGCACTCTGCCGAGCCCAGGACTACGCCCCCTCGCCCCGCCCCGCTCGCGGTGTCGCTGGGCCTCGGCGGGCAGGGCTCACGTCCTCCGCACCTAGACTTACGTTAGACCCGTTGTCTTGTAGGTTATAGGGATGCCCGCGGGCAGCGCGGGGGCGGTGACGGGGGGCGGGGGGCAGGGTCGGCCCTCGCAGGCCATGCGGGGGGAGGGGGGCGGGGGGCGGGCCCTGCTGCTGCTCAGTCCAGTCAGTAATAGCGAAAACCAGCCGGGCCGGCGCGGCCAGCGCGGCGAAGGCCACTCTGTTGCAGCAGCAGCGCGAGAAACTGGGCCGCGGCCGCCGCGCCGCAAGCCCCTCCAGGCCCTCGCGGCCTCCGCCCCGCCCCCCACCCCGCCCGCACCCCCCACCCGGGGCATGTCTCCAGCCTAGCGGTAAATACCCCTACTCCTCCTTGAACCGAACTGAGGCGAAGGGCCGCGCGTGTATGCGACGCCGACGGAAGAAACGGCCGTCCCCGCCCCGCCCCGCCCCGCCCCGCCCGGCCTTGGGGGCCCTGCAGAGTTCTAGTGCGGGCAGAGCACGGGGGTGTTGACGATGACGACGACGATGGTGATGGTGACAAGGGCGATGGTGACAACGGCGATGATGATGCCCAAGTGATGATGGCCGGCCACATGGGTGTCAGCGGGCGTGCTGTGGTGCTGCTCGCCGCCCCAGCCCCAGCTGTGCCGGGCCGGGCGTCTCGGCGCGCTGCTCGTTGGCGTTGGCCTACTTAGGGCATCTCCAGCCGTCAGTGCAGCCTGCGGGGCCCGGCCCGGCCCGGCCCGGCCCGTCGGCAATGGCAAGAGCTCCGGGTCGCGGCCTGGCCTGGCCTGGCCTGGCGCGGGTCGCATCGGGGCGGGGAGAGGCAGGGCAGGCGAGGACTCGGTTAGCGGCCGTTGCCCCCGCGGCCCGCGGCGCGGCGCGGCGAGGGGCACACCGCGCAGCAGCGCACCGCGGCGGCGCAGCAGTAGTGCTCGCTGTCTCCGTCCCTCTCGGTCCCTCCGCACACCTCTAAAGGACCTCTCGCTCTACCGCGGGTTCTACGTGTCCTTGCTAGCCACATGTCTCTCTCGCTCGCTCGCTCTCTCGCTCCCTCTCCTCGCCTGCCTCCTCTCTCGCGGCTATCGTCGCGGCGTGCACCGCTGCCTTCTCCATAAGCAAATAGCCCTGCCAGCACCCCGCCGCGGTCGCTGTCGTGACGCCCCGCCCCGCCCCGCCCCGCCCCGGGCCTCGTCAAGCTCGGCGGCGGCGTGGTGCGTGCAAGTGTCAAGCAGGCGGCGTGACGGGCCTGTGCGGGGCGGGGCGGGGCGGGGCGGGGCGGGGCGGGGCGGGGCGTACCCCATGGGGCGGAGCGGGCCGACCTGACAACGCGCTGCTCTGCGCGGCCCGGCCCGCGGCCCATAACGCGATAAACAGACACATCTCGGCCACGTCGGTGCCTGTCGTCCCCCTCCACCTCCACCCGCCTGTGCACAGAGCCGCTCACGTACTCACTGACACCTCTCCCCGTGGACCTCGCCGCGCCCCCGCCCCCGCCCCCTGGCCACCATCAGCTCCTCCGCGTCCTCGTCAGCCCTCCCCGCTGTCCTCCTTGTCAATAGCCCGCCCTTCTCCACATCCTCCTCCGCCTCCTCCTCTCCCTCCCGCTCGCCTCCTCAACCTCCTAGAGTGGCCCGCTCTACGCCCCGCCCCACGCCCCTCCACGCCCGCTGGTTGCAGCGCCATAGTGTCCCTCCCCCTCCCCCTCCTCCTCCTCCTCTACTCCTGTCCTTGGCGGGCCTCCGAGTCGTTGTACCCTCAGCCTGAGCCCCGGCGTTTTGCAACCTATCCAGGTCAGCGCGAAGGCCACGCCGCGCCACAGCGAGACAAGCAGGCAGGCACAGAGAACGGCGGGGCGGGGCGGGGCGGGGCGGGGCGGACAGGGCGTAGCGCGGCGCAGCGTGTGCGCGAGAGAGAAGTCGTCCGGGGCGGGGCGGGGCGGGGCGGGGAGGGATTGGAGCTGCTCGGGATTTATACCAAAAAGGTCACCGTCGCAACGACCGCGTGCGGTGACCTGCGCGGTGACCCCGCCCCCTGTCGATCACTCCCACATGGTCAGTACTCGTCCCGTGACCGCGCGCTGGGCGGAGCTCCCCCCCCCCCCCCTGCGCCCCTTCCTTTCCCCCAGCGCGCAGCTCAGCTACCCGTTGCTTTTATTTCTCCTCATCACACTTTTCCGGCGATTGACCCTCCCGTCCCGTTCCCGCTCACTCTCTGCCTTTCTCTTTTTATCTTTTTGGGAGAGTCCGCTGCTCGGGTACCCCTCCTCGCCGCCAGGGGGCCAATGAGCCCCGCGTCCTCTGCGCGCGGGCGGGCGGGGCGGGGCGGCCCGGGGAATGCCACAAGGACATGTGGAGGTCGTCCCCGGCCCGCGGCCCGCCCGTCCTCGCCAGTGAGTGAGTGAGTGAGTTTGTCCGACTCCGACTGCGTGGCGGTCGCCGTGTGCGGTTTGCGACAACACCCCGCCCTACCGACCTGTCCCCGTGCGATATGGCCCGGCCCCGGCCCCGGCCCCGGCCACGCCAAGCCAAGGCAATATATGAGGGGATACTCGATAAGTTTCGGCAAAGGGGGGCGGTCGTCGGATGTGAACGAGTGTTGGTGCCCGTAAGTGTGTGCGTGTGTGCGCGCGCGCGCGCGTGTGAGTGAGTGAGAGAGAGAGAAATCAGACCCGGGCGCTCGGGCCAGGCGAAGGGCCCCATGGCGGCCGGCCCCCGCCCCGCCCCCGCCCTGCCCCCGCCCCGCTCCCGCCCCGCCCCCGCCCCGCCTGTCCTGTCGTGCTCTTTCAAG
Organism: Frankliniella intonsa; assembly: GCA_033675135.1. NCBI lineage: Eukaryota > Metazoa > Arthropoda > Insecta > Thysanoptera > Thripidae > Frankliniella > Frankliniella intonsa. The sequence goes on from CM066256.1 coordinate 634,201, forward strand.
TGCAGGCCAGGGGATTGCAGCGCCTCGCCTGCCAGCCGGGCACCACGGCCAATCACATTACAATTTCATCCATTTCATCCCGGAGGACGCCATGTTGGTCCTGGTGGCGTTGGGAGGGGAGGGGCGGGGAGGGGAGGTGGTACCAGCAGCAGGTCGGCAGGGCAGGGTCAATCACCTGGGCGCGCAGCACCGCGTCAACGGGGTGGGGCGGGGGCGGCAGGGTGCTTCTGCTAAGCGTTTTAGTCTCTCTGTCTCTGTCACACTCGTAGGGTACTGCCATGAGGAGCGCGCGCGCGAGAGAGAGAGAGAACACTAGCTAACAGTATGCGGAATAAGTTATCTCCATAAGTTATGACGAGGCGCTCTATGTCTTCCGATCCGATACTCACTTCAATGATTGACGGTGTGTCCGATGAATTGGGCAACTCTCTGCTAGGCGGGGCGGGGCGAGGTGGGGCGTTGGGCAGGCGCGCGCGGGGCGGGGCGGGGCGGGATGGTGCGGGATGGGGCGGGGCGGCGGGCAGGCTCGCGCGGGGCGCGCTTCAGCCGGAGGTAGCGGGTGGGTCGGGCAGCACGGGCACGGCGCAGCGCGGGAGGTAGAAGAAATTGCGCATACGTGATGGGCTCGGGCACGCTAGCGGTGCTCCCCGCCCGCCCCGCCCCGCCCCGCCCCGCCCCACGACGGTTGACCTATGAGCCTATCCCTGCCCCCAGTCGGCTGCTGCCACCAGCAGTGGTGAAAGTGTGGGCCGGGCCGCCGCCGCCGGGCCGGGGCAGCCGCGGGTTCGACGTAGTGCTGAGCGGCGGGGTGCTCTCGCCCCGCCCCGCCCCGCCCCGCCCCGCCCCGCCCGTCCCGCCCCAGAGCAGCGCGGCTCTGACCCTTGGCCCAAGCACAGCAGTGTCCGTCAAAACATGTCGAATGTGGGCCGGGGAGGGGGAAATCTCGGATCTGTATGGCTAAGACCGCTCCATTCATTGTCTTTTTGCCTCAACATATGTCGTGCGAAAATAATTGGAGGGTCGCGCTCTCCTGCGCTGCGCCTTGCAAGTTTTTCTCTCTCCTTCTTTCTCGCACTGGCTCCCACTTCGTTATGCCCATCCTTTATTGGCGGCGCGGGCTTGACTGACTTCCGCGTCTGCGTTTAGAAGGCGGCGGCAATAGAGAGATGACGAGTGCGACGGGGACAGGGCAGTGGTGCTGGTGGACATGGGCCGGGCCGGGGCGCTGCGGAGGGCAAGGGTGTCGCGCCGAGCCCTGCCGACAGATTGAGAGGACCGTACCTCCGTCCTTGTCGCACTTGTGGGGTACTGCGATGCCCGACGTAGGACACCGCCATAGGTGCGACAAGGACGGAGGTACGGGAGCGATCTTCTGAATCAGTCGGCTGTCGTAGCACGGGAGCTTACTAGATAGTACACGGCGAGGCGCTTTGTGTGTGCGCGCGCGTGGGTGTGTGAATGAAAGAGGGGCCTCTTGACAAACGTAGCGTTTACCTTCAGTACTAGAGACACCTGCGGCGTGGTATTGAGCCGTCGCGTTATTTATACGCGAAGGTTTCAGGGGGAATGAAAAGGAGGGGTCTCGGGGGCGGCATGGCATGGCAGGGCTGAGGGCCGGCGGGCCGGGTGGGCGCCAGAGTATCGCCTCCAGGCATCTTTATAATATGGAAAAGGTCGGCGAACTCGGTGTCCGGGTCGAGGCGGGGCGGGGCGGGACGGGACGGGGGCGCCCGCTGGGCCTCATGCTAACCAGCGCCGTAGGGGGGTTATTTCGCAGCTGCTGCTCACACGCACATTTGGCGGGGCGGGGCGCGGCGGGGCGGCGGGGGCGGGTCCAGGGGAGGGGGTGGAGCCGAGCCAAGCCCAGCAGCCGCCTCGCCTCGCGCCGAGCGTCGTGTCCCGCTTGTCGTAAGTCACATCTGGCGGTGCGAGGCGTCGCCGGGCCGGCCGAGCCTGGCCGGGGCCCGGGCGGCGTCGACCTGCGTCCTCCCGACAGGTGGCTTCGGCTGGGGATCAATTTTGCAGTGACGTCAGCCGGCAGGGCCGGGCCGGGCCGGGCACGCAAGTCATGCCTCCTCTCCCTCCGCTCCCGCGGTGCTGCTGGTGCTGCTGCAGTGGTTGCGAGAGGAGCTCACTTACTGCCCTTTTCAGCACAGGCCTGGCCTGGGAGGGGGAGGGGGGGGGGCGTCGGGACGCCGTGCAAGGTGCAGCCCACCATCCTTCTCCTCACGGCCCCCTCCGGATGGGCTGGGCGCTGTGCTGAGCTGAGCGTGGCTGAGCGGCGCTGAGCGCTCAGCAAGGTGAACGAACGCCGCGCACCCGCTGCACCACTCTCTGCAGTGTATTGACCTCGGCGGCGGCGGCGGCGACGCCGGCGTCGACGCCCTGCAGAGGGAGAGGGAGGCGGGGGCAGGCGAGGAGAGCGAGAGAGAGAGAGGGGGGGGGGAGGACGGGGGAGAGGAGAGGGGCTCCAGACCAAACGACAGCTCACCGTTCGTTGAAAGTTGTAGAACTTTAGCAGCGGTGAGTGGCGGGGTGAGGGGAGGGGAGGGGTTGGGACGGGTAGTATATGCGGCGGGGGCGGCTACCGCGTCCGATAAGTCTCTCAGGTACTTTGCGGGGGTCGGTCCCCTCCCGATCGCGACCCCATGCGCGCACGTTCCGGATAATGCCGACGCGACGCGCTGTCACCTCAACGCTAATCGAAGATATTTGTAATTCGGGCGAATGAAACGGGTATCAGAAAAAGACACCCTGTAGATATTTATTATCATCGAATCCTTTGGCGCAACAGTGACGGGGTCTGAGGCTGAGATCAGGTTCTGGTGGGGGACGGGGTGGGTCGGGGCCCTCCCACCTCGCCGCCGCCGCCTCCTGAGCCGGAGGCCCGGAGGCCCGGAGGCGGCACCACCCCTGATCTCGAACCCGGAAGCGCGTCGGGCTCCGCCTTCGGCCTCTGATTTGGTTTCCTTCTAAAGCCGGAGTCTTTCCGTTTGGGCGGCAGGGAAAGGCGGGGCGGGGCCGCCCCCCACCGCCCTTCATTGCCGGCGCCACCGCCCCTCAGGCCTCAGGTGCGCGGTACTTGGTTAGAATGGCGCTCTTCGCCCGGAAACGCCACGGGCGGGGCGGGGGAGTGAGCCGACGAGTGCCTCTTTTTCGGAATAGGGTCCGCACTGCACGGGCCTTCCGGGAGCAGTACCCCTTTCCGCACCACCCCCCTTCACCACACTCACCACCAGGTCTGTCCCTCAAGGGTGCTGCTGTGGGAGCTTGCGCCCAGCAGCCGCGGCCGGGTCGATGCCCCCCCCCCCCCACCTACCCCTATCCGTCCCGGGCCTGGCCTACCCCCAAGGCCCTCCCAGACGGCGGCCCCGCCCTGCCCGGCCCTGCCGCCCGGGCCCAACGGAGCTGCTCTCCACCCTCGTTATGCTCTCCCCGCATTCCTGCCCCTAGAGCCCCGCAACGCCCCGCGCCCGTTTGGTGGGGGTCCGAAGTCCGCACAAATACGACGCCTCGCGGCGCGACTGGGCGCGACGCGGCGGTTTGTCGGCGAGGTCCTCGACCCGCCCGGGCCGGGCCGAGCCGCCGCGCTAGCCTGCCGGGGCCGGGGCCGGGGCGGGCCGGACACTCCAGCAGGCTGATGCAAGCGGAGTACCCCCTCCTGCAGGGGCGAGGTGGGGCGTTCCAGAACCCCCTCGCCCTGGCGACGTAACACACCGCCCCGCCCCGCCCCGCCCCACCACAGCCAAGCCGCTATCGCGAGCCCGTCGCAACGGCTGCGGCGTAAGTACGTACGCGACCGGGACCGGGAGAGGGGGAGGGGGCCGCCGCCGCCCTGGGGTCAGCGAACTGTTTGGGGCGATCTGGGTGGGGCGGGGCGGGGCGGCCCACAAAGGCGGCTTACAGCCCGCCCAGCAGCCCCAGCAGCGCAGCCTCGGCTTATTATTGCATTGGAGGGAGGGAGACAGACACTGAAGGGGGTTGGATCTGTGGCATGGTGAGGGGCGCCCGGGTGGTGTCGTGCCCTGCCCTGCCGGTGCTCCCGCCCCGGCCCCCTCGCCGCCGGGCTAGGCCGCCCCGCCCACCACCTTGTCGTGTGGCCCACCCTGTCTCCCTCCCCTCCCCTCGCCTGGGGGTGACCTTGGGGAGGGCGCAAGGCGGGGTGAGGGGGGGGGGAGGCGCGCTTTGCCAGCGAGGGGCGCATCGAAGAGGGTAAGGACCTAGGCGGCGTCTGCCGCTGGGTCGCTGAACCCAGAATGAGCTCTGTGCGGAGAGGAGCGCGCTGAGGCGGGGCGGGTCTGGGCGGGGCGGGGCGGGGCGGGGCGGGGCGGGGCGGGGCGGGGCGAGGTTAGTCGCAAGCCGCGCCACAACGCGTAGCGTACCGCCGTGCCGGGTGTTTGAGTGTACGCGTAACGGTATGCGGGTTTGCCTACCCGCTCCGGCAGTAAGGCGCCATGGCCCCTCGGGCTCCTGGGTATAGGCCGACCCGCAATACCGTTACGTGGTTTCTGAAACACCCAGTAACACCGCACTTGACTTGACTTGACTTGAGAGAGAACTTGTGTGACTGGTAGCGGGGTCTGAAATGGTTTGCATGTAGCGACCACTGTGTACTGCATTCAACACCAAAGTGGGGGCCCTTCTCTCCTTTGCCCAGCCGGGTTGGCCTGCGCGCAGGCAAAGACGCAGCGGCGCCTCGCGGGGCACCGTCACCGTGACGCCGCGCTGGGACAGGAAGGAGCAGGTCGGGGCGGGGCGGGGCGGGGCGGGGCGGGGGCAGAAAGCGGAGCAGAACACTCCTGGACACGGGCCGTGCCGGGCCCGGGCGGGGCGGGGCGGGGCGGGGCGGGGCGGGGCGGGGCGGGGCGGGCGAACAAAGGACCCCGTGGCGGAGGGAGCGGGGCGGTGCAGGCATGCCGGGTCGAGGAGGGTCGGGGAGGGTCACGTGGGGAAGGAGTTCGCCGAACTCGAATGGGCTGCACGGCTGACCACGCCCGGGACGCGGGCGGGAAAGGGGGACGGGGAGAAAGGCTGTGTGAGTGAGTCTCAGCCTCCTCCTCTCCCTCCTCCCCCTTCTCCTTCTCCTCCTCCGCCACTACGAAAAGTGGGCACGGTCTAGGTGGGGGCGGACATACTCCTCGCCCAGGGCCGACACGGGCTGGGGCGCTGCCGCGGAGTATCGCCGCCGTCCATCAGCTGACCCCGATTTCGCATGTGTGTGTGTGTCTGTGTATGTGTGTATGTGTTAGTGAGTGAGCGTGAGGTGCGGGCGAGGGGCCGAGGCGTGGGCGCTGTGCACAGCAGCCCTGCCGATGTGGATGCGGATGTGGACGTGGATGTGGACGTGGAGCTCTGCGCCCCCGCCCCGCCCCGCCCCGCCCTCACCACCCTCCCTGCGCCCCTGCGGCCCGGGTCTCTCGGCTCGTCCGCATAGGCCCTGCGCACAAGGGGGCACTGGCCTACAGAGCCGCGCCCTGCCCGCCCCGCCCGCCCGGGCCGGGAGCGCGGTCACTGACCCCGAGGGGGGCCCCGCCAGCGCCCCGCCCCGTGTGTTGCGGGAGAGGGGGAGAGAGGGGGGAGCTCCCGCAGGGCTCAACGGGGTTAGGTAGGGGAGGGGCGGGGGCGGGGCTCGGGCGGGCTGGACGCTCTCAGGTCAGCGGAACTGCAACGCTCCGCAGCGCGGGCGGGGCGGGGCGGGGCGGGAGGGCGGGGCGGGGCGGCCACCCGGCAGGTCCGCGCAGGTCACTGACGGGTCACTGACAGGTCACTGACAGGACGAGTCGCTTACTGGACCGCCGCGCCGCAGGTCAATGACGGCTAGCCAACGTTCATTCACTCGCAAGTATAAATGGTCGTCAAGGGTCTAGTAGTAGTATTTTCGTACTCGCGGGCGATGCAAGCGGATTGCAGCAAGATGCCACTAGAACGAGGTTACGTTCTGGGTGATAATACGCATGGCAATAATTCGGGCAGCAAAGGGTTTTTTTGTGGGTTTCCTCTCGATTTCCGTTGGTTGGCGAGCATCGGACAGTCATGTGGCGTGAGTCACGACAAGGTCTGACGGCCAGGTACACACACACACTCAAGCACTCACACACACACACTCGCCGGCGGCTACCCAGGGCTCTGTTCTGGTGGGCACGCTGTCCGCGTCGACGCTTCGAGGAATCAAGGATAAAACAACACGACGGCTGCCGTGTGTTATATGAGCCGGCGAGGGCGTCGCGGCGACCTGGCCGGGGAAGCATGCTTGAGGTGACGAGACGACCTCGAGCTGGATCAGGCAGGAGCGAGGACAGTGGACAGCGAAGGGACGTCCTGGGCGTGGGTCCGGAGCAGGAGCGAGGACAGGGGAGAGCTAGTGCAGGGACGTCCCGGGCATGGGTCCGGAGCAGGAGCGAGGATGGGGGAGAGCTTGCAGGGACGTCCCGGGCATGGGTCCGGAGCAGGAGCGAGGACAGGGGAGAGCTAGTGCAGGGACGTCCTGGGCGTGGGTCCGGAGCAGGAGCGAGGACAGGGGAGAGCTAGTGCAGGGACGTCCCGGGCATGGGTCCGGAGCAGGAGCGAGGACAGGGGAGAGCTAGTGCAGGGACGTCCCGGGCATGGGTCCGGAGCAGGAGCGAGGACAGGGGAGAGCTAGCGTAGGGACGTCCTGGGCGTGGGTCCGGAGCAGGAGCGAGGACAGGGGAGAGCTAGTGCAGGGACGTCCTGGGCGGCGCTGGTGGGGTCATGGACACCCTTGCGGCAGCTGTCCTTCGCACCTCGCCTCCACCCAATGGCGTGCGGCGCGGCCGGCGAGGCGTCCCATCCGGACAGCGCGGCACGCGTTTGGTGTGGAAATCGCATCGAGCGCCGTAATTGACTAAAAGGCGTCGGGCGGCGCTCGCGGCGCCTCGCGGGGCCTCGCGTCGTGGGGCCGTGACTCTAGAAGCCGTCCTGTCCTCGACTCTCGTCTCATTGGCCGGTATGAGGCGTGCCCGACGCGGTGCGGGTCATCCCCATACCCTCCTAGAGGTTCTGGCTCGGAGCGTGCGCAGTGAGCACCCTCCTCAAACCTTCATCAAAGTACACCGGTAAAACTAAAGCGTAGTCACTCAAGCGGGCAAGACCTTACGCTCTTCTTGAAGCGTACAAGACCATGGGCTCTTCTTGAAGCGTACAACTACGCTTTAAGGCAATTTCCCACATGCATTCAGATAGGAGAAAGAATGGAGCGCATGAGCTCTTGTACGCTTCAAGAAGGGCGTACGGACTGTACGCTTCACCAAGGGCGCTATGTTACGCCTAAGTTTTACCAGTGTACTAGTAACCCCCCCGTTGAGCGGCGAGGCTCTCCCAAATGAAACCTAGAGTAGCCGCCTGCCTAACCCCTGCGTTACTAAAACATTATCCTCCACCGCCCGTCTCAACATTATCCACCCGGTATGAAAACTCCGTGGTTACCTCCCAGTGGGGATTAGTACCCCGCGCGGGGAGGGGAGAGGAGGGTTGCGGTGAGACGAGGGGCGTGGCGCGGCGCGGCGCGGCGGGGGTGGTGGAGATGTGGGTGGAGCGAGAGGGTGGAGCTTCCGGACCGGGCGGCCGGAGAGCAACACCCTCTGTCGTGTCCTGGCCAGCCCAGCCCCAGCCCCAGCCCGGCCCGAACACCATGTCATGAGCATCAGCGCGGCCATGGGCGACATGACATAGGCGTCCCTGCATCGCCTCGCCGAGGATGAGTATGCCTAACTAGCAGGCGCCGCGGGGGGGGGGGGGGGTACCCCACTTCTCAGGGGCAGGGGGCTGAAGTGAAAAGGCCGCGCAGCGCTGCCCAACATGAGAGCGACTTTGCTGTCACGTAGTCTGGCCACGATGGCCACCTTTCGCCCCTCCCTCCCTCTCTCTCTCTCTGTCTGTCTGTCTGTCTGTCTGTCTGTCTGTCTGTCTGTCTGTCTGTCTGTCTCGCTCTCTCTCTCTCTCGCTCTCTCTCTGGCGGCGTGCACGCGGCGCTACTCCGCGGCTCGTATGGGATCTCCGACGCGCGGGGTACTCCCGGTCCGTGGCCGCGGTTGGTGGGGCGGCGTGGAGGAGGCTGGGTGCAGCTCTAGCCGGCGCTAGCTGGCAGCACGGGCCGGGCCGGGCCGGGCGGGCGCCACCCCCAGCATGACCCCACCTGCACCATGGCGACGAGTAGGGACGAGTCCGGACCTTGCTTGCACGGCTGATTGAATGGCATAAGGTCCGCCATGGCAGGGCGAGGTGATAGCTGAGCTAGCGCAGCGCGCTGCAGTGCAGCCTGCGCTCACAACACTCACTCGAGTGTTTTGAAATGTCCGCAGAGGCGCGTGCGGGGGTTTTCAAAAGCTTCTACTGAAAGCGGACATACGGGTGCTTTCAGGAGAAGTGCGCTTGGAAATACAAACGCCTCTGGGGGATTCATCTAGATATATCCACTGTGGTTGGGCGGAGGCGGGGGCTCGTCCCCCGCCCGGCCCGGGCGGTGGAGGACGTGACAGGCACAGGTGGCTACTGCACAGGTGACGTAGGCGATTAGGCAAGAACGACTCTGTCCACCTGCTTGCTGCGGAACTCTAGATTCACCCCGCCCTCTCATCTCGCATACTCCCCCCCTCCCCCCGCATACTCTCCCCGCCTACGCGTCGTTAGAGTTGCCTACGAGCACGGGGCCGTCCGGCTCCCCTGTACTAGACTCGCAGTACGCGGTCGCGACTAGCCTCCCGTTACGCATTCCCTTGTTCATTCCCTTGTACTCTTAACACCGCGGAAGGGCGTGTGATCTACTACTAACGAGAGAAACCGCAAAACTCGAAAGTTCTACGGTTTAAACTGCAAATCTGTCGAGCTCAACGGTTTAAACTGAAAAACTCGACTCGAACTCGACAGTTTTGCAGTTTCAACCGTCGAACTTTCGAGTTTTACGGTTTAAATCGTCGAACTTTAGTTTTGCGGTTTAAACTGTCATGTAGTACAGCACTTTGATTTGCAGAGTATGTGAATACCATGTACCCTGGGGTAGGCGTCGCATTACATGGTGTGACGTAAATTGAGGTGGCATTACGTGGTGAGACCAAAGCTGATCACACCAAGTAACGTGACGCATATCACATTAGTCTTTCCAGTGTATAGGGAGTGTATGAGAGGTCGCATCTCAAACGTGACCAAAACTCTGGTCACACTACACTGGGGAAACAAATGTTTAGTTCTGCACATCAATTGGCGTTAAGATTCAAATGTACAAAAACTAAACACTTGCTAGTGTCGAGCTGAACTAAACGTCAACTGGTGTGCACTTGCTCTACACTTGTATTGTAACTATATGCCCAGGGTATTCGTCCAAGTGTGCACTTGTGTGCACGTTACCAAACGTGTATTAACTAGACATTACGTGATGTCTAGTTATGTCCCTAAACCATTTAATGTTCAAAGTCATCAATTAGACACATAAGTGTGCAGAAACTGCACATTTGTTTTACCCGTGTATAATTACATGCGGCGTCCCCAGAACGTTGCACTTGCACGTGTGACACATGTCACGTTAGCCTTTCCAGTGCGGGCAGCAGGGCCCCGCCCCTACGCTACGCCGCCGGCTGCCGGTGACATTCCCCCCCATGCTCGTCCGCAACGCTACCCTCTGGCCCGGCCCGACCCGACCCTCGCCAGCCGCCTGGCCCGCCTCAGGGCCCCGGGCAGCGCAGCGCCGGGCCGGCTGGCGCTGCTGGCGCTGTCTATCGATCCCCTCGGAGCCGCGCCGGCCCGGGCGCGGCCAGCCGTAGGGGCGGCCAGGCTGCCAGAGCGTTAAAGTCTCCGCGGGACCGGTTCGTTGACCCGGCCGGGCCGGCTCTAGGGCGGCGGGCGGCGGCCCGGCCGCGGGGTGGGTCACGGGGAGCTGCCTCCGGCCGCGGGCTCGCGGTTCGCTCGGGCAGGATGCCCCGGAGCCGGGCGCCAGCGGGACGTTTGCGACGTCCTTGAGGTGTCCTTGATGACGGCGGGGGTGTGCTTGCGGCGTCCTTGAGGTGTCCTTGACGACGGCTGGGGTGTACTTCCGGCGTCCTTGAGGTGTCCTTGACGACGGCTGGGGTGTACTTGCGGCGTCCTTGAGGTGTCCTTGATGACGGCTGGGGTGTACTTGCGGCGTCCTTGAGGACGGCTGGGGGTACTTGCGGCGTTCTTGAGGTGTTCTTGATGACGGCTGGGGTGTACTTGCGGCGTCCTTGAGGACGGCTGGGGGTACTTCCGGCGTTCTTGAGGTGTTCTTGATGACAGCTGGGGTGTGCTTGCGGCGTCCTTGAGGACGGCTGGGGATACTTGCGGCGTCCTTGAGGTGTCCTTGAAGTGTCCTTGAGGACGTCTGGGGTGTGCTAGCGGCTAGCGCCTGAAGGCGCGGCGCGGCCCACGCTGCTGCCGCCGCCATACATTGGAGGCTGCTGCAGCAGCAGCGCCCCTACCTTGGGTGACCCCCGCCCCGCCCCGCCCCGCCCCGCCCCGCCCGTGTCCTGGCGATGAATGACGTGGGCCTGCAGGCAGGCACTACAACGGCCACGTGACCCCACGGGCTTGCGTAACGCGCTGGACCACCCCGCCCCGCCCCGCCCCGCCCCGCCCGAGCCAAGGGGACGGAACTGCGCGCAACGGCAGCGGCACCTCACCCCGCCGCCCCGCCCCGCCCCTCCCGGTTCCTTTGTATCGTCCTGGCGGGGCGGGGCGGGGTGGAGCCGGCAGGGGCCCTGAGCGTCGCCCCCTCCGTGCAGCCGGGGTCGGGTCATCCTTTTTCTCGGAGCTCCTTCTTCTCACCATCCCCGCCGCGCATTTACAATTTTGCCGCAGGGAACTATTTCTGAGGGGGAACGTTTAAAATCTGACCAACGACGATCTAATTTTGTCGTTCAAGTGTATCGTCTCGCGTCCCTTTCTTGAGTAGCTAATCCTGTGTCAACACCTTGTCAAACCTACTTATCGGTCGTTCGCTTATCAGGTGTTCACTGCAGTACAACTTTGTCATCCGCGGCCATTCAGAGTATCCACACTGAATGTGAAGGGACGTTTTGGGTCCATAGAAAGTGACATTTTTGTGCCCATCTTTGACCGGGTGCAAATCTTCATTTTGCTTGTTACAAAATTGAAGCCTGGTCATGCACAACTGTTGTCTTTGTCCATTACACCAAGAAAAGCGTGTACTTGGATCATGCAAGATGTACTTGAATCGAGTGCAAAATACTTGATAATTTCAAGTGCCATGTTCTTGAGTATTTGTGCTCAAAATTTGTTCTCAAATCGTTCCCTTACGCGCTTGAATGTTCTTGGTTCAAGGCTAAATTGGGCTTGGATTGAGTGCCAAATTGTACTTGAGAGTACAAGTACAGAGGGATGCGAATGCGATCACTCGGTTCAGAAGCGTACACACGATTACCAGTGATAACGAACAGTTCTCAGTCAAAATTTTGAAGAAACTTTGAAATTGATCATATTTCCTGCATATTTCCATGATAGAAAACTCGAAACACCGCGAGAAACGACGAAAATGTGTATTTTGGGGATGTGCTTCTTAGTGATTACCGGACAAAGTGCATGTACTGTACACAAGATTACCAGTGTACCTCGGCCTGCAGCCAGTCTTTCACTGACTCACTCACCCTGCGAAGGCGGTCCTGAAGAAGCTCTCGGCGACCCTGCTGTTGGCGGGCTTCAGCCCCAGCGCCAGCAGGACATTGTCGGCCCGGCGGAGGTCCTTGGGGAAGGCGTCCTTGGGCGTGGGCCTCCAGGTGGGCAGGACGTCGGCCAGGGTGAAGGGCTCCTGCGGGCGCGGCGGGCGCGGGGCGCTGGGCAGCGCCGAGGCGGACTGCTTGATCCTGGAGCGGCGCGGCTTGGCGGTCCGGCCGCTGCGGGAGGCGGCGCGGCCGCGCGCGGGGGCGGCGGGGGCGGTGGCGGCGGCACCGGGGGCGGCTGCGGGGCGCCGCTGCTGCTTGCGACTCGTTCCGCTAGGCTGCGTGGCGGCGCGCTCCGGCTTGCGGCGGGGCGGCGAGCCTGCAAGGGATGAAACAGACATCAATAGCGAGTACAGTGCGCCCCGGCAACACAGGTGAGGTGGAGGGGGCAGACTTTGTTATAGAGAGGAATGAGGAGGGACTCCGCACTCGAAGTGTCAATGGGTAAAAGGTCGTTGTCCCGGGTAGTACATAAAACACGCTACCGTATGTGAATTTGCCTACTCGCTCTTGCTGTAGGGCGCCATAACCCTCACACTGTAGTTTGGGGGGGTGTCCCAAATATATAGTACGCCTAAAGGTGTATGCCAAAGGATCCAGGGGTGACATTCGGCGCATACTTTTGGGGCACCATCACTGGTAAAAAAACTAAAGCGTGGTACAACCGACTTTTTTCAAGCGTACTATAAGGTTAAGGTTGAAATGGAGCGTAAAAGGCGGAATCCGAGCGGCCGATTACATCTAATTACATGGGGGTATTTCTTCATTTTAAGCCTACAGGCCTCAAGCGTAGTTGTATACTTAATTCAAGCTTACAACTACGCCTTAGTTTTACCATGGTTTTGGCGTATAGATTCGAAACACCTTTGGCCATATTCGTACACTGAGGATCCAGGTCCATTCACCCACGTGTCATTTTCAATTCACCCAAAGTATTTTAGCCCAGACGTAATATTACTTCAATATTACCAATAATACCTTGATATTACATCGATATTACCCATATTACTTACAATCACTGTGAAAAATAGTCGTGAGCGTTACGGAAAAAATTTCCATGTCAAAAATCGTTAAGTTACGACTTCGTGTTGTATAGTGAAAAGTATTTTTTAACATCATCTGTCGACTTAGTTTTCTTCAACGGGCAAGAATTTGCTCTCGTAAATTTACGACTGCGATCGTCAATTTACGACTCCATGTCGTAATCCGAAATTATAAAAAAAAGTCGTAAATTTACAAATATTTTTTTCACAGTAAATATTACCACAATAGTACTACGGTATTACTAATAATACCAATATTTCTCCGTACAAAGTTAAGGGCAGTTGACGACCCTTGACCCTTCGCTCTCCGCGTCGTCACAGCGTGCGGAGGAGGGGGAGGGGGGATCAGTGCCCGGGGCACTCTCCGCCCCCCGCTGTCGTCAGGATGCCAAGGGGGTTGGGGTGCAACGCCACGGTCCGTGTGGCGGAGGAGAGTGGGTGGGCGGACTGACACCCGCGCCCCGCCCCGCCCCGCCCCGCCCCGCCCCGCCCCGCCCCGCCCCGTCCGGGAACTGGCAGCTGTGTAGCGCCCACCTGCTGGCGGCCTGGCCCGGCCCGGCCCCCCCTCACTCCCCCTCCCCGCCCCCTTTGGCTTTTCGAGTCGAGGACTCAGGCACCTGCTCGTGGCTGTTGTAGTTGCGCTGTCCGCTGAGGTGACCTCGAGTCCTTTAAACTTCCAAAGGACATTGCGCGCGCTCACGTCGCTGAGCAGCCGCCCGGTCCGGCCTTCACCCTCTCAACGCGAACCCTTCGGCTCCAGGGGATGTGATGTGATCTCCTGCAGGCTGATCTGCAAACTCAAGTGTCGTACAGCACTGCAGTAAAAGGTGTAGGACCAATGGTTCTGCAGTTTTTAGTGTAGGACACCCTCACTGGAAAAACAAACGTTGCGTGCGTCACACTTGCAAGTGCGACCCCTGGACAGGTCGCATCATGTGGTGCGACCGTAGTTTTGGTCACGTTTGTGATGCGACCTCCTATGTGGAATGCGCCGTATACCCTTGCGTCGCATCACTTGGTGTGACGTAAATTTAGGTCGCATTACGTGGTGCGACCAAAAATGGTCACATCAATTGATGCGACGCACGCAACGTTTGTTTTTCCAGTGCTGTTGTCCTGCAGTTTTTAGTGTAGGACACCCTGTGTCCTACAGTCTACAGTTTTTAGTGCAGTACACCCTGTGTCTGACCAACGGCGCCCTACACTAAAAACTGTCGGACACAGGGTGTCCTGCACTAAAAACTGTAGGACACAGGGTGTCCTGCACTAAAAACTGTAGGACACAGGGTGTCCTGCACTTAAAACTGTAGGACACAGGGTGTCCTGCACTAAAAACTGTCGGACACAGGGTGTCCTACACTTTTTACTGCAGGACACAGGGTGTCCTACACTTTTTACTGCAGTACTGTACGACACTTGAGTTTGCAGAGTGGAGCGAGACGGGTGTCCTGCAGGCTGGAGCGAGCCGGGCGCGGCTCGGGCAGGGCAGGGCGGGGCGGGGCGGCGGGCTCTGTCCGCTCCAGACTGGAGCCGTCAGCCTCCGCGCGAGTCGCGGATATCGATCGACGCGGTATCTGGTGATACTGCAGGACGGACCGGCCGGGCCGGGGGCCGGGGTTGTTCCAGCTCCAGCCGTGGGGGGCGGGCCGTGCGCCGCTCTAGCAAACACGCGAGCAGGATCTGCGGTCGGGGGCGGCGCAGGGGCGGCGCGGGGGCGGCGCGGGGGACTCGTGGGGCAACAGGCGAGCGAGCGATCAGCATACCATCCTCGTCTGTGATGTTGCGGGGGATTTTGGAGCGGAGAGGAGGAAGGGCGGCGCCAAAGTGGATCGGGTTAATAATGGAGGACGAGGGGGCAACCCGGGGCAACCACTCCCCATCCTAGTGTACACGGGATTTCTACTGATTGCACTAGATTTCTCTGAGATTTTGAGAAATTTCTCTGAGATTTCATGAGATTTCACAAGATTTGTCTCAGATTTCGTGAGATTTCATGAGATTTGACAAGATTTCACAAGATTTCATGAGATTTCTCAGCTAGACTTTCAAGGATTTCATCGAGATTTCCGAAAATTTCATCGAGATTTCTGAGGATTTCATCGAGATTTCCAAAGATTTCATCGAGATTTCTGAGGATTTCATCGAGATTTCCGCAGGTTTGTACACAGGATTTCGCGAGTGGTTGCCCCCTAGCGTCAGGTAGTGGCGGCGGCGGCCGACCCGGCCCGGCCGCCTATTTACAATCCATTCATTGGCGGTTCAGCACATCATGCGAAATTCATTAGTACGCGACGTCTCCCCGGAGCGGCCAGCTTGCTAGGAGAATGCAAGTTAAGTTAGGTTAGTCCAGGTTTGCTGCGAGGGCCCGATCAAAATATTCCTAGGGGTCACCGTAGTCGCAGGGGGCGGCACTGTAAAATAATTGTAGGTTTACGGGAAACTTTCCCAAGAAATGCAGTTGTAAAATTGCAATTGCAAATCGTAAAATTACAAGCACCACATGTCGGCTTGAAATTCAGTCGGGAGCAAAACAGGTCCGTCGTAAACATAACGTCGTAAATTTACAACAAATTTCGTAAATCGAAATTTACAAAATTTATCGTAAATCTGCGAAGATATTTTTCTCAGTGAGCGGAAGGCCACGTGCTGCTGACGTTGCTGTAAAGCGCTGAATCGTCAAGGGATTGGCAATAGGCTAAGCCGCCCGGCCCGGCCCGGCCCGCGCGGGTAGGCAGTGGCGCTGCGGGCCGCACAGGCATGACGCGCGGGCTGCCTACGTCCACGGCGGTGGAGACAGAGGGAGGGGAGCGACAGATGAGCTGGCCGCTCCCCGCCCCGCCCATCGCGCCGTCACGTCACCGCTTGCAGAGCACAGCCGGCGCACGGGGGCGGCGCGGCGGGGGCGGGGGCCGTGCCGGGGGCGCTAATGTCAAGCAGGAGAGCAGGCCGGGCCAGGCAGGCGCCTGTGGCGGAGGAGTAGCGGAGTCACCGCCGGATATGACTCGCCTCTCCTCCGGCGCGGTGCGGCGACTCGCGGTGACTCGCGGGGCAGTATCCCTGGCAGCGCCTTGAGCGGCTTCACGGTCCGATTGCAGTACGGGGCATTTCATCACTTTTTCGTCACTTTGACAAGGGAACATACCTAAGTGTTACCCTCCGATTTTGATCCGCCTTTAGGGTTTTGAAGGTTGACTATATACATGACGGTTGCCGAAAAAAGTTCAGTTAATTTGATATCTTGGGGTCGAAAGGTGGTCTCACTTTTCGTCAAAAAGCCATATGTAAGCCCATGACCAAATATGAAGAATTTTTAAAAAATAATTTCATGTCTCCTAAGGGGTAACTCGACGAGTTGAGACCCTGAAATTGGGCACGAACTTTTTTCGGCAATCGTCATGCATATAGTCCTTTAGTCAAAACAAAGGCGATCAAAATCGAAGTGAAGGACCCCTCGGGCAGTATCCCTGGCAGCGCCCTGAGCGGCTCTCTGTCAGCGGTGAGGCAGTACGGGGCCGCGCCGGGGCTCCTGAGGCATGCTCTTCCTCCACTCCTACCCGAGCCTCACCCAACAGCCACGAAAAGTCGACATTATATGAGTGCGATTAGTCTGCTTCGCTATCAGCGTCCCGGCGGCGTCGGGCCGAGCCCAGCGCGGCCCGGCGGCCTGGCCCGGCCAAGCGGTCAGAAGAGAGTTTGAAATTTGTGGACTAAACTTGGCCCTGTCAGGTGTCTCAGGGCTCATACCGGTCAGGGAAGTCAGGGAAAAGTCAGGGAGAAAAAAAAGGGTCTGGAAGTCATGGAAAAGTCAGGGAAATTTTGTCTGGGTCAGGGAAAAAACGAAGGTTGGAGCAAATGCTGTCCATAGTTCCGTACACTAAATCCTTATGCATTTTGTTCTGCATAAACATGCAATACTTTATACAACCATAAAAGTATGCACAATTTTATGCGTAACTATGTACAATTTGTGCATAGTTATGTATAATGCGCCCTGGTTTTGCTATTTTTAATGTACAATGGATCTCTCAAAACTAGAAAAAAGTCAGGGAAAATCGCGATTTTTTTGTCTGGAAGTCATGGAAAAGTCAGGGAAAATGAGAATTGTGATCCGGTATGAGCCCTGCTGTCTGCACGGTCGGATCAAATGCCTCTGGCTCAAAAATCGTTCAGTATTGACCCAAGAACAACTGTTGGTAGTTTAGTAGATGAGTCATTTCGTGCAGAATTCTTATACGAAGCCACTGCACTAGACGGCGAGGCGAGGCGTGGCCGTGCCGTTGGGCGCACCGCACGCGACCGTGTTGTGTTAAACAGACATTGTTTCTCACAGCTGGAACACGCGTGCACTGTAAAACCAAGTGTTCAACTGTTCAACACTTGTATGTGTGCAACTTCCGGCCTAACACGCACAAGTGTGCAACCCGGCAGTTGTGCAGTTTCACGTGTTTAACTCGCAAGCTGTGCACTTGTAAGTGTTCAACTCAACAGTTGTGCACTTGCAAGTGTTCAACTGCCCCGTGCAACACTCTTCTTGTTGAACACTTGCAAGTGCACAACTGTCGATTTAAACACTTAGAAGTGTAAAACTGGCGAGTTAAACACGTGAAATTGCACAATTGCCGATTGCGCACTTGCACGTGCCAGGTTGGAAGTTGCACACATACAAGTGTTGAACAGTTGAACACTTGGCTTAATAGTGTGCCGCGTGCGCGTGCCGTGCGTGGGCCCGCGGGCCGTCCTGGGACCGACGCGGAGGCGCCGGCGCGTCGCGGAGGGCTGGAAAACGCTACCAGTAACCGAGGGGGACCTCACTACGGAAACAGGTGTGCACTGACTGGGAGACAAGTGGTTGGTAGTGACAGATATCACTGGATGGGACTGGAAATGGCTGACTTCGACTGGAAACAGTGATATTCAATTACTGTGACGTCACATTCTAATTTCATGTGAAAACTGTCAGATTCTTTTAGATATTATTGTCACATTCTTTTGAATGTGACTGTAAAATTCAGCCCGCATAGTCCGGTCGAATCATATTAAACCGAATGTGACGACGTCACATTTAGACCAATGTGACAGTTTTCACATTCGAAAGAAAGGGAAGGGAGGAAAGGGAAAAAGAGGGGAAAGGAAAAGGCGAAAGGGAATGGACAAGTATGTCATAAATGCAAAATTGCCCTGAAAGTAGGCAACCCGCTTCATTTGCCCCTCCCTCCGGCCCGGGCTGGATCACCCACTGTTTCAAGGCAGTACGTGACAAGTTTGCCTTAATTTTCCTATTGACTGGATGTGTCTGGAAAATGGCTGGAAAGGACTGGATGTGACGGGAAAAGTGACTGGTGGGAGAAGCGTACACTGACTGGTCGCTGTGAGGTCCCCGTCGACCACTGCCCCGCTATACTTGTGCAGTATAGTACCCGCCGTGTGGGTACGCTGGGCCCCCTGGCTCATCCTGCAAGTAGTGTCGTCAAGTGCAACGCGCCGCAGATTCAAGTTTAGGCATTGCTCAATTTGTAGAGGCGTGGACTGAGAAAAGTTCCACTGGAGCGGGTACGAGGTCGGTCTCTTTGCAGTCAGCGACGAGACGAGCTCATATCGGGCGACCCCATCGGAACAATGCGTGCCCATTCAGTACGCGGCCGGATAGTGGCACTCTGCCCTTCACATCTACACACTTGTGGTTCTTGGAAGGGCAAGGGCCAGCTGCAGATGCCCCGCGGGTGGTCAACAGGTTCATGGTCCACTCGCGGCCAGCTGGCCAGGTGTCAGAGAAGCGTTTGCTGTCTAGGTCTTCAGGCTGACGGGCCAACATTCTAACTGATGATGACGGAGCCTGCAACTGCCGACAGCCCGCGGCTCTGTGGCCGTGGTGGTCTGTATTGCTATGCGCAGGGCTGCCGCAGAAAAGGAGGCTTCAAGTAGTTCGAACACAGTGGTGTAAAGCGGGCTGCGTCTGCGCCTGCCTACTAGGCAGCACCTCAGCACATGCGCGTACATGTTGCCTACGAGGCAGGCGCAGATGCAGCCCGCCATACTCCGCTGTGTTTAGGCTACTTTTATTGCCTACTCTTCTGGCAACACTCGCTACTAATCGAGGTGGGCGTAGACCATGGGGCTGAGACGCCCCGGCGATGGCTGTTTCCTCCAGTGTTGCCAGAAAAGTAGGCAAAAAGCGGCCAACACATAGCCGTGTGGAGCGGTGCCTACTAGGCTATCCCTCTTCACAGCTGTGAAGATGTTGACTAGTAGGCAGGCGTTCATACCCCCCGCTCCACACGGCTGTATATTGGTCGATTTTTGCCTACTCTGGAAAACCAAGTGTGTACATGTATTCATTATTTACTGCATACTTACAGGTATGCAGAAGGTATGCAGTAGATAATGAATATATGAACACACTTGGTTTTCCAGAGTACTTTTCTGGCAACGCTAGTTTCCTCCACTCTTATAAGATTACGACTTTCGGCGATTTTCACTGTAAGCTCCAGTGAACCCTGCAGCACTGTAGCTTACGGTGAATTTTCGCCGTAAGCTACGGTGAATGTCACTGTAAGCTACGTTGAATCAGCGTGCATCACCGTAGCTCACCGTGACATTCACCGTAGCTTACGGTGAAAATTCACCGTAAGATACAGTGCTGCAGGGTTCACCGTAGCTTACAGTGAGAATCCCCGTAAGCTTTTATGAGTGTCGCTGAGCCACCATCAGCCTGGACCAGCCCCCTGCCGAGGCGCTATTGATTCATTCGAGAAACCTTGCGGTACTTTGTGCTTCGTGGAGCTAAGCGGGGGTCCGGCCAGAACAAGAGGCTCCGCCCCCGCCCCGCCACGGCGTATTGTCGGTGCCGTTTCTGCGGAAGAGGCGCAAGGTCCGCGTGGAGGCGCTCGCCGGCCGGCCGGGGCCTCCGTGAAGGCCCGCACCGCACGCGCCGCGCGCTCCGCAATAACTTCGATCGGCAGTTTAGGGAGGCTCGCCTGGAATCGATTGAAGATGGGGTTAAGGGCTGGGCGAGCTTTTGCTCCCGGAGCGAAGTGTGTGCTTAGACCCTGCAAGGCTGCCGACTGATTCAGAAAATCGCTCCCATGCCTCTTGTCCTTGTCGCACTCTCGAAGGTGTCCCCTCCAGGGTATGGAGTCACTCCATGAGTGCGACAAGGACAGAGACATGAGAGCGATCTCCTGAATCAGTCGGCTGGGTGCGAGCCGGGGGCGGCGGGCACGCTCCGGGGGATCACCGCGAGGTCCTGCAACGGCGGCGGGCCGACCCGGGACGACCGCGCGTCGCGTCCTGTGACGCCATGATAAGACGAGGAAAGAGGCTACGCCGCAGAGATATCAGCTGGAAACGCGGCCGCCAGACGAGCCGTGCCCGGGCGCGCCGCGCCGGCCGCGTCAGCTGGTCGGAGAGAGAGAGACACCCCGCGAGCCACCCCTGGGCCAACCCGGGCAGACAGAGAACCCTCTTGCCCAGCCCGGCGACCCGGCCGGGCCCGGGGGCGGGACCAGAGAGCGCAGGGGAGGGGAGGGGGGGCGGGCCGGCGGTGCGGAGCGGGCGGGAGGGGAGGGTGGCGAGCAGCTGGGTGGACGACGAGCACGTCGCTGCTGCTGCACTTGGCTGAGCGCACGGCGAGCAGCGCACACGCATGGCGTACGGCCGCCCAGCCAGGCCGGGCTCCATGAGGCCTTCCGGCTCGAAATAGCTCCTTCCTTCCTGACTGACGGACTGCTTGTACATGCTCGTACTCACCCCGGTGCATCGCAGCACGCGGTGGAGGGCGGCCCCATGCGTGTCACTGACGTGTCCGCGGCCTCGCGCTGGCGGGGCGTGGCGGCGCGTGGCGGCCCGCGGGCCTCTGTCGTCCTGCAGGACCCTGCCTGGGACCCTGCGGCCGGGCCGGGCCGGGCCGGGCGGTGCCGGGGTGGACGGGACGGGACGCGGGGCGCAGCGGGCGCAGCCGGGCCGGCAGGCGCACCTCTGGCGGCGGAGCGAAGGCGCAGACTGAGTTGTGGTGGTGGTGGCGGCGGCGGCGTGGCCCTGCGCGGCGGGGCTCGGCTCCATTCGGCTTGCACGGCCTCGCTCGGGACGGCCTCGGCTCGGCTCCGCTCCGAGCGCGGCGCGCTGGCTCGGCTGGGCTCGGGCTGCGCGCTCGACTCGCACCTCCAAGTTGCACGAGGACCGCGGCTGCTGCTGCAGCAGGGAGGCTGAGCTTTGCCTGCAGATAAACAGGCCGCCCCGCCCCGCCCCGCCCCGCCCCGCCATCAGCTGTTTTAGCGCTTATTTCAGGAAGGACCCATGCAGGCGGGTAGGGTCAGGTCTGCCAGGTGCAGGTGTCGGGTCGTGGACGTGAGTCGGCCGGCATCGCACTTCCGTCCTCGCACTGTTAAATTCCTACGAAAAAAATTTGTGTGGAATCTTGCAAAGCAGTAGGCTGCTTTGTAAGCAGCAAAGCAGTCTGAGTCTGTTAGTAATGCTAAGCATTTCGCAATTGGTTTGTAAGCTTCAAAGCAAATGCTTCGCAAGCTCAAAGCAAAAGCTTTGTATTGCAAACAAAAGCTAGCTCAAAGCTACCAGCTTTGCAGCTCATGAACTATTTGCTTGTAACCCAAACAAATCCTTGGCAAGGTTTTAACAGTGCGAGTGGTCTTCCACCACAGACCCCATCTGATGTAGCCTATTGCTTCGTGATGACATGATGCTTTTCGTTTCAAAATATGAATGAGGTCATTCATGAGCATTGTTAGATTTACTTATACGGGCATCTTATGTTTGAGGCCCCATTTAAAGTTCCCTTCTTGGTGAAAGAAATGATGTCCTCGTATCATTCCTTGTATATGCTTACCTAGCTTCAAGGTTTGTGTAGAAAGCGCCTGCCTTTCTTCCGGCGTTTGGATGAACGTTAAGAGAAATAGTGACGATTTTTACCCTCAAAAAGCTTCAGGAAATTATTATTTTCTATTTTACAGGGTTGTCGGAGACACTTTCTGCGGTGTACATCGTATATCTGCAACTTTTATCCTTGGGCTGCCACTCTAAAACCGGTGAGTAAGTTGCATCAGCTTTGGTACCAGCATTTATAATTTTAAGTCACAATTGTGGCACATATTAAGTTCTCACTAAAGCTAGTTTGGCTTGAAAATCTCCTCTTTTGCAAAGTTATTGGCGAAGCATATCCTCTAAGTTATCCGCTACCCACCCAAATTTTTACCGGGAAGTTCTCAGTTGAATCATAACGTGAAGAGAGGGCGGGGAATAGGATAAATGATAAATGTACCAAACATAGATCATTTTTCGTGATATCGCCATTTTAGGGGTGATAAAAGTGTTGTAAGGATAATTTTGTTTCGTAGTTTTAAAGTTTGAGGCATCAGGAACTGATGGCGAGATGAAGTACTAAAAAGTGCTTCCAGGATTCAACCGGAAACCTTCCGGAAAAATGTTTGCTGTAAGGAAGTGTGATTTCCGAGGGGTCCCCCACTCTCCAAACGGGTGTACAAAGAGTTTCGCGAGTATTGGCGAGTATTGGCGAGTATTGGCGAGTATTGGCGAGTATCGGCGAGTATCGGCGAGTATCGGCGAGTATCGGCGAGTATCGGCGAGTATCGGCGAGTATCGGCGAGTATCGGCGAGTATCGGCGAGTATCGGCGAGTATCGGCGAGTATCGGCGAGTATCGGCGAGTATTCGCGAGTATTTGCGAGTAACCCGCGAGTAATTTTTTTTGGTGTACAATGAGTATTTTAGTGGGGGACCCCTCGGTGATTTCGCACTCTTTCCGTACGGCGCAACCGCATTCGAAGCTGCTGAACTTCTGCAAGCCTCTAAGTTCAGTCGGATAAAAGTCCACATCGCGGTTGGGCGGCTTCACCTCGTCGCGCCTGGGTGGCTGCGCCCCGCTGCGCCTCCATCCACGGGCCCAGCGCGGCCAGCGCGGCCTCGCGAGCACCTCGCCTAGAGCCGCCCGCCCAGCCTCAAGGACATGTGTGGGTCGCAGCACCCTAGGCGTCCGGGCGGGCGGGGCCGGGCCGGGCCGGGCCGGGCATGCCCTGGGCCACGCCGAGCCCCACCGAGCCCTGCGCGCCGCGCCCCTCCTCGCCCCCATATCGATCACGTGACGCCACCCCGAGTGGCGTCGCGCACGACGGCGCGTCGCGTGGAGTAGCGCCGCCGCCGCCGTGTCTACCGTCGCCCGGGGTAGCGCCGCGAGGATACCCCGCGACGTGGTGGTGGCACTGCGCCGGCCGCCACGCCCCCGCCCCGCCCCGCGCCCCGCCCCGCCCCCCCCGCCCCGCCCCGCCCCGCCATGAACGAGGGTGTGTGCCACTACTACCCACCCACGGGCCCCGTCCCTTGCTGCTGCAGAGAGCTTGACGCTTTTCGCAATTACTCAACTTGGCCAACTTCCAGGCTGGCAGCGCAGGGCCGCCCCGCCCCGCCCCGCCCCGCCCCGCCCCGCCCAGACTCCAGCTTAGGGCCGCGCCCGACTCGACAGGAACACGACCGCTGAGCAGACACGTCCCCGCCCCGCCCCGCCCCGCCCCGCCCCGCCCCGCTCTGGCGCACTTTACAGAGATGGTACCGGCACCGTTAAAACTAACACGCCTCTCCCGCCAGCCCCCGCCCGGCCCCCGGGTGCGCTGCGCCGCTCGCGACGACGCGGCTGGCCCCGGCTCATAGTCCGGCACGGAATGGACACTGTGGGCAAATGGCCTGGGTCGTCCCGTAACAGAGCGGCTCTCGCTGTGTGTCCGGCCGGCTGTCGGGAGCGCGCGGCGTGCTGTAGCAGGACAGCGGGGTCATTACGGCGCCCACCCCCACCTAGAGTCCTAACCCCTGCCGAGCCACCCCGCAGACCGTCCAGCCCGCTTTAGCGATGTGTTGGCGAGTCGTGCCGTGCTGCAAGTCGGGGCGGGGCTGGGTGAGGTCCTGTACGCTCCGCGGCTGAAGTTGCCGGGGAGGAGGTGAAAGCCCTGGAGCGAGGGGAGATACAAACTGTGTCGGCATGTCGCTCAAACGCGCGCGCGTGGGTGGGTCCTATACCGTTCGTTATGTTCCCTGGAAAATGTGCATTTGATTCAGTTCCGCTTGCCGCCTTTTACTCGCCGCTGGCCTATTATAGGCCGCCGCCTGGGGGCCGGGGCGGGCGCTGCGGGGACGTGTGGTCGGGCTCTGGCCAGGGCGGCCATAGGGCCTGACCGCAGACCAACTCGCTCTTCTGCTCTGCTCCGTCGGCGGGGCCGGTGCGAGCCGTTGTAAAGTCGTGGGCGGCAGTTTGCGGGGCCGGTGCGTGGGCGGGGCGGGGCGTCACCGCGCCGCACCGCACCGCGCGGCACGGATCGGCTTTGCTCTGGCCGCGCTGTGCGGTCGCGGGCCGTCGTGCCGCGACGGCGGGGCGCGCCTGCGGTCGAGCGGGTAGGCAACCCTTCCGACGCGCAACGCTCTGTATTTGCGTGCGTGCCGGGCGCTCGCCAGTCAGAGAACTTTCAATTCCGCGGCGAGTCCGATTTCCTAGTTGCCAAAGGCGAAGTAGACTTTGCCCAATTTTGTCCCTGAACAGAAATCTGGGCATTGGCCGGCCTGCCTGTCTCCGCTACCCTCTGGTTTCTGGGAGATGGCTATTGACGTATCGGAAGCCGATGTTCTTTGCGTCGGTCCAACAAGGGCACCCAGGCCTCGATAAAAGGCTTTTGTAGCGAAGGAATGTTTTGCTATGGCTCGCTTAGGAGACGCCCCGCCGTTCTGCGTCTTATTGATACCGCATATTCGATATCGGCGGTGCTGCAGGGTCCTTCCTCGCGGTTAAAGCTGGAGTGGGACCGGTTGTCGTGGGACACCTGCAGCTGTGGCCGCTGGGAGCTGCCTGGCACCTGCAGCTGGCCAAGCTTGCACAACTAGGGCCGTCAATGCGCTGAACTGCATAGTGCTAATACTGTAGCTCTGGTGGTAACGAACGCTCCCAATGAATGATTTGACATTCTGAGGCATGTATCTTAAATCTGCAGTGGCCACGGGTACGGTCTTTGAACCCAGCAGAAACGTCCTATCGAGAGACCCTCTTAGCCTGCTGGAGGAAATAGACCTGCTATTTTCCGCAGCTGCAGCAGCCTGAAACCTCGGCAGCGGCAGGCCTTTTTGCAGCTGCAGCGGCGGTCTCGGGCCGGCCGAGTCGCATAGCTGCATGTCCGAGGGGCAGACGGGGAGGGGAGGGGAGGGGGGAGGGCGGTGAAAGGCGAAGGAGGGCGCTTGCTTTGCCCTGGCCTGCCTGGCCTGCCTGCCCGGCTTTGCGCGGCGCTCTGTTGGCAACAGTGCCCACCGCGCATGCCCCGCCCGGCGTTGCCAGTGCAGCAGCCGTCGGCGCACAGTCGCGGCGGCCCAAGCTGACGCTCGCGGCCCCCCTCGCGGCCCGGCCCGAGCGGCGCCCAGCCCGCCCGGCTCCGACTGTGGACGGGGTCCGCGGACTGCGAGGCGAGGCGGCTGAGGCCAGCTGAGGCGCGGCGGCGTCGTAATGTAAAGGCATTTTCTATGGAGCGGCTTGAGCGACTTGAGTTTCCAGATGGACTGAGAGACGGAACCCAGCAGCGTGAACGCTGCTCGAGCGTCGTCCCTGCGTCTCGGCCGTCGAGTGCGACTGTGCTTGGCGCTGAGGGCTCATGAGTTTGATACATCAATCGGCGTTATCGCCGAAAATAAGATTATTTTCTTACTTTCGAAATTATGAAAGTGAGTGAATGTCGTCTGTTACAATTTTTGGGCTGCTGAAAATTGCCGAGTCACGGGAATGCCATTTCGCGGAGACAACGGCGTCGCGACTCCGCGGCGCGACACCGCGTCGGTCGCTACTGCCCTCCCCGCGCGCTTGCGTGTCCCTCAACGACCTCAGACAAAACATAAACTGGAAAGTTAGGCTCCATGTTGACGCAGCGCTAAGGGAAACTTTCGAAGAAAGCCTGCCGCACGGCACGCTATGGAAGTGTAAAGATTGAAACTTTTTTGTTGTTTTACTTTTGGCCGTGTAGCTTGCTTCAGACAAATGGGTCTGGCGCTCTGGCTCAAGCTCATTCTAAAATGTCCTACCCGCATCTCATTGACGTCATCCTGGCCTTCGCCCTCTCCGGGGGAGTGGAGGGCGGGGCGGGCGGCAGGCCCGGTCACTAACGAAATCAAGGGGTGCCTCGTCTGCGCTAACAAGCTGGCGGTCGAATCCATGGAATGCGACTGGCGGGGGAAAACAACCCCATGTTTCACCACCCTCGCTGCTGCCCTCTGCGTTGGTAAAACGTTGTACAGACGGTCGGTGGTCGTGGAAAATGCGGGATAGGGATAAGAAATAAAATCCGGTAAATAGTTTTATCTTTCTGTAATTTCATCGGCACAAGATACACTTGTGTACTTGTACAACAAGAAATCAATGCGGTACGACCGAAAATAAGAAGGCTATGACACAATTCACACATATGGTCTCACTTGTACGCCCTTATCGAAGATAAATAACAAAAATTTAGTACATAATACCAAATAAACATACAGAATCACAGCTTTTAGGATTTTCCTGAGAGTTAACAAGGAGAATAGCGCACAACATCCATACACAATCTGAAAGAGATTTTTTCAACGTTAATAAATTATTGTCTTTCTTGATTCACACATTCAAACAATTCAATGCGAATAGATTTAAATAATCATCATTATGAATTAGGCTGAGAAGGTAAATGTCAGTTTCGTGCATTCAATTGCTACACAGAACATTTTTATTATGCTCAAACTGACAATTGCAAAGTTTTACAGAATCTGCATAAACACTCAGGGTAGATCGATAGGTATTGTACTAGTGCGGCGCACAGCTTCGAATTGAATGTCACTCTCAGAAGGAACATTTTAAACCCTGACCACAATTATTTATCATACCCTTACTTTGCTGAAGGAAATGAACAGGAACTGTGCCAGCCGTTTCTAACTAATATAACATTATTTCATTCAACAAGACATTAATATATTATACAACATAATAATTACATTTACACTTTGATATAAACGAGAAATCTGACAAGAGAAAAAATAAACATAATAATAAATTAATAAAGTACAAATAATTCAAATCAAACAAATTTTATATAAAGTATACGATAGATTTGTGTTTAACACAAAAGAAACAATCGCTGTTGTAAAATTGTTTCCAAGTTCAGAAAGCTAAAATGGCAAGCAGGCCTTATATGTCTGCTATCTCACTATAAGAAAGTTCCGTACTGATAAAGAATGCTGGATCGCGGAATTCTGGGCGTAAGCCCCTACTGGAATGACAAGTAATCTTCCACTCTCCTCTCTCGCGTGGTACACAAATAAATCACTCATACCACATTATTTTTTATGGCCAATAATCATTAACAGTTCTAATACAGTGACTGGGTGCTACGGACACACGTACAATATGTGGGACCTAGAGTCCCATTTACCAAGTACACAATGGGCCGAAAACGAGACGCATTAGCACAATGAGCTGGTCCCGCTGATATGATTTTAAAATGGCACTGATTCTAACATATTACTAAGAAATACACGAATGCCAAGACGCGTTGAAACGTCGGTCGAGCACGGGCGTACATTCCGGTAGTAAGTTATGACCAGTGAAGTCATTTTTAGGAGAAGTGGCTCCTGACTAGCTAATAAGATTTTACTACACAGTACCGAAAGAGTCACAAGGTAAGCGTATTAGTCAATGTATACGTCATCAAATGCGTTTATTGCGTAAACCACCAGTTTGAAGTTATGGCGAATAAGATTTTGATTGTCATGAAATGAAACGCCAAGGTACAATTCTATTCGTCGGTGGTACAAATTCTCACACAGTTACTCATACACACACTTATATTTGTCAACTTCGTCAACTTGTCAATATGTCAACTTTTCATATATACTTGCGAACGACAGTGCATCTTTCATATTTCATTCCTAGCAACGTTTTTCGCACAGACAGAACTACTCTAAAGCTTTCTCATACATCGAAGTAGGGCACAGCGCCGGAGACAATAATCTCCGCGTATAAACAAGGAGAGTAGAGGAAAGCGTGTTGGTAGCACTGGGCCTGGCGAGAAAGTGGCACCGCGAGCATGGCGGCGCCCTGCTCGGCTGCGCCGCGCCGGCCCCTTTTGACCCCGATACACTTTGTGTGTTCATCCACACCGTTCGGTCACTATGCACTACCACAGTCCTACATATGTGCACGCTGGAATGTTAGACATGGAAAATACCGCCTCGGCGGTCGTATGCCTGAGCAATGGGCTTTCTATCATCATACAGCATAATTCGTCTTTCACCCACCAGCATGCGAAACACATAACATAAAAAATAGCTACGAGACATCTTCGATTGGCTAACTTATTTTACGGAGTGCAGGGCACTTCGAGTAGATCAGAAGTCTTTCCTGATTCGATCTACATAGTTAATAATACGATATGACTTAATGATGAACAATCCAAATTCTCAGTCGTGAATTCACTCTTTCCAACCCTACGTCAGTCAGTCTTCAAAAGACTGAACTGGGAAACAATTCGTACAACATACAATAGCAAACACTTCACCACACGTGTGGTTTTCATTGATTTATATTTATGCTTTAAAACTATAATAATTACTTAGATTTGTACATAAAACGACTCTGCGCGTGACCGTGTTCCGACGAAGGTTGCGAGAAACGCGACAGGAGAAGCTACAAACATACAGCATTGGTGACTATCACATGGCATTTATACCTACTAAATACTGTGACTCCGCATTCGCGAGAATACTTATAATGTCGTTCCGACCCACAATTGAAGCGTATTGGTTATTCCCAAATTTCAATAGTACTTTTACTCCAAATGGACCCTAGATTTGCAGCCCAAGAGCATGCGTGGTAGTCAGATTGTAAGTGAGATGCAGGGTACCATGCACCAATTTACCTATATAAAAAGAATCAACACGCTTCAAATATGCTTTAAAGTATTTTCTTTTCAAGATGTTTGCATTGAAAATTTAAAGACTAGAACTTTGATATTTTAGTCAGAGCAAATATTACTCTAAGAGGTCATCAAAATTTGCATTCGACACCTCTGAATACCACGCTACCTCAGGACTTAACGAAACGTCGCTTAGGTATAGTATAACATTGAATACAATTTTCAATCAATATTGAGAATGATAAATTTTTGAATTAAAAACATTAACACATTTTTACAATTTTAAATCACATACATATAAACGTGAATTTCTCCTATATAGAAACTTGAAAACCTTCATTTTCAAAATATTTTTTTAAACGATTCGTATTTGGTTGGCTGGTAACGTGGTAAAAACACCGCCTAATAACAAAATATAACAATGTACAATGCGATCTTATGTTACACTTGAGTGATATATTTGTACAGCCTTCCGTCACTCCCCGTTCACCGTCACGGTCGTCCACTGCCAGGGGCTGTTGTAACTGCTTTTCTGACTGCAACACACAAAGCAAAAGGTTCGATTAGCGACTTGGCAACAGACCGCGAGCCTCTCTCACACACGAAACGCGCTCTCAAAGTCGAGGGAGGAAAAAGGATATAGAGTCGTTGTTGCGCAAAGACGAGCCCGTTGTACGAGTCGCGCCCTGGGACAAAACGGAAAAGGGTGTCGCTTTTAAAGCGGGCGGCGGCAGCCGGCCGGAGGTCAGTGTGCTTTCATGCAATTTTAATGAGCGATTGCGGCAGCGCGACGGTCAGCATCGCCTTGTGCTCGGCCGGCCGCGCCATAGCCGCGCCACCGTCCCCTCGTGCGGAGGGAGGGCGCTCCGGGTAGAGTCCTATAGGACTCTAGGACTCCAACTCCGGGAACAGCGGGATTACAAATGACGGCGCGCCCGCCCGGGCCGAGCTCTCCTCAGACCCCACACGGGCTCCGCGCGGGTGCGGTGCGGGTGCCCCCTGGGGCCCGCCACGCCCCGCCCCGCCCCGCCCCGCCCCGCCCCGCCCCACCCGTCTGCATGCAGATGCACGGGATGTCGTCCCCGTCAGCCTAACGAGCAGTGAAGGCCCTTGGAGGCGTGGCGGGGCGTGGCGGCGCGCCGGCCTCACTCACGGCCCCCGCCGCGTGCGCCGGCATGCGCCCTGGGAGCTCCGCGCCGGGCCCTTCCGCCGCGGCACTGCGCTGTGCTGTACTGCGCTTACTCGGAGCGCGCTGTGTGTGCGCGGCGCGGCTCAGCTTACCCGCGGCGTGCTGTGCCCCCGCACCCTCGGTGACCGCTAATGGAAAGCCCCGCCCGGCCCCGCGCGGCCCGCCCGCCGCCCGCCCAACGCCACCAATAAAACCATCATCACCGCCGCGTCCCTCCGCTCCGCGTCCCACGGGCCCCACGGGCCTCGCCTACCGCTCCCCTGCACCCCTGGGGCCCCGCCCCGCGCGGGGATTCTCCATCAGGCGTTATCTACACAACGCGCCGATTCTAAACCCGCAGGCCGCTGGCGTGACTCAGGCGGCCTGCAGGTGGCGATACTGAAGCTGCCGCGGGTAGACTGTTCCTCCCCTACCCTGACCTCGCGGCGCCACCTGTCGACCTGGGCGGGGTGCGGAGCCCAAACACCAGGCTGCATCTGCGCCTGCCTACTAGGCAGCCACCTAGCACAGGTGCGATCATGTTGCCTAGTAGGCAGGCGCACTTGCAGTCGGCTTTACTCTACTGTGTTTGGGCTTACTTATTGCCTACTTTTCTGGCGACACTGGGAGCGGAGCGGGTACCTCGCAGGCGCGGTTTTGAAGTCCGGTTGACGGGGGAGGGCTGAATGACTGTGGGTTGCCTTTATTTCGGGGGGTTTGCAGTTCAAACTGCGTAATTCTCAGGTGCCTTCCTGGAGCTGGCCCCTTCGCCGCCCCCATGACATCTGGCCAGGTGCCTAGGCGGACGCCGCCACCGGCCCGTCGAGGGAAAGTCGTTTGCGGGACTCTGGACGGTGCCAGGCCAGCGCAGGGTGAATAGAGCAGCGGCAACTGTTGGTGAAAACTGCCAAATGCAGCACGGGGAGGGGGCGCTTGTCGGGCCGAGCCCCCTCCCACATAGCAGCGCGAAGCCTTTGAGGAAAACTTTTCGCCAATCAGCGCCGCAGTCCGTTCATGGTTCCCTGCCTGACTTCAAGCGGCGGCCGCGTGGACGGCTCGAAATAGAAATCACGTTGGGGCAGAATCCCCCCGACTGACATGGGGATGAGCCCGGGTCGGGGCGTGATCGGGTTCCGTCCCCGCCCCGCCCCCCCGCCCCGCGCCCTCCCAGCCTCCCCCGTGACGCGACCCGTGTCACATGGCGCGGCGATTCAGCGACTTTCTCGGAATCGCGCGCCGCGTTTGTCACGTCGAGGAGGGGATGGGAAGTAAACAAAGTTGGACGTCACTGCTCCGCAACAATATGGCGGCCGTCAAGGCCCTGCCGCTGCCCTACCCGGTGCGTGCCGCGGCGCTAGTACTGCGCCGCAGACAAAGGGGCGTGCAACTCTGGAGGCCGCTGCTATAGGTCAGAGCGTCCCGGACACAGCCTCTCGGGGACCCTTCACTGGAAAAACTGATGTGACGCCTGGAGAGAGAGAGAGGTAGCATCACCATGCGGTGTGATGGTAGTTTCGGTCACGTTTGTGATATGCGACCTCCTATGTGTAATGCTGTATTCCCCGCACCCTGTTAAAACATTACGGTGAATAATTTCACTGTATGCTGTAGTGAACCCTGCAGCTCTGTAGCTTACGGTGAATATTTTCACCGTAAGCCACGGTGAATCAGGATGCATCACCGCTGCTTACAGTGACATTCACTTCAGCTACGGTGATGCACCCTGATTCACCGTACTTCAACTTCAACTTGGGTTATAACGACGGCAGTTCATTGATTCACCGTAGGTTACAGTGATATTCACTGAAAATGCCTTGTAAGCTATAGTGCTCCAGGGTTCACTGTAGCTTACAGTTAAATTCACCGTAAGCTTTCATGATCGGGAGCTGGATGAATAATTTGATGTGCCGTAAATTTAGCTCGCATTACGTGGTGCAACCCAAACTGGTCACACCAATGGACCTGACGCATGCGTTTGTTTTCCAGTTTTGTTGTCCGACCGATTTCTCTGTGGGGGCGTGCTGACGTGAGCAGGCAGGCAGGCAGGCGCTGGGGCCAGCCGTGGGCCACTAAGGGGG
This sequence comes from Frankliniella intonsa, assembly GCA_033675135.1. Classification (NCBI taxonomy): domain Eukaryota; kingdom Metazoa; phylum Arthropoda; class Insecta; order Thysanoptera; family Thripidae; genus Frankliniella; species Frankliniella intonsa. Next base: position 666,120 of record CM066256.1, read on the forward strand.
CCACCCGCCCCAATGAGCGTCCTCGGTGCCGGAAGGTGGCGGTGGGGTCGGGTCGGGCGATAAGGTGCACACAATGGACAATATAGGCCCCTGCCGGCCTGGCGTGGGCGTCCTCGCCTACTCGGTAGGCAAACTGAGTAATCTCGCTCCCAGTCTGTGGGGATACACTGCCAACGAACACGTTGCAGACAAGGCAGCCGCGCGTTAAAACTGGAAAGAAACTTAGCTAAAAGTGCGTCCTTTCATTCATTCATTCAGTCACGTAAAGTTGGCTACTCTGCTGCTGCTACCACTGCACAAAAATACCGTCAGTAAGAACCGTACAAACACTGTAAATACCAGAGCGAGGATCCTCGCCCTCAGGAGAGCGAGATATTTCCCCTCTCTCTTTGAGAGCGAGGGGTGGTTTTCTCGCTTGATTAGAGCTATAAATTCAAAAATCTTGCCCTGTTTGAGCAAGGATTGGGAAATCTCGCCCTTTTTGAGTGAGGATTTTTATCCTTAATCTCACTCAATTTGAGTCATGTTGCAGATTCTTTCTCAAAAATAGCGAGGTTGCTAAAGTCTCACTTAATTGGGGCAACGGAAAAAAATCTCGCTCTTTTTAAATCAGACATCTCACTCTTGCATTTGCAGTGAACCGTTATTGTACTTGAAAATGACAGTGAAACACTGTACATTCAGCTCGCTAAAATAGAAAATGGCAGTGAAACACTGTACATTCAGCTCGCTAAAATAGACAATACATTTCAACAATTTTCTACTGTGTTTAGAAATGAAAGTTCCAAACTGTTGTTAAATTGTGATATTTTATCACAGTGCATCTCACACGCCAGTTTCCTGTTCGACTCCCTTGGTGCATTCCGACGGGGAGGAGCATGTCAATTTAAAGTTCAATTATTCCAAGTTAAATTTATCTCAGCCAAAAAATATGGCGCTGGTTCCATTTGGAGGGTAGGGCAGCCTCACGCCGCACCGAGCCACGCTCCTAAAAGTTGTTTTGCACAGGAGTCCGCCCCGGCCCGGCCCGCCCCACACGTCAGTCGATACGAAGGGGAGGGGGAGACATTAGTGATCGCTCACGTCACGTCTCTTGAAAAGAGGCATGCAATGTTAAAACCCTGGCGCCCATTTAGAGAAAACAACAATTGAGCGGATATACAGAGAGGTGTGCGGTTTGCCCCGCCCCGCCGGTGCTTACATGAATATTGACGAGGCGTCACCCCTGCAGGGGCTGCGCGCGGGGGGGTTCAGGCCCGCCCCGCCCCGGCCCTCATAGGTTGCGTAACTCGCACGTGTCGTAGTGGTTACACTGGTTACCTTTTTGCGAATTTTCCCAAATCTCACCGCAACTCTCCCATTACTTCGACTGCACTGGCAAAACTAACGTGACGTGCGTCACTTATTTAGTTGGTCACATCACGTAATGCGACCTAACTTTACGTCACACCATGTGATGCGACGCAAGCTCCAGGTTATGCGGCATTTTACGTAGGAGGCCGTATCATCAACGTGATCAAAACTACGGTTACATCACATGATGCGACGTTTCCAGGAGTCACCCTTGCAAGTGTGACGCATGTCACGTTAGGTTTTCCAGTGTGTCCGTTCAGAATTGCCCCACGTACAAATTAGCAATGGAGCTGCCTTTTGGGGGTAACCGGGCGCCCGGGCGGGGTGTCCTGCTTCGTCTGCCTGCCTGGCGGAAGTTTGCCGTCGGAGATAAGCGGTAAGACGTTGCGACATTTTGGCCGTGCCAGTTCCATAGGACCAGAGCGGGGGGTTGTCGACGGTTCTCGCCACCCTGGCCAACTACGCCACTGGGAGCGACGCACCAAAGTCATCCGTTTTGAACCGCGGCGCGGCGGTGCCCGGCAGAGGTCATCGCTCAGGGGTGCGGAGCAGGGCGGCGGGGCGGGGCGGGGCTGGGCCGGGCGCAAACCGGTTGGCTAAAGGCAAAGAAAGCCAGATGGACGTGTCCCACCCAAGACTGATATCTTACTCGAGTCAGTAAGATCGCTCGGCTGCCTTTCAAATGACGCTCGCCATTAAACTCTGCCCGTGACGCTCTAAGTGCAGAGACGCGGTGGCCGTTTATCCTTTGCGACTTGTCTATTTCTGGTATTGAATATTCCCGCTCTTTATAGGCGCGGAGATATTCTTCGGCTGTATAGTCTGAGTGTGAAGGTCTCCGCCTTATGCTCGTCCGTCCTTGTCGTTCGCTCTGCATTCTACGCGGGAGAGAGAGAGGGAGAGAAAGAGAGAGAGAGAGAGAGAGAGAGAGAGAGAGAGCGAGAGAGAGAGCGAGAGAGACAGAGAGCGAGAGAGACAGAGAGAGAGAGGGAGAGAGAGAGCGAGAGAGAGAGCGAGAGAGAGAGCGAGAGAGACAGAGAGCGAGAGACAGAGAGCGAGAGAGACAGAGAGCGAGAGAGACAGAGAGCGAGAGAGACAGAGAGCGAGAGAGAGAGAGAGAGAGAGAGAGAGAGGAAGAGGTCGGCGCAGCTCTGGCGCTGCAGCAGCGGGGGCCGAGAGGAGCGGGGCGGAGGGGCCCAACGTGCTCGGGCGTGTGAGTGGAAGGGGGCCTTCACACCCGACGCGACGCGCCCCGCCACGCCCCGCCACGCCTCGCCCACCACTGTCGTTGTCCACCACCCGGGCGGTGCCGGGCCGGGCGGGCACCATCCCCGTGTGCGTCACCACGGGCCGGCTCATGCCGTGCGGCCCCCGCCCCGGGCTGCACACGTGGCACACGTGGCGTCACGGACTCATCTCTCATTAGGCGCTCTAAAGCCGACCTGTCAAACGAAATAATGAAAGTCCCGGTGGCGCAACGCTATATCCAGGACCGTGCAAACACGCGCCGCTCCACGTGGTGGTATTGGATCCGGAAAATGCGCTCCACGTCGGATTAAGCCTTTGCTGCCCATTCCCGTTCTCCTCCCTACTCTCTCACCCACCCACCCACTCGCTCGCTCACTCGCTCACTCGCTCACTCACTCACTCGCTCACTCACTCACTCGCTCACTCACTCACTCGCTCACTCCCTCACTCGCTCACTCTCTTACTCGCTCACTCCCTCACTCGCTCGCTCACTCGCTCGCTCATTCACTCGCTCGCTCGCTCATTCACTCGCTCACTCACTCGCTCGCTCACTCGCTCACTCGCTCACTCGCTCGCTCACTCACTCACTCCGGCATTACGTTCGCGGGGGAAGCCTACCGTCGTGCGCTTCAGCGACATGAAGTTTGAGACTTCCCCCGCCGCGACGCGCCGCGCGCTCTTTGTCGAAATGAAAAGAGGCGATTATTTCTCGGAGTGCCCGGGCGAGCACCACCACGCGAGGACCCGGGGCGGGGCCGGGCCGGGGCCCCCGCCATACCGTGAGAGGCCGCGGCACGGCGGCGGCGCGGGGGAAGTCTGGCAACGTTGTCATCACATGGCCGTCTATGCCCGCGCCGCCGCGCCCCGCCCGCCGCGGCCCGCGGCCGCCTGTCGTCCTGCCCTGCCCTGTCCCCTGGATGCGTATTCCCCTCAATGTTCATTTTATTCGTCGGGTCCCTCCCTGCGCTCCGCGCTGTAGCGCAGCGGTGTAGCGGGCGGCGCCCCTCCCTGGAAGAGGGAAGTCCGAGGTTAACCGCCGATAGTATCCGCGCGGCGGTGCTCTGGTCCACCCCGGGGGGGCGCTGCCCCTATCCGTCCAGGCCCGCCCGCATGCAGGAGACCTGCAGCTGCCCGCCCCGCCCCGCCCCGGCCCAACGATGCGGCCTGATGACGTTCGGAATTGACAATATGAGTGACTGGCGGGGCGGGGCGGGGCGGGGCCGGGTGAAGGGGGTTTGCGACGCACGGGGGTATCAATGTCAGAGCGGGCCGCGCCACGCCACGTCCTTGACCCGAGTGCTCTACACCCCGTCCCACCGCACCCCGCCCCGCCCCGCCCCGCCCTCCAACCCCAGCACCGCTTCGATCGGAACGTGGCTACTCGGGTGGACAGGACGACGGGACGGGCCTATCCCGATTTGTCTGACCCCCCTCCCCCCCCGGAGGAAGAGGTGTCTGGGTGCGTCCTCGCGACCTCCGACCTGACACCAGTATGTACGACATGTGTGGAAGTATCCACTTCCGGGCGGCGCGGGGCGGGGCGGGGCGGGGTGCAGGTGGACCAGCCCTGGGCCTCGCTGTCCCCGGCGAGGCCGCCGCCGCCGTGCTGCTGGGCGCCGCACCCCGCCCGGCGCCGCCCCGCCCCGCCCCGCCCCGCCCGGCCCCGCCCGTCTCGCCCACCCAGGCCACTATAAATAGCTGCATCCTCGCGCACCCATATCTGAAGGCGAGTGGCGGCGGCCCGGCCGTGACGTAAACTGTTTTCTGTGAGTGCGCAGCTCATCTGGGCCCAGGTGCTGCCCGGCCGGCGTGTCCCCGTGACAGTGTCGCGCTGCTGCAGTGCCTGCAGTGCCTGCAGTGCCTGCAGTGCCTGCAGTGCCTGCAGTGCCTGCAGTGCCTGCAGTGCCTGCAGTGCCCGCCCCGGCCAAGATATTAACCCCCCCCCCCCCCCGACCCCACACCTTTTCCCCCCGCGCAGAGCGGCCCTTCTTGCGCGCGTTGCGAACCGGATTTTGCACATAAAAGCACGCCGTTTGCGGCTTGGGCTGCTGGGAGGCGTGCGTGGAGGGGCCCCGCGCGGCTGACGCGGCTGCGGCGCGGTGCGCCGTGGGACAGGAGACGGGAATGGCTCCTTACACAGGAGGGCCCGCCCCGCCCCGCCCCGCCGCGGCCCGTCCAGGCCCGACGCGTCCCGGCCATTGCTGACCAGGCTACAATAGATTTCGCCAGTATTTGCCGGCCTGTGCGGTGAGTAGCCTGGCCTAGTCGGTCTCGGACGCGCGGCTGACACGGCCCGCCCCGCCCCGCCCCGCCCCGCCCGGGGTTACGTAAAGCCCGCCGCCGGCGTTACGCAAAAGGGCGGCGCGGGGTCAGCGCTCCGCGGGGAGGCGAGGCGAGGCGGAGCGAGGCGCCGCGACAAAAAATATAAGAAAGGTGTGCGGCAATAGACTATACCGAGGGGTTCCATACGAATGGGGTCGTGTGTGTATGGGGGGGGGGGGGCGAAGCCTCTCTAGTGCGCCTCATCTGACGCGGCGGGGCGTGAAATCCCATGCCTGACCCGTCCGGAAGGACCCGGGGCAGGCGGACAGGCGGACGGCCCCGTGTCGCTGGCGGATGGATGGGCCGCGAGTGCGGCTGCACGCAGATTCAGGGTATCGTTCTCGTCGCTGTCTCTCTCGCACTCATTGGGCGTGCCGCATAGTTGCGAGAGAGACAGTGCGACGAGAACGATACCCTGAATCCGCCTGCAGGGGCACTTACCCCGACGATACCCCCTGCAGCGGTCCCCCACTGGTGGGCCCCGCGGCCTCCAGGGGGCAGGCGCGGGGTATCGGCGGCAGTGAGGGCGGCGGCGGATGACCTGTCTGCTCCGGGCGGCGGTGGAGGGGGGGTGAGGGGGCATGTCCGCCCGGGAGGTAGGCAGCGCCGCAGAGCAGCCCTGCACGACGGGGCTGCCTATCTGGTTGCCTACCGCCCAGGCTGGCTCCGCTGGTGCCCCAGGGCACCGGAAGGGTTTAACTGGAGGGGCATTCAGTCGCGCTGCTGTACGTGGGCGGGAGGGAGGACGCGCGGGCGTCACCTTGGGCAGGGAAGGCTTCTCGCGCCGGGCCGGCCTCCCCGCAGGGACGGGTCCAGAGGAAAGGGGCACAATGGATCTGTCAACGTTTGGATTTCGTGATCCGTTTTTGTTGATCATCGTACCGTGATGGCGTCCCAGCGAAAGCTGCACTCTAAAAAGCTTACGGTGAATTACACTGTAAGCTACGGTGAACCCTGCAGCACTGTAGCTTACGGTGAATTTTCACCGTAAACTACGGTGAATGTCACTGTAGGCTACGGTGAATCAGGATGCATCACTGTAGCTTACGGTGACATCCACCGTAGCTTACGGTGAAAATTCACCGTAAGCTACAGTGCTGCAGGGTTCATCGTAGCTTACAGTGAGATTCACCGTAAGCGTTTATTAGTGTGCCTTAACGGGTTGTTGTACAGAGTAGCTACCGAGCGGCGCAGTGTTTTTCCAGTCACCTTGGTGAGAACTTTCGGTGACTGGAGGGAGGCGGCAGAGGCAGCCCATGCGACACTGCATGAGCCTCCCCCCTCCCCTTTGACTCCCGTCTAATGTATACTAACCAAACAAAAGCCCCGGTGGCTCCAACAAGGTCAGGCGGGGCGGGCGGGCCGTGCCGGGGCCGGCGAGGCCGTGCCGTGTCGTCTGCCTGTTAATGAGAACGGGCTATATCCTGGAAGAGCGATATTGATGTTGAGGTGCTGCAGAGGCGCACTGTCTCTGTCTCTCTCGCACTCGCTTGTCCCCGTACACTGTGAAAAATTGTCGCACCAGGTATAAGAAAATTTTCCATGGAAGATGTCGTACAATCACAATTCAAGATTGTACATTTGCAAGCACTGCGTGTTGATTCGGAATCGAGGGAGGTGCGAGAGTGGGAGGCTGTACATGTGCGACACACTTTGAAAATGACAAATTACCAAATATATCGTGCATGTACGGATATATTTTTCACAGTGTATGTAGAACACGGTGCGGGCGCGAGTGTGCGTTTCACAGAGACGGCGGGACGGTGGCGGTGTGTCCGGCCCGCGTCCCCGCCCCGCCACGCCCCGCCCCCCCGCCCCGCCCCGCCCCGCCCCGCCCCGCCTCGCACTGCCCTTCTGTTTTCTGCCTCTAGGGTTACAGCTTGCGCAGCAAAGCCACACCCAAACGCGCTCGCTCGCCAGCGGTTTTTTTCTTATTTTGTTAATTTTTCCCGAGCTGCTTTCTGCTGGCAACGATCACGGGACAGATCTTTGGCGGTGTACTGGCACGCACGGCGTGTCGGAGGGGGCCGGGAGCGGTCAAGAGGATGCTTCTTATGGCGCGTGAGGCGGCCTGTGATGGCCCCCGCTGCCCCCACCCCACCCCACCCCACCCCACTCCTTTATATACACTGTAAAAGTCAAAGGCGCCCGCAATATGTGAGTCATGTCGTGACGTTTGACGTTTCAGAAGGGAAACATTTCTTTTTTTAAAAGAAAACGAAAGATAAAAGACGTGGTGGTGAGACCACCACGGACAGCGCCCTATAGGGGTGGCGCGCCAAATAATCGACGGAAACAAACGGGTGAATGGGCTTAACAGTGTACACTGTGAAAAAAAAATCACGGTCTCGCATACGGAAAAGTTCCGTCAGTACTGACTACGGTCAGTCCGTACCCGGCCTCCGTTGTCTATTCCTCCTAAGAGCCCATGTTAATTAAACTGTGGGTACACACTAAATGTCTATGGACATTTTTTGTGGACAATTGTCAACAGTTTTGTGCACGTCCAGAGCTGGTAACAAATTGGCGTACATATATGGACAATTTGTCCACAGTTAAGGACAAATTTTGTGAACAATTAGACACAATTTTAATTTGTCCATAGTTGGTAACGTTTAAAAACGTTGCCAGACTGTCTTCAAAGTTGCCTCCAAACAGTCCACTATTTAGTCCATAAATAAATTTTGTTACCAACTACGAACAAATTTGTTCTTAGTTGTCGACAAAATTGTAGACAACATTTCTGGTAACAATGTAATTGTTACTGAATCTAAAGACAAAAAAGTCTATAGAAAATGTCCATAGACTTTTAGAGTGTACGGATTATGTACGGAAATGTTACCGCTAATTTTTATCCGGAGCTCTCCGTTTCAGGTACGGTGCCTGTAACGGCTTTCCGTACCCTTTTCCCTTTACCAGGTCCTGTAAGGTACGGAACAAGATACGGAAAAAAACCGTACTTGATCGAGAAAACCAGTATTAGTGGGTACGGTCTCCGTAGCAAGCTCCGTACCACTGGCTGTTTTTTTACAGTGAGCTAACCAAAGCCACCCACCGCGGGGGGGGGGGGGAAATAACTTGACCCGATAACTCTCCCGGTCATTTTATCTCGCCCGCTTTACTTCCCGCGGCCCCCTGGCCCGGCCCGATCCAGTACACCGTAAAGTAATGTGCGCGCCAGCAAACACTCGGGAGTCTGTGGATTTCAAGTCCAGAGATCCGAGAATCTTGGACACTTGGAAGGGTCAAGTACACTTGGAAAACGTATGTTTAGTTCTGCACATCAATTGGTGTTTAGTTTCAAATGTGCAAAAACTAAACACTTGGTGGTGTCGAGCTGATCGTCAACTGGTGTGCAGTTGCTCCACACTTTTCGAAACGACCTTGTGTGCCTGGCAAGTTGCCTGTTGCTAGCAGTCGACTTCGCAAGCACACACCTGTAGGTGTGTGCTTGCAAGCACGCACCTACATGTGTGTACGAAGTAGGCCTACACACTTGAGTTTGCAGTGTAAGTGCACACTAAATGTCTATGGACATTTTTTGTAGACAATTGTCAACAATTTTGTGCACGTCCAGAGCTATGGTAGCAAATTTGCGTACATATATGGACAATTTGTCCACAGTTAAGGACAAACTTTGTGAACAATTAGACACAATTTTAATTTGTCCATAGTTGGTAACGTTTAAAAACGTTGCCAGACTGTCTTCAAAGTTGCCTCCAAACAGTCCACTATTTAGTCCTTAAAATTTTTTTGTTACCAACTACGAACAAATTTGTTCTTAGTTGTCGACAAAATTATAGAGAACAATTCTGGTAACAATGTAATTGTTACTGAATCTAAAGACAAAAAAGTCTACAGAAAATATCAATAGATTATTAGAGTGTGTGCAAAAATTGCACATTTGTTTTACCCTGAGGAGTGCGAAATGCTCCGCGGGCCGGGCCGGGCCCGGAAATGCGCTGCACCGACCGATCAATGAGAAATACTCGAACGTCAATTTCGTAAATGGCGAAAGGGGAAAATGAGGACAAAGATTTTATCGCGTCGAAAAAACAAACAAAAACTCCAAGCATATTCTCTATTGCCGTATTTGTTTTAGCTTTCCAGGTTATCTCACAACTGAATCGCCTCAGAATGGACGCAAAGGTAGAAACTGTGGAAAGCCCGAAGAAGATATTGTTAAAACATCGTTTAAGAGACCATATAAGAGCACACACGCGAGAACAGCCATACCAGTGCACTGTTTGTCAAGCGTCATTTTTTCATGCGTGGATCCTTCGGGTGCATCTGAGAAACCACACTGAAGAAAAGCTTTAGACGAATAATGTGTGCCAAAAGAAATGTTTGTGATCTTGCATTTTACGCCGCTTTACGCTGAAGTCCAAAATACATAATCTGTCGGAGGTTGTTGGAAGATTCTTACGCACTCTGTCATGCTATTCTGTTCTTATTTCTTCATGATGTCGAGAAATGTTTACTTTAGTTTATCGTGGTCGAGTATTTAGTGAGGGCTTGATTATGATAAATCGTCTTAATATTCTTACCTATTTAGCGTCTCTGTGAGATATTTAACCCCTGTTTTTCTTTGAACTTTTGATTTTTTATGTGTCCATCGTAAATTGTTAAAATTCTTTTCCGTGGTTAATCCTAATGTTTTTTTTTTTAATCTATTAGTACGGCCTTGATTGTATCCCATCGCAAGTTTTCTTCACGTCGAAGACCTGTTAAGGTCGGCGTCGAAAACCTCTTAGAGCTGCGGCCTTCGGATCGCGAGATACAAGGGCGTAACTTGAGGTTACTGCCTGGGATACGGAAATTTGAGTGGAATTTCGGAGGCCAAAGTGGCTCTGGCGCCCGCGCCCGTTTCGTTATGTGTCCGGGACTTCTGACAGCGGCGGCCGCTTCTATGCGTTGTTCTCCACCAGGGCCCAGGCACCTCAAGACCTCCTCCATGACCCCTGTATTAGTTGGTATTTAAGTCGTTCGACCGGGATGACATCCAGGACGCCGCAACTACTCTGAAAACTAAAACGTGTCCATTGTACTCTGATTAATCAGTGTACATCAATGATCACTGATTAATCAGTGTACATGACAATGATCACTGATAAATCAGTGTACATGCGATGTACACTCATTTATCAGTGTACATTTATGTACACGTTTTGGCCTTTTGCTTCTCATTATTCCCCAGTAGAAAATTAGTTCAAAATGAGTTACATTTCCATATTCCTCGCTAAAAGAGCTTTAAAACGAGATACCATGTGATGGGGTTCGTTGCAAAGGAATTCTGAATAGTTCGGTTTAAACCAGGAGCATCTCTTAAAATAAACCCTAACATGGTATGTCGGGTACGGAGTGACCGTAGTCATTACTAACGGTACTTTTCTGTATGCGGGACCGTGATTTTTTTACAGTGTGCTATTTATTTTTCTGCTGTCTGAGGTTTTTAGCCGTAACGCTAATTTTTCACATCAAATTTTAGCTGAGCGATTTTTTTCGTTTTTCCTCGTGTAACTTTGAAATTTAAAGGTGGCAGCTAGCTTGTACTATCGAGTTCAGCAACCAAAAGCGTACCCTGGGTACATGGTCAAATGGCCATACCAACTCGACTTTCCCATATTTTTACATGAAATGCAAAGCAAACAACGGACTTCCAGTACGAAATGTCCGTGTTTAATGAATGGCGGTGCGACCGTTGCACAGCTGTTATGACCGTCCGTAGTGCATTAATCGACATACGGGTTTCCATCATCGGTCCCTACAAGACCTCTCATGTACCTCTTTATCAAAATCAGACATCCTAATCGTAAAATCGTTCTTTCTTCTTTTCAGAGAATTTTCGACGCCGTTACGTTTACGTTCAAAGAAAGCTCCAATTTGCTGATTGACGAGGAACCCGACAACAGCTCCATTTTTACGCACGTACAGAGAAAATGGACGCCCACGCCAAAAACAGCGCTTTCGAGTGCTCGTTGTGCAACAAGACGTTCACCCGAGCCAATTACCGACGTGTCCATCTGCGCACTCACACAGGAGAGAAACCTTTCGAGTGTTCTGTTTGCCAGAAGACGTTCAGCCAAGCCAGTAACCTACGTGTCCATCTGCGCACTCACACTGGTGAGAAACCTTTCCAGTGTACTGTTTGCCAGAAGACATTCTCCCAAACCAGTACCCTGCGTCTCCATCTGCGCACTCACACAGGAGATAAACCTTTTGAGTGTACTGTTTGCCAGAAGACGTTCACACTAGCCAATCACCTGCTGGTGCATCTGCGCACTCACACAGGAGAGAAACCTTTTGAGTGTTCTGTTTGCCAGAAGACGTTCACCCAAGCCAGTGACCTACGTGTCCATCTGCGCACTCACACTGGAGAGAAACCTTTCGAGTGTTCTGTTTGCCAGAAAACGTTCACCCAAGCCAATCACCTACGTGTCCATCGGCGCACTCACACGGGAGAGAAACCTTTCGAGTGTACTGTTTGCCAGAAGACATATACCAATGCCAGTAACCTGCGTTTCCATCTGCGCACTCACACAGGAGATAAACCTTTTGAGTGTACTGTTTGCCAGAAGACGTTCTCCCGACCCCGTACCCTGCGTCTCCATCTGCGCACTCACACAGGAGATAAACCTTTTGAGTGTACTGTTTGCCAGAAGACATTCTCCCAAACCAGTACCCTGCGTCTCCATCTGCGCACTCACACGGGAGAGAAACCTTTCGAGTGTACTGTTTGCCAGAAGACATTCTCCCAAACCAGTACCCTGCGTCTCCATCTGCGCACTCACACAGGAGATAAACCTTTTGAGTGTACTGTTTGCCAGAAGACGTTCACACAAGCCAATCAGCTGCGTCTCCATCTGCGTACTCACACGGGAGAGAAACCTTTTCAGTGTACTGTTTGCCAGAAGACATTTACCAACGCCAGTAACCTGCGTCGCCATCTGCGCACTCACACAGGAGATAAACCTTTTCAGTGTACTGTTTGCCAGAAGGCGTTCAGCCATAATGGTGACCTACGTCGCCATCTTCGCACTCACACGGGAGAGAAACCTTTTGAGTGTACTGTTTGCCAGAAGACGTTCAGCCAAAATGGTGACCTACGTCGCCATCTTCGCACTCACACGGGAGAGAAACCTTTTGAGTGTACTGTTTGCCAGAAGACGTTCACACAAGCCAATCAGCTGCGTCTCCATCTGCGCACTCACACGGGTGAGAAACCTTTTTAGTGTACTGTTTGCCAGAAGACATTTACCAACGCCAGTTACCTGCGCCCCCATCTGCGCACTCGCACAGGAGTGAAACCTTTTGAGTATACTGTTTGCCAATAGGCGTTCAGCTAAAATGGTGACTTTCGTCGCCATCTTCGCACTCAAACGGGAGAGAAACCTTTTGAGTGTACTGTTTGCCAGAAGACGTTCACACAAGCCATTCAGCTGCGTCTACATCTGCGTGAGTTTGTGGAGCTTAAGTACTGACTTGTTTCTTTTTTCTTTGTATTGTGGTCCTCACCGTCGTCACGGATTGGTTGCGTCCGAGGTTGACATATTTTTCTTTCTTTCCTTTTCTATTTTCTAAATAAAAAAATAGCATGAAGCTAGTCACGTATTTTTGGCAAATGATACCTTAAAACAGCACCTACACTATAAACCTAAATGTAACTTAAAATTTTAAGGTGTTACCTGGCTTCACTGTAAAAAAAAAAAAACAGCCTCTGGTACTGAGCTTGCTACGGAGACCGTACCCACTGAAAATACTGGTTTTCACTCGGTTCATTTTATACCCCTTTAAAAATGGAATGGGTGCACAGCGGGTGCAACGCGAGCGCACATCGGGTGCGAAGCGGTCGCGATTCGGGAGCGCAACGAGTGCAGCACGGGTGCGGCCCGAGAGCAATGCGGGTGCGAGACGGGTGCGCGACGGGTGCAGAGCGAGTGCGGAGCGAGTGCGGCATGGGAGCGCTGCGGGTGCGCCGGGGTAGCAGAGAGGGTGCAGCACGCCAGCTGACGAATTTGCCGCCGCCCCGCCGGCCGGCCGCGGGAATGCTCGGAGCAGAAAGGAGGAACATAGGAGGAACTCGGCGAAGGCGGAGACACGTCAGCAGTCAGCAGCCGTGTCGTCTGCTGCAACGAGTGCTGGTTGCCAAGCCATGTGAACAGAAGAAAATATTCAATGAGCTTTTGTAAAGTTATTGCCAATGGAACTTTCCAACTGCGGTTTCCATACCGCACAGGTCATGCCGTATGACCGGCCTTGTTTGTGTCTCCCTGTGTTAGCTGGAAAACGCATAATGTCGTTAGCGTTGTCTGGCGCAAGATAGATCTGCTGTGAGCTCTAACCTATAACCAACACATACAAACATTTCACCTTGAACTTCAAAAAGGAAGTCTTTTTTACTTGTGAAACTAGAGCAGAGGTGGTTACATGGAATTGACTTGTCGACACTTCTCTCAGTCTAACTCTAGTTCATGGAGATCCCACTTGAGTGAAACAAATGTAAATGTTTTGTTTCATTGTTATTTGCCTATAGGCTCTACAGTGTGCTAGTTGCTTTTAATGAAACACTTTTCCTTTTTAACAGTTGCCCCTCAAGTGATTCAGCAGCAAGACTTTCCTTTTCTTGTAATCAACGGACAGTGATAAGAAAATTAACTGTGGTGACAGTTCGAGTAAGTTATGTAGTTATGCGTTGTTGCTGGCTGGCTACTTTTGATACACTGAAAGAACGGATAACTATTGACTGTCTTGGATCCATCCAACAGTAGTTTCTTGAGGTAAATATAAATACATATTTTTCCTTTGTAAATTGATGTTTACTTTGTATCACATTTTGTTTTATCACACATGTTTCTATCACAGGAAATTAAAGGCTAATCTTACCACTGAATTATCACAAATTTGAGACCAGAATAAATGTGGCATAATATAAACTTAGAAAATAATTATTTTCATAAAAAGAATAACAAATGAAAATAATTATTTTTCTTTTTTGAGTTTTATTTTTTATTTTCTAAGTTTATATTATGCCACATTATTCTGGTCTCAAATTATGTGATAATTCAGTGGTAAGATTAGCCTTTAATTTGTGATAGAAACATGTGATAAAACAAAATGATACAAAGTATTTTACAAAGGAAAAATATGTATTTATATTATGCCAAAACTACTGTTGGATGGATCCAAGACAGTCAATAGTTATCCGTTCTTTCAGTGTATCAAAAGTAGCCAGCCAGCAACAACGCATAACTACATAACTTACTCGAACTGTCACCACAGTTAATTTTCTTATCACTGTCCGTTGATTACAAGAAAAGGAAAGTCTTGCTGCTGAATCACTTGAGGGGCAACTGTTAAAAAGGAAAAGTGTTTCATTAAAAGCAACTAGCACACTGTAGAGCCTATAGGCAAATAACAATGAAACAAAACATTTACATTTGTTTCACTCAAGTGGGATCTCCATGAACTAGAGTTAGACTGAGAGAAGTGTCGACAAGTCAATTCCATGTAACCACCTCTGCTCTAGTTTCACAAGTAAAAAAAGACTTCCTTTTTGAAGTTCAAGGTGAAATGTTTGTATGTGTTGGTTATAGGTTAGAGCTCACAGCAGATCTATCTTGCGCCAGACAACGCTAACGACATTATGCGTTTTCCAGCTAACACAGGGAGACACAAACAAGGCACGGTCATACGGCATGACCTGTGCGGTATGGAAACCGCAGTTGGAAAGTTCCATTGGCAATAACTTTACAAAGCTCATTGAATATTTTCTTCTGTTTACATGGCTTGGCAACCAGCACTCGTTGCAGCAGACGACACGGCTGCTGACTGCTGACGTATCTCCGCCTTCGCACGAGTTCCTCCTATGTTCCTCCTTTCTGCTCCGAGCATTCCCGCGGCCGGCCGGCGGGGCGGCGGCAAATTCGTCAGCTGGCGTGCTGCACCCTCTCTGCTACCGCGGCGCACCCGCAGCGCTCCCATGCCGCACTCGCTCCGCACTCGCTCCGCACTCGCTCTGCACCCGTCGCGCACCCGTCTCGCACCCGCATTGCTCTCGGGCCGCACCCGTGCTGCACTCGTTGCGCTCCCGAATCGCGACCGCTTCGCACCCGATGTGCGCTCGTGTTGCACCCGCTGTGCACCCATTCCATTTTTAAAGGGGTATCACAAGGGTCCAATGGTTTTTGAAGGATGCTTCTGGTTTAAACCGAACTATTCAGAATTCCTTTGCAACGAACCCCATCACATGGTATCTCGTTTCAAAGCTCTTTTAACGAGGAATATGGTAATGTAACTCATTTTAAACTAATTTTCTACTGGGGAATAATGAGAAGCAAAAGGCCAAAACGTATACATCAATGTACACTGATAAATCAGTGTACATCGCATGTACACTGATTAATCAGTAATCATTGTCATGTACACTGATTTATCAGTGATCATTGATGTACACTGATTAATCAGTGTACAATGTACACGTTTTAGTTTTCAGAGTAATTTAGGTCAGGGGTTACTTTTGCTATGCTCGCTTTGAACACGTTCGCGAAATAGGGTCTTCCTGCCTTGCTTGGTCAACTTGTGGTTTGGCCGTGGTCATCATTAAAACGCACACTGGAAAAACAAACGTTGCGTGCGTCACACTTGCAAATGCAACCCCTGGACAGGTCGCATTATGTGGTGTGACCGTAGTTTTGGTCACGTTTGTGATGCGACCTCCTATGTGAAATGCCGTATACCCTAGAGCTTGCGTCGCATCACATGGTGTGACGTAAATTTAGGTCGCATTACGTGGTGTGACCAAAAATGGTCACACCAATTGATGCGACGCGCGTCACGTTTGTTTTTCCAGTGCAGGAATGATGCATGTCGACCGCGAGACGATAAAGCGCGTTATCATGCCGTTTTTGTGAAATATTATTCAAGCAATCTCCTGTACTTTAGTTTTGATGACAACATCGGATTCCTCGGAAAATTTCCGTTTACGAACGAGCATAAATGTCATTGGGTTCCAACCCATAGTTTCGTGCGAGTGGGAATTCACATCGGAAAATCTTGTACAGAGTACTTGGTATTACACGGTATTACACCTGTATTACACACAAGATTTTATCACTTTAAAGCACATTCTCGTGTTTTTCGGTATTACATTACGTGTATTACGGCGTAATACATGGATCAGGTGTACAGTGTATTACGGAAGTGAATTCCCCCTCGGTTTCGTGGCACGTGATACTTATGATCATTCCTGGAAGTGCACACTAAATGGCCATGGACATTTTTGTGGACAAATTGGAAATATATCTGTGCGTTTCCAAGCTGGTCCATAATTCTGAACAAAGTGTGTACATAGGTGGAAACAATTAGAATTTGTCCATAACAACAACGAACAAATTTGTTTACATCTGTCCACAAAACTATCGATGACTTCACTGGTAACAAGTGACTTCTCATTGAATCTGTGGACAAAAATGTCCCCAGGAAAAGTCCATAGAGTTTTAGAGTGTCTTTTTCCGAGCTCGAAACCCCATGTATATGTTCGTTCGAACGGAAATTTTACGAGGAATCCGATGGTTTTATCAAAAATGAAGTCCAGGAGATTGCTTAAATAATATTTTACAAAGCGGCATGAAAACGCGGGTTATCCTCTCGTGGTCGACATGCGTACCCCGATTTTCAGTATGGTACAGTATCTGTTTCCGGTTAGTCGATGATAGGACTGAGATGTCTCATCGTTAGCATCACCTCTGCCCATATTGTACCGCTACGAGCCCTCCCGTGGCCGGCCCCCGCCCCGGACCGCTCACCGTGTCACCCGCGGAGCTGTGGCGCGGACCTAAGACTTTGTTTTTCTCTGCGGTCTAATCCGTGATTGTCCCGGCCCGGCAGGCAGATGGCTCTCGGCCCCACCACGCCCGTCCGCCCCGGCGGATCACGCGGCGACGTCACACCCACGACAATCTGGCTCCAGAATCAGCCTGCCCCCCATCCCCCACCCCCCACCCCCGCCCCGCCGCGGCCATCGCCAACGGGAGATACACTTTCCCATCTGGATTTTAGCCAAGGCCTACGTACTCCATGGCGGAATGATTTAGCGAGCGCCCCCTATGGCTGTGACCCCAATGCGGCGCGGCGGCACGGCCCTCTGTTTCTCCGCGCCATTTTTGAGAGCGTGTGTTGTCTAGGACGTGGCTGTGAGGAGTATAATGGCGTAAAGGAAAGGAGGGAGAAAGCAGCAGCGCTGCACTAGAGCCGTACCCACGCTAGCCCTGCAGCGGCGCCCTCTCTATGTGCACCCAGAGAAATGCTCGGGGTGTAAGCTCGCGAGGGAGCATTTGACAGAGTCGACTATAGAAAAGCGTGTACACCTGCATCATGCAAAATGTACTTGAATCGAGTGCAAAATACTTGATAATTTCAAGTACCATGTTCTTGAGTATTTGTTCTCAAATCGTTCCCCTACGCGCTTGAATAAAACCCATGCACTGTGAAATCCTTACGAAGTAAATTCTTCGTAACGTTGCGAAGCATTTGGCTGCTTCGCAATGCTTCGTAATACAAAGCATTTTCTTCGCAAGCCCTGCGTTACGAAGAAATTCGTTTGTACACTACGAAGAAAATGCTTCGTAATACGAGGCAGCCGAATGCTTCGCTTACGAACTTAATTTCTTCGCAAGGTTTTTACAGTGTGTTCTTGGTTCAAGGGTAAATTGGGCTTGAATTGAGCACCAAATTGTACTTGAGATATTCAAGTACACGCTTCTCTGGGTGGAGGGGGGAAACGACTAAGGCCACTCGGGTAATCCGAGGTAATTTAAGGTAATCCGGGAAAATCTGATGGTAATTCTGGTAATCAGTAATCCGGCTGACATAGAGTTTGATATTCGTTTCCCACTCGGCCAGAGTGGACACGGTGAACAAGCGGTATTTGCAGTTTGTCTCTGATAAAGCAGCTCAGTAATTGGCAACCAACCCTATCTCCCGCATGATCCTGCAGCTTTGCTCGACGAATCTCGCAAACAGGCAAAGTAATTACTATTCGGATGTAAGAGGGAGGAGAGAGGGGGGGGGGCGATGGTGGTATCCCTGGTAGTCTGCCCGTGCAGCGGGAACACCGCGAGGAACTCAGGAGGTGGCGGTTGAGTATATGGTGCAGATTAGAGAAAGGGCCAATTACAACTTTCAGAGCTTGCGACCAAATTCTGTTTTCGAACTTTAGGTTTCTTCCGGGACAGCAGTGCGCTGGAGACCAAAAGTTGTAATCTGCCTGAAATTAATCCACCGATTTCACATCAAAGTAAGAGATTACACACGCGAGGCCTGCTCTGCAAATACGTCCGGAAACCAAACACGCGGCCGGGGCGGGGCGGGGCGGGGCGGGGCGGGGCGGGGCGGGGCGGGGCGGGTAGGCGTGGGGGCCGAGCCGGGGCGCTCTGCCACGCTGTTGACACATGTCGGTCCACCTGACAGGCGTCCGGTCCGGTCCCACCGCGCCTCGCCTGCCGACGAGGGGGTTGGCGGGCGGCGGCCACCGGGGCGGGGCGGGGCGGGGCGGCAGCGGGCTCAGCCTTGTTTGAACAATGCCGCCTCCTCGGCGCGCGGGTGAACGCCCTCTCCGGGGCCGGCGGCGTGGGGCGCGGCGCGGGGGCGCGCCCCACAGGCAACGCTGCTGGGGGCGCCAGGACCGCGGGGCAGGGCGGGGCGGGGCGGGACCGCTCCACGACCCAATCGATCCCTGCTGCCGATCCTCCCGACCCGCGTGCTGCGCGCAGCCCGGCTACAAGAGCGTTGTCTTTTCGTCATGCGGTGTGCTGGCGGCTGCACAGCAGAACGCCTCCGGAGGCTGAGCAGTCTGCGCCCCGCTGGGCAGGCAAGGGCGCAAAGGCGGCTGGGCTCGAGCTACCCCGCTGCCGCCCAGTAGTGTTGCCAGGAAAGAAGGCAAGAGGTGGCCCAAACACAGTGGAGTAAAGCGGGCTGCATCTGCGCCTGTCTACTAGGCAACATGGACGCACCCGTGCTAGGGTGCTGCCTAGTAGGCAAGCACAGATGCAGCCCGTTGTACTCCACTGTGTTTGGGCTGTACTTATTGCCTACTTTGGTGGGAACACTGCTGCCGCTGCCCGACCCGACCACGCCCCATCAGCTGCCTCGGTGAGGATTTTCGCCTGACAGGCTCGGCGATGCGCGAAGCGGCCGGCGGCGCGGCCGGCGGCGCGGCGCGGCGGGGCTAAAGGCTCTAGCGGCCGGGCGCTGCTGCTCAGGCCGGGCCGGGCGGCTCACCACGGCGCGGCTGCCGGCTCTAGGCGGGTGTAGTGTTAGTAGGTCGCGCGGGGCGGGGCGGGGCGGGGCGGCGCCCGGCCTGGAGCAACGACCCCGCGCCAGCCGGAGTAAGGCCCGCCCCGCGTCTGCGAGTACCGGGCACCGGGCATGGCCGAAACCCCATGTTGAAAACGTCTGGACGCGAACGAGTCCACGTGCGAATAGAAATCCTCTCTCGGACATGAGGAGGGCCGCCGGGCCGGCGTGCAGTCTCGCGCTCGCTCAGCACTGGAAAAACAAACGTTGCGTGCGTCACACTTGCAAATGCGACCCCTGGACAGGTCACATTATGTGGTGTGACCGTAGTTTTGGTCACGTTTGTGATGCGACCTCCTATGTGAAATGCCGTATACCCTGGAGCTTGCGTCGCATCACATGGTGTGACGTAAATTTAGGTCGCATTACGTGGTGTGACCAAAAATGGTCACACCAATTGATGCGACGCACGTCACGTTTGTTTTTCCAGTGAGGTCGCGGGGTCATGGCCCTGGCGGGGCGGGGCGGGGCGGGGCGGACGCCATGGAGGCGGAGCAGCGGGACAAGGCAACGGGGAGCCCTCTAGAGGCTAAACGAAATTAGCAGCATTATACGGCTGCCCCCGCTCCGCCGCGCCGCCCCTCTAGCGTCTAGAGGAGACTGACTACAGTAGCGGTCTGTGCTAGCGGCGCGCCGAGGCGCTCCGCATTGAACTAGAATTAATTCCAATGAGAACTCGGCGCTGCTTGGCCGATTCGTCCTTCTCTGCCTCGTTGGGCCTCCGCAGCTTCCAGCCCCCTCCCCTCCCCCTCTCGGTTCTTTCTCTCACATTCCCGTGCGGTGCAACTGGGTCACACTCGCTTAGCCCCCCTCCAGGCGCGGCTACTGCTGCTTACTTGACTGATTCGCGCAAACCTCCCCTCCTCCACGCCCCGACGGGATAATTGAGTATCTTTGTTGTGTCAGGCTCAGGCGCGCGGGTTAAACGAGGGAACAGGCAGGGGCCTCATCCAATAGAAAAGGAAGGCGATAGCGAAAGGGGCGAGGAGGGGGTGGCGCAAGGACCAAGGGGTCGCTCAGACCACTCAAGGTACCGCCGGTGTTGTTAGGTAAGTAGGCAAAAGATCGTACGCTCGCACCTGGTGTAAGGGAGACGGGTATCTCCGCCTGACTTCTAGGCAAAATGTATTCCCATATTTGGAGAGTTTGCCTAGTAGGCAGGCAGATATACCCGTCTGCCTCACACAGGTGCGTGCGTACGAATTTTCGCCTACTTATCTAACAACACCCAGCAAGGCAGCTGCCCGGCCCCGCGCAGTTTCAAGCAGGGCGTCGACCTAAATGTTTATCCCCGGTGCTTTTCTTATTCGCGGGTCTACTAGCTGCCTGGCCTGCGTGCGCCTGACTTTGCACGGGGAGGGGAGGGGAGGGGGTATGCGACGAGAAAGGAAAGAGGTCATGCTACGCGCCGCCACGCCGTTTGTTGCACTGCGAGGGGGCCCGGGGGGGTGGGGGTGGGGGGGTAGCGGGCCTAGCAGGCTCGGGGGGCCCCATCGGGGGCGCGCCCCGCCGGCCCCGCCACCGCGCCGCGCCTTTCTATCACACGACGACCTGCGGTCGGGTTGGGTTCGACAGTGGCGCGCGCGCGCATGCGCACACCTACCAGCCGCGTGGACGCAATGAATCGCATGCTCACGCGTGCCGTGCCAATCTGCCAGGGCTCCAATCGCTTTTGTCGCCGTCCTACATTTTCTATAATCGGGGGCGGAAACGGAAGCAGCAGGGACAAAGGAATCTGCAATGCTAATGCCTCCGCCCGGCCCGGCCCCGCCCGGCCACGCCTAGCCGTTGTCTTAAATCGCCTGGAACGGGGGCCTATCACGCACCCGCGCCGCTCCCTATTCCCGCTGCCTTGGCCCGGGCGCGACCGCGAGGTACAGCACCGCGAGATATCGAGAGCGCCGGCCCGGCCGGCCGGCGATACGCCGCGCGCGAGGTCCGGTTACGGGGAACGCCGTCGCGGGGATGTAGAGCGCGGGGTAGCGTCGAGCCGTGGGACGGGAAGGGCCGCACTGTCAAAGTAAGTGTGCAACTGTTCAACACTTTGTAAGTGTGCAACTTTCAGTGGGACACGTGAAAGTGTTCAACTCGCCAGTTGTACACTTGTAAGTGTCTAGTTCGGCAGTTGTACGTTTGTAAGTGTTCAAGTCGACAGTTGTGCACTTGCAAGTGTTAAACTGTGCCGTGCAACACTTCCTTTGTTTAATACTTGCAAGTGCACATCTGTCGAGTTAAACACTTTCAAGTGTATAACTGGCAAGTTTGACACTTAAAATTGCACACTTCTCAAGTTGCGCACTTAAACGTGTTAGACTGGGAGTTCAACACTTACAAGTGTTGAACAGTTGCACACTTGGTTTAACAGTGCGGGACGGGACGGGACGACCCGCGGCGCACACGGGCGCACAGCTGCGGAGAACGGAGAATTAAGGCGGCCTGCTATTATACTTGGCATTTCGGCGACCTGCAGGCAGGGGCCTTGGGGGGAAAAGGTGAATAGGCCCGGCCGGGCCGGCCGAGCAGCGACGCGTCTGCCCGGCCCGGCGTGGCGGCGGGGAACATCTCGTCTTCTCGTCTGCAGTCTTTTGCAAACCAGTGTCGCAGAAGTGATGATTCTAGCATGTTTCTCATTTACAGTATACTCTTTATATAAATTTACGTCTCAAGCATTGAGATTCGCATTGTATAGCAGTTAACCTGCGCTGCTGTTGCCGCCGCAAAAAACACTACTTGCGACGCAACGGAAAAAAAATATAAAAGGACGAGGCACGTGCGTGGTAAAGGATGCGGCCAAATAATTGAGTATAAGATTTATAAATGAGAGACACCTGCTGAGGCGAGCGGACGGACGGACGAGGCGCTACGCCGAGGGGGAAACAACTCTAAAATTTTTGTACACCTAGTAATCCAGAAAAATTCAGAAAAATTCAGAGAAATTCAGAGAAATTCAGAAAAATTCAGAAAATTCCATAAAAATTCATAAAAAATAACAAAAAAATTCACAAAAATTCATAAAAATTTAGGAAAAATTCGAGCAAAAATTCACAAAAATTCAATAAAAATTCACAAAAATTCACGACATTTGTACACCAAAATTCAGAGTTGTTTCCCCCTCGCGCTACGCGAAGGGCCCAAGCAAGCCACACCTCGCCGCGCCACGCCGCGCAGGTGCAAGGAGGCCCTCTCCTCCACCCGCCTGCTGCTCTGCGGGGTGGCTCAGCCGGGCCTAAGTGGAATGACACACACCAAACAGGACAAGAGCAGCGCACCTGGCGCCCCCGCCCCGCCCCGCCCCGCCCCGCCCCGCCCTGCACGCCCTTTGGACAGAAAAAAAAACATCTTGGATGTGACAGCCGGCAACGTGGCCAGCTCGGCACACACAGGCCGAAACCGGATAGCACCACAATCAGCAAACTTTGCAAATAATTTTTCGTGACCTTGTAAAGGAGCTTTCGATTGAGGACGTGGCCACGGCCACGCCAGCGCGTGGTGGTGTGGTGGCGAGGTGCGGGAGGGGGCGAAGCGGGCGGGGCGACAATAGGAGCAAACATATGCCCGGTTTGCGCGGCCGAGAGGCGTTTCTGAACCGTGTGAAAATTAACAGGTTTCGAGGACGAACTCAGGCTGAGGTGGAGTGTGGGCGCGCCTCGCCTCCGAGCGAGCAATCGATCCACTCGACGAGACGCAGACGAGACGAACGACTGTGTAAGGCGGAAGTGACTGATTCACGTGCTCATCAGCTGTGCGTGGAGTGCGTCCTCAGGGGCCCGGCGTGAGACGAGCCGAGGCGAGGCGTGTCCACTACTGTACGTAGCGCTCTCTCTCTCTCTCTCTCTCTCTCTCTCTCTCTCTCTCTTTCTCTCTCGCTCTCTCTCTCGCTCTCGCTCTCGCTCTCTCTCTCTCTCTCTCTCTCTCTCTCTCTCTCTCTCATCTCTTTTCTCTCCCTCCCTTCCTCACTGCAAACCCTCGAATCCCGAATTCTCGCCCTAAAAGGGAGAGGATTGGATTATTTTCCTTGCTTAATTAGAGTGAAAATTTTAAACCTCACTCTATATGAGTAAGGATTTCTTAGCCTCACTTAACTTAAGCAAGACTCCTCACTTTATTCAGGCGAGGTCACGAAATTCGTTCTTAAATAGAGCGAGGAAAAAAAATCTCAATCTCTACAGAGTAATAAAATTATCCTAAAATTTCCGCCCGTATGGGGGCGAGAATCAGGATTCCTAGATTTTGAGTGCGGTCTCTCTTCTACTTCCCGCTAGCCTTGTAGTACATGCCTGCCGTCTAACGTTCGCAGCCTTTTGCGTGTCTCCGGGCTACTCGCGGATGCTCGGGGGGTGACATGAGGGTGACGCCGCGCCCCTGCTTGCGCAGGCGTCCTGCCTCCTGCATCAAACACACGCGCATGTCATGTGTCGTCCGTTTCGGATCGATTATTCGCATATGGAGTTGTGGCGCGCGGCGGGACCGGCCGTAACGAAAGGGAGCATCTAAGGAGCTTTTTTTTCGGCCAGGAACAAGTCTTTAGGCTTCTATTATTTGTGGTCTGCATCGGAAAAAGGAAGCCACTGGGAACAGTGCCCCGGGGTGCCCGTGCCCGTTTGCGACGTAGCGCCACAACGTCAGTTTATCTGCCTGTATTGGTCATGAGCGCGGAGCTTATCCCTTCGTTACTTTTTGATGAGATAGACGGGCGGGCACCGCACTGTACTGTTCCCCTGCGCCGCGGCGCACTGCACTGCAGTACACTGCGGTGTTGTATGCACATGCACGAGCAGCACTGCCGTGGTTTTATCTTGATCCGGACAAGAGAGGGAATATGGGCCTCTTTACTCCCGCCATATCTGAGCTCGTTGACACGGGCCATGTTTTGTAAGCTTGACCGATTAGACAGGAGTACGTTACATAATTACACTTTACAGCAAAGTGCTGCTCTGAGCTCGGCGAAGGAAAAGGAGCGGAAAACTGAACCATGTCCCTTCCTCTTGGGAAGTGGGCGTCCCGTACAGGCGGCACACGGCACGCCCGAGTAGATAATACCGGGCAGTTTTGCGGGATTGCATACTCGCCAGAGCTGCAGGGGCCATACCGCTTCACGGCCAAATGTAGTAGGCAAACCCGCAAAGTGTCGCCGGAAAAGTAGGTAAAAATCGCCGAAAACGCAGTGGTAATGAGCGGTCAGTACAGTATCAACGCCTGCCTACTACACACTAAACCCTTATGCACTTTGTTGTGCATAAGCCTTGCAGGATTTTACGCAACCATAACTATGCACAATTTATTGCGTGCATAACTATGCTTAACTCCGTCCCTTATGCACAAATTTGTGCATAATTATGTACAATGTGTGCATAGTTATGCATAAAAATTTGTGCATAACTATGGTTATATAAAATCGTGCATAGCGATGCCAAAATCATGCTGATTAAACAGTGTGCTAAGCATGCGGATTTATCAGCGTGCCTACACAAGCACACTGTTTAAACAGCATGCTTGCCCAAGCACACTGTTTAATCAGCATGCTTGTCCAAGCACACTGTTTAATCAGCATGCCTACAAGCACACTGATTAAACAGTGTGCTAAGCACACAGTTTGATTTCCAGTGCAGTACTAACGGTACTATTCTGTATGCGGGACCGTGATTTTTTTACAGTGTGCTATTTATTTTTCTGCTGTCTGAGGTTTTTAGCCGTAACGCTAATTTTTCACATCAAATTTTAGCTGAGCGATTTTTTTGTTTTTCCTCGTGTAACTTTGAAATTTAAAGGTGGCAGCTAGCTTGTACTATCGAGTTCAGCAACCAAAAGCGTACCCTGGGTACATGGTCAAATGGCCATACCAACTCGACTTTCCCATATTTTTACATGAAATGCAAAGCAAACAACGGACTTCCAGTACGAAATGTCCGTGTTTAATGAATGGCGGTGCGACCGTTGCACAGCTGTTATGACCGTCCGTAGTGCATTTATCGACATACGGGTTTCCATCATCGGTCCCTACAAGACCTCTCATGTACCTCTTTATCAAAATCAGACATCCTAATCGTAATATCGTTCTTTCTTCTTTTCAGAGAATTTTCGACGCCGTTACGTTTACGTTCAAAGAAAGCTCCAATTTGCTGATTGACGAGGAACCCGACAACAGCTCCATTTTTACGCACGTACAGAGAAAATGGACGCCCACGCCAAAAGCAGCGCGTTCGAGTGCTCGTTGTGCAACAAGACGTTCACCCAAGCCAATCAGCTGCGTCTCCATCTGCGCACTCACACAGGAGAGAAACCCTTTGAGTGTTCTGTTTGCCAGAAGACGTTCACCCAAGCCAATTACCTGCGTGTCCATCTGCGCACTCACACAGGAGAGAAACCTTTTGAGTGTTCTGTTTGCCAGAAGACGTTCACCCAAGCCAATGCCCTACGTGTCCATCTGCGCACTCACACTGGTGAGAAACCTTTCGAGTGTACTGTTTGCCAGAAGACATTCTCCCAAACCAGTATCCTGCGTCTCCATCTGCGCACTCACACAGGAGATAAACCTTTTGAGTGTACTGTTTGCCAGAAGACATTCTCCCGAACCAGTACCCTGCGTCTCCATCTGCGCACTCACACAGGAGATAAACCTTTTGAGTGTACTGTTTGCCAGAAAACGTTCACTCAAGCCAATCACCTACGTGTTCATCTGCGCACTCACACAGGAGAGAAACCTTTCGAGTGTACTGTTTGCCAGAAGACATTCTCCCAAACCAGTACCCTGCGTCTCCATCTGCGCACTCACACAGGAGATAAACCTTTTGAGTGTACTGTTTGCCAGAAGACATTCTCCCAAACCAGTGCCCTGCATCTCCATCTGCGCACTCACACAGGAGAGAAACCTTTCGAGTGTACTGTTTGCCAGAAGACATTCTCCCGAACCAGTACCCTGCGTCGCCATCTGCGCACTCACACAGGAGATAAACCTTTTGAGTGTACTGTTTGCCAGAAGACATTCTCCCGAACCAGTACCCTGCGTCTCCATCTGCGCACTCACACAGGAGATAAACCTTTTGAGTGTACTGTTTGCCAGAAGACATTCTCCCGAACCAGTACCCTGCGTGTCCATCTGCGCACTCACACAGGAGAGAAACCTTTTGAGTGTACTGTTTGCCTGAAGACATTCAGCCACGCCGGTAACCTACGTGACCATCTGCGCACTCACACTGGTGAGAAACCTTTCGAGTGTACTGTTTGCCAGAAGACATTCTCCCAAACCAGTGCCCTGCGTCTCCATCTGCGCACTCACACAGGAGATAAACCTTTTGAGTGTACTGTTTGCCAGAAAACGTTCTCCCGAACCAGTACCCTGCGTGTCCATCTGCGCACTCACACTGGTGAGAAACCTTTCGAGTGTACTGTTTGCCAGAAGACGTTCACACATGCCAATCAGCTGCGTCTCCATCTGCTAACTCACACGGGAGAGAAACCTTTTGAGTGTACTGTTTGCCAAAAAGCGTTCAGCCAAAATGATGGCCTACGTCGCCATCTTCGCACTCACACTGGAGAGTAACCACTCGATTGCGTCGTGTGCCAGAATGGCGTTTTCCGTTTCGCATGCACACGGATGATAAACCTTTGCACTGAATAAACTCTGAGTTTGTGGAGCTTAAGTACTGACTTTTTCTTTGTATTGTGGTCCTCACCGTTCTGCGGTATGTGGTCGTCACGGATTGGTTGCATCCGAGGTTGACATATTTTTTTTTTTTTTTCTATTTTCTAAATAAAAAAAAAATAGCATGTAGCTAGTCATGTATTTTTGGCGAATGATACCTTAAAACAGCACCTACACTATAAACCTAAATGTAACTTAAAATTTTAAGGTGTTAGCTGGCTTCACTGTAAAAAAAAAAAAAACAGCCTCTGGTACTGAGCTTGCTACGGAGACCGTACCCCCTGAAAATACTGGCTTTCTCTCGGTTCATTTACTCCTGGGGAATAATGAGAAGCAAAAGGCTAAAACGTGTACATCAATATACACTGATAAATCAGTGATCATTGTAATGCACACTGATTAATCAGTGATCATTGTAATGTACACTGATTAATCAGTGATCATTGATGTACACTGATTAATCAGTGTACAATGTACACGTTTTAGGTTCCACAGTAACTCAGGTCAGGGGTTACTTTTGCTATGCTCGCTTTGAACACGTTCGCGAAATAGGGTCTTCCTGCCTTGCTTGGTCAACTTGTGGTTTGGCCGTGGTCATCACTGAAACGCACACTGGAAAAACAAACGTTGCGTGCGTCACACTTGCAAATGCGACCCCTGGACAGGTCACATGTGGTGTGACCGTAGTTTTGGTCACGTTTGTGATGCGACCTCCTATGTGAAATGCCGTATACCCTAGAGCTTGCGTCGCATCACATGGTGTGACGTAAATTTAGGTCGCATTACGTGGTATGACCAAAAATGGTCACACCAATTGATGCGACGCACGTCACGTTTGTTTTTCCAGTGCAGGAATGATGCATGTCGACCGCGAGACGATAAAGCGCGTTATCAAGCCGTTTTTGTGAAATATTATTTAAGCAATCTCCTGTACTTTAGTTTTGATGACAACATCGGATTCCTCGGAAAATTTCCGTTCACGAACGAGCATAAATGTCATTGGGTTCCAACCTACACACTAAACCCTTATGCACTTTGTTGTGCATAAGCCTTGCAGGATTTTAAGCAACCATAACTATGCACAATTTTTTCTGCATAACTATGCTTAACTCTGTCTCTTATGCACAAATTTGTGCATAATTATGTACAATGTGTGCATAGTTATGCATAGAAATTTGTGCATAACTATGGTTGTATAAAATCGTGCATAACGATGCCAAAATCATGGGTTTAGTGTGTAGGCCTCTCTCTCTGCACAGCTATGATGATACCGGCCGTGTGTGTTGGGCGGTTGTCGCCTATTTTTCTGGCAATTCTGATAATCATTTTTCGGGGTGGGTTGACGCTGTTCCGTGGGCGTGGCACCGGCGCCATTTCTCCGATCACGGGCCACGACTACAATATAATGAAAGCACACTGGAATTCCTTTCTGTGACACGGACCGGGCTGGGCGGTGGCGGCTAGGCTCTGTGAAGAGGACGCTGCCTGGGGTTTCCCCTGGGCTGGCGCCTTGTTTTCGTTGAGCCGGTGGAGTGGGCAGGGGGTGGAGGAGGAGGAGGAGGAGGTGAGGGGGGGCACGCGCGTAGTAAACAAGGTCCAGCTTCTTGGAAGTGTTTCTCGGGGCCCTTTTTGGCGGCCCTTGTCCGGGGCAGGTGCGTGCACGCGCACGCGTGGGAGGGGGGGGGGAGTGATGACGCACGCGTATTTTTGGTTCGTTTCGAATTTTCGTCGTCGGCGTTGCCGCGCCGCCCTGTACACCCTAACTGTATTTGTATGTTTTTGTGCAAACGTTCGTGCAAAGTTAAACCTACATCTCTTTTCACACAAATTTATGCGAAAACCTGCATGAATTTGTACAAATGTCTGTACAAATTCGTTCAAATCACCGCACAAATTTGTGTGAAAAATTTGATTGTTTAACTTTGTACAAATAAAAGATACAAATACAGTTAGTGTGTAGGTCGGGGGCCAAGTAGGCAGTTCTCCAACAGAAGTTCAAAATAGGTCGTTTTTGATTTAGGTTAGAATGAAGTAGCACAGGATCGGCTGTTTTCCTCGCTTCCGTGTTGCCAGATAAATAGGAAAAAACTTCTACGAACACACCTAGTAGGCAGGTGGAGATACCGAGGGGTCCTTCACTCCGTTTAGTCATGTACAAACGGAAATTTCATCACTTTTTTCGTCACTTTCAATCATTTTTAGTCATTTTCAGTCACTTTTCGTCACCGAACCTTTTTTCAGTTTTAGTCATTTTAAAGTCATTTTTAGTCAGTTTCAGTCAATTTTAATCATTTGTAGTCCCTTTTCGTCACTTTTTGTCACTTTTCGTCATTTAAAGTCACTTTTCGTGATTTTTTGTCAATTTTAGTAATCTTATTTTAAGTTGTTTTTGTCCTTTTCACTCAATTTAAGTCATCTTTTAGTCATTGACTTATTTTTAATCTTTAGTCATGTACACGAAAAATCGAAGTGAAGGACCCCTCGGGAGATACCCGTCTGCCTCACACAGGTGAAATCGTGGGAATTTTTGCCTACTTATCTGGCAACACTGCCTCGCTTCTCCAATCAAATCCAACCTATCCTGAATTTCGGTTTTGGCCGGTACGAACTATTGGCTTTCCGGCCCCCTCGACTAGAAGCGAGGAATACGGTCATGCAGTTCGGGAGGAGATCCAGGAGGGTTTCAAAATACGGTACCCTCCGGAGATGGACGATAAGCCACTGCGGGCTCCGGGCGCTGCCCCGCCCCGCCCACACGAACCACGACCTCGGACAAGCGGGCAACCCGCATTCCTCTGAGAGCGCACCGCACCACACCCGTGCTCGCATGCTGGCGTGCAGTAGTGTAGGGGGCGCCGCTGCATGGTCTACCGCACTCCGCCGAAACACCAAACAATCTCGCGGACGAGTTTAGGCGGGGCCCGGCCCCCTGCGCACATTATAGGACCGGCAGACTCGTCGACACAGCTGTCAACTCGAGGGGGAAACAACTCTGAATTTTGGTGTACAAGTGTCGTGAATTTTTGTGAATTATTGTGAATTTTTATTGAATTTTTGTGAATTTTTGCTCGAAATTTTCCTAAATTTTTGTGAATTTTTGTGAAATTTTCTTAATTTTTCTGAAATTTTCTGAATTTTTCTGAATTTCATTGAATTTCTCTGAACTTTTCTGAATTTTTACTGAATTTTTTTGATTTCTCTGAATTTTTCTGAATTACTAGGTGTACAGAAATTTTAGAGTTGTTTCCCCCTCGTGTCAACTCGACCTCTACACGCCTTCGCCTCTCCAATTTGAAAGGAAAAAGCAAATGCAACGAGGCGTAAAGGAAAAGGAAAGGTGAACACGTGTCCAAATAGATGCGGTCCCATCTGCCAGCAGCCGGCGGCGCGTCCCGACCACGTGCAATGCCCGCGCCAGGATTCAAAACTCCCGCTCATTTAGCCGCGCCCGCTCCAGTGGTGTTGGAACTGCAAGCCCCGCCGCAGGGTGGGGACGCGGCTGCCGGCCGGGAGGGGCAGGGCCGGCTGTTTCCATGGGCCGGTGCCCCTCCCCCCGTCCCCCCCTTCCCCCCTCCCCCCCCCCCACCCCGTCGCGCCCCTGCCCGCCTGAAAACTTCCACTGTGAGTTGACGCAGGTGTTGATACGGCCTCCGGCCCGACCGGGGCCCCGTCACACCCACTACTGGCGCCCTACACTGGTAAACACGGCCAGGGCTTTTGTGCCCGCCAGCGTTGTCAGAGAAAAGTAGGCAATGAGTAGCCCAAACACAGTGGCGTGAGGCGGACTGCATCCGCGCCCGCCTACTAGGCAACACATTAGCACATGTGCGTGCAAGTTGCCTAATAAGGCAGGCGCAGATGCAGCCCGCCTTACTCTACTGTGTTTGGGCGACATATTGCCTACTTTTCTGGCAACAATGCCTGTGTGAGGCAGCCCGGTATCTCCGCCTGCCTACTAGGCAAACTGTCCATACACGAGGCTACCTTGTGCTTAGTAGGCAGGCCGAGATACCCGATACCCGTCTGCCTTTTGCAGGTGTAATCCTAGGGATTTTTGCCTACTTTTCCGGCAACACTGCTAACGAGGCAAAGCCGCATCGCGAAGCAGGAAAAGTCGCTTCTAAATTTGTCGCCGGCGGGCGTGGCGAGGCTCACGCGCCTAAGGCGGGGCGGGCCGGCCGGGGCCGAATCGGGCACAGCTCCATTTTCCTGTTGTTTCCTGTTGTCCTGCTGGTCAAACTTTCACGGCCGCGTGAAAAGTAGATGAGCCGCGCCCCTGCCGGGGCCCTGCCCTGCCGCCAGGAAGGCGGTGGCGGCGGGCCGGGCGCGGCGCAGTGCCGGGTGGTGGTGGCCAGTGGCGGCCCGGCCCGACCCGGCCCGACCCGGCCGGACCCTCAAGGTCGCCCGGTCATTCTTTGATGAGCCGGGCCGGATAAATATCTGATACATGACATACCCGCAGCGCCACAGCCGTGCACCGCGCCGCCACCGCGCCTCCGCGCGTCCAACTTTAATGCCGCGCCGCCCTCGATTGAGCGCCGTAAATGTCAGGCGGCTTATCGGCCCGCCCCGCCCCGCCCCGCCCCGCCCCGCCCCGCCCCGCCCCTCGGGGTTGAAAAACTTAAACGCGACACCGCGGAGAGGCGCGGCGGCACGCTCGTGGCCATCGTTACGCGGCCGCAATTTTCCGATCACTTTTTATCTCCCCCGTCATGGAGTCTGTCCGGGAGAAGCAGGGTCCGGGTGGAGGAGGGGGCGGCGCCCTGCCGCCAGGGGCTAGGCTAGGCTGATCCACCGCGCTGCTTTCTCGCGCCAGCGAGGCGACGCTGGAACTCGTCTCCTACCAACCGGAACATGACTGGGCGGCGTGGCAGGGCGGGGCGGGGCGGGGCGGGGCGGGGCGCGCTCGGGATCTCGACGGACGGAGCCAACCCTCTGCGAGTGGGCGCGCGGACAGAATCCCGCCGGTGGGCGCGATGGCATTCGGACAGACGACGGAGAGAGGTGACGTCGAAGTGACCGACGACAGCGCTCTGCCCAGTGCTGCCAGAGAAGTTGAGCAAAAACCGCTGAAGCACACCCGCGCGCAGCGGGCTGCATCGACGCCTGCCTACTAGGCAGCTCCCTTACACGCGCGTGGGGCAGATATTGCCTACTAGGCATGGGGAGATACGCACCCATTGGACACGGGTGTGGTCCGGCCCCGGCCCGGTTGTTTTTGCCTAACTTTCTGGGGACACCAGGCTCGTTTAAGGTCTTGTAGGTAGGGGGACGGTGCCCCTTGGGTTGCCTACATACAGGGGTTTTGCAGCCCATGTTGCCTACCTTTCATGCGGGTTACTATAGGTCGATTTGGGAGAAGGGGGGGGGGGGGGCGCCTATCGTCCCTCTCGTAACGCGCCTGGAAGACACTGGCTGGAACAGCGGCCGCTGCCCCTCTTGCTCGGGGCGGGGCGGGGCGGTAAGGAGTGCAGGGCGGCGAGGGGCTCAGCACGCCTCTCTCACAGCGGGGTGGGGTGGGGCACTAGCACGGCACCCCCGCTGCGGACGACACTCAGCGCCAAGTGTCGCCAGTGGTCCTCGACTGTGGCACTCTGCCGGCATACTCGCTCCGGGCGGGCAAACACATCACACCCTTCCTCAGGGAGGGGGTTGGGGTGTCCCCCCCCCCCGCCCCGCGCCGCCCTAGAGATGCGCGCGCACCATCCTGTCGTGACGAACGCTAACGCACGCGCGACGCGGCCGCGACTCACAAACAGTTCGTGACGCGATGGACACAAAGAAGAAAACGACACGCGGTCGCAGGTGGCGCCACCTCAGCACGACTGGCGCGGCGGGCGCGGCGCACGCAGCGAAAATGCAAAACTACGCCGCAGAAAAAAAAAAAACACGTGCGAAAACTGCGTCGCGAAAACAAGATAAGGCGGGGGTGGAAAGAGCGAAGCAATCCCTCGTTATAAATAGGCGCCGCATCTCTTATAAAGCCGCCTGGCTATGAAAACAGCAACAAGCCGACCACCCGAGCGGTCTTGCAGACCTCCAAATGTGGCCTCTACAGGGCGTTACTACACTGGAAAAACAAGCGTGACGTGCGTCGCATCAATTGGTATGTGACCATTTTTGGTCACACCACATAATGCGACCTTAATTTACGTCACACCATGTGATGCGACGCAAGCTCCAGGGTATACGGCATTTCACATAGGAGGTCGCATCACAAACGTGACCAAAACTGCGGTCACACCACATGATGCGACCTGTCCAGGGGTCGCACTTGCAAGTGTGACGCACGTCACGTTTGTTTTTCCAGTGTAGGGTCAGGGCATGGCAGTCAGCGTGGCGATGGCGAAGGAGGTAAAACACCTGCTGGGTGAAGGAGAATGCACTGCGTCCCGACCTGATCTGCGACGTCCCAGCCTGCTCCGAGTGATGCCGGAAAAGTAGGCAAAACTCGCCTAACACACAGCTGTGTTGGTATCAACGCCTGACTCCTAGGCCGTCCTAGGCTATCCCTCTGCACAGCTATGAAGATGTTGCCTAGGAGGCAGGCGTTGATACCGACCGCTCAACACGGCCGTGTGTTGGGTGGGTCGGGTCACACATCTGGCCGCACTGCTGCTCACGCCTGAAGTTGCCTATATACCTCGGGGGAGCGCGCCGCGCCGGCTGGAGGGAGGGAGGGAGGAAGGCCTCTAGCAGCAGTTCGATCACGTCGATACAGACATTACCCGGGCGGGGTTACGAATGCACCGCGGTGAATACCGTATGAGCTCGCCGTGTGTGGCGCCCCGCCCCGCCCGGCCCGCCCGACCCTCCGCGTATGTGATAACATGCGGGTGATAAGGCAATCTGTGTCAGGGTCGCGGGGTGGGGCGGGGCGGGGCGGGGCGGGGCACCTGGGCCCCGCGCCTGCACGCCTGCCTGACCCGCGACATGACCTCGCGGCTTTCCGTTGCGACGGATTTCCGCACTTCCTGCCAACCCCGCCCCGCCCCGCGGCCGCGTCGTCCCCATAGTGTTGCCAGAAGAGTAGGCAATAGGGCGCTTTAGCGCATTGGAGCTGCATGTGCGCCTGCCAACTAGGCAACATTTACGCACCCGTGCTAGGTTGCTGCCTAGTAGACAGGCGCAGATGCAACCCGCTCTACTCCACTGTGTTTGGGCACCTCATTGCCTACTCTTCTGGCAGGACTGCCAGGGCAGCGCTCTGCCGCGGAGATCTTGAAAACAGGATGGGTGGGCGGGCCCTCGGCGACGGCACGTGTGCATCGCACGCGCGGCCCTTAAAATATGACCCGGGACAGCCTCGCCTCGGCTGCCGCCGTCTTCGAAACCCCCCGTCCTGCTGTCCCGCCGTCGATATGAATCTCGGTCGAAAACTTGACGCGACAGTGACAAAAATGTGCGGTCCAAGAAATGGAACACATCCCCCCGCCCCGCCTGCCCTGACAGCACCAGCGCCCCGTGATGGATGGACTGGACGGGCAACCACAATGGAAATCGATTCACGCCGCCGCGAGGCGAGGCGAGGGCGGCCCCGGCGCGGGGCGGCGCGGCGCGGCAGCCAAGTAATGCGTTTCAGAAGTTTGCAGGCTCTCCCTGGAGTCAGGGGCGGTTTTAAGTCCGGATGACGGGAGAGGCGATGAGCTGTGGGTTGCCTACACACGGGGGTTTGGCGCCTCAAATTGCCTATCTTTCAGGCGGCCTTTAGTGGCTAACTTAAGGCGTGGGCGGGGGCGACCGCTCCAGTACCCCCCCCCCTTTAAAACCGCCACTGCCTGGAGTAGGGTCGCGCTGTGCTAGAAGCTAAGGGTGAGACTCACCTGCTGAACAGCGGGTGCCACAGGTGAGCCGCCGACACGTCGTCCGGGGGCGCGGCGGGCGGAGGCACGACCGGCGTGTCGAGCTTGAGGAGCCTGGGCTTGGCGTTGGGGTCCACCAGGTTCTTGACCTTGAGCTTGGGCCCGCCCTGCGCCCCCAGCGGCCTCTTCTTGTGCTCCTCCTCGCCGGGGGTGGGCGGCGGGGTCGGCAGTCCGTCGGTGGACGGCCGCCTGCTGCCGGAGAGGTCGAGCACGGGCGCGCCCGGCAGGCTGGACGCGCACGTGGCGGTCGGCGCGCCGGGCGAGGACGCGGTCGCGGCGGGGGTGGGCGAGGCCTGGGGCCCCGGGGCCCGCAGGCCCATGGCGCCGCCGAGCGGGCTGCCCAGCGCGGCCAGCAGGGCGCTCTCCGGCCCGGTGGGGCTGGCCATGGGGCCGGCGGCCGTGGCCGGCGACGGCGTCCTCTGCTTGGCGTCCCTCTGCTGGGCCTCCCGCTGGGCGCTCAGCATGTTGAGCAGCGACTTGCACGTGGGCGGCCGGCTGCCCTCGGACTTCCTGCTCCGCTCGGGCTCGGCGGCGTGCTTGCTGCCCCGCGGCGGATGCAGGCCGTACAGCTGCTGCTGCTGCTGCTGGCGCTGCTGCTGCGCCAGGATCTCCTGCTGCAGCTGCAGCTGCTGCAGCAGGATGAGCTGCTGGTGGTACTCCTGCTGCTTCTCGTACTCGCGCCTCTGCTGCTGCTGTTGCTGCAGCTGCTGCTGCTGTTGCTGCTGCTGCTGCAGCTGTTTCTCGTACTCCCGCCGCTTCTCGTACTCGCGCCGCTGCTGCTGCTGCTGCTGGTACTGGTAGGGGCGCTGCGGGGCGGCGAACAGCGCGGGGCTGTCCCTGTCCCTGGAGGCGGCGTGGCCCGCGCTGGCGGCCGCGATGGGCAGGGCGGCGGGCACGGGCCGGGCGCGCGCCTGCGGGGCCGGCGGCGGGGCGGGCTTGGCGAAGCCCGCGGCAGCGGGGCCGAGCGGGAGCGGGCCGGCGTAGGCGGCGCTGTGGTGCCGCGGGGACGCCGGCGGCGGCGGCATCGGCGACGGCGACTTCCGCGCCGTCTTGGCCGGCTGCGGCGACACGGACGGCTTCTTGTAGTAGTTGTTGTTATTGTTGTTGAGGAAGGTGTCGAGGCCGCCGCCCTTGAGCATGGTCTCCTGCCACGCGGTGGCCAGCGCGCTCTGCAGCTCCATCTGGCTCTTGTAGTCGTAGCCGGGCAGGTAGCCGCCCGGGTACGAGTAGGCGGCCTCGAGGTAGGGCAGCCACAGCATCTGCGCCTCGAGCAGCTGGCGCTGGTACTCCTCCACGGCGAGCGCCTGCTTGCTCTCGGGCTGCAGCAGCGTCTGCAGGTGCGACAGCGACACGACGCACAGGTCGTTGTCCAGGCCGCTGGGGCTGGCCGCCGAGTAGGGCAGGCCGGGCCCGGGCCGCTCGGGCTTCTGCGCCAGCAGGCGGGGGATCTCCTGCGCCGGGCTGGTGACGAGCGCCTGCAGGCGCGCCCGCGGCACCAGCAGCGGGTCCGGCACCACCAGGTCGGGGTCGGACAGCACCTGCTTGAGCTGCGCCAGCGGGTCCATGTCGGACACGGTCAGCAGCTCCATCAGGCGCGACTTGGCCGCGTCCTGGCTGGGCCGCTTCTGCTTGATGCGCTGCTTGACGTCCTCGGCGGGCGCGCTGGCACCGGCGGGCTCCACGGGCGACATGGCGGTGTTGCCCGGCAGCCTGTTGAGCAGGTTGCGCAGCGTGAGGTCGTCCAGCTTGGGTCTCTTGGCGGGCGGCGGGGCGAGCGGCGGCGTCCTGGGCCGGTCCTTGGCCTGGCGCACCGGCACCCCCAGGTCCAGCGGCGCGTCCTGCTCCAGGTCCGACTTGCGCGGCGAGGCCAGCAGGGACTCGAGGAACTTGTGCTTGGCGGTGCTGGGCTGCTCCATGATGGGGGTGATGGTGGTGGCGGACCCCAGACCCAGTCGCAGGGGCTCGGGCGGCGCAGGGGCAGCCCCGAGGGCGGGCGCGGGCCCGGGGGTGGGGCTCGCGCTGGGGCCCGGCTCCTTGACCAGCGACACCTCCAGGTCGGCGGGCAGCCGCACCACGTGTTCGGTCTCGTCCAGGCTCAGCAGGTCGAACACGGAGCATGGCCTCTTCTCGCTGTCCTTGCAGGGCTCCTGCTTGGCCTCGGCCTTGAGCTCCGCCTTTGGCTCGGCCTTGAGGGTCCTCAGGTCCTCGAGGGTGCCGTCGACCTGCATGGCCTCGGCGGCCTCGTTGCAGAGAGCGTCCAGCATCTCCTCGGGCCTCTGCTCCTCGCAGTGTACATCTTTGGTAGGGGCGTTATACTCTAGACAGGGCTCGTCTGCCGTGTCTTTGGCGACTAGACTCGGAGGGGGACTTGGTGTCGGCAGTCGTTGTTGTTCTTGATGTGAATCAGTCTCGACGGGTTCCTTTGGCTCATTTGCAGTCGTGCATTCTTGGGGAGGGAGATCTGTTTCCATACATTCTTCCCCTGTTTCTCTTTCAGTTACTTCCTCTGTCTCCTGCTCTCTATTCTCCTCTGCTTCTCCGTCTTTCATCTCCTCTTCTTCTCTCATTCCATCCTGCTCTGCCCCTTTCTCTTCTTCCTCTACATCTTTCCCCCCATCAACCCCTTCCCCTCCCCCGCCTATCTCTTCTCTCTCTTCCTCCACATTCTCCTCTCTCACTTCCTCCTCTTCGGATCCTTCTTTATCCCTCTCTACTTCTTCCGGTACTTCCTCCTCATTTTCGTGTTCATCTTCCCTCACATCGGCAACCCCCTTCACAGCCATTTCTCTCCTCCCCTCCGCCCCCTCCATATCCTCGATCTCATCGCTTCGGTGATTCGAGTCATCGTCAGCCGGTGACTCCTCGCCTTCCGAATGGACGCTGCCTCCCGACCCTTCAGGATGGGCTGCGACCGCCTCCACTTCCGGTCGGGCCTCGTCAGGCACTTCCGGCTGGACAGCCTCTCCCTCGGCGTCCTCCTCCTCTTCCTCCTCCTCCTCTTCCTCCTCGGCGTCGCCCTCAGCGGAGGAGGCGGTGTGCGACTTGTCGTCCTCGAGGGACGGCCTCTGCCTGGGGCCCAGCACGGCGGAGAAGAGCTCCGTCTTGGGGATGGACCTCCAGCCGTTGGTGGTCTTGGTGAGCGTGATGCGGTTCCGCCTGTCGTAGTCCTCGCACACCACGGACAGGATCCGGCACTCCTCCTGCTTGACCCAGAGGAACACGGGGTTGACCCTGGGGCTGACCGGCCCCTCGGCGTGGGCCTCGGTGTCCACGCTGAGCGACAGCGGCTCGTCGCGGTGGTGCCGGCGCCGGCGCCGCTTGTGCTTGTGCTTGTGGCGGGAGCGCGACCGGGTCGCCCGCGCGTCGTCGTCCCTGGAGCGGCTCGACCTGGAGCGGCTGGAGCGCGTCGACCTGGAGCGGGCCGTGCGCTGCTTGCGCCGCCGCGTCCTGGACGCTGTTCGGCCCTTGCGCCGGGCGCGCCGCTGTCGCCCTCCGTCGTCCGGGAGGGCCGGGGCCGGGGCCGTGGCCGGGGCGTGGGCATCGATCGCGGCTGGTTCGTCGTCCGTCCGCGGGGAGCGCTGCTCCGCTGCGCCGCCCCCCGCGCCGCCCCCCGCGCCGCGCAGGCACAGCGCCTGCTGGTCCGCGCCCGCGCAGCCCGCGCCCGCGCCCTCCTCAGTCGGCCCCGGCGCATGCACAACGCCGGTTTGTTGACAAACGTCAGCTGCTCGGAAGGGCGATGGTGGCGCTGCCATGGGCTGGCTGCTGTCGTCCAGCAGGTTGTCCAGCAAGTCCCTCAGGTTCTCCATGTCCTCGTCATGCACCACACGCACACGCACGGGCTCGGCGGCCGGCGCCGGCTCCTCCACCTTGTCCACCACGCCCGCGACTAGCTTGTCGAGGAAGTCCTCCACCTCCTCCAGCACCTCCCCATCGCCGCCGAGGGCTCCGGCCGTCACGGCTCCCCCGGGCGATAGGGAGCCGGGCCCCTCAGGCCGCGAGAGGCCGCCGTGCGCCGCGGCCCCGGCGTGCAGCGGGCGTAGCGGGCCCCCATCGTGTTCCAGAAGGCCCTCGGCCAGCTGGCCCCCGCTCATGTCGAGCCTGCCACACTCACACCGCCAGCAGCGAGCATGCTGGCTGGCCACGCACTACACTAGCACTGTAATCCAATGGTAATCCAAGGGCGTCGACGTAGCTGAAAATGACACACTCGCGCGAGCACACTGAAACACAGGACCAAAACAAAAGCAGACGTCGCGCTCGGCTCGGGCGGTAGCACGCTCCTGTACGCCTTGGATATCAACTGGCACTGGGCGCCCTGCGCGGCCCCGCCGCCCCGCACCTCCCTCCCGCCCTCCTGCCCTGCCCCTCCCCCGGCCACCGCGCCCCGCCCCGCCCCACCCCGCCCGCCCCGCCCCGCCCCGCCCCGCCCCGCGCCGCCCGCGCCCCTCTCCCCGGCGCTGCGGGCCCGTCCCGGCCCGTCGGCGAGCCCTCCCGACCCGACGATTCCCGAACGCCCGAGCGGCGGCGGCGGCGGCGGCGGCGGCGGCGGCGGCGGCGCTGCACTCGGAAGAGCGGCCCGGGCCCGGCCGGGGCGGTGCCGGGGGGAGCGGGGGGAGGAGAGCCGCCCGGTGGCGCCCATTGGCTGCAGTCCGCGAGGGGGCGTGGCTTCTAGAACTTTCCACCCCTCCCCCTTAGGCCGAGCCTCACCCTGGAATCGCACGCTGACACTAAAAATGCTAAGACAGGGCCTACGATTGCTCGCTATTTGTGTTTCCGCGTGCACTTCCGCCCGCTGAGCCGCGAGCTCCGGCCGCGGCCGCGGCGCAGTATTGGCACGCGGGCCGGGGTCCGTCGCCCCCGCCCCGCCCCGCCCCGCCCCGCCCCGCCCCGCGGCCCTAGCGCCCTCCTGCACGGCCTGCCTGCACACACCTACTCCTCTCAGGCTGATTGCCCCCATAAGTCCCTCCCACAACCCTTTGTGCGACGGCCAAATGAAAGCAATTAAAGTCCCATTGCGGCGAGCGGGGCGGCGCGGGGCGGGGCGGCGGCCTGCAATTTCGGTCACTGATTGGGATGGCACTGGCCCGGGGAGACTCGGCCCGTGAAATTGGAAATAACAAAGGCAAATACCTGCAGTTTATGCCGCAGCGCCGCTAAGGACCCTGCTCGGAGGCTAAAAGCTGCAGGAGGAGGAGGTGGGCCGTGGCTGCGGCTGGCTGCTGCAGTATGTACGTAATTATTGCTCCGAATCCTCTGGATCGCGCGTCGGACCGGCGGATATGAATCGGTTCAGCAAACGAGTTGTTGAACGGAGTTGGCAGCGGTACTCTGGAAATCCAAGTGTGTACATGTATTCATTATTTACTGCATACTTACATGTATTCAGTAAATAACGAATACATGGCCATGTATGCAGTAAATAGTGTGTACATGCCAAGGTACACACTATTTGCTGAATACTTTGGCATGTACACACGAAAAATCACACAGAAACTACGTGTGTACATGCCAAGGTATTCAGCAAATAGTGTGTACCTTGGCATGTACACACTATTTACTGCATACATGGCCATGTATATTCATTATTTTCTGAATACCTGTAAGTACGCAGTAAATAATGAATACATGTACACACTTGGTTTTCCAGAGTGACCACGTGTGGTCCGGGCGGTGCTTTGCTCGGCGGTGCAATAGGCGCCAATTACAAGAGACCGCAGACACCCGCCGCGCGCGCACTGCGTACGGCTCGTCTCATGTACCTATCGCCCCGGCCACGCTCAAGGCCGATGAGCCGCCGCACGTCACGCTGGGTGACCACTGCCGCCTGGCCTGGCCGCGCAGGGCAGGGCAGGGCAGGGCAGGGCAGGGCAGGGCAGGGCAGGGCAGGGCAGGGCACGGCCCACCGGCTCATAAAGCCGACAAGTGCACCGAGGCGGCAGGCCCGGGCCCTACACTGCAAAAAATGAGAAAGGGCCGAGTGATTCTCTGGATACCCAAGAGTAAATATGCTAGCACACTTTCAAGGGGCGGCTGACTCTGGTTATTCTGTGTACACTCTACGTGTATTTCTTGTGTTATTGTGTATTTCCCATGCATTTTTTTGTGTGTATTTTAATAGATTTCTATGTATTTTGAGGAATTTCGCTGTATTTTTCGTGTATTTTCTAGTATTTTTCTGAACGCGGCCAACCCTTGGCACACCGGTAGGTGTGTGAATTTCTATTCGTACACTTTTCACTACTACAAAGAAATTGCTATGAAAATTGACAACTTTTTAGTTGTCAAAGTGTGCGAATAATGGGAATTTCACACACCTACAGGTGTGTGACATTCACGCACTCGAGTAACCGCAGTCTGCGTGCTGTGCTGCCAAACAGGTGCTTGTTATTACGAAGGGTTGATGGGTCGTTTCAGCGGAGGGTAGCTGTGGCGCGGCGTGGCGGCGGGCCTCCGCACTAATTGAAGTTGGGAATCAATACAAGACGCTCCGACCGTTTCGAGAGAGGAGACCTTACGCGACGGCGCGCACGCACACACACACACACGCACACACACACACACACACACACACACACGCACGCACGCACGCACACACCACGTGACACGTCCCGTGTGTGGGTGCATGGGCGCACACTCTAGCCCTGCTCCGAGTCCCTCGCAGATGATCGCTGAAATGAAACATTAGTGCGCGGGAGTAAATCGAGTGCACTTAACGACTCTCTCATGAAGTTTGTGTTGTGTTTTTTGTTTTTTTTGTTTTTTTTTTCTTCGGTCCGACGTAATTGCACTCGTTGTTTCGAGAGGCTGGGACGTAATGTCGCGCGCGTCCAGTGGCGTTGGTGCGGAGTGCGCGTCGGCCCCCACGCGGGGCCGAGGGGTCCTTCACTTCGATTTTTCGTGTACATGACTAAAGATTAAAAATAAGTCAATGACTAAAAAATGACTTAAATTGACTGAAAAGGACAAAAACATCTTTAAATAAAATTACCAAAGATGACGAAAAGTGACTATTCTCACAGCTGTTGACGAAAAGTGACTTGAAAAGGACTACAAATGATTAAAATTGACTGTTACAGCTGAAAATGAATTTAAATGTTGCAAAGTGATTAAATGCCAAAATGACTCGAAACCAGACGAGTGATGAAATTTTTACAGCTAATATTTTTCGCGCGGGGCCTCATGAGCTCGCCGTGGAGGAGGTCGCCGCGTCGCCGCGTGCGTGCGCGCGCGCCTGCGCGTGAGCGACTTGTTTGA
Organism: Frankliniella intonsa; assembly: GCA_033675135.1. NCBI lineage: Eukaryota > Metazoa > Arthropoda > Insecta > Thysanoptera > Thripidae > Frankliniella > Frankliniella intonsa. Next base: position 708,153 of record CM066256.1, read on the forward strand.
ACAAACGAAACGCCAAACTTTTTCACACTTTTGCGGTTCGTTTAGGTCCGAGCTGCGAACATTCTCTTCGTTTTCCATGGGCGCGGGCCGGGGGCGTGCTGTGCTTACCTGCAGGTGGTGTAGCGAAGGACCCCCGCCGCCCCCGACCCTGCCCCTGCCCCTAATTCCTTCCCCCGGCCCTGCCCCGCCCGCCCCGCCCCGCCCCCGCCCCGCCCCCGCTGTCGCGCCCGCGTCATAAGAGTAACGCATCACGTGGTGCCCCGCGGGTCTGTCGCAGCGCTTCCGCTGTGTGATGAAAATGCGCACGCGAACTAACTCATTTTTAAGGGGGGGGGGGGGGGGCATCAGGCGCGATGTGCTTATTTCCTGCTTTACATTGGAAACCAAAGTGTGCACTGAAAAACTGTACAGTGAGCATTGCACGCTTAAGTTAGAGTGAGCATGGGATGCTTGCTTTAGTTTGCGTGAGCATCCGGATGCTTTCGTGAATTTGTGCGTTTCTCACGTTACAGTACCTAAAATTAGCGTGAGCATTGGGATGCACGCTTTAGTTAGGATGAGCATCCCGATGCTCACTCTAAGTGAAGTGTGCTTCCCATGCTCACTCCAAACTTAAGCGTGGAATGTTCACTTTAGAGGTTTCAGTGTGTGCATGTCGCACATTTCTAAGTGTTTCGTGTTTCAGTGTCCATTCGTACACTGCTCCAAGGAAAACCCACACCTTTACTTGATCAAGTATACGAATAGAAATTCACACATCTTCAATAATTGTGCGACATTCGCACACGAAGGTTTCCAGAGTATTGTATGCGCTCCGACTATCGCGCCCCCTTCCCTACTCTGCCACCCGCGTCCCCGCGTTACTAAACGTCACTCTGGCGATACCAGCATCGACCCTCCGCTGACGCTAGTGTCGCCGCCCTGCCCACACTACACCACACAGCACGGCTGCGGAAAAGGGTCTAATTAAGAACTTAGGCCATCCTATTTCCGAATCTCGTTAAATTTTTCAAAGCGCAGTGTACGTGATAACGATCAACCATCAAGCCCGGGGGCCTGCCCCGCCCCGCCCCGCCCCGCCCCGCCCCGCCCCGCCCCGCCCCGCGTGGTAAAAAGGCCCCATACGGCATCAATCCATCCCACAGCAGCAGCGGCGGGCGGAGGCAGCGACCAGCGAGATCGTAAATTGCAGTCGTATAGTGCCTGCCCGGCCCGGCCCGGCCCGGGGGAGCGAGCGGGGCGGCCGGGCCGGGCCCGGTCAGGCCTGCCTGCCTGGGGGCCTGCATCGTGTGCATTGTATGTGACATGTTTCCTGTGCTGCAGCAGCCCGGGCTGCAGGCTGCACCGCCCAGAGCCACGCTGCTGCAGGCGGCTGCAGGCGGCTGCACTGCGCAGCCACACCCCCGCGCCCTGCTGCTGCAGCAGCACTGAAGTTTAATTACTCTGACGTCACATTCTATTTCGTGTGAGAACTGTCACATTACTTTTAGATATTATTATTGTCACATTCTTTTGAATTTGACGGTGTGAAGTTCAGCCCGCATTGTCCGGCCGATTTGGGATAAAACGAATGTGATGTCACATTTGGACCAATGTGACAGCTCTCACATTTAAAAGAATGTGACGTCACAGTAATTGAGTGACAGGCGGCTGCACTGCACCCAGAAAACTACGTTCTTAATTTTTCAGTGTTCTTAAAGTTTTAGGAACATTCTGCTTGAGTGAAGCGCATTTGGTCATTAAACTAAGTTAAATTTCTGAAATCAAGAACACTGTTCTAAAAACTTTAAGGCAATGTTCTTGAACTAAGAACACCATTTTTTGGGTGTGCACGGCTACACACACCCGCGCCCGCGCCCTGCTACTGCTGCTGCAGGCGACACACGTGCTCTTATTCTCTCCCCATCAACACATCAGACTGAACTGCGTCACACAGCAGGAGATTGCAACGGGCATTATGATAATTGCTTGCACAGCCTGAACCGCCACGACAGTTCGGACCGCAGCAGTGTTGCCAACGAGTGGACCCAACACTGTGCGACTTACGCCTCATTTCCAGCGCTGCCCGCCCCGCCCCCCTGCCCCCTCTCCCCCATCCCTCCCCCCTCTCCCCCTACCTCCCCCCCCTCCCCCCACCTCCCCCCGGCCGCGCCGCATGACTCAGCAGTCCCGCACCGGACCGCACCGGACAGGCTCTCGAAAATGACGGTAAACTCCGCACCATTACAGACGAAAATGACGCTACTCGGCCCGGCCCGGCCCGGCCCAGCGCTGCAGTGCTGCCCGCCCCGCCTCGGCCCGCACGCCCGCCGCTGTCCGCAGCGGGAGCGGCCCGCCATACGCGGAAGCGTTCGGGTTGCCTAAGCGCACGGCGTTCCGGGAAGCGCTCCGTACAACGACCTGTGTGTGAGGGATAGGACACACACGCGTGCACTCTCCCCCCCCCCCCTCTCTCTCTCTCTCTCTCTCGCTCTCTCCCTCTCCCTCTCTCTCTCTCTCCCTCCCTCTCTCTCCCTCCCTCCCTCCCTTCTGCCTCTCTATCTCTCCCTCTCTGCCCCTCTCTCGCTCTCTCTCTCTCCCTCTGTCTTTGTCTCTCTTTCTCTGTCTTTTCTGCTGTATTTTTCGGCCTCCATCCTCGCGCAGTGAGCATTTCGAACACAATTTCTTCGCAAGGTTTTCACAGTGCACCCCTGTCTCTATCTCCCTCCCTCTCTGCTCCTCTCTTTGTCTCTCTCTCTCTGTCTCTGTCTCTCTCTCTGTCTCTGTCTCTGTCTCTGTCTCTCTCTCTGTCTCTGTCTCTCTCTCTGTCTGTCTCTCTCCCTCTGTCTTGTCTGCTCTATTCCTCGGCCTCCATCCTCGCGCAGTGAGCATTTCGATCCGCAATAACATCGTCGCCGTCGTCGGAAAAATGATTCCCCGTCAGAGCGAAACATTACGATCATTTCTGGTAGGGCTAATGATGCGGTCTGCTTGTGTTTGGGGCGAGAGGGTGGGAGGCCTGCGGCGTGTAGCGGGCAGGGGGAGGGGAGTGGAGGGGGGAAGGGAAGGGGAGAGGGGAGGGGAAGGAAGGGGTGTGGGCACGGTAGGGAAGGGAAGGGGAGGGGGCGGTGGCGCCAGCCAAGGGGTTGTGCCGCCCGGCCCGGCCCGGCCCGACCCTGCTGTGCTCCGCTGGGGGCGGTTAGCGGGGTGGAAAAGAGCGTTTACTGTTAAGAGGGTACGAGCATATGCTGACCGCGCTGGTGAGCCCGCCGCAAAGGGTGCGCGAGGGAGAGGGGGTGTGGGGGTGGGGGGTGGGGGTGGGGGGGGTAAAAAAGAGCGCCCGGACCGAGGAGGTAAGGCGCGGCGTAGAGTAGAGGAGACCGCGCCAGTCGTCTGCCTGTACACTGTGAAAAATATCTTCGTAGATTTACGATAAATTTTGTAAATTTCGATTTACGAGATATGTTGTAAATCTACGACGGCCCTTTTTTGCTCGTGACTGAATTTCAAGCCGATATGTCGTGCTTGTAATTTTACGATTTGCAATTGTAATTTTACAACTGCATTTCGTGGAAAATTTTCTCGTAAACTTACGACTACTTTTCACAGTGCATGTCGTTTGCACTGGGAAAACAAACGTGATGTGCGTCACGTCAATTGGCGCGACCAGTTTTGGTCACACCACGATCTAAATTTACGTCACACCATGAGATGCGACGCAAGCGCCTGGGTATACGACATTACACATAGGAGGTCGCATCACAAACGTGACCAAAACTACGGTCACACCACATGATACGACGAGCTTTCCAGGGGTCGCACTTGCAAGTGTGACGCATGTCACATAAGTTTTTCCAGTGCATGGCTGCCGTGCCGCGGGCCGGTGGCGTTACTCTGTACGGCACGTGAGGCTGGCTGGCTGGCTACCCGGAGGGACCCGGAGGCCGGAGGGGAGGTCCCGCCCGACGCGACGTGCCCGACAGAAGACACTTTCCGGGTAAAGGGCGGCGAGTGAAGTCAGTCGGATATTCCATCCGCCAGGTCCTTTGTGCTCGGGTGTTGTCGTAGGGCGTCGGCCCGGGCCAGGCGGGGCGGGGCGGGGCGGGGCGGGGCGGGGCGCCTCTGCGCTCCACCGCGGCTCCGGGGGGATGTTGTGAAAACGGGCGCGAGCTGTTTAAGTGTTTCTCCCTTTCCGCTCGTTACCCAGTTTTGTCTCTTAACGACGTTGTTTCCTCAGCCGCTCCCCCCCCCCCCCCCAAACCCTCACCCCCCGGCCACCTCTTTGGCGTCGCGTACGCGCCCGCCGCGCCCCCAAATCAAAAGACCAGGCGTCTCCCCCATCTCCGCGATGATTGGTGTCCCTGCGCTGCTACGCGGAGAGATCTTTCTGAAAGTGTGTTTCAAAACTGAATAAGGCGAAGGGCGAAGGGTTCTGCCGGTGAACCTGACCGTGACATCCATATCTGGGGGATAGAGAGCTGCCCCGCCCCGCCCCGCCCCGCCCCGCCCCGCCCCGCCCCGCCCCGCCCCGCCCCGCCCCGCCCCGGGCTCCATCAGAGGCGATACTTTCCCGCTTCAGGTTTCCCGCGGGCGCCGGCCCTGCGCTGCCCTGCCATGGGCGTCGCGCCCCGCCGCTGGGGCCGCTCGAATTACACAGTGATTAGCAACACACGCGAAACGTATTCGATTTCTCTATCGCGGGGAGAGGTGAGGTGAGGCTCCGGCCCGGGCTCCGGGCGCTGCGCTGGCGTGGTGTCCGGTCCAGTCCGGGCTGAGCTGGAGGTGGCGCTGGAGCGGGGTGGGGGGTACGCGAGCGTACGTCTCTCCTTACACTATAACCAGGAACACGGTTTGCCTTTTTGAGGTAAAACACACCTTTTGAATAATAAAAATAAAAAAATGGTCATGCCATCGATACGCAATCTGGCTAGGCAGCAGGGTCGGGCTCAATCTCGCTATATCTGCGTATCGGGCGCAGTGCTGCCAGAACAGTAGGCATAAAACTCGCCCAGCACACAGCCGTGTTGAGCGGTCGGTATCGGTATCAGGCAATATCTTCATAGCAGGTATGGCCTAGAAGGCAGTCGTTGATACCGACCGCTCAACACGGCTGTGTCGGGCGTATGCGAGGGGGCCTCAACTCCGTCTTGCAGTGTATACCGGATTTCCAAGATTGCCATATTGCCTGTATATTGTTACCCCTTTTAAAGGCAAAACGCCTTCATATAGGCAAAAAGTGCGAATTTTGTACCCTGTTTTGTGAAGATTGGCAAAGATTGCCCATGGATTGTCAGGGTATAGGTGTACACCGGATTGCCCGAGTTGAGGCCCCCTCGGGCGTATGGAACAGCAGGGACACTCGCCCCGGTAAGCGGGTTTGCCTACCCGGGCAGGCGCCGTGGCCCCTGGACGGGGCAGACCCGCAACACTGTCACATGATGTCTTTGCCACCCGTCTGGCCGGATCACGAGGGCAGGGCGGGGCACAGCAGGCTGGCGAGCAGCGTGCACAGAGAGAAAACACTGGCAAAACAAACGTGATGTGCGTCACGTCAATTGGTGTGACCAGTTTTATGGTCACACCACGTAATGCGACACCTGCATGTGTGACGCATGTCACATTAGTTTTTCCAGTGCAGACTTGCTGTGCCAGCAAACCTTATTGCTAATATAGCGCCTACAGTATTTGCATTCCTAGGTCAACAAAAATATTGCTGTCATATAGCAATCACCGCTTTGCAGGCTCTGCAAAGCGGTTTGCTCCATCAGCTATTTATCAGTAGTTTGCTGTTACAGCTACTTATTTGCTGATGTTAACAAATAAGTTGTAGGCGCTATATTAGCAAGTCTTTCCTCTCCGTGCACTGTTAAAACCTTACAAAGCAATGCTTCGCAATTACAAACAAAATGCTTCGCAATTGCGAAGGATTTGGCTGCTTTGTAATACAAAGCATTTTGTTTGTATTGCAAGGGCTGAGCATTTAAAGTTCAAATTAAATTTCAAATGCTTAAATTACAAACACAATCAGTAGTTTGTTGTTACAAAGCATCCAAATGTTTTGCTGATGTTAACAAATAAGTTGTAGGCGCTATATTAGCAAGTATTTCCTCTCCGTGTACTTGGGTCAATTGTGGCCTGGTTCTCTCAAGTCAAGTCAAGTAGTGCAGGCAGGGCGGCGCAGGGCGGGCTGCACGCTGGAGAGCAGATCGCCCAACAGCAGGCGGGGCGGGGGGGGCGGGGCGGGAGGGCGCGACGCGGCGGGTTTATGTCACGCCGCTCCCCTCGGCCCCTCGGCCAAAGAGGGTCAGGTTAAGTTAAAGGACGGGGGCGGTTTTGTGTCGGCGAGGAGGTCAGGTCGCGAGTTATGTTTAGAAGCGGAGGACTTGGCGCGGCGGGGCGGGGCGAGGCTGGGCGGGGCGGGGCGCGCGGGAGCTGCAGCGGAGGGCGGAGGGGTGGCGACGCCAGTAGGCGCCGCAGAAATGGGCTTTTATAGGGCATTAAAAAGGCCTATGGGAAATGCACATAAAGTGGCGCTGCGTGCCAGCAACAATAAAACATTCCGGACGGACCGTCTGAGGGGGTTTAAAAGGAGCTGGCGGGGCTGCGCTGCGCTGCTCGGGGGCGCGGCCGGGGCGGGGCGGGGCGGGGCGGGGCGGGGGCGGGGCGGGGCGGGGCGGGGCGGGGCCGCAGCGCGATAACGGAGAACAAAGCGCGTGTCCACCACCGGCCGGGTGCACCGCCCACACACACACACACACACACGCATACTTGTACACGTCCGCAAGTTTGTGTGAAAAACTTGGAGTCGTCGCGGGCTGGTTTGCCGCCTCTGCCGCCACTACGACTGCAGCTGACGAGAAAAAGAAAATAATTGATGGTCCAGTGGTGGTGGCGCCAGGGGGAGAGAGGGGATATCTCTGTGAATCGGGCGCGCGCGCTTTGACCCCAAAGGAGGTTAGACCCTCGTTGATGAAAGGAGAGGCGAGGCCGGCGAGGCGCTCTGGGGCTGGGGGAGGAGGAGGAGGATGGGGCCCCGGAGGAGCCGGCTGCAGCAGCCCTTCCCCGCCCTACCCCGCCCCGCCCCGCCCCACCCCACCCCACCCCGCCCCGCCCCGCCCCGCCAGACCCTGTCAAATGAAAGGTGGCCTGGGAGGGCGGCGATGGCTGGGGCGGAAACTTGGCTGATAAGGCCCATTATCGTCATCTAAGGGAAGGTCAAGAAGGGATGGTGGGGAGGCCGTGGCGGAGGCCGTGGCGGAGGCTGCGGCGGTGCGGTGCGGTGCGGCGCGGCTGAACCAGCGGGGTGAGATGAGATGTGCCATTTGTTTCTATTCGCAATGGATCGGTCGGGTAAGGGCGCCGGCATCCGCACGGCCATATCTTTTTGTCTTTCTTCCCCGGTCTGCCGTTGGCTGCCGCTGAAAGAATGAACACTTCTCGCTGCTCTTGCTTATCGATAATATTCTATCAATAAATCGTTTCTTGGAAATTACAATATTGATTTAATTATATTATCTACCACATGCCTACAGATTTTCTAGATCTCATGAACGCTTCTTAAACGCGTAAAAAAAGTGTTGGCGTTGTGTACACACTCATTTCTTGTGTATTTTGTTTCTACAGCGCTACAACGTTTTTGTGCATACGTAGCTTACGTAAAACAAGTCTTACAATAACTACGCAAATTTTTTCCGTAAGAATTTGTTCATAGTGATGGAAGAAATCTTACGTAAGTTTAAGCATAATGCACAAAAACGTACTTAAATACATATCTCGGGAGTGTATCTGCTTTTACTTTGAAACGGGTCACCCACTCAGTTGTTCTCTCGTTTGCAAGTTTTCGGTTTTATTTGCTATGCCATATCCGCGGGGAGATTTTCAAAAGTATTGCGGTTTTCTTTGGTTATGTATCGGCGTGGTTGGAGAGGATGCCAATGACTGCGCCCGCCGCCCCGCCCCGCCCCGCCCCGCCCCGCCCCGCCCCGCCAGCCACGGGATGTAGCGCACTGACTATAAAGGGGAAGGGGGACAATCCGGATGCGAAAACCGTAATGCGGTTGTAGCGTTAGCGTTACTACGGCGGGCCGGGCCGGGCCGGGCGGGGCGCAACGAGTACACTGCGGTAATGAGAGGCGCAGGCCTGGCGGCGACGCTCGGGGCTCGAAAGCGTTCCGTTCGTGGAAAATTCTGCGTCGTTTCTTTCGGCCTTGAGCGTGACTAGCCCACGCGCTCCCAGGTCATGTGGTATGCTAATCGCAATCATCGTAAGGAAAATGCAAGTAACGCGGCAGACAAACCGTTTGCGAAATATCTGCGAAATAAGTTTGTCGAGCATGTGTCCTACTCGCAGTTATGCGTAAAAATTGGACGGACAGGTCGGTGCACATCGGTTGTCCGACCTTATTTTGTCCGACTACGGGTTTTAACGATTTTGCGACTTTGCCATTTCGCGACTTTCGTGTCCACGAAGCTCGAAAACCCTTTAATGTTCTATCTTCACTGTGAAAAAAGAGTTCGCCAATTTACAACAAATTACATTTTTTTGGATTACGACTACGGACTTGTAAAATTACGAATTTCAATCCGTACGTTTAAGATAAATTTCAAAATGACAAATTACAATTTTATGTCGTAAGAGTACGACATTTTTCACAACGTTATGAAAATTACAACAATTGTCAAAAAAATTACAAAAAATGTCAGCAGCTTATCGCTCTGAGCTTGTGCCGTATCCTCTCGTAAATTTAGAACATGCCTCAGAAATCTACGACAAGGTTTAGAATTTTATGACATTTTTGCGTTAGTGTAATTATAAATATCTTTTTGGACAGTCGTAAACGTGACCCGTAGACAAGTTTCGTGGATAATTTTTCCATAAACTTACGACTTACTTTCACAGTTTGGACATCCTCTAGCATAGCCACATCGTATAAGGTGTCCCAGAGGAAACGCATTGTTCTGTCTGGGTCTGCTCCAGCCTTACCGTACGGGGCCATGGCCCCTAAAACTAGGCAGACCCGCAACATTCCTGCGACACCGACACACCCGGACAGGACACCCTGTATCGCTCGTAAGCAACGAGAGAGATAAATCGACTGCAAAGGTCGAACCTTTTAAAGTGGAATTTTTTTTAAACCCAAGATCCGTAGACGTAACCACGTGATCTGTCACCCAAGTGCTAATCCGACCTGAGTTATACACCAGTTGGCACCTTTATCTTGGACTTCTTTATGCGCTCTTCTCTCTCTCTCTCACCCTCTCTGTCTCTCTTTCTCTCTCCTTCCGATATATTCGAGTGAAGGTCATAATGTGTACAGCACTCTGCGCACATGTGGGCACGCGTGACACTTTTATTTTTGGCAGCGCCACGTCTAGCGATACGGCGCGGCCCGCCCCCTCCCCTGCCCTGCCCTGTCCTTCCCTGCGCCAGGTTCCCACCGAAAAGACAGCGCGCGCACACACACACACGCACTCTCTCTCTCTCTCTCTCTCTCTCTCTCTCTCTCTCTCTCTCTCTCTCTCTCTCTCTCTCTCTCTCTCTCTCTCTCACACACACACACACACACACACACACACACACACACACTCGGGCCAGACGAACGCCACGAACGGACGGCGAGCACCCAGAGTCAGCTACGTGTGTCCGACGCTCACCAAGACATCAAAGGGACGTCAAATTAGACGACTTTGGACGACGCGGGGGAGGAAGGAAGGAAAAGGGGAGGAGAGGGGGGGGGGGACAAGAGACGGGGCGCACGGCGCATGAAAGGAATAAGGCTTAACTGTAAGGCACTGTCGTGGTTACGTCCGCAGTGCTTACTTACGGGACGGGTCGTTCGTAACAGGACGACGTTTCATCGAGGGGGCAACCACTGGTGAAATCCTGTGTACAAATTTGCGGGAATCTCGATGAAATCCTCAGAAATCTCGATGAAATCCTCGGAAATCTCGAAGAAATCCTCAGAAACCTCGATGAAATCCTTGGAAATCGCGATGAAATCCTTGTAAATCTAACCGAGAAATCTCATGAAATCTCATTGAAATCTAGTGAACTCTTGTGAAATCTCATGAAATCTCGTGAAATCTGAGATAAATCTTGTGAAATCCCATGAAATCTTAGAGAAATCTCTCAAAATCTGAGAGAAATCTTGTGCAATCAGTAGAAATCCCGTGTACACTAGGATGGGGAGTGGTTGCCCCCTCGCGTTTCATCCATACTTGTATTCAATACTCTCGAATGTCTACGGAATATCCAGCTGCAGTACATTGTGTTCACTGTTAAACAAAGTGTTCAACTGCTCAACACGTGACTGTGTTCCACTGCTAGCTAAGCACGTGCAAGTGCGCAATCGGCAACTGTGCAATTTCACGTGTTTAACTCGCCAGTTGTACACTTGCAAGTGTTCAACAAGGATAGTGTTGACCGGGGCAGTTGAACACTTGCAAGTGCATAACAACTGTTGAGTTGAACACTTACAAGTGTACAACTGACGAATTTTACACTTGCTATTGCACAACTGCCGAGTTGCACATTTGCGCGTGCTAGGCTGGAAGTTGCACACATACAAGTGTTGAGCAGTTGAACACTTGGTTTAACAGTGTTCTCAGTGGAATGCGCCCAAAGAGCTGAATCGCTTACGCGCTGAACTGGTGACCCCCACAGCCCCGCCCCGCGTCAGCTCGTGAGAGGATGGGAGGTATTCTACACTGTTAAACAGAATTGTCATGTGATGATAAATATTGCCACGAATATTCCGTGGCAAGACTTGAGATGAAACAGTTGTCTCATGACATGCATCTCGTCACTTGACATGCATATTTCGTCGCATGACATGCAACATTCGTCACACTGTGATGAACTATCTGTCATTTAATATTTACCTCACCCCTTGTGACGAACCTTTCAAGAGTAAAATTTGGCACTGGCTTCGTCGTAATGTGACGAGTTAAAATTTTACAGTGTACGGAGAGGTGGGGCGGAGCGGGCACACGGACAGACCTGCTTTAGTTTTATATACGTCCCACCTGTCATTCTCCAGGAATCTGGTCGAAGAGTCAAGTCAGTCGTGCGCTGCGGAGGTGGTGGCGGAAGGGAGGAGGGAGGGGGGAGGGGGGGTTGGGGGGCAAGGCGGTGGGGACCGACTCACGAACCGACCGAGGGGGGACAGTAGTGTCACCATGGTTTAGGGACGGTCCCCCGGTCCCCACGGCTCCTCCGTACCGACCTCGAATAGTCTGTTACGGACGCCCCCTGCGGTAAGGCTGGGGTGCCGTGGTCTAATCGGGGCGGCCGTGCTGTGGAATAATACGCCAAGTCAACGACTCGCCCAGCTCGGCCCACGTGGGCTGGTGTGGTGTGGAGTATAGGTTTTCCAGTTGGATATAATCCACTCGGTGACTTTTTAGGCAGGGAAAGGTCTTTACTGTCCAGTGTTTAGGCCGGCAGGTAGTGCGTTTTCCTGCAGATGTGGCATGAGTCGGCCCGCCTACAAGTGCATTACAAAGTTGCCAGAACACTGTGAGAAATGTTTGTAAGGGTTACGGAAAGATTTTCCATGAGAAATGTCGTAAAGTTGCGATATCAATTTTTAAAATTACAAAGACGCTTGGAACTGACTTGTCGTTCTTAAACGCGCACAATAGACTTTCGTAAATTTACGAAACCGATCGTTAATTGACAACTTCATTTGTAAACCACAAATAACGAATAATGTTGTAACTTTACAAAGATATTTTTTTACACTGAAAAGTAGGCATTAAGGCGCCGAAACACGGTGGAGTAAAGCGCGTTGCATCCACGGAAAAAAATATCAATGTTACAATAGCTTACGTATACGCTGATATCGTGACAAGCAACTTATAAGCTACGGTAGCAAATAGTTAGCTTTTGTAGTCATATATTAGCTATGACAACTAATGCCCAGCTGGATTTGTCGAAGGCGTTTGTTGCTAGAGATGATGTTACATTAACTCCTGCAGCGATGCATTAGCTCTCAGAGCTTATGTGTGACTACCACAACAAACTTTTCGCTACAGTAGCCTAAAATGCTGCTTGTCACGGTATCAGCCGATACGTAAGCTAATGTAGCTTACATTAAGTTCTAATAACTTATCTATTTTTTTTCGTGTCTGCGCCAGCCTACACGCAGGACGCCTCGCACATGTGCGTACACTGGTAAAACAAATGTGCAGTTCCTGCACACTTACGTGTCGATTTGATGACTTTGCACACTATCTGGTGTAGAGACATAACTAAACATCACGTAATGTCTAGTTACTAAACGTTTGGTAATGTGCACACAAGTGCACACTTGGACACATACCCTACACGGTAAACGAAAAACTCTGATTCCGGGGCGTAAAAATAGAGCTGATTTTGATTTTAGAAACTGCAACTCGAATTAAGTTGACTTTCCTCGGTTCCGAGCATTTAAACCCTTATTCCGAGACGCTGAGCCCTCCCTAAATAGGGAGATCCGTGTGAAAACAGAGGCAAACTGTCTCGGAAACGGGAAGTGGATGACTCGGTTTTGAGAGTCTCACCCTCTGTGTTAGGAATGCATCTCTCCGATTTAGGTTGCCACAGTTCGGAATCGAGGCAACCTCAGAAATCGAGGTAGTTGCCTCGGAATCCGAGTTTTTCGTTTACCGTGTAGGCATATGGTAATGGTTACAATGGGATACCTCGAGAAACTGCACACCACACACTGTGAAAAATATGTCTGTAAAATTACGACTTTTTTCGTAATTTGTGACTTACAAATGGCGTTGTAAATTTACAATCGAAATCGTAAGTTTACGAACGCTTATTTGTGCTCGTTTAAGAATTACAAGTCGATGCCAAGTGTCCTTAAAATTTTGTAATTTTACAATTTGATATCGTAACTTTACGACATTTCTCATGGAAAATTTTCCCGTAACTCTTACGAATATTTCTCACAGTGCATGGTGTGCAGTTGACTAAACGTTTCGACAGGTGTAGAGCAACTGCACACCAGTTGACGTTTAGATTAGCTCGACACCACCAAGTGTTTAGTTTTTGCACACTTCTAACTAAACACCAATTGATGTGCAGAACTAAACATTTGTTTTCCCAGTGTACATGCACTCTCATTTCCTTACGGATGTACTATCCGTACGTTACGGAGAATTTTGTGCAATCGTAATATGGATCACAAATCATCCATAATACGGATAAAATCGTCCGTATTATGGATAATTTAATCCATATTACAGACATGCCTTCATCCATAACGTATGGACAAAAATAAATTATTTCTCCATAACTTATGAATCAAGCCATGTTTGTAATATGGATCAAATTATCCATAATACGGACGATTTTATCCGTATTACGGATGATTTGTGATCCATATTACGATTGCACAAAATTCTCCGTTACTTACGGATAGTACATCCGTAAGGAAATGAGAGTGTGTTGCCTAGTAGGCAGGCGCATGTAGCCCTCTTTACTCCACTGAGCCGGGGCGCCTTACTGCCTACTCTTCTGGCAACACCGGTGCATTACCGAACGGCATGGCTTGACGCCGATGGCCACATATACTGTACGAACACGCGCTCCTTAGCGGCACCTGTGTCGGGCCGGGCGGGGCGGGGCGGGGCGGGGCCGGCCGCTCTCGTTTTACAGTGGCGTTAAATCTCAGCCGGGTGGCGCCGCCGCCCGCCTGCCCGCCCTGCCCGCCCGCCGCCCTGCCCTGCCCGCCCGCCCGCCCCGCCCGCCCCGCCCGCCCCGCCCGCCCCGCCCTGTTACTAAGGGTACGAGGAGAGGGGCGTACCGGCGGGTGGCGGGGCGGGGCGGGGCGGGGCGGGGTGCGGCGTCTGCTAGACACAAGTGATTACCGGCAAGTGAGTCCTTGCCGGCCGGAGACAGAAATAGTCGCACGCGCCTTAGTGTCGCGCGGTCAGCAGCACCCGCGCCTCGGCGAGGCGAGGCGGGGCGAGGCGGGGCGGGGCGGGGTGGGGTGGGGTGGGGCGGTGTTGGGGCCTGGGTGAGGGGATGGGGGGCGGGGCCGCGCTCTGCGACTGTAGGGGGCCAATCTTGATACACGGCCCCAAATGTCTCAGATAACGAGAAGAGGGGGCCCTCTGTCGGGAAGTCACGACATAAAAAATGAAACAATCCTCCGCTTTTGGGGTCACGTAGAGCTCGCTGGGAGCCACTCACTGTGACGTGACGCTCACACGCGCGGAGGAGCGATATCGGGTGCAGTCCTGCCTCCTGCGTTACACGGAGGCGGCTGGGCTGGCCCCGCGCTACCCCGCCCCGCCCCGCCCCGCCCCGCCCCAGGAGGGCGGCGGGTTTCGTAAGGCTGAGTTCCATTACCCAGATGAGCCGGCCGCGTGACGTCACTTCAGCGCACGGCAGGCCGGGGCGGGGCGGGTGGGGCGGGGCGGGGCTGGGCGGGGCGCGGCGCGGCGCGGCTGTAATAAACAAGATGAGCAGGAGAGTCTTGTGAGGTGCAAGGAGTGTGCCATAGTGGCGCAGCGAGGAGCGGCGCGGCGGGCGGGGTGGGGCCGGCTGCAGGTGCACTGCCTTTGTCGTCGCCGCGCCCGCTGCGCTGTACGGCGTGGTGCCTACACTCTAAATGCGAAGGAACAATTTTGTTCCCCGATTAGGAACATTTTCGCGCACATCCAGACTGGATGCAAATTTGTTCCTAAAGTGAGACAAATTGTGTACAACTTTACACAACTTGTCCAGTTTTCGGAACGAATTTGCATCCAGTCTGGATGTGCACGAAAACGTTCCTAATCGGGGAACAAAATTGTTCTTTCGCATTTAGAGTGTACATGCTCCGGACAGTTTTGTCGTATTCTGCGTGCGAGTTGGACTTATCGGCGGTGTATTACCGTTTGGCAATAGTTCTGTCGCGTATCGGGTCCAGTAATGAGCGGTGAGGCGCCGGCGCCTCGGGCGCGCGCTGCGGCGGGGTGGGGCGGGGCGTGGCGGGGCGGGGCAAAAGGGGTGCGACGCGTCCAGGTGTGCGATTCCCAAGCGCCGCAGCCGGGGCGGGGCGGGTAGGGGCGGGGCGGGGTGGGGCGCGGGCGCGGGCGGCCCAAGGCATCCATACTCCGCGCGGGGCGGGCGCGGTGCAGCGCGGCGCTACCCCCCGCCGGAGAGACACCACCCCACGGCTCGCGGGTCGGTGCAGCGCCCGCCCCGCGGGCTACCTGCCCCGCCCCGCCCCGCCCCGCCCCGCCCCGCCCCGCCCCACCCCGCCCAGCTCCGCTCCGCCTGGGTATCGCCGCGCCGGCATGATCCCCGTAACGAGTCCAACGAGTCCCCAATCCCTCTCGCAATGCACCCGCCGAGAAATCCCAAGCACTCTCCGTCATCCCCCGAGGCCCATATTATTCATCCCGCCAGAAATCCCATCCAGTAATGAAAGAAAATTAATAATAATCCAAGAAAAAAATTTAATTTCGATTCTTGAAACTTAATTATTCTCCCCTCGGGAGGGCCTTCCTCGGCGGCTCCTTACAACTTGATTCTATTTACATTATTTTTTTTTCCCCCCCAGAGTCTGGCGCGGACTCCGCTCGCTCCCCGCCCCGCGCCGCCCTCTGCCAGCGTCTTCCCCCGGCGGAAACCTCGCGGGCTGAAATTCTTGATGTGCAAGTCCAGCCCCTCTGTCATTACATTAATGGACCAGCCCGCCCCGCCCCGGCCGGCCCGCGAGACTTCATCTGGTCGGCGCGGCGCGGCGTCCTGGAGCGTCGAGTGGCGGATGCGACGTCTGCGGCACCTTTTTGGCTGGCTGGTAAGTAAAGTACGCACACCTAGAAAACCGTTGAGTCCACACACTAAAACCTTGTGTATTTTATAATACACAACAATGTTTCAAATTAAACTTGCCGCTCTATTGTACAGTTTTGTACATGAAAAAGTAATAAACCGTACTGTAGTATGCACAAAGGTGTACATTTCACACATGTACTCTCGTGTGTACTTTACTGTGCAAGTTTAATTTGACACGTTAGCTGTGTAAGTAATTCTACACAAAACTGTACTCAAATTGCAGTTTTGCATTACTGTGTACAGTTTTGTACAGCAAAAGGTAAAAAGACTGTACATAGCCACTAATGTACACTCAGATTTTACTTTTAAAGTGTACGAAAAAAAGTACAGTGTACTTTAGTGTGCAGGGAACTAAATTTAAAACTGACTGACCAAATTTTAGCTCTGTGAACTAAATTTTGTTCGTACTGATAAAATAATTTAGTCAGTGTAACAAAGTTTTTGTTGATTCAACCATATTTAGTCTAAAATGTGGGCACGTGTGCACTAAAATTTAGTCGGTTTCAAGAACTAGATTTTGTTTCCTACTGCCCTGATTTGGTTGTATCAACTAAATGGTTCTCTGGGTGCAGTCCCGTCGGCAAATTGCATTCGTCCCAACCAAATATTAAAAAAGAAACAGCGTCCCCCCCCCCTCCATGCAATACAGATGTACTGCATTGGCACAGGTGCACGTTCGCAGCTTACGTTTGCCGATCTGAAGCCGCTGGAAGGGGGGAAGGGGAGGGGATTATCAACGTTGCGCTAGGAACGTGCATGTGCGGTGCACTACGGGACACGCTTCTGAAGCCTTCCGGGCTCAGGTTCGGGCGGGGGTCATGTCGGTTTTGCCTTTTCTTCATCAAAAGTCGTCTGCGATCAGCAAAAGAGGTGCCACTTCTAGCTTCTACTTTTATTTTGAATCTTTTGAAGCTTATCACAACGCTTTGGTGGCGCTGGTGCTGCGGTGCTCGTGCGGGGCCCAGGGGCCTGCCTGCAGCCTGCAGGAGGGCAGCAGCCCCCACGGTCTGCTCCTGCAGCGGCTGTCAACAGGTTTAAAGTCGGAGCGCTTGCAGCACACTGGGAAAGGAACTGGGCTAGAATTGTTTTAGTGATTCCTTCGTTTAATTTTTTGGGGCGTGAAAAATAGAATCCGTGGCGCCCCCAAACTTGCTGAAACATAGCGCGGCGAACTCAGGGGCGTAATTAGGGGGGGGGGGGCGGTCGCAGCAATCGCCCCCCCCCTTTGGTCCCCGAAGGGGACCAAAATTTTAGGCCGTAGCCCCTGAAAGTAGGCAACTTGACATACGGGCCCCTGTATATAGGCAACATGTCATGCAATCGCCCCCTCCTTGCGGCCGACCTAATTACGCCCCTGGGCGAACTGCCGAATTTTTCCGTGTGAGCGCCACATCGTGCAAAATATGTATCGTAGAATCGTCGCCATTTATTTTGATTTGGTTTTGGAAGGGTAAGGCGTGCATGCAGCAGCCTTATGGACGTCGATGGGCGGCGCGGCTAACTTTAGCTGCAGCCGGCCCGGCCGGCACGTCAGGCGCTGCGAGGCCTTCAGGGGAGACAGCGGCGCGGCGCGGCGCGAGGCGACCGTCACAATCTGAGAGGGGGGGGGGGGGGGGTAAGGTGTAAGGCGGCACGACTATCCTGGGGGAAAAAATGAGAAAAGGATGGAAAATGTCAGACTAAGGACTACTGGAATAACGCAGGCCGTTATGGCATGGACGGATCAGATATGTATCAGGAAGGGATGCAAAGGAGATCAGCCGCAGGAGTTGGGAAAGGAGGGGAGGGGAGGGGAGGGCTTGCACATGCACTAGAGGCAGCCAATTATGCTTTTGTGTTAGGCCTTGCGTTTGTGAGTGTGTGAATCCAGGCTATCGCCCGCTCCGCTCCGCCCGGCTCGGGCTCGGACACATGCTCCTATCTTGTCGTGCTGTTTCCGCCCACTCGCCCCGCCTGCAGGCCAGGCCGGGCTGACCGGGTCGCTGCTGGCCGCCCTGGACGCGTACAGAGTACGTGCATATGCTATGTCGGCCATGTTGAGGGAGGGGAGAGGGGTGGGTGCTTCCTCCAGACACACAATGTGTACAAATGTATGGATGGTGCGATCCGTCTCTGCCAGCACTGTGCGCGCGCGCGCCCACACACACCACACCACACACACACTCACACATGCACGCAGCCCACGCGGCCCCGGGAGCGCCGATTCGGGCGAAATATCGCAGCAAGTACCTCGTATAAATGCTAATATTGGCGGGGATTATTTCTCGGTTTTGGCGTTACTGTCGCGCCCCCGCGCTCCCGCTGCTCACGCCCCCATATTTCCCCTATAACGGGATCCCGTGCGTTCATTGGCGGTGGCAGTTTTCTACTTCGAAAGTAAAACTGGTCACTTTTCGGTTCCAACGTGTGTGGGACTCGACACCGTTTCATTCGTTTCACTTCTGTAATCCTGTGTACCGAGCTTATCATAAAAGACGCATGCACTGTAAAAAAACTTTCCGTTCTATCACGAATATCCGGGCAAATTTCTTTCATGGATGATTCGTAAAACACTGATCATTTTGATACTTATATCTCAAAATGTAAAAAGTCATTTAATATTCTAAGCGGTTTTTAGGCGGTTATTCGGAATGATTCGATTCGTACTTTTTACGAATGATTCGAGAATCTTTCATCCTCAATGTAATAATTCTAAGGTCAATGGGCAAAGGGCTATTCTTTCTCATCTCTTGAATTCTACAAAACGAATCATTCGTAATTTTTACGAACAACTTGTACTATTTTATGAATTATTCGTAACACCAACAAAGATTCAGTTGTTAGATAAAAAATTGACGTTGACAAGAAATTTTAATCATAATTAATTGCAACGGATCATTCGTAAAATGATTACAAATCATTCGTGAAAATTATTACGAATGATTCAATTGTTTATCGCAACAAATCATTCGTTGAAAATTCTTCGTAAAATTACGGATAAATTTAATAGTGTGTGCAGGCGGGTTTGCCTACCCGATCTCCCCGTAAGGCGCCATAGCCCCTTGGGTAGGCAAACCCGCTCGCACCGGCGTCTTTTTTGAAACGCCCGGTACACTCAGAATGCAAGGAACTTATTTTTCTTCCCTTATGAAGCAACAAAGTGTTTGTCCACAGCCGCAGACATTGGGTTTATGGACAAAAACGTGACATTTTACGCACAATTTAGAATGCTCAAAGATCTACGTTTCTACGTAGCTATGAACACTGTAAAAAATATCTTCGTAAATTTACGACTTTTTTCGTAATTTGTGATTTACAAACGGTATATTAACTTTACGATCGAAATCGTAAATTTACGAAAGCCTATTAGTCCTCGTTTAAGAATCACAAGTCGATACCAAGTGTCCTTACAATTTTGTAATTTTACAATTTGATATCGTAACTTTACGACATTTTTCATGGAACTATCACACTCTCACTTTGAAATATATGTCTGTAAAATTACGACTTTTTTCGTAATTTGTGACTTACAAAATGGCGTTGTAAATTTACAATCGAAATCGTAAGTTTACGAACGCTTATTTGTGCTCGTTTAAGAATTACAAGTCGATGCCAAGTGTCCTTAAAATTTTGTAATTTTACAATTTGATATCGTAACTTTACGACATTTCTCATGGAAAATTTTCCCGTAACTCTTACGAATATTTCTCACAGTGCTTACGTAACTCGCACGAAGATTTCTCACAGTGTATAAAACACAACATAAAAATTCAGTTTGCAACTTTTCGTGGGCCTCCTGTCAAAACGAAAACAGACACCGCCATGGCTCGTCGCCATGGTTTGTTCGTGTGCGCTGCTGCGATCTGCGGTGTGCCCCGCCACGCGGGATTGAATTGAGATAAAATATAATAATAATAATAGTATTTTTTTAAAACCGCGCACAGAGGCGGCTCGAGTGAAACTCCACACCTGATGGGGGCTCGCCCCGCCCCGCCCCGCCCCGCCCCGCCCCGCCTCGCTCCGCCCCGCCGCTCCACTCTGCCAATCGTATTTGCATGTGCCATGGTACCATCCATATGGAGGATGCACACACGACACGGCTTCATCACACAGCATATTATCGGATTCCTCTCCACGGCCCGGGCTGACTGGCTTCATTTCAGAGAGGGGCCCCGTGCGCCGAAAGCGCTATGCTGACAAAAGCGCCAGTTCGGCCAACTGCGCCAGGCTAGGTAACATTTCATATGCTGATATTCGTCCAGGTCTCCATGCGGCGAGGCTGCTTTCAAGCGGCTTGATCGTGTAGGTGCAGGGAATGTATCTGACCCGTCCGGCACTGAACCTCACTAGCACTGTGAAAAATATGTCCGTACATGTACGGTGTATTTTGTAATTTACACTGTTAAGCAAAGTGTGCAACTGCTCGACATATCGCACGACATCTACCGTGGAAAGTTTTCCTGTTCCCTGTACGACAATTTTTCACAGTGAGAAGTGTATACGATAATTTCGCTGCATTTTTTTTTCACGCACTAGTAGGTGTGTGACAAAATATACACATCATACTTGTGGGCGGAGCCTGCACTTGCACTGTAAAACGCTTGGAAGCTAAATTTGTTTGCAACGCTGCGAACAATTTGTTATTTGTATGGCAAAAAAATGTTCGCATTGCGAAGCATTTCTTTGCAAGCTGCTGGTAATTACTGTGAAATAATTCCTTGCAGTGTGAAAAGATAGTTCGCATAAGCTTGCGAAGAATTAGTTCCTAATGCAATGCTCGAAAACTCTTTGCGACCTGAAAAGAATAAAACTTGCACTGCGAACCTGTACTTCGCAAGCATTTTGCAGTGTGCATTTCCATACCTTCAAGTGTGCGGATTGGCGGTCACTGCGTGAAAAAAAAAATAGCTCACATGTACATGTTTGTACTATTGCATTTCCCGTTACACGGAGAGAAAAGACTTGCTGTCGCAGCAAACCTCACTGCTACCCTGTGGAAAATATCTTCGTAAAGTTACAAAATTTTTCGTAATTTGTGATTTACAAATGATGTTGTAAATTTACGATCGGTTTCGTAAATTTACGAAAGCCTATTTGTGCTCGTTTCAGAACGACAAGTCGATACCAAGCGTCTTTTCAATTTTGTAATTTTACAAATTGACATCGTAAATTTACGACATGTCTCACCATGGAAAATTTTCCCGTGACCCTTACAAACATTTGTCGTCAGAGTGTAATATATCGCCTACAACTTTTTCTTTGCTAGGACATCAAAAATACTGCAGTCCTAGCAACCGCTTTGCAGGCTCTGCAAAGCGGTTTGCACTATCACCTATGTAGTTTGCTGTATGATCTACTTTTTACTGATGCTGCAAAAATAAGTTGTAGACGCTATATTAGCAAGTCTTTTTTTTTCTCAGTGTAATTCACGCATGCGTGATGTGGGTGGGTGTCAGTCATTGTCAGTTTTACGGCAGTGCGTCGCGTCACGTGACCAGGGGACGGTGACAGGTGCGGCTCTCACATGCATGCCCAAGGTCGGTGCGCTGCGCGCTGAGCGGAGCAGACAGCGGCAGGGCAGGGCGGGGCAGCGCGGGGCAGATCTGTCTGCTCAGGTCCGTTCACCTGTCTGCTCCGTCAGCGCGTCTTCCTGTCTGAGTGAGAGCTGACCCAGTATTGATCCGCCCCTGCGCTGCCAGCGCCCTGCCCTTCCCTCCGCGGCAGGCGCGACTCACCACGGCCCGGTGGTACCGCCGGGGGTGGGGGCGGGGGCGGCGGCGGGGGTGCACGTGCTGGGGGCGAGGCGGGCCGGGCGAGGCGAGGCGTCACACAGTGACGTCATGTCGCAGCATCAAGTTACATAAGCATTTTGACGCAACCTCCGCGACACGTACTACTGCACCCAGACTTTTATGGAAAAAGCCTAGCCGTGCAGTGGCTTACGACCGAAGCGTTGGTAATTTGCCGAATGCCGTGGTTTAGACTTTGGGTTGAGGTGTGAGTGCACTATGGTTATTGTACCGAGGAAATTCGGTTCAGCAACAATTCATTTACGTCGATAGTGGGACAGAAAATGTATTTACGAAAGTCGTAAATGTGCATATACTTTTCCTGCTTTTATTAGTAAAAATTTGGTGTCTATAAATAGTTTTGAAAATATTGTATATTATATTTATGAAGAAATCACTGTAAAAAATACCGTCAATATGAACCGTACAAACCGTTATTGTACTTGAAATTAACAGTGAACAGTGTACATTCAGCTCGTTGTACCCTACAATGTACAATAAATTTCAAGTTTCCCATTGTATTTAGGAATAACAGTTCCGCACCGTTGTTAAATTGTGGCATTTTATAACCGTGATCGAGTACGTAACCTTAAAGTTGAAAATACCAGTGCATGTTTGAAGTTAAGTATTAACCGAAATTCGAATTCCTAGTGTACGCAGGATTTCTACTGATTGCACAAGATTTCTCTCAGATTGTGAGAGATTGAGATTTCTTGAGATTTCCCAAGACTGCACAAGATTTAAATGAGATTTCAATGAGATTTCATGAGATCTCTCAATTAGATTTCCAAGGATTTCATCGAGATTTCTGAGGATTTCATCGAGATTTCCGCAGGTTTGTACACAGGATTTCGCGAGTGGTTGCCCCCTCGCCGAAAGTGCACGTTCCTATTCGGGAACAGGCAGGCCGGATGGGGCCGAGCCGAACCTAGTTCACTTTGAGTTGGGGGCCAATACTAGCGGGCTCCAGCAGTGGTCGCAAACCTCCGCCGTCGCCGTTGGTTTCCATTATTCCTCGCTCCGCCGGCGAGGAATGCACTCAGCGCGGAAAAAGAGACACTAACCCGCAGCAGAGCAGCCCGGCGCAGCCGCCATGGCCGCCGCGGCAGCTGGAGCCAAGACGGCTGCCTCCGCCCCGCCCCGCCCCGCCCCGCCCCGCCCCGCCCCGCCCTGTGCTCTCGCTCGGACGCAACCATTCCAGGCGAACTGCGCTAGATAATGCCTGCAGGGAGGGAGGAGGGGGGGAGGGGGGGGGGGGTCGTGGCCGAGGTGCAGGGGCGGGAGAGGAAATGCTCGAACAGAGAACTGAAGGGGGTGTGCCAAGCGTGTGGCTGCTGCCCGGCGCTCGGACACTGCGAGTACTCACCATTCCAAAAGTGGGAAGGTCTTGTACTTTCATGCCAATAATAGGCTCATTTAACGTGAAAACAGTAGCAACCCCCTTGGAGTTGCACATTACGCTGTGTAGGTGTTAAGGCGCAAGTTTTGCCCACGTATCTGGCAGCAATTCACTTTCTAATCGGTAATCAGACCTCCATCACATATATGCTCGTTCCACGCAGAATTTTCAGCTGAAGCTGTCGGTAAGCGTGAGAATAAAATTGGAATGCCCGGGTGGCGAGTACAGCGAAACAAAAATTGAAATATGATGCCTTTGCCACAAATAGTGCCTTTTGAAGGTGCTCACGGTAAATCTATTTCCTGGGACCTCCCAGGAAAGTAGGTACTTTTCCAGGAAAGTTCCTGACTTTTCCTGGAAATATCCAGGAACTTTCCTGGAAAAGTACCTACTTTCCTGGGCGTCCCAGGAAACAGATTTACCGTGCTATGTGTCCTACCGTTGCTTTTTTTTTTCATTGAGGCTGCAGTGCGCTGCCGCCGCGCGGGGTAGGCAGCCCCGCACTACAGCCGTGTGTGCGGGACAGTATCTGCTGGCAGTGCAGTGCGCTGCCGCCGCGCGGGGTAGGCAGCCCCGCACTACAGCCGTGTGTGCGGGACAGTATCTGCTGGCAGTGCACTGCACGCACCTACACACCCGGCGCAGAGACGTCGCTAAAAGGCGCACGCTAGGGTGCTGCTCTGCTCCGAGTGAAGTTCAGCTCCGGCTGAAAGCCGTGTCTTCCGGGGCCTTCTTGCACGTGCCCAGGAGAGGAGGGGCGAAAGAAGCAGCAGTGGGGAAGACGCGGCAATTCCTTTTCCTTTTGCTCCATCCTAGAAAAAGCTCTGCGTTGACTCTGGCCGATCCGCCGATCCTTGTCTTGATTGGATGAGTGACTGAAACAATAGAGAAGAGAAACAATTGGGGGAAAGGGGGCGGATGGCTAGGCTGCGCGATCCAGAGAGGTTGGTCGGGGCGGGAGAGAACCGGACAGAGCGGGCCTGGCCGGGCACCTTGTGAGGGCTTTAGGTGCTTGTAGTAAGACCTCGAGCAGGGATCTATCTCACTGGCGCCGCGCCTCGCCCGCGCTGCTGTGGTGTTCTCTCGTCGAAAAGCGCTCAAAGGTCGGTCATTCTTCGGTACAATAAATGGAAGCCTTTGACTCCCTGCTTCGCTTTTCGTTTCAAAGGGGCGCTATAGTGAGTGTACCGAGATACCGGCGGGCATACCAGGAGAGTGCTAGCGCCGTGCACTGTGAGAAATGTTTGTAGGAGTTACGGGAAAGTTTTCCACGAGAAATGTCGTTAAGTTACGGTATCAAATTGTAAACTTACAAAACTTTAAGGACACTACTTGGTATCGACTTGTGATTCTTAAAAGAACACAAATAGGCTTTCGTAAATTTACGATTTCAGTCGTAAAGTTACAACACCGTTTGTAAATTACAAATTACGAAATAAAAAGTCGTAAAGTTACAGATGTATTTTTTACAGTGTGGAAGCAGCACGGCTCGCTGCCGCGCTGCCGCGTATAAACGGCTTCATACTGCTCCCTTCCTCATAGCTTAACCCTCATTACAAATTCTTCATCTCGCGCGCAAAGTGTCACGTGATCTACAACAAAGAGTTGCAGGCAAAATTGAGAAAGTTGGCGCGGTGCGCGCGTGGTGACGGAGACGGAAGAAGGGTTTAGGCAGCAGCACGCATACTCTGTTTTTAAAAAATACTCGGAAATTCACGAGGTATCCGTTGTGAAAAAAATTGCCAGAGCTCGTCGTGATTTTTAGGGGGGTATCACAACACTTCTTTGTAATCAAAAATTAATTAACTTCAGAAGTATCACGACTGGTCTACAACTATTACAAATTAAGAAAGCAGAATGCTCGACTTTTGACTACGAAGAAGTGTTGGGATTTCACAGTCGCTCCGTAGCGAGCACGTGCTGGAAAATCACAAAATATTTTTAACAGTGTATAGTCTTGACGCTGATCCCTCGACCAGCAGCGGCGCACCTGCCGCCCTCGCAGCCTCAGAGCAAAGGGGGAGGGGAATAAATGCGCAGAAAAAAGTCGAACGACCGCGAATTAGATTCCTGGCGTGGTTCGTCGCGCCGGAAGCCGTTTGGGACGCGCAGAGCAGAGGACTTGTAGGTCAAAACAATCAGCTACAGGCTTCGCGCGCTAGAGCTAGGTCCCCCCCTGCCCTGCCCCTGCCCTGCCCCTGCCCTGCCCCTGCCCTGCCCCTGCCCTGCCCTGCCCCTGCCCTGCCCCTGCCCTGCCCCTGCCCTGCCCCTGCCCTGCCCCTGCTGCCCCCTCCCTACTCCCAGCCGAGCCGCGTCGGGCTGTAACGAGGTTACGTGGAGGGCCGCGCTGCGCCTCCACGTTCATCCCCTTCGGCGACCACCCTCTCCGCCGCCCCGCCCCGCCCCACTCCACCCCGCCCCGCCCCGCCCCGCCCCGCCCCGCCCCGCCCCGACCTCCACCACTCCTCGGCGCGGCGTGGCGCGGGCCAGTCTGCCGGCCCGAGAAAAGATCCCAGCTTATTTCGAACCACCTGTATTAGCTCTCACAAGAAATGGAAGCCCTGGCGGCCCTGGGGTACACGCACGCACGAAAGAAAAGCGAGTTCTTGTTTCAAATACGGTTGCATTAGGTACAGTTTGATATCAACTGCTGGCTCGAGAAAATTTTCGCGATTATTCTGAGATTAAAACGTTCTCAATCTATGAAAAGCATTCTCCATTCAAGCGCAACATACAAGATTCAAGTACATTTAGACAAAAGTTCAAGCGCAGACTGCCAATAAGCCCATTCGTGCGCGGAGAACCACTGTGGAAAATAGTGCGGGTTACGGAAAAAATTTCCATGACAAATGTCGTAAAGTTACGACTTTGAGTTGTATATTTAAGAGTATTTTTTGACATCATCTGTCGACTTAGTTTTCTTCAACGGGCAAGAATTTGCTCTCGTAAATTTACGACTGCGATCGTAAATTTACGACTCCGTGTCGTAATCCAAAATTATGAAAAAAGTCGTAAATTTACAAATATTTTTTTCACAGTGACTAGAACTCGCTTTTCTGGGTGCAGTGAATAAAACATAAAAATAACGGGATTGTATTATCATACAACTTTTCTCAACTCGAAACGCGACGACGGTAATAAAAACACGTCGTCGAAACAGTCAGAAATGTGTTTCTTTAGCGTGTCTTGATGGTGGCGCGTCCACCCCGCGCGCCCCCTGCCCTGCCCCCCGCTCTCTTGGCTCGAGACCAGAGTCCATACGCCGCCGCCGTCTCCGCGCCGTCAGAAACAGCGCGGGGCTGGCGCTGCCCTGCCGGGCCGGACCCTGGCGCCGGTGGCTTCTCTCCAAATAAATCGCAATAGAAACCGCGGCCTAACGCGTCCCCAGGGCCCCGCCCCGCCCCGCCCCGCCCCGCCCCGCCCCGCCCCGCCCCGCCACGCCCGCGCGACAGACTGTCCTGGACGTCGGTGGGTCCTGTCCACTCCACTCTGCCCTGTCCTCGTCGCGGTTCCAAAATAATTGCTTGCGTTGCGGTGACGGCCCTAGACCGGTGGCCGTGGGTTCAAATCCCCTTTCCCTCAACAACACAAACCTCGCCTTTTGTGGCCGGAACGGGACCAGCGCGGGGGGTGGGGGTGAGTGAGTGACCATGTGGCGGCGGGGCGGGGGGGGGGGGGGGGCAGAGAGACTTGCCCTTTTCCAAATCCAAACCACGCCCGGCCGGGCGAACAATGCTCATTGACGTCACTGTGGTGGGCGGGGCGGCTAGCCGCTCCAGCTGCGAGCGGGAGAAGTGAGGTGGGGCAGGGGCGGCAGGGAGGCAGGGGCGGCAGGGGCGGCAGGGGCGGCAGGGGCGGCGGGGGCGGCAGGGCGGCAGGGGCGGCAGGGGCGGCAAGAGGGGTTAGTCGGGTGAAATCGGAAACGGTAGCGAGTGGTGTGGGCGGGGGTGGTCGGGGATGGACCGGGTGCTCGACGTCGCTGCCGCTGCCCGACCATCCTTAGTATAGCGGGCGCTGCAAGTGAGCATAGACTCGTGAAAGAAATGTGCAGTTTCTGCACACTTACGTGTCGAATCGATGACCTTGCACATTAAATGATGTAGAGACATAACTAGACATTACGCAATGTCTAGTTACTAAACGTTTCGTAACGTGCTCACGAGTGCACACTTGGACACATGTCTTAGTTCTTGAGGGAAACGGAAATGTCCGTTCAAATCTCCGAAGTATGTGGCAGTTCCTACATACTGTTAGAGAAAAACTAATTTATGGCTTAGAAGGATTCTTCAAGTACACCCAGCTTAGTACAGAACGCTTCCGTCATCGGTTCGGTTCTAGGCGTCTCAGTTTTTTACAGTGCGCCGCCCCGCTCCCTCCGGCTGATGTTCCCCGGAGCCGCTAGACCGCCTGCCTCCGGCTCGCTCCGGGAGCGTTCCTTGCATGATGATCCCACTCGAAGACCCTCGCGCGTCAACTCTCCTCTGTACGGCTGTACGCGCGATGCGATACGCGTGATAACAAGTTATCGTCCTGACGACATTTCGGAGCCGCGGGCCGAGGGGGGACCAACGGATTGGAAAAGCCACTCGCTGAGAGGGAAATGTCACCCGAGGCAGAAAATTCTGGGGGAGGGGGGGGGGTGTTGGGAGGATGACGGAGTGAACGGCGGTGCGGTACGCCACGCCACTGTCCGCAGGAGCGCTGTCGAATCGTCTGTTTCGTGATTTAGGAAAAGGGTTGAGGTGCGGCAGACACCCCACTGCGCCCCACGAGTCCATCGCAGCGCAGCAGCCAGCAAACTGCGCGCTCCTCTACACTAAACCCTTATGCACGATTTTCACTTCGCTATGCACAATTTTACACTCTAAAAAGATTACGGTGAATTTCACTGAGAGCTACGGTGAACCCTGCAGCACTGTAGCTTACGGTGCATTTTCACCGTAAGCTGCGGCGAATGTCACTGCAAGCTACGGTGATGCACCCTGATTTACCGTAGCTAACAGTGACATTCAGCGTAAGCTTTTATTAGTGTATATAACGATATTCATGCACAAAATTTTATCCATAACTATGCACAAAATTGTGCATAATTATGGTTGCTTTAAATCCTGCAGCAAGGCTTATGCACGACTTGGTGCATAAGGGTTTTAAGTGCAGGCTCCGCTCGCTCTACACACTAAACCCTTATGCATTATGTTGTGCATGGTTATGCAGCAGAACGTGCAACCATAGTTATGCGCATTCAAATGCACAAATGCAACACAAAAATAAACATAGTTATGCTTAATATTTGTGCATAACTATCGAGGGGGCAACCACTCCCCATCCTAGTGTACACGGGATTTCTACTGATTGCACAAGATTTCTCTCAGATTTTGAGAGATTTCTCTGAGATTTCATGAGATTTCATGAGATTTCTCTGAGATTTCTCTGAGATTTCTTGAGATTTCATGAGATTTCACAAGATTTCAGCGAGATTTCATGAGATTTCTCAGTTAAATTTCCAAGGATTTCATCGAGATTTCCGAGGATTTCATCGAGATTTCTGAGGATTTCATCGAGATTTCTGAGGATTTCAGCGGGATTTCTGAGGATTTCAGCGAGATTTCCGCAGGTTTGTACACAGGATTTCCCAAGTGGTTGCCCCCTCTATGGTTGCACATACTCCTGCATCCCTTATGCACAACATAATGCATAAGGGTTTAGTGTGTAGCTGAAACGTCAGAGGTTTCTTGTGGACTGAGATATCAGTGGGGTGGCTGCAAAAGAACAGGGTGTGAGTCAGGCTCGCTGAGACATCAGCAGCGCCAGGGTGACTCGCGTGCCGCCGAAACGCGTCTCCCGCCCGCCACGCAAAACGCCATGCGGCGACGTAAACTCCCCCCGCATGGGAGGGGCTTTAGTGCGGCGTGGGTGGCGGTGCGGGGGCGCGCGTGACGTCACTCTGCCGCGCCCCCGCGGGCCGCGCCGCACCGCATGACAACCCCCCGCGCGTGGGAGCCTGCGCCCGCCAGGCCCTGCCAGGGGCGGCCGGTCAGATATCGTCTGTATTCACCGCTGCTCAGAAAAAAAGGACTTTGTTGTGGTGGTCAACTCGATGGGTCCTATGAACAAAGTCCGATGTCTCTCGATGCATTTTAACAAAGTCCGAAGTCTCTTCATAACGCTCCAACACAGTCCGATCTCCTTTTCTTATTTCATCTGACTGCAGCGTCGGCTATTACCCTTACGGAAAATAGATGTCTATAGACAATCTAAACATTGTGTGCGTCGTCTATTTTGCTAGACATCTACCGAAAGATGTTTAATAGACCCCTAATAGAAGAGTACATCTACCACTAGACATTAATTTACTATCTATATTGTGTCTAGCCCATCTACGACGATAGACGTCTATGTTTGTACTGAAAATAGTCGGTCGTAGATAATCTAAATTCCGTCTAGCTCCTGCACAGTATAGACATCTATGTTTGTACTGAATATAGTCGGCCGTAGATAGTCTACAGTGTGTCTAGCTCATCTACGACGATAGACGTCTATGGTTGTACTGAAAATAGTCGGTCGTAGATAATCTAAATTCCGTCTAGCTCCTGCACAGTATAGACATCTATGTTTGTACTGAAAATAGACGGCCGTAGATAGTCTACAGTGTGTCTAGCTCATCTACGACGATAGACATCTATGTTTGTACTGAAAATAGACGGCCATAGATAGTCTACAGTGTTTCTAGCTCATCTACGACGATAGACGTCTATGTTTGTACTGAAAATAGACTGCCGTAGATAATCTGCATTGTGTCTAGCTCCTACAGAGTATAGAAGTCTATGTGTGTACTGATAATAGACGCGTCGATAATCTATATGGTGTCTAAAGACGTCTATGCCCGGGCAGAAATGAAGTGGCGATCAATGTCTAACTTATCGGGGAATAGGCAGTGTTCGAAATTTTACTATTTCGACAAGAATATTCCCACAGGGCCGTGACCCTCCCTCCTCCCGTTCCCTGTCCACTCTAGCATATTCGTTAGTCTTGTTATTTTCAAACGCTTATTTAAAAGCAGGTTAATTGCTAGTAATACACATTCTAGTCAGGTCCAGAGAGTGAAACGCAAAACCAGGCATCAAAACAACTAGTAGGAAATTCCTAATCCAGTGGGCCCATCCCGCACTAGCCGCCGCCACCTGGCCGACCACTCCGGGAATAGCCCAGCGAAAGGCGGCGCGCGGCTCTGGGATAGCCCGGGGCCAGGTGGGGCGGGCCGCGTAGCACGTCCTGGTGGTCCAGTGGTCAGCATTGCGGGATTACAAGCCAAAGGTCCGAGGTTCAACTCTTCATCCGGTAAGAAATGTCATTATCACTTCAATGTTCACTTACATGTACTGGTAGGCAGGAGAAAGCAAGGCATGAGAGAATGAAGGAAACAGCAAAACGAAGAAAAAAAATTTCCTTTTTTCTTAATTATAGCCCTTGCATCTAATAAACACCTAGAAAGTGAAAAGGTGTGGGAATAAAATGGTCAGCTAGTACCTACAGCACTCTGTTAGATGTAAAATAAATATTTAATAGACACCTAGCATAATCATCTATTAGATTTCAGATAGATCCTCTATAGACGTCTAATAGATGCAACGATAGCAGTCAACAAGATGATCTACTAGACATCTACTCTAGTCATCTAATAGACGAATATCCATCTAGAGCTATACATCTTTTCGACATCTAAAAGACATACATTTTCCGTAAGGGTACGTAGAATATTTCTGTTAATATTTCGCATAAAAGAAAACCGATTGCTGCCACGTGTTCATGAATACATGACAAACAAATTTCAACAATAATGAAATGATATAACTTCGCCGTTGAGACCACCAAGAGCTTCAAACATGTGTCATTCGGAGAATCCCGAAAAAGACTTCAGACTTTGTTGAAAAGCCTCGAAGGAGATCGGACTGTTTCGAAACGCATCGTGGGACATCGGACTTTGTTCATAGGACCCATCGAACTCTGCTCGATGGGTATCATTCGATAACTGCACATTAAACCCTTATGCATTACGTGGGGCATAAGCCTTGCAGGATTTTACACAACCATATTTTTTAAGCACAATGTTTTCTACATAAAGTATGCATATGCATATCTCTGTCCCGTATGCACAATGTGTACATAGTTTTATAAAATTGTGCATAACTATGTGAAAATCGTGCATATAAGGGTCTAGTGTGTGGTATCGAAAATCCGATATCGACAACCAGGAGCTGGTTGTGACGATGGGACACTTGTACGATGAGAACAAACCACAGCGCTCATCGTGCAAGTGTTCGGTCGTGACAGCTAACGTCTGGTTTTCTGTATCGGATTTTCGATACCAGCTATTGAATTTTGCCCATCGACCAGAGTCGATCATCACAATAGTGTCATTTTTTCCGTGTGTACCTACCGGTACAGTGCACACTGGTAAAACTAGGGCGTAACATTACGCTTGAAGAAAGGCGTACAAGTCGTATGCCCTTCTTCAAGCGTACTGAGGAAACTTCCCCATGCATTTAGATAGGAGCGGTCGGGTCGGATATGCTCCTGTACGCTTGAAGAAAGGCGTAATGTTACGCCTTTGTTTTACCAGTGCACTACTGTGAATGCGTTTCATGTCTTCGTTTCGGAATCTTGAAACGGTCTCGAATGTTACTTGGAGGACATTGTGCGGTGTGCTGATCCCCACTGCGGCCGTACAGCCGGACTCGCCCACGGAGAGCTTGCACCTGCCTGGAGCCGGGGCTGGAGGGAGCGGCGGAGGAAGGGCACGGGGGGCGGGGGAGTACCCATAGCTCAAGGCGCTTTTTTATAGACTGCAAGGCGCAGCGCGGCGCGCGGGCTGGCGCTCTACAACATGAACATGACGTATGCGACTGGTGGCTCCAGACCCTTGCTCCCCGCCCTTCTTGTCCGGTGGCGCATGCTGCTGGCCGCGCTCTGTCCGGCGAATGGTATGGCTATAACCCACCCCCGGAGATAAGTCTTCATTTTTGACTTGAGTTTCTGGCTATAGGGATGGTTCGGAGGTGAACACCTCTCGCGACGCCGCGGTGCTGTCCGCGCGGCGGGCGGGGCGCGTCGCGCCGTCACGTGGGCGGGGCGGGGCGGGGCGGGGCGGGGCGGGGCGGGGCGGGGCGGGGTGGGGCGGGGGCGGCCAGAGCTCTGCCAGTTGTTTCGCATTGTGGTGGCGGCGCGGCCGCCCCGCCACCCACGCTCTGCCCCGCCCCGCCCCGCCCCGCCCCGCCGGCCCGGGGCACGTGCGACCAGCACAAAGGGATATATTTTTTTTTTCGCTGCCTTTTAAAAAAGAATCCCTGAAAGCTCTGCGCCTCTCCTCTGCGCGCGCGGGCCGCGGGGCCGCTGACGTACGGCAGGTGGCTGCCGGGGGGCCAAAGGTTATTCACAGCCGTATGTGTCTGATGGAGGCGGACTTCTAATTCTAATTCGCGCTCTTAACAGGCGGTTCGGGTGGTCGTTCGTTCGACCAAAGTGTCGTGGCTGACGCGCGAGGCGAGCTCCACCGCAGTATTTCAACGTCAGAGCGGCGGGCCGGGCGGCGGGCTCGGGACTGTACCCGACCCGCCCCGTAGGCCGCCCTGCGCACTGCGCTGTGCGCCGGGCCTGCCTACCCGCCCGGCGGGGGCCCGGCGGGGGCCCGGCGGGGGCCCGGAGGGGACAGCAGCTGGGACAGGACCGCACCGCACCGCACCGCCGCACCGCCCGACCGAGACACTGTCAGCGGGGCGAGGCGAGGGGGCAACCACTCCCCATCCTAGTGTACACGGGATTTCTACTGATTCCACAAGATTTCTCTCAGATTTTGAGAGATTTCCCTGAGATTTCATGAGATTTCACAAGATTTCACTGAGATTTCATGAGAGTTCACAGGATTTATCTCAGATTTCATGAGATTTCACAAGATTTCAATGAGATTTCATGAGATTTCTCAGCTAGATTTCCAAGGATTTCATCGAGATTTCCGCGGATTTCATCGAGATTTCTGAGGATTTCATCGAGATTTCCGCAGGTTTGTACACAGGATTTCACGAGTGGTTGCCCCCTCGGGGCGAGGAGATGAGATTACTGACGGATTGAGGGCGGCACTTTTCTTAGCACCGTAGAGGGATTTGGAATTTTTAATTTTTAATTTCTTCTAAGCAAGGCGTTTAGCGCGTATGTGGGGAACTTGTACACTGCACTGTAAAAAAAAAAAAAACAGCCTGTGGTACGGAGCTTGCCACGAAGACCGTACCCCCTGAAAATACTGGTTTTCTCGATGAAGTACGACTTTTTTTCCGTATCTTGTTCCGTACCTTATACTGTATGGTCTGATAATGGACAGAAGGTACGGAACGCCGTTACAGGCACCGTACTCCAACGGAGAGTTCCGGATTAAAATTCGCATCGCTTTGTATTACGAGGAAGCATTAGTATGTAAGACAAAGAATGATGCTTCGTAGCTTAGAAAGCACATCATTTGTAGTTCAGAGCAGTACTTAGTAATACAAAGGAATCGGATACTTCGTAGGCTTACAAGAGATGTGCTTTGTACCACTGTGCAATGTACCAGGTGGCTGAAAAACCCCGCGCTCTGTAGTGGTTGTACTGTACCGCATGCAGGCGTGCGGGCGGGCTTGCCTATCGTCGCTCACCGAGAGGCGCCCTCCGGCCCCGTGCGAGTATGCAACCCGCCCGCACACATGCACGCGGTACAGTATAACTACGCGGGGTTTATTCATGTTCTAGCGGAGCGAAAAAAAAAGGAACTTCTCCAACGGGCATTGTCTAGTCGCCATGTTTATACTTTGATCCCTTACGCCGTGCGCTCGGGCGCTGCACGGCCCCGCCCCGCCCCGCCTCCTTCCCTCGAACAGTTCGATTCCTCCAGAAAATATCAGTTTGCAAACAAAGTCTGCTCTCCTCTCGTTGTTGACATAATTTCCGCTGCTGCTCTTCGAGAGAGGCGGGCCGGGCGCACCCGCGCGAGAAACGGATCACTTGGATCATCGCGGATCCTCTGGCGGCGCGAGGAGCCTTTCTTAGGGCCGCCGCCGCCCTGGTCCCTGGTCGCCTCGGTCTGTTCGCCGCGCCTGGTCACCGCGGTGCTCCGCTCGGCTCGGCTCCGCTTGGTGTGCGACACCCGTAATTATTACCTTTTACATCTCTCACACCAGCACACCGCGCCGGCACCGCCTCGGTGCAGTGCGAGCGGCTCCGGCCGTTAAGCGGCGGGGCGGGGCGGGGCGGGGCGGGGCGGGGCGGGGCGGGGCGGGGCGGGGCGGGGCGGGGCGCGGCGCGGGTCGAAGCAGTAGCAGCGCCTAATTGACCACCTTCCCCAGCCAAACACTAAAGTGCCGCTCATTTTCAAGTCGGGTTTGTGCATGAGCCGCGCGTTTGCCTCGCCGCCGCCAGTCTAAAAGTCAGGCCGCCGCACATCAGCGCATGGGGGGGGGGGGGGGGGGCGACCGCGAGACACTCTGCGCCTGGCCGGGCCGGCCCCACACCGGCGGCATGAGAAATTGATTTTCAGGATGACAAACGCGAAGGTCAGCGCGGCGCGGGGCGGAGCGGTGTATGGGGCGGGGCGGGGCGGGGCGGGGCGGGGCGGGGCGGGGGGGGGGGGGGCGAGGCGAGGCGGGCCGGGGCGGGGCGGAAGCCTGGCTGAGAGGCCAGGATGTCAGCGGGCGTGGGAAGACGTCATAGTGGACGTGCAAAAACAAAAAAAAAAAGTCCTTGAACATTATGAAATAACTGCGCGCTTTGCACCACACACACACACACACACACTCACACACACCACGAGGTCGCGTGTCACACATTTCGGCCATCAGCATGTCACTGTCGGTGACCTCATAGAGCGCGGGGCAATCCTTTCCTCACGCTGTACGCTTAACGCTTTCCGCTTTCCGCCTCCAGCCTGCCGTGCTTCCAGTGCTTTCCCGCCCCCGCCCCACCCTGCGGCACCAGCTGCTCACTGCATAAGTGGCCCGCCCCACCCCGCCCCGCCCCGCCCCCCCCGCCCCGCCCCCCTGGGTGAACTGCGGGAAGGAACTGGGTGCAGGACTTGCTTCTCTTCCAGTTGCACGCAGCGGCCGCGGTCACGCGCGAGGACACAGCGGCACCCTTACCGGCAGTAAAAACTTGAGCGCCCTCATACAGCTCAGCTCGCAGGGGTGCGTAATGGTGGACAGGGCGGGGCGGGGCGGGGCGGGGCGGGGCCACGGGGTATAATTAGAAGACAAGGTGGCCGTCTAGCGAGCAGCCCCGGCCGGGCCGGGCCGGGCCTGGGCCTGTCCCGTGGCGGGGCGGGTGGGGTGGGGCGGGGCGGGGCGGGGGAAGTCCTTCCTCGCCAAGTGTTTTCACAGTCAGCCTTCTGGCGCACATCCCATTGACCCAGATACACTATCAAGACAACCTGCGCGGCGCGGGGCGGCGCGGGGCGGAGACGTGAGTCCCCCCTGCGCCCCGCGCCCGCGCCCCGGCCCACACACCAGTGTAGACAGGAAAGTAGGCAATAGCCCAAACACAGTGGAAGGAAGTGGGCTGCATCTGCGCTGCGCCTGCCTACTAGGCAGCACCCTAGCACAGGTGCGTACCGGGCGTTTCTTTGAATGCGTAACAGTGTTGCGGGATCTCCAGCGCTGCAGAGGGGCCATGCCGCCATGGCGCCTTACGGCCGAATGGGTTAGGCAAACCCGCAACACTGTTACGCATTCAAAGAAATAACACCCGTTACATGTTGCAGGCGAAGATGCAGCCAGCTACTCCACCGTGTTTTGGGCTGCTTATTGCCTACTTTTCTGGCAGCACTGACACACCTACGCGGCACAGGGAGAAAGGGGTCGTGGATGTGCGGGTACATTTTAAGCGGCACGAGGCCTTCAGCCAGACTCTTATACCGCCTTTATGGCTAGCGCAGCGCAGAGCGGCTAAAGGTGCAGAAACGATCTCACATGAACGATCGCCCTCTATGGACTCCGGAGGAATGAATGACTTTACAGCTACATGTTACAGCCGCACGTCGCGCTGGTGTTGTCTCTGTCGCCCTCCTGTCTCCCGCCTCGCCTACCCCTGCGCCGGCCCGGCATGCCGTCACCACCCCCACCCCTCGCCTCCCTGAGGGGGATCACGGCCCCACCCACCAAGGGCCTAACTGCGCAGTCCACCGCAGGGCCCCGGCGGGGCCATGCTGACGCCCTTGCCACCGCCCGGCCCGGCCCGGCCCTGCGCCCGCCAGGCTCGTCTCAGCGCCGTTTAACCAAGGCCATCAAATCTGGGGGGCGTACGTGAAGCAAAGAGAATCGATTGGCATATCTAATGAATATGACAAACAAACTAGTGGGATTATGTTTTATATTTTCTTTCCACAGCAAATGCTAGGGTCAGATGTCTCTCATCTACACTGTTAAAAATTATGTTGTAAATCAACAACACATTCGTAGTTAAGTTTGTTAGCAACACATGTTGTTCTCCAACAACAACGTTGTAATCCAACAATATTCCTGAAAATTTCTGAAACTTATTTTCCCCTCAAAACAGTGAGTTTCTGGTTCCTCCTTAACAACAAAAATTGTAACATTACAAATTTGTTGTTTTAGAACGATATGTGTCGCTATCAAACTTAACAACAATTTTGTTGTAGACTCACAGCATGGTGATAAGTAGTTGTTCCTGTTATGGGCCACTATGGGTAAAATAGAAAGACTTTTGACAGAACATCAAGGAATACAAGTAATGTTGTTTGCAAACAACATTCTCATCACGGGGAGTGTCATCAGCCAACAACGATTTCTCTCATATAGTAAGAGCGAGATTTTTTTTCTCTTGCCCCATGTAAGTGAGCTGCTCGCTCTTTTATTGGGAAAGAATCTATTCCCTTACTCAAATTAAGTGATATTAAGGATATAAATCCTCATTCAAAACGAGCGAGGTTTCCCAATCCTCACTGAAATACGGCGATATTCTTGAAACTATTGCTCTAATCGAGCGAGAAAACCAAACCTCGCGCGCTTTGAAAGACATCGAGAAAATTTCTCGCTCTCCTGAGGGCGGGAATTCTCGCTCTGGTATTTACTGTGTCCGATTACCTTTTTCTGCGACCGCTTGGAGTTGAACCATGGACCTTACGACTCGGAGACGCGTACGTTACCTCTGAGCCACCGTGCCAGGATAGAAGAAGGTGGTTCGTGACCCGATCACATGGGACGGCCAACCAGCCGACTCAATGAAGTACACACTACAGTTTAAGTGTAGTTTCCCAACATAATAATAATAGTTACGTAATAGGTATCCTTCTACCAGAGGCTCAGTATGTGAGACCGCGTCGCTTACTTTTAATTATTTAACGTTCCGTCAGTACAATTGAAGCCTGCGAATTGTGTTTTGAAAATCATTAACGCTTGCAGGTTTATATGCCTGACCGTTAAACTTGAAATTCATGTGCAATATATAGTTAACGGCGGTTCCTAACGTGACTTGTGGTCTGTTGTCCCCCTCTTGCAAAGTGCAAAGATCTTTGTGTTAAAAATCGTTGAAGGTACAACCAAGTGATAAGAATAATAAAAAGCATCCTCTCGTGATCGACATGCATCATTCCTGCGTTTTCAGTGAACCGTGTACACCAATAAATACTGTGTGCAACTGGCAAGCACCTTGAAGAGTTTAACGCCGTATTGCGTAATTGCATGTGTTCAACACGACATTGAATATTTCGAAGTGTGCAACTGGTTTTGTTGAACACTTTTACGTGTTTAACCAGACCGTCCAGCAGCTCAACGTCGGAGTTGAACACTTCAAGGTGCTTTCCAGCTGAACACTTAATTTATTAGTGTATTTTAAATATTCTTTAGTAGTAAACAAACTCTATACAAGGAAGTTGTTTAAAAGGACAACATTTTATGCACTTTGGAGTGAATTACCTATACAGAGAAAATATATAAAGAGCATACCTTAACACTTAATTCCATATTGTAGTGCAAGAGTATAAAAATAAGTGACAAAAAACATACGAACTACACTGCTTTTCTAAACTGCTTAAAAAACTGAAGAAAAACTGTATGATAAGTGTTGTGCAAACTACAAGTGAAATCTGTACATCAAAACTGAAGAAAAATCTGACTTTTAAAAATAGAAAGAATACAGTTTGGCAACTACAGTTTAACCACTGCACTTCAAACAGTAGTTTTACTGTAGATCCTTCCACCCGGGCTAACTCGCCAGTTGTACACTTGTAAGTATTCAACTCAACAGTTGTGCACTTGCAAGTGTTCAACTGCCCTGTGCAACAATATCCTTGTAGAACTCTTGCAAGTGCACAACTGTTGAGTTAAACACTTCGAAGTGTACAACTGGCGAGCTTGACACTTGCAATTGCACAACTTCCGAGTTGCACACTTCTGCGTGCTATGCTGGAAGTTGCACACATACAAGTGTTGAGCAGTTGCACACTTGGTTTAACAGTGTATGCAGAGCGCCATCTGCAGCAGTAGTGCAAAGGACCCAGCGACCACCGCACCGCGCACCGCCTGTCAGAGCAAAGCAAGCAGAAATCTCAACGCCGAGACGGGCTGCGCCGGGCCGGGCCGAGCGACAGCGAGGAAAAGAGACAGACAAGGAGGGAAAATAGTGACGCCAATAATTTATACGAGCGCGAGGGAGACGGAGCGCGAACCTCTTTTCTTTAGGGAAGGGGCGTGGGGCGGGGCGGGGAGGGCGTCGGGCGGAGTTCGACGACCCCTCTCAGCCACCGTGCTCGCTGGACTCGGTTCAACGCCACGAATGTTCCTTTTTCGCCAGTCAGAAATGTATTGGCTGATAACGGGGAAAGCCCTGTCGCTTTGGAAGGGAAGGGGGGGGGGGGGGGGGGGCAAAATACACTGCAAATTCAAGTGCGTGTAGTAAGTTCACACCTGTAGGTGCGTGCTTTTAAACACGCACAGGTGTGTGCTTGTCAAGTCGACTGCTAGCAACAGTCAACCTGCAAAGCTCACACTCGTAAGTAAGTGATAAGATAAAAACAGTCAAATAAAATGTGCTTGCAATAATTTGTCGCTATGCAACGCATAAAACTGAAACACTTTCAGTTCGTGGCGCGTTTTTTTGTGAGTGCCGCCCACACCTGCACAGAGGCCCTTGGTGCTGGCCGCAATGAGATCTGTCCTGTCCGGCCGTCCTGCCGGGGC
Source organism: Frankliniella intonsa (assembly GCA_033675135.1). Lineage (NCBI taxonomy): Eukaryota > Metazoa > Arthropoda > Insecta > Thysanoptera > Thripidae > Frankliniella > Frankliniella intonsa. The sequence continues at coordinate 747,330 of CM066256.1, forward strand.
GGGGCGGGGCGGGGCGGGGCGGGGCTCGCCTGGGTTGGGGGTTGGGGTGTCAGAGTTGGTATTCTGCAAGGAGCGGAGGGACGGTGTGGTCAATCGCAGGCTGGCTGCCTCCACAAACATCCCCCGGCGCTGCCCCGGGGCGGGGCGGGGCGGGGCGGGGGGCGGGGTGGGGCGGAGCGCGGGGCGCTCTACTCCATCCGACCGGACCCGGACGGCCAGCCCTGCCTGCCCCGCCTTCCGTTCTATATATCGCAGTTATTATGATGGCTTGTCCAGCACAGGCCGGTGCCGGGCAGGGCGGCGGGGTGGCTCCCCGTAGCCAGATCACCCCCAAGTACACGACCTGGACCTGGGCGGTCTGCAGTATTGCCAGGGAGCTCGGCAAAAGCCGACGGAACACACACCTATCCAACGGGGCGTATATCTCCCTCTGCACGAAAAAAAACTCGTCCTGGTTTTCAAGCAGCCCCAGAAACCCTGTGTATTTTCTCCATAAGAGCTGCTTGGTTTTTCCAAAACTGCTTGGAAACCAAGACGTCGTCTTTCCCGTGATGCCTACTAGGCAACGTCTGCGCACGGGTGCATGGGGTCTGCCTAGTAGGCAAGTGTCGTTGCAGCCCGTTGCACACATATGAGTGAGTGCTTGTGCGCACATGGAATACGTGGGTGCAATATTCACTGTAAGTTACAAAGAGCGTGTTTGTAAGACTTTTAGAGTGTGTAATGTTAACAATGTTATCCCCCATGCGTCTGCATGGCTGGGCTCCGCGCCCCGTCCCCGCAGTGGGCTGGGCTGCCTGCAGCGCGACTCCGCGTCGTGCACTCCGTTTGGCAACGCGGCAACCAGCCTGAGCTAGCTAGTCGTGTGTGGTCACGGGAAACGGAAGTCGATAACACAAAAAAGTCGTGGCAAAGCAGTGTTTCGTTTCCCTCGCTCTGCTCTGCCCTGCTCTGCTCTCCCTACGGGCAGGCCCTTCCCTCTGTCCCGCTACGCACAGATAAATCCTTGCGAACAATTTGTTCGCGTTGCAGAGGATTCGGCTGCTTCGTAAGCTTACAAAGAAATTTATTCGCAATTGCAAAGCACCGGAAAAACAAAGGTGCTAAGCAACGCCTTTTGTGGGGCGCTAAAATCAAGTGCTAAGTTTAGTGCCTTTCCTGGGGCACTAAATCTTAGTGCCTTTGCAAAGGCACTAAATTTTGTTGGTACCTTTAAAAGGTAGAACTTAGCACCTTTGTTTTTCCAGTGAGGATTTTGTTCGCAATGGGTTCGCGAGGTGTTTACATTGCGCTCGGAGCAGCAGCGATCCTCTACATCCGCGTGTCCTCCCGCCCCGCCCCGCCCCGCCCCGCCCCGCCCCGTCCGCACACATAGGGCCTTTACACAAGGAATTCGGAGCGTGGCGGGGCGCTGTACTGAGGGGCTCGCAGAACACGAAAGCTCGCGCCCCGCCCCGCCCCGCCCCGCCCCGCCGCGTACTCGCGAACCCTTGTTGCTGCTGGCTATACGCCTCGCCCCGCCCCGCCTGAGCTATTGCTACTGCAGCTGGTATGGCTGGGACCCATGCCGTGCTGGGCAGGCCGGGCCCGGGGATATTGAGGCCATTCAACCAGCTCCGAGCTGGGCTGGCCGGGCCGGGCCGGGCCGCGGTGGAGGCAGCGCGAGCTCCACTCGGACCGCGAGTAGCGCCGCGCCACGCCACGCCACGCCGCGCCGGCAGGACACACAGCGCTAGGCCCGCGGTGCGGCGTGGCGTGGCGCGGCGCGGCGCGGCGAGGTTCATGACCTGCGTCTAGCTCTGGTGGCGGGGCGGGGCGGGGCGGGGCGCGGCGGGGCGGGGCGGGGCGGAGGCGAGTGCGAAAGGCCTGCTGCCATAGGCCGCAGCATGAACTAGGCACTGTAAGTATACTGAGCAACTGCCTGGCTGGGCCGGGCCGGGCCGGCCAGCAACAGGGCTGGCTCGTGACGTTTGAGACGCGCGGCGCGGCTGCTGCTGAATCGCACGCCGCGGAATGTTTTTACACGCGCCGCGAGCGTTTTAGATAGAGAACACGTACACTGTAAGTTTCCTACGAAGAACTGCTCTTCGTAACGTACAAAGAATCTGAGCCACTGCGTAATACAAACAAATTATTTGTATTACGAAGAGCCTGGTTTGTTGTACAAACGAGGCTCCTTCGTAGTACGAACTAGAGGTCTTCGTAATACGAAGAAAAGTGGTTCGTAATATGGCTCCTTCAAATCATTTGTACGTTACGAACCAAATTGTTCGTAACACGAACACCGCTGTTTGTAAGGAACTAACAGTGTAACAGTGTTGCGGGTCTGCCTACTCAAGGGGCCACGGCGCCTTGCGGCTGGAGCGGGTAGGCAATCCCGCATACTATTACGTGTTCTCAGAAACACACTGGAAAAATATTGTACCAAAGTACACTAAGTATATAGTAAGCTTGTACAGGAGAGGTACATGGTCGTTGTACTATTTTAGTGTACATCCCATGCTTGTCAAATGTATGTGTACTTCGAACCTAACACTGTAAGTTTCTTACAAAGAACTGCTCTTCGTAACGGGACCTTCGTAATACAAACAAATTCTTCGTATTGCAAAGGGCTCGAGTTTGTGTTACGAAGAACACGCTGTTGTTCCCAAACCAATATTGTTTGTAATATGAAGAAAATCTGTTTGTAATATGCAGGGGGTAGAGGGCGATGGGGGCGCAAGAGGCGAAGAGGAGAAGAAGGAAGGGGAGGGAGAGAGCCTGGGCATGGGCTGAGTCTCCCGCCCCGTCTCTCTCACCTGCAGCTCTATCTAGCTGGGGCGGGGCGGGGCGGGGCGGGGCGCGGGAGATGCCTGCGCGTGCACTGCTTCAACTTACCACCCACGGCGCTCTTACGCCTGGGCTGAGATGCACAATTGTAGCGCAATCTCTGCTTGTCGTCGCTGCAGATTAAAAGCAAAAGCGCGCTCGTGATTTTGGGCCGGGCTGTCTGAATATTTCATTCACATCTCACATTATGGATTATGGTCCCTCTTCTCTCTCTCTCTCTCTCTCTCTCTCTCTCTCTCTCTCTCTCTCTCTCTCTCTCTCTCTCTCTCTCTCTCTCTCTCTCTCTCTCTCTCTCTCTCTCTCGCTCTCTCGCTCTCTCGCTCTATCACACACGTCTTCCATACGACTGCACACTACTACTACTGTAACGACTGCCGCAACACAGTGCTATTAGTGGAGCTAACCGCCCCGGGCGCGGCGCACCAGGCGTTGTCTAGCAAACGCCCCGCCCCGCCCCGCCCCGCCCCGCCCCGCCCCACCCCGCCCCTGGGACTGTGCCCCTTCCTCTCTCACTTCCAGCCCCTCGGGGGAGACTAGCGCTGGGGCTGGGACGGGCCGAGCCACAGTGGGGGCCGAGGATGACGTTGGCACGGCTACCGCCCCGCACCAGCGGCGCACCAGCGGCGCACCACCCCCGAGCGGAGCGCCGGCAAGCTGCTGTCCGCCCCGCTCCGGCTCCAACACTGGAAATCCAAGTGTACGAATGTCGCTCACTTGTAGGTGAGCAAATAAATTCACTCACTTGAAGTTGAGCAAGTAACCACGCACTCACTTGTAGGTGAGCGAATAACCACGCACTCACTTGTAAGTGAGCAAATAACTTTTTGGTTACTTGTAGGTACAAGTGAGTGAATGGTTATTCGCTCACCTACAAGTGAGCGACATTCGTACACTTGGATTTCCAGTGAAGCCGTGGGCGCAGCGCACGCACCTCAGCCTAGGCTAGGCGAGGCTCAGTCGGCTACTGTAGACGAGGGGTCCATCACTCGGTTCAAGAGCGAACACACGATTACCGATTACCAGTGATTTCCAACTGTTCTACGTAAAATATTTCAAGGAAAATTAAAAAAATTACGTCATTTCATTTTTGCATATTTTTATAAGGGGAAGCCCAAAACAGAGTGAAAAACAACGAAAAGAGGAATTTTTTAAAGTGAGGACCCCTCGACTGTAGAGCTTCTAGTCCAGATTACCCGTAGAGGCGCGGCGCTGGTGCCAGCTGCTGAAATTGATACAGATGCTGCTTTGCCATTTCTTGATCAAGTCGAAGAGGCTGTGTCGTGTTTCGTATTTCATATTAGCATTGCCCGAGGGGGTATGCACTCGCGTAATAGTCGGGTCACTCTGTCCGTAATAGCACGCGTAATAGTGTGCGTAATAGTGGCGTAATAGCCGAAATTCTCCGAAATTTACCTATTTTGCAGTTGTTTTGGGCTGGTTTTAGCTGAATCCCGATATTTTTAGGCGTAAAAGAGCGTAATAGACGTAATAGTCGGGTCACAGGTTTTGAGAGTGCATACCCCCTCGGCATTGCCCTTGCCCAGAATTGTTGGATAAGTAGGCAAAAGATCGTGCGCAAAATATATCCTCATGTGTGGAGAGTTTGCGGAGTAGGCAAGCGGAGATACCCGTCTGCATCACACAGGTGCGTGCGTACGATCATTAGCCTACTTTCCTAACAATTCTGGGCAAGGGCACTGCTAAATATAAAATACGGAACACGATTGTGTGTGCAGGCAGTTTTGCCTACTTTTCTGGCTCGTGCAGCTGTGCTGCCATCGCGCGCGCGCCGGTCGCCTGCGGTTAGGCAACCCGCTCCGCTCGCGTGCGCCGCGCGGTGCGGTGGTTGCCTACCCCGCCGGGCGGTTGGTGGTCTGCAGCTGAGAGGGCGGGAGCGCGGGCGGGCGCAGCAAGCAGTAGCTGCAGTGGCCGTGCGCGGCGGGACTTTGGGCCTGGCCTCCATGTCCTCCCATGTGGGGCGGATGTTTACAAGGGCCGCGGCCTGCAGCGCCACGCCACGCCACAACCTGCCTGAGCACGCCATGCAGCTGCTGCTCGTAATTCAGCGATAGAGCGCGACCACGCGTTGCGGAATTAGTGTCAAGGCTGGGGCGGGGTGGGGCGCGGCAGGGTGGGGTAGGGCGGGGCGGGGCGGGGCGGGGCGAGGTGGACATGAGGCTTGCTCAAAGTATGGAGAGCGCTGGCCTGCCCCTCCCCGCCGCGCTGCGCCGGCCCGGGTGGGCTCTGTCCGAAAAGGAACGTTTCAGTTTGCTCTCCTTGAGTGCCTTTCCCTGTCCTAGAGAGCCGCGGCCGGGATTCGGGCCGGGGTGACTGATGGACTTATTTCCAGCATTTCGCGCGCCAGCCGAGAGCGCTGCGAAAAGGAAAAGGATTTCTTGTTGGAAGTACGCGGCAGGTCCAGTCCAGTGGGCACGGAGCGGAGCGCGTGAGGGAAGACCGAGTGGGGAACACAAGTATGAGGCTACCGCGTAGGGACGTAAAGGGGCGTAGAAAGGTTCTGGAAAGTGGAAGGGGGGGGGGGGCACGTCGTGCGTGTTGCCTACCTCGAAAAAAAATATTGCTAAAAACATGAAGAATTTTTCTTTTATTCTAGTCAACCCGCCAGGCGCAGGGTGCCGATAATGAACCGCTTGAGCTTCACCGAAAGCAATCACTATTCCGGGTAAAGTTACTTACTTACCTCAAAAAGGCTCCTACGCCCCTGTCTCAGCTCCCCAGACAGGTGGAGGACGGAGCACCGTGCCCGCCCCGCCCTGTTGTCTTTCTACCTCTTCCTTTTGTTTCTCGAAACATTTCTCCCGACGCCGCGGGAGGTGTCAAAGGCGAGGTGACAAGGCGAGGCGAGGCGAGGCGGCGACCTGCCCAGGGCTGGGTTACAGACAAGCGTACGGGCCCCCGCGCGCTCTGCTGGTAATTTAGGTCGAAGAGGAAGAGGTGTTGGGGAGTGGGGAGAGGGGGGGGGGGCTACTGGCGTCATTGTAATCAGGGCTGACGTATGAATAGGGCTTGTTCACACAAGCGAAAGGCCATATGTCCTCCCACCCTACCATACGAAATAAAAATAAAAAGTAGGGCACTCATTAGGGATGCGATCGAATTCTATATCAACACGATGACAGAAGGACGATGGGCCCCTACAAATAAATGATGAGGAAGTAGTGACGCAGTTTTGACGTTAAAAAGGCTAGGCCCGGGGTGATGATAGCCTTTATGCCCCCATTTACTCATAAAGCTTAAGTTTGGTCCGAGGGGACAGCTAGGGTGCGGGACGGGGCGTGGCCGAGGGCGCGCGCTCAAACCAACACACACACACATATACACACAGCACAGCACGGAGCCCAAGCAGGCAGGACCATGTGAGGGCGGGACCTAAATAATAGATCCGCAAGTGTCACGACAGAGTGCCCCGCCCCGCCCCGCCCCGCCCCGCCCCGCGGTACATGGCGCGCGTGTGCGCGTGCGTGCGTGCGCCCAACAAACGTGCGGCCCTTGTTTTGCATGGCACGCTGTCGTGTCGTGTCGTTTCTCTAGTACGACTCATCGATCACAAACGATAACACCTTTTCGTCGAGGAGGTGCTCGTTCGTGCCTTATGCCGCCCTGCCCCTCTCCCTTTACTGCCAGAATTTTCCACGGTAATTTCTACGGTTTTTCCCGTTAAATTTTTATCAGGTCTGGACCGTTTTTAGTGGGTACGGGACGTCCGTACGTATGTCCGTACTGCCTTTATTTAAAATGTTTTCGAAGTTTGAAGAAACTTAACTACGGAATTGGTCACGGAATGTTCCGTAATCAAACAAAACGGATTGTACCGCAGTGTCTGTGGAATGGGGTACCGGATTTTTAACAGTGTTAACCCCACCAACAAACGACTAGGTGTGCAGCAGCTGCAAAGTAGTCCTTTCGGCCTACAAAATTAGCAGAGTAAGAAAGAACAGAAGGCAAAGCGTGATAAAATAAATGTAAAACAATAGAGGGATTCGCGTATTGACAAAACGGTTTCTTTCAGTTTCTTTCCTTAATGTTTTAAAATTCTAAATGTTGTATTTTTTATATTTTTTTCACACACTATAGCCGTGCCGTGCACACTTAACCCTCATGAGTCAAATATGGCCGTAGGCTTTTAGGGCCTGTCGTTCGCATTAGCCGCAGTTTATGAGTCCCCTGGCAAGGGTTCTCTGTCCTTGGTGTGAATCATGCTCCTGACAGTAAAAACTTCGTTAAAAAGAAGCACATTTCCCCTTTGTTTCTGACTCGCGCGCGAGGGAAATAAATAAAATAGCGTTGGCGGGCGAGTTTTGTTCGTCCTCGTTATTACGAACAGATGAATCGGAAGACGATCGGAGGGTGACAGGCATACACTGCATCTCTCTGCCATCATCTCTCGCGGAGGAGGGGAGGGGCAGAGGCAGGCACTGGCAACCCACTCAGTTCGTTGTCAATTCCCCCCTCGTCAAATTCAGGAAAGGAAGGAGCGGGGTTTGGGGAAGGAGTGAGCAAAAGTGGGGAGAGGTGGGGGTGGGGTGGGGGGCTGGACATGAAGGGTCTGGAAAAGGGGCGCAGTGACACCAGACGTGGTAGGAAATGATCCGAAAGCAAAAAGGAAAAACAACTACGACCATCGTGTGCAAGGGGAAGGGTGGGGTGGGGGGAAGATGAGGAAGGGAGGGTTGTGATGGTAGAGGGTGGGTTGGGCTTGGCGGGGGGGTAGGGGTTCACACTTATCGACCCAAGACGAGGTACTCCCGGAGTGACACTCCCACTGTCAGACTTGGACACTTCAGCCGCGGGCGGAGCGGCTGCACTCAAACACAAGGCGCCCCGGGTGGAAAACATGTGGTTATTTTAGTCCCTCGCGGACCCAGGAAAAGTTCTCCGAAGCGAAACAAAAACGTGTAATCTTTCGGTAACTAATGATGATGGGCATTCAAGTTCGGTAAATTGCGACTTTTTAATGTGGCCGGGGCGGTTTGTGCCATTCAATCGCATGGCGCGTTTCCAAAAGGCTTCTGGGATAGAGGGTGGCTGCGAAAAATAAAAGAACGCATTAATGCGAGAAATAAGCTTTAATTTTACTCGGTCTCTAATCATGGCAGCCGCTTCTTCCGGCGTCCATTTTCCTCCTCTCGCCTTTCTCCGTCTTGTCTCAGAGACTTTTCCTGCTCCGTCCTGCACGACAGTCTGGGCTGGGTCTAGGTCCGCCAACGCAGCGCACCAACCAGACCATAAAAGAACGCTTCCCTCTGGGCGGAGTAAAAGAGGGCGAACAAGCGGCCAACTTTGTCTTTTACTTTCACATCAATCGAGGCGCATATGATCAAGTCGTCGGGTCGGCCGTCGCGGGAGGGGACCCTCCTCCGGAGGGAGAGAGGGAGAGAGAGAGGGGGGCAGAGAGAGAAAGAGAGGCGAGGGGCCGGGCCGGGGCTGAGGAGGGGGCTTATCGGGCGAGGTCGCGCGGCGCAGCCGGGCTTACTCCCACGCAGCGACGGAACGTCCAGTACTAATGCGCTCGTAAAAACATTCACAAGTCGGGGCGGACCCACCCCTGCCCCCGCCCCGCCCCGCCCCGCCCCGCCCCGCGCCCGACCCTGCGCCAGCGCCCCCGGACCCACGGTGGGGCCCGGAAGGCAAAAGGGCGTCCCTACGAGGCACAGTGGGCAGAAATGCCCCAAAACACGCTGGAAAATCAAATTTTCGTCCGAATGGACTCGGATTTGGTTACGGGGGGTTTTCGATGTCGCTGAATTCAAAACTGGGGTTGAACTTGTTATACCTTCATCCCTATATGCTCTAACACCTATCGGAAAATCAAATTTTCGTCCGAATGGACCAAAATTTGGTTTGCAGGGGTTTTCGGTGTCGCTGAATTCAAAACTGGGGTTGAATTTGTTATACCCTCATCCCTATATGCTCTAAAACCTATTGGAAAATCAAATTTTCGTCCGAATGGACCAAAATTTGGTTTGCAGGGGTTTTCGATGTCGCTGAATTCAAATCCGGGGTTACATATCCTACAACTCATTCCCTAAGTGTTCTACAACCTATTTTTTTTTATTTTTTTTACCGAAATCAACCAATTTTGGTACGTAACCGATTATCCCTTTGATTTCGAGGCTGTCTTTTTAATTTTCATAGATATGCAAGTTAAATTTACAAAGTTTAAAAAACTATTTGTATTTGAAATTAATTGTATAGAATACACTACTGCATGTAGCATACGTTTTGCTCACAGTCCACTGAAAAGAAAGAAAAGAAATACGTAGGTGTGGTGCTTAGGTTTGCACTACTTAAGTATTTTGCTTAGGCGGAATTTTCTGTAATTTGATTTCCTTCCTTTCCTCGTCAGTATAACTATGTGACTAAAAATAATAGGACTCGTATAAATACAAATGCTGACGCACTGGTGAAAAGGTTAGGGACCGGGTCCTACACATCTTTTAAATTTCATTTTCCTTACCGCACACAAACGCTAGAACAACGTTCACTCTTCTTTTATCGACTCCTTTAATTTTTTCTCACACACTAGCGTTATATTCTTATCGCGCGCTTAAGGACAGTAGCGCTCGAAGTGGCTGTTTCGGTAACTACGTCGCTTGCGTACGTCAACTACCTCGATTTCGTTAAATAAATGTCAATTTTATGAATTTGCGCAAGTATGCGCACGAGATATCATTTGGACCTTCTTTAGTATGCTTCTGGGTATACTCTGTCAAAAAATCTCGATGGGGTAACGTGGGGTAATTTAGTTATCGTCCAAAATGTATCGATTTAGGGGTTTGCGTAGAATACCTAAGATTCGCCAGTTTAAAGCGATAAAGAGGATCGGTGGGGTTGGAGCGAGGTTTGCCATGTCAAAACAAAGGTTATGACAATGTAAATGCCTGGGCGTTACCTCCCTCAACCACCCAACCTCGCGATAGAAGGGAGGGGAAGAATCAGGTAATTTGTCAGGATTTCTGAAGTTTCGGGAAGCTCAACTTTGGAAGGTCGCTGTACCCAAACTAGTCAATTTTGACCCGTTCATGGGCCGGATCCTTGTTATTTGGTCCTTTAAAAGCAGTATAAGACCCTGAGAAGTTCAATAGCACGATTTTAAAATTTGGCTATTTCCAGCGCGTTTTGGGGCATTTCTGCCCACTGTGCGAGGGGCAGCGGGCCGGAAGACAGACCTGTCCTCTACGGCACGCCGCGCAGCCGCGCGCCCTTCGACCTGCGTGCTTGTGGTCGCCACAAAAGGAGAAAACACAACAAAAATGAAGGGGGAAAAAGTAAGGAAAAAGTAAGGGGTCTTTCTCGGTTTTTTTTTGCCGTGGCTGTCGGCCGCCGCCGCCGTGGTCTCAAGGCCACCACTGGCGCTTCCACCCGGGCCCCCGTGGGGGCAGCAGCAGGGCCCAGGGCCCCTGCAGGGGCGGCCCAGCCCAGCAGGCCCGCGCGGGGCGGGGCGGGGCGGGGCGGGGCGGGGCGGGGCGGGGCGGGGCGAGGCGGGGCGGGGCGGGGCGGGGCGTAGAGTGACGTGGCCTTCTCGTCCTACCCCGGCCGGCCCGGCCTGGCCCGGCCCTCCACCTTTTGCGCACCCCTTTCCCAGCTGGGCCTTGAGCTCGCGGGCTGGTCTGGTGTGGTCTGGTTCGGGTCTGCCCAGGCCCGACCTCCGCTTGCTTCTTCGCCCGCGAAACCGGATTTTCGAGGGTGCTGGTGCTGGGCAGCCGTTTTGCTGGGAAGTTGGGCAAAAACCGCCGGAACACACGCATGTTCAACGGGCGCATATCTGCCCTTGCCTACTAGGCAATATCTTCGCACGCGTGTAAAGAGGGCTGTCTAGTAGGCAGCCCGCGGGCTGTGCGCAGGTGTGCTTCGGCGGTTTTTTGCCTAACTTTTCTGGCAGCACTGTCGAGCAGGGCCAGGCAGGGTGAAGTCGTCAGGTCGACGTCGCCCAGGGTGCAGATGGAAGAGGCAGTGTCTGCGCAGCCTAACGATAGACGGAATCTGAGCGGATAAGCCTCATTACGCTCCATTTCATGCGTAAACTTAGCATGTTTGAAGAAAGGGGTTTGCACTACGCTTTAGTTTTACCAGTGCAAACATACAACCTTCTTCAAAATCTTACTGACATTTTTAGAAAAGGTATTAAATTATGAAAGAAAAACTCCACGCATATGCAGAAAATAATAGTCCATGGTTATACTAGTGCATATAAGTAAATAAGGAAATGTTCAGAGACGAGGATGTCTGTGTCTGAGAGAGTAGGAATATGTGAAGGGTGCCGCGTTTGGGCGTGAAAGGAGTCGACCTGCTCCCGCTCCGTGCACGTGTCTGCAGCAGCAGTAGCAGTGCAGGAGAGAGCTCTCTTTTTCACACAACGGGATTCGCCGCCAAGCACTACGACGTGCATGGCCGCACTGCTGAGAAAAAATTTTCTTGACAGGCACAATATTTTTGCTTAACGCTCCCAACTCTAATCCTGGCGCCAAAATATTTCGGCATGAAACGTTTGATGCCCGGCTCCAAAAATTTGGGTGCCAGGATTAGAGGTGGGAGCGTTAAGTAAAAGTATTGAGCCCAGCAGGAAAAATTTCTCTCAGTGCCAGTGGCCAGACTGGCACCCGCATCCGCCCCGCGGCCCGCGGCGCGGCCTGGCGCGGTGTCCGTGCCGTCGGGCTCGTTCCGTGTCCCTTCGCGCGAGCGAAAGGCAACGTCAACGCCACCTAGCGGAGTCTCTCTCAACTCTCTGCAGGACCTCGCGACGGCCAAGGGTGGCGTGGCGTGGTGCGGTCGGCCGCGCCTGCCCCGCCCTGCCCTGCGCTGCCACCGCACCCTTCTCCTCCTCCGTTTCCCCCTTTCTAATCATTTTTAGTGGCTCCGAAAACCAAATCCGAACATGCTATTACGCAGTGTGCTCCTCCATGCTCCGCGCGGGACCGCAGGACCGCAGAAGGGGCGAGGGGCGTAGGACTTCCCCTTCGGCTACACTAAATTGTTGGAGAGAGGGTGATTCGCATTTGCATGGGGGGAAAATATTGCATTTTTGGGTAACATGTTCCCTCTGGAAGCCATACGTTTGCAAGCGAGGACAGCCCAAGGAGAAAAGTTGAAGTCAAAATGACTACAAGGTGATGTCATTTTGACCTTTTTTGTCAAAATATAGACCTTAAACATACAGGGTGGCCCACAGACCCCTTCCTTTTTGGTGAGTAGGCAACCCATTGTACTTCAGCTGAGCGAGGGCAAGAGGTGAGGAGGGGAACTAGAGGGGCTGCTCTCCGCCTCACCTCTTGTCCTCGCTCAGCTGAAGTACAATGGGTTGCCTACTCACCAAAAAGGAAGGGGTCTGTGGGCCACCCTGTAGGTAACGGGTGTTTCTTTGAATGCGTAACAACGGTGTTGCGGGCTTGCCTACCCCATTCGCCCGTAAGGCGCCATGGCCCCTGCAGCGCTGGAGAGTTTGCAATCCCGCAACACTGTTACGCATTCAAAGAAACACACGGCACTTAAACTTCAAAATGACCATTTTGACCCAATTTTGACATTTTGGGATCGCTTGCGAAACGAACATGAGCTCGGATCTCCGTCATCGCGCCGATCTGCCCCGCCTCATGCGGTGCCAGCCTTGGGCACTGCCTGTCTGGCACCACGATCCTGCTGGTGTTTATGTGGGAGCAGATGTGTCTTGAGAACAGTGACGAGGGTACTTGCTTGGGGCGGGGCGGGGCGGGGCGGGGCGGGGCGGGGCGGGGCGGGGCGGGGCGGGGCGGGGCGGGGCGGGGCGGGGCGGGCCGCACAGTGGACTCCTCCCTCGACTCCTCCTGACGCGCCTAGGCTCTCAGCGATAGGTCCCCATATCAGTTATTGGTATTTGACAGTCGATAATGGATTTATTGTGATTATCTACCTGGACAGAGTCCGTCGGTTGGCCCGCACCATGTGAGGTGAGGGCTCGAACGGTGGGGGAGAGGGGAGCGATTAGAAACGCGCGCTAAACAACTTAGCTTGCCCGGCGAGCGAGTTGACTTGTTTTGGGGGTAAAAGTCGAAGCCTATGCGTGCTTCGCGGCACACTGGAGGGTCATCGGAGAGCTCCCAGCGATTGTCTCGAACGGGCCCCTCCGGCGTTTCGAGTCCCATTTAAATACACGTGACTCGAACTCGAATCGACCCAGAAGTAGCCTGATCCGGGGAGCTCACCTCTTTTGGGGCGATACAAACCTGTCTCACCTCTTTTAGGGTGATACGGACGGACCCCTTCCTTTTTGTGAGTAGGCAACCCATTGTACTTCAGCTGAGCGAGGGCAAGAGGTGAGGAGGGGAGCAGCCCCTCTAGTTCCCCTCCTCACCTCTTGCCCTCGCTCAGCTGAAGTACAATGGGTTGCCTACTCACCAGAAAGGAAGGGGTCTGTGGGCCACCCTGTAAAGCGATGCAGAAATCATGCATAAGGGTTTAGTGTGTTGATCGGTCGGTATCAACGCAGTGCCTGTCTACTAGGCAACATCTTCATAGCTCTGCGGAGGGATGACCTAGTAGGCAGGCGTTGATACCGACCGCTCAACGCGGCTGTGCGTTGCGTCGGTTTTGCCTACATGTCTGGCAACACACTCGGCGCTCACGCTTCTCGTCGCCTAGCCTCGCGACAGTCGACTCTTATTCCCAATTCCCACTCTTGTCTGCGACCGTGCCACCTGGCTCTGGCTGGACCATCGCCCGCGGCACTGGGCTGGGGCCTGGGGCCGGGAGGGAGGGAGGGAGGGAGGGAGATAATTTTAGCAATCTGCCAATGCGTCTGGGGGCCAGAGGTAGGCCCTCCTTGCCCTGCGAGAAAACCGCCACGGCCTTTTGTTTTGAGTGGCTTTGAATGAAGGCGGGGTTTTATTGTTGTCCCGCCTGCAGGTCGGGTAGGTACGCGGGTACGCGAACGGGACGAGTGCGGTCGGTCGGGCCGCAGTTTTCTCTGGGATGAAACAAGGTGAGGGTTGAGAGCCGCGGCAGAAACTCTCCCCTACGGCGAGCCCCTGCTCTGCCTTGCCCTGCCCTGCCAGTGGGGCCGCAGGTTGGCTCACCGTTTGGCCAGCATGGGCCATTCTCAAGATCGAATCTGTACAGTACAGCACCAGGGGTTCTCCCAGCCGCGAGCCCGTCGGACCATGTATTCCGATTTGCCGACGACGGGTCAGAGGCAGTTGCCACACTGGTCGTCCGTGACCAATATCAGCCTCAATGGCTCGTTCAGCGAATGTTTTGCAACATTCCAAGTTTTTGCTGAACCTCCCTTTGCGTTGCGCGCAATCAGTTTCCGTGAAACTTGCAGAGAGTCGGAGGCCTTCCCTACAGCCTACAGATGTTGCTCTCCTGGAAGAGTCAGCTCAGGAACAGAAAACTCGCTTGTAACGGATGCAAGAAAATTCCATTCGCAACCCGGTGAGAAATGAGACATCAGACCGATATCGAAACGATATCACATCAGAAATGTGCCCGTTTTCGCGTCAGATCGATAAAAATATGATACTGAAACTGACACGTTTCTGATATCTGATATCGTACCGATATCTTTCTGATATTTCATTTCTCACTGGCAGATCTCCTGAACACAAAAAGTGAGTGGCATTTCAAGGTGTGTGCGAGCATGAGAGAAGGGCGCCCTTCTCTCATGGTGCGAGCGCAAGATCTTCTCCTTCCCCCGTCGTGTTATTTGATTAGCATTATTTGCTGTGAACAGTATCACGCAAGAGAATGGATCTGCACAATTTCCTAATTAGCTGATAAGGAGCGGCGTGGCGTCTGGCGTCCTCGGGGCCTCGGCTGAGGCCGCGGCTCTGTGGTCCATATCAGCTGCTCCGCTCAAAGTCAAGCCGAGACTGCCTCTGCCCTCCCTGTCCAACGACAGGGAGGTTGCCAGTGCCAGCCCCGCCCGCCCACTCGCTCGCGAGACACGATTTCTTCTAAAGCTGAATTGAGGGAAGCCGATCTAGTCGTGAGAATTTACGCGAGCAGGGTCGAAAAATAGCGTGCACTGCCCGGGAATCGAACCCGGGTCGCAAGAATGGGAATCTTGCATGATACCACTACACCAGCAGTGCATTTGCTGTCCGTTGGCCTTCTAAATGGTATTTGTTTCGATGACCATGGATGCTTCAAGCGGGTTGCGATAAGGCGGTGGCCATGGGGGCTCGTCGCGTTTCGTCTGCTGTGGCACCGAACCAAGTCACGCTACCCCAAACAAATTCCCATGTTTTTAAAATAAATATTTTATTGCCATATGTATAAAACATGAAAAACATTATTCATTGTTCGTGGCAAGCATTTCCCAGGAGTAAAAGGCTACGGGATATGTTAAAACTTGTTCAGCAAGTCAGTCTAGAAGCATTCTGCTTGTGACGTCACTGCAGCATCAGAATGCATGCTCAGCTGTTCAAGCAGTAACCGAACAGAGGGTTCCGGGAGAAGATGTATACTGTGTCCAAGGGTCCAAGTAAAATTGTTGCTAAGACGCGGAGAGGTAAGAAAATAAAGGAAAAGCTCGCTTACTGCTGCTTAGCACGGTTGTTTTGATGGCGTGAACTTGCGTTGCAAACCAAGAACTTTTCTGTGCAGGTATCTCTCAAAACCTTGAGAGGTTGGATACCCACCGCGATGCTAGAAAACCAACAGATTCCAAGGAAGACCAGGATTATGCTGTTAAGTGAGTGTTATCCTTTTTCAGTTTTGTTGCTTGAATTATTGAACTGCGTCCCCTGGGGTATCATTAATTCTGAAAAAGAGATCAGTTTAAACCTGATGCAATCAAGGCACTTAAGAGCTTAGCCAATGTTAATGAAAGTTTGATTTAATTGCACATCCAATTCTACAATAAATATATAGACAATATTAAGATTAGCGTTACAATTAATGTACTCCAAGAATCGTGCTTTGCATCATTCAGAATAGCAGATCCTAGAGATGGTCATAACCTATGAACATTAACAGCGAAAAAGAACAGCTCAAAGGCTAGAATCTCTTTCCCTATTTTGTTTTGTGTC
This sequence comes from Frankliniella intonsa, assembly GCA_033675135.1. Classification (NCBI taxonomy): domain Eukaryota; kingdom Metazoa; phylum Arthropoda; class Insecta; order Thysanoptera; family Thripidae; genus Frankliniella; species Frankliniella intonsa. Next base: position 763,184 of record CM066256.1, read on the forward strand.
ATCAATATAATTCTAACTTTTGTATCACACACATAGTTATGTTTTGATATGTCCATATTTCAGTTCTAAGGTAATTACTTATATCTCTTAATTTTTTTCCTTTTTCTCTTTCTGCAGCACTCCAAAGCCAGTTTTCCACACATCAAATGGAAAGAAGTTTAATCATAACAGATACCACCAAGAAATTAGTCCACAACATGAAGAAATTATAAAATTTATTTATGACTGTGAGTATTGCATCATCTGCTTTGCATGGTATCAAGGCAACATAAGAAGGTTTCATCAATACTCTTGCTCTGTGTTTTCTAGCTTGGACCACAGTTTGTAGAGAGTGCGACCTTGAACATCAGGAAGATGGTCAAAGTAAGTAAATTTGATCAAAACTCTGAAATAATAGCTGCTTTCATTGAGTTCATTTTATTTTCTGTTAAGGTCCTCAACCTCCATCTCTTGCGTACTATGACGGTGAGCCCAATGTATCACTAAATGGTATGTTCAAGAAGCTTACATTGTACCAAAGTTAAGGTATTTTGTAATATCTATATTTCTTTACCTCTAACAGATTTCAAGCCATTTGACCTGGAATCATGGTGGGGAAAGCGGTTATTCAACAACATAACAAAGTCAATTCCCTGAGCTTTGCCAGAAGCTGAATGCACTGTTAGTATCATGGCTCCCATTGCAGTGCCTGGAGTATTACAAAGCATTACATGTCTGCAATGCAACAGTGATCCCCAAAAGGCAAAGTAAGACTACTATTGGTGTATTTGTGGACCAATTTTTTTCCTAACAATCAAAGGCTTTGAGAAGAGATACCTTCCAGATTCCTTAAATGATGGATGACTTACACTGAGTGATGGTTGGTTACTTAGCATGATTGTGGGTATCATGTCCAATGATATCTCCAGCAATATCTGGCATATTCCATCTTTCAAAATTTGTGTGAACTGTTTGTTATGCTGCACAATCTCCAGTTAAGTTAAATCTCATGTTTAAGAAGTCATGATGAATCTGCAGGATATGCCTGGGAAAGCTGGTCATGTCGTGGAAATGTACCTGATTAGTAAATGTATTAGGAAAGTCTCATATTGTAAAAGAGCGAACATAATGATCTGCTGGTTTGCTATTTCATATTGTTTTCTGTTATTGTTTCTGTGACTTTTTTATGTCCATTGCAGTAACAAAAGTGGGCCTATATATTAGTAATAGGTTGATGATTGGATGGAAGTCAAAGGTTTCTTATTGGGAACCTCTTGGTTCCACCTCGTCCCTAGCAGTAGTAAAAATGTATGTAGTCAGAATCCTTGCCCTTCCAATTTTTGGTATCTTTTGTAAGAGGCAAGTAGATGTATTGAAATTTTTGAAATGTTAGTATTGAACTAATTCAGATTTTCTGTTCACGCAGACTTCTCTCTCTCTTTTTTTTTTCAATGGTTAAGCCAGTCATAAAATAGCAAGTGTATCCATCTTATGTGCTTCCTCTGTGGTTTCTTTGCTATATACTAATGAAATGTTTACAAATTTGAGGGTTGAAAGAATTTCTCCTCTGTCTCAGATTGGCTTTACGCCATGTATGTATGCCTTCAGTATAGAGTCATTCTATAGATACTTAGTAAGTGGTTTTCAAATCCACATATTTCATACATCTCTTTATTGACCACACTTTATTGCTATCTTAACCGATGGGTTGATAATTAAAGGTCCACATTGCTTCTTTCAAACAATTTCTGACAAAAGCTGTCATAGCCTTATTTCTACCATATATTTTGTTTGTATGTTTTAAATCCTTTACAACTCGCTGTTAAATTATTATGTCCGTTAAGTTATAACATAATAGGTTTTGCTTACATTGTTATGTTTTCTAATTTTGTAGTGGTTAAATATTTTTCAGAAGATTCTTTAAAAGTTATTATACATTTCATTTTTATTCCCTATTTTTTTATTGTACCCGTACAATGATTTTACATTTGGCCTCCTAGTGGGATTGGATCAAATATCATCACCATTTTCATTTTGAAGTCCAACAATCTAACTATGAGTCAAATGACACAAAGATCTTTGAAAGCGCTTATCTTATTCATGTCAGCCTCCATTCATATTTCCTTGGCAGATGAAATTTGTGAACCCCTAAGTTCTCATTCTATTTGATTGTATACTTTTATATTAAGTACAATTTTGATATTTCTTTTCTTCCTTATGGGCTGGAGTTTGTATTCCAGCACATATCAAACTAAGACCCTCATATACAGTGATGGTGTTTATATTATGGATTGTATGTTGTGATCAATGAGAAAATCTTTTTGTCTAGGTAATAGCACTTTTTTCTGTTATTTTTTTTCTGACTACCGCCATGTTAATTACTGCTTCCAAAGTTAAAGCAGTGTTTGGTGCTTAGATAGTTTGTTGAGAACACCTCAGAGCATCATCAGAAGCAGAATTAATTATTGTCATTTTATTATATGACTACAGCATACTAAAGCACTTTTTGATGATATTAGTGCTCAAAGGAATGGCAGCTGCAACTCTCATCATGCTCTTTGTACCTAATATAGTTTAGTGATACTACATTTGCAGATACTGTATTGTAGTGAACTATCATCCCTTATTGTTTCTGTACCCATAAATACCATATTCACGGTACTCATTGATCAATTGTTAAGATAATCAAAGTGGTGATAGTCAGATGGATATCTCTTTGTACTACACCTGATGTATAATTAGGTAAAAATGACTGGCTAGTCTGTAATGTTGTTGAATGTCAATGTACCTTTGACGTAATGTCACTTTTGCTAGTGAATATTTGTTACAGAAATTTGTTGAAGGAAAAACAAAAAAGGAAAACAAATAATAAGATGCAATATTAACTGTTTATTTGTATTATTTCAATGGTCCACTTTTTCCTCTTAGTCAACTTCTTCTAATGCGATGCAGGAATTCCTTGTCTGCTGGGGCAGTGATATAGACAAGTCGCAAGTACAACGGGAGTTTTATAAAAAGGGTTGGATCATGGGGTTTATATTTTTACATAAAGGGTGGAAAAAACAAGCTAGCTGATACATTATCTTACGTTTAGTAATTGTCATTTAAGTTAAGGCTAGCTAGAATGTATCATCTGCTAAAAACATAATTCCAACACATTCTAATGTATGAACGCCTTGCCCAGAGTGGCGGAGCGTAGCGCTGGGGTGGGGAGAGCGCCCGGCGCACGGGTGGGGGGAACCATAACACAGCAGACGCGGCGAGCTGCGGCGGCGAGCTCGTTTCTCCGTTCTCCGGTGTTTTAGCACATAGAGTCGCTGACGGTTGGTTTGGATCTTAGCGAACATTCGAACAGTTTTGACAGCCTTGTGACATATTGGAAAGAAATATTGGAACTGACTGCCCTGGTAATTGCAGAAATGAACTACGGGAACGAGGATAACGACGCGAAGCTTTACTGTGGAAATTTAGATCCGAAAGTAGATGAGGAAATTCTGTTTGAATTGTTTTTGCAGGTACGAATAGTTTATAAGATCACATGGGTACCATTTTATATTTTTTACCTAGCAATTGATTATTAAATTCAGGCTGGTCCTATTGAGAAGATTAGTGTTCCTCCGCACGGAGATGGAGCTTCAAATCCTGGATATGCATTTATTATTTTTAAACATGCATGCTCTGTGCTGTATGCAATTGATTTGTTTGAAGACACAGCACTCTTTGGTAGAATTCCGAAGCTACGGACATTTTCCAGACATCATAGGAGTCAATCGGCCCCTGCAGTGTTGCCAGTGAGTCACTTTTGTCACTTTTTGTCACTTTTTAAAAATTGAGCCACTTTTGTCACTTTTTGAGAGATGTTGTCACTTTCGTCACTATTTTGGATCGTCTGGGTAGTATTTTTCTCATTTAATCACGAAACGTGCTAAAATTTGGTTAAGATCTCGATTTGCCAGTATGCAGTAGGGTGGAGTGAAAATCTGGGATCACAATATCGGTCCTCGAAAAGAGTACTTCAAGATATGCTAAGACAAGCGGCAAGGTCCGTTTTGGCCAAGTTATTCACAATACCGGAATGGAGCAGTTCAACCAGAAGTACTGGAAGTATCTCAGAATACACTGGTTTTCGAGGCAAAGAACCCAAAGAAAGTCGCCTTATTACAGCTAGACACAGAACTGGATATTCTTTGAACACCAGAAGTGCCACACTGTAACCGAATGCAATAAAACGACACCTCTTATGTCAAAATATTATAGGATAAGGGGGTTATAAAAAAACGTAAAATCGTGTTTAATTGCTTTATTATAATAAATGCACAAGAGACAAAACCGAATTAATTACTTGGATATTTCTCTTCTCGGATAAATCCGATTGTTTTGCTTTATATTCGATTAATACTGCTTCTGAGCTCCAAAATAGTGACAATTATCCAATGTTTTATTGCTTGCTGCTCTTCTAAAAGTCACTTTTTTGTCACTTTTTCTTCAAAAAAGACACTTTTTTTTGTCACTTATTTGAGATGAAGGAGTCACTTTTTCACTTTTTTTAACCATCTGCAGCAATGGCAACCCTGGCAGGGGGACTCTAACGTGCCCCTAGACCCACCCTTGCGGGTAAGTTCGTCCAAAAACCCGGTTTGCATGCGAGAAAATGCAGTATTCCTGATAGCGAGCAAAGTGTGCGGGCGAGGTGGCTTAGGGGCCTATTATCTCACTAACGCAGTCCAGTATATGACTCCTAGTACTTTCTTTGTGTTTTTTGGTCCCAGAAAAAGGTAACCTGTGACTTTGGTCAAAATCGAAGACAATTTTTTATGTGCCACAAATTGTAAAAACGCAAAGGCTATAGCCTTTGCATTTTCACGATTTTGTGCCGAAAATAAATTTTCCTCCAAAGCGACAGGGGTTGTGCAGGGGCACTCTTATCTATTTCTAGACCAACCCCCGAGGGTTACCTGTGTGTTTTGTCGAAATCGGAAACAATTTTTTTCGGCCGAAAATCGTAAAAACGCAAAGGCTATAGCCTTTGCACCTGAACGATTTTAAGCCGAAAATAAATTTTGCTTAAAAGTGACAGAAGTTTTGCAGGGGCACTCTGATCTATCCCTAGACCAACCCCCGAGGGTTACCTGTGAGTTTGGTCAAAATCGGAGATAATTTATTTTCGGCCGAAAATCGCAAAAACGCAAAGGCTATAGCCTTTGCACTTTTACGATTTTAAGCCGAAAATAAATTTTGCTCCAAAGTGACAGAAGTTGTGCAGGGGCACTCTGATCTATCCCTAGACCAACCCCCGACGGTTACCTGTGAGTTTGGTCGAAATCGCAGACAATTTATTTTCGGACGAAAATCGCAAAAACGCAAAGTCCATAGCCTTTGCCTTTTTACGATTTTGGGCCGAAAATAAATTTCGCTCGAAAGTGACAGGGGTTGTGCAGGGGCACCCTTATGTACCACTAGACTAACCACCGAGGGTTACCTGTGAGTATGGTCGAAATCGGAGACAATTTTTATTTCGGCCAAAATCGCAAAAACGCAAAGGCTATAGCCTTTGCATTTTTACGATTATGGGCCGAAAATAAATTTTGCTACAAAGTGACGGGGGTTGTGTAGGGGCACCCTTATGTACCAGTAGACCAAACCCCGAGGATTTCCTGTGAGTATGGTCGAAATCGGAGACAATTTATTTTCGGCCAAAATCGCAAAAACGCAAAGGCTATAGCCTTTGCATTTTTACGATTTTTGGCCAGATATTAATATTTTCCGAAATGACGGGGGTTGTGCAGGGGGGCTCTAACGTGCCCCTAGACCCACCCTTGAGGGTCAGTTCGTCCGAAAACCCGGTTTGCATGCGAGCAAATGCAGTATTCCTGATAGCGAGCAAAGTGTGCGGGCGAGGTGGCTTAGGGGCCTATTTTCTCACTAAAGAAGTCCGGTATAGGACTCCTAGGACTTGCTATGTGTTTTTTGGTCTCAGAAGAAGGTAACCTGGGACTCTGGTCGAAATCGGAGACAATTAATTTCGGCCAAAAATCGGAAAAACGCAAAGGCATTTTTACGATTTTGGGCCGAAAATAAATTTTGCTACAAAGTGACGGGGGTTGTGCAGGGGCACCCTTATGTACCACTAGACCGACCCCCGAGGGTTAGCTGTGAGTTTGGTCGAAATCAGAGACAATTTTTGGCTGAAGATCGCAAAAACGCAAAGGCTATAGCCTTTGCATTTTTACGGTTTTTGGCCGGATATTAATATTTTCCGAAATGACGGGGGTTGTGCAGGGGGACTCTAACGTACCCCTAGACCAACCCGAAAGGATCAGTTCGTCCGAAAACCCGGTTTGTCTGCGAGGCAATGCAGTAGCGGCCTATTATCTCACTAAAGAAGTCCGGTATAGGACTCCTAGGACTTGCTATGTGTTTTTTGGTCCCAGAAGAAGGTAACCTGTGACTTTGGTCGAAATCGCAGACAATTTATTTTCGGCCAAAAATCGTAAAAACGCAAAGGCTATAGCCTTTGCATTTTCACGATTTTGTGCCGAAAATAAATTTTCCTCCAAAGCGACAGGGGTTGTGCAGGGGCACTCCGATCTATTTCTAGACCCACCCCCGAGGGTTACCTGTGTGTTTTGTCGAAATCGGAAACAATTTTTTTCGGTCGAAAATCGTAGAAACGCAAAGGCTATAGCCTTTGCACCTTTACGATTTTAAGCCGATAATAAATTTTGCTTAAAAGGGACAGAAGTTTTGCAGGGGCACTCTGATCTATCCCTAGACCAACCCCCGAGGGTGACCTGTGAGTTTGGTCGAAATCGCAGACAATTTATTTTCGGCTAAAAATCGCAAAAACGCAAAGGATATAGCCTTTGCATTTTTACGATTTCTGGCCGAAAATAAATACTGCTCCAAAGTGACAGGGGTTGTGCAGGGGCACTCTGACACCCTCGGGGGCTGGTCTAGGGGTACATAAGAGTGCCCCTGCACAACCCCCGTCACTTAGGAGGAAAATTTATTTTTGGCCGAAAATCTTTAAAACGCAGAGGTTATAGCCTTTGCATTTTTACGATTATGGGCCGAAAATAAATTTTGCTACAAAGTGACGGGGGTTGTGTAGGGGCATCCCGGGGCACCCTTATGTACCTGTAGACCAACCCCCGAGGGTTTCCTGTGAGAATAGTCGAAATAGGAGACAATTAATTTTTGGCCGAAAATCTATATATATAGCCTTTGCATTTTTACGGTTTTGTGCCGAATATAAATTTTGCTCCAAAGTGACAAAGGTTGTTCAGGGGCACTCTGATCTATCCCTAGACCAACCCCCGAGGAAAAGCTGTGAGTTTGGTCGAATTCGGAGACAATTTTTTTTCGGCCAAAAATCGTAAGAACGCAACGGCTATAGCCGTTGCATTCTTACGATTTTGTGCCGAAAAAAATTCCGTCCAAAGTGACATGGGTTGTGCAGGGGCACTTTGATCTATCCCTAGACCAACCCCCGAGGGTTTCCTGTGAGTATGGTCGAAATAGGAGACAATTTATTTTCGGCTGAAAATCATAAAAACGCAAAGGCTATACCCTTTGCATTTTTACGATTTCGGTCCGAAAATAAATTTCGCTCCAAAGTGACGAGGGTTGTGCAGGGGCACTCTTAACACCCCCTAGACCAACCCCCGAAGGTGTCCTGTGATTTTGGTTGAAATCGGAGAAAATCTTTTTTCGCCCGAAAATCATAAAAACGCAAAGGCTATAGCCTTTGCATTTTTACGAATTCGGGCCGAAAAAAAATTTCGCTCCAAAGTGACGGGGATTGTTTAGGGGCACTCTAAACACCCCCTAGACCAAACCCCGAGGGTGTCCTGTGACTTTGGTTAAATTCGGAGACAATCTATTTTCGGCCGAAAATCATAAAAACGCAAAGGCTATAGCCTTTGCATTTTAACGATTTCGGGCCGAAAATAAATTTCGCTCCAAAGTGACGGGGGTTGTGCAGGGGCACTCTAAACATCCCCTAGACCAACCCCCGAGGGTGTCCTGTGATTTTGGTTGAAATCGGAGAAAATCTTTTTGCGGCCGAAAATCATAAAAACGCAAAGGCTATAGCCTTTGCATTTTTACGATTTCGGTCCGAAAATAAATTTCGCTCCAAAGTGACGGGGGTTGTGCAGGGGCACTCTAAACATACCCTAGGACAACCCCCGAGGATTCTCTGTGATTTTGGTTGAAATCGGAGACAATTTATTTTCGGACGAAAATCATAAAAACGCAAAGGCTATAGCCCTTGCGTTTTTACTATTTCGGGCTGAAAATAAATTTCGCTCCAAAGTGACGGTGGTTGTGCAGGGGCACTCTAAACATCCCCTAGACTAACCCCCGAGGGTGTCTTGTGAGTTTGGTCAAAATCGGAGACAATTTATTTTTGCCTGAAAATCGCAAAAACGCAAAGGCTATAGCCTTTGCATTTTACCGATTTTAGGCCGAAATAAAATTTCGCTCCAAAGTGACGGGGGTTGTGCAGGGGCACTCTAAACATCCCCTAGACCAACCCCCGAGGGTATCCTATGAGTTTGGTTAAAATCGGAGACAATTTATTTTCGGCCGAAAATCATAAAAACGCAAAGGCTATAGCCTTTGCATTTTTACGATTTCGGGCCGAAAATAAATTGCGCTCCAAAGTGACGGGGGTTGTGCAGGGGCACTCTAAACATCCCCTAGGACAACCCCCGACGGTTCCCTGTAATTTTGGTTGAAATCGGAGACAATCTTTTTTCGGCCGAAAATCGCAAAAAAGCAAAGGCTATAGCCTTTGCATTTTTACGATTTGGGGCCGAAAAAAAATTTCGCTCCAAAATGACGGGCGTTGCGCAGGGGCACTCTAAACATCCCCTAGGACAACCCCCGAGGATTCCCTGTGATTTCGGTTGTAATCGGAGACAATCTATTTTCGGCCGAAAATCATAAAAACGCAAAGGCTATAGCCTTTGCATTTTTACGATTTCGGGCCGAAAATAAATTGCGCTCTAAAGTGACGGGGGTTGTCCAGGGGCACTCTTAACATCCCCTAGACCAACCCCCGAGGGTATCCTGTGAGTTTGGTTGAAATCGGAGACAATCTTTTTTCGGCTGAAAATCATAAAAACGCAAAGGCTATAGCCTTTGCATTTTTACGAATTTGGGCCGAAAAAAAATTTCGCTCCAAAGTGACGGGGATTGTTTAGGGGCACTCTAAACACCCCCTAGACCAAACCCCGAGGGTGTCCTGTGACTTGGGTTAAATTCGGAGACAATCTATTTTCGGCCGAAAATCATAAAAACGCAAAGGCTATAGCCTGTGCATTTTTACGATTTCGGGCCGAAAATAAATTTCGCTCCAAAGTGACGGGGGTTGTGCAGGGGCACTCTAAACATCCCCTAGACCAACCCCCGAGGGTGTCCTGTGATTTTGGTTGAAATCGGAGACAATCTATTTTCGGCCGAAAATCATAAAAACGCAAAGGCTATAGCCTTTGCATTTTTACGATTTCGGGCCGAAAATAAATTTCGCTCCAAAGTGACGGGGGTTGTGCAGGGGCACTCTAAACATCCCCTAGACCAACCCCCGAGGGTATCCTATGAGTTTGGTTAAAATCGGAGACAATTTATTTTCGGACGAAAATCATAAAAACGCAAAGGCTATAGCCCTTGCGTTTTTACTATTTCGGGCTGAAAATAAATTTCGCTCCAAAGTGACGGTGGTTGTGCAGGGGCACTCTAAACATCCCCTAGACCAACCCCCGAGGGTGTCCTGTGATTTTGGTTGAAATCGGAGACAATCTATTTTCGGCCGAAAATCATAAAAACGCAAAGGCTATAGCCTTTGCATTTTTACGATTTCGGTCCGAAAATAAATTTCGCTCCAAAGTGACGGGGGTTGTGCAGGGGCACTCTAAACATCCCCTAGGACAACCCCCGAGGGTTCCCTGTGATTTTGGTTGAAATCGGAGACAATCTATTTTCGGCTGAAAATCATAAAAACGCAAAGGCTATAGCCTTTGCATTTTTACGATTTCGGGCCGAAAATAAATTTTGCTCCAAAGTGACGGGGGTTGTGCAGGGGCACTCTAAACATCCCCTAGACCAACCCCCGAGGGTGTCCTGTGATTTTGGTTGAAATCGGAGACAATCTATTTTCGGCCGAAAATCATAAAAACGCAAAGGCTATAGCCTTTGCATTTTTACGATTTCGGGCCGAAAATAAATTTCGCTCCAAAGTGACGGGGGTTGTGCAGGGGCACTCTTAACAACCCCTAGACCAACCCCTGAGGGTATCCTGTGATTTTGGTTGAAATCGGAGACAATCTATTTTCGGCCGAAAATCATAAAAACGCAAAGGCTATAGCCTTTGCATTTTTACGATTTCGGGCCGAAAATAAAGGCTATAGCCTTTGCATTTTTACGATTTTGTGCCGAAAATAAATTTTGCTCCTAAGTGACGGGGGTTTTGCAGGGGGACTCTTACGTACACCTTGACCAACCCCCAAGGGTCAGTTCGTCCGAAAACCCGGTTTGTCAGCGAGGGAATGCAGTATTCCTGATAGCGCGCAATGTGTTCGGGTGAGGTGGCGTAGGGGTTTATTTTGTCACTAACGAAGTCCGGTATAGGACTCCTAGGAATTGCTATGTGTTTTTTAGTGCCAGAAGAAGGTACCCTGTGAGTTTGGTCGAAATCGGAGACAATTTTTTTTCGACCCAAAATCGCAAAAACGCAAAGGCTATAGCCTTTGCATTTTTACGATTTTCGGCCGAAAATTAATATTCTCCGAAATGACGGGGGTTGTGGAGGGGGACTCTAACATACCCCTTGACCGACCCCTAGGGTCAGTTCGTCGGAAAACCCGGTTTGTCTGCGAGGAAATGCAGTATTCCTTCTGAATCGTATTTTGAATGGCACTAAACCTGGCGGGCGAGTGACGTCATTTTGCAGCCGGAGATCCGGAGCCGGAAGCTGCTGGAGGTGTTTGTTGTTTTCGGAGGGATCATGGCGGAGGCCGGTGTGTGCAGTGCGGTAAGTGTAATTGTGATATTATTTGTTTCAATCGTAGTATTCCTTAATTAATTAATAATTGGGAGGATTGTGATATTTTTTTATTTAAATATCACATATTTTATTGTTTCGGTGAGGACAAACTGAACATCCTCGCTCCTGTAATGGTTCCTCTTTCTGCTGAGTGCCTACCGTAAGGTTATAATTAACCATCAGCATTGGGTGTAACTTTTCAATGATATTCTTATTAGCGGAATGTCGTTATTTCCTTGAAAGGCTGTAATTTTCTTGTAGCACATTATGTAGTGCCCAAGGGAGGTTAGCTATGAAGGTTAGGTCACCTCATGCCTCATGGCTACACAATCGGTGAGGTTGAGGCTAAGACTATGGTTCATCCATGAAGCTCTTAATTTGGGCATTAGTGTGAATCAGAAATTTATTTTACGTTGCGTTCTTGTTTAAATGTGAAAGTGGGGGTGTCCTTAGTACTCTCTGTGAGGAAATCCTGGACCAGATGGATTCCGATTAGGCGACAGCCCACAACAGTAGTAGCATTCTCTATCAGGCACACTTGCGTGTTCATTTCAAAATCAAAGGGTTTTGTAAAGTTAACATTGGGGGGAAAATAGGGAAGCTAGGACTCTTGGCTGAGTCAGTAGGGCTTGTTGCATTAGTGGGTATCCTTCCACTTGAAATCGCAGTTCTGTGCTCATGATGATTCTTCTTCTTTGAACAATATTGCATCTTCGTACTGAGAATAATTAAATGTAAATGAGATCTTTTCTTTTTCAAGAACTGAAAGTACTGTGTAGATATTTATCATTTGGAGTAAGGCATGTTCATTCTTAAAACGCCTTTTAGTTTTCAAACATACTTAATAATACAATAGTCTTGTGTAGATTTATTTGTTTTCAATGCAATATTGTTTAAAGTGTATGGCCAGTCACTTGTCTTTATCCAGAATTTGTTTGTCAATTGTATAAATACTAGTTGTTCACTTATCGATCTAGTTTATGGTTGGTATCTTGCCAACTGATATCCATAAGAGATATCATCAGCATTTTATCGATGTGCAATTACCTTTCTAAGGTATTTGGCTTTTTAAAAATAATACTTGTTCACTTTTCCATCCATCTTATTTAAGGGTGGTATCTTGCCAACTAGTCAGATGCTGGATGCATTTAATAATTCGGATAGAGGCTTTTAAAGTAGTAAATCTTGTTTTGTGGAGAACAGAGATGAGTGACGGCTTTTGCTTACTGATATATGAGTGTTGCCCTGTTGCCCCTGTGTCTGCTGTTCTTTACTTGCTCTATTGCAAAAGTATCCATTGAATGCTTTGTTTTGCGCCATTTGGCCTGCCTGCTTCCTCTCACTTTGACCTCGGCCAGACTCCTAAAGGTCAGGGTGTGAGGAGTAGGCATTTTAGTGGTAACCTTTCAAATCTAAATTTTTGCTTGCTTCCTCGCACTTTGACCTCGGCCAGACTCCTCATGGTCAGGGTGTGAGGAGTGGGTGTCTTGCTCTTGTACTTTTGAAATGTAAATTTTTGCTTGCTTTAAACTTGTTGTAGTTGCCCCCTCTTGCTGGCATGTTGACCCAGGCCAGTCTCCTGAAGGTCAATGTGTGGGTGAGAGGGGGCGAATGAGAGGGGATTCCTCTCTCTTTGCTTTTAAATTTCAACTTTTGAATGGATACTTTTTTTTACTGCTCTCTGCTCTGCTGTTTTCCTTGTGGCTTTGGTATAATACGGCCTCCTGGAGTGGGACTTGTCTCACTGCTGGGTTCGAATCCCAGCGGGTCCTATGCCTCGCCTTTTCTGCCTTCCTTCTCTCTGAATGTATGAGAAATTTAGAGGAACACAGTGCTTTGTTGACATAGTAGCTGCTGCTTGTTTACAATTTTGTTGACATTTGTGCTGCTGTGCCATTGGCCAATTTCTTCTTCTCTTTTTTTGGGACTTAGTATTTGGCCATTGCAGTGTTCCTCTCACTTTGTCATACTGCTTCTTCTGCTCTTTGTTGTTGTTGACATTCATGCTTTGTTTACTTTTCAGCACTTGTATAATTTTTTTTTCTCCCTCCTTGGTTGGCTTCGGCTTTCCTTGCTCGAGCAGGTCACTGGTTTCCACCAGTGAGCTGCTCGAGCAAGGAAAGCCAAAGCCAACAACGAAGGAGGGAAAAAAAGAATTGTTTGTTGCCGATCTTCCACTCTAAGTCCCAACTCAGCTGCTGCGCAAGCAGCAGCTGAGCTTGGGACTTGGAGCAGTGGAGTGGAACATCGGCAACAAAAAAAAGAATAAACAAACAGTTGAATAACAAAAACAAGCTTTATTGGAAGAAGAACAAAAAGAAGGAATAGCAGCTGGCCAATGGGAGGCCTGCAAAAAAGGCCCTTTTTTAGGCTATCTCGAGATTCCTATCTGATGCGGCCCAAGTAAAATTTCTGGGGGGGGTCAAACAAAGTTCCATCTGGAAAAAACTAGTCAAATTAACTGTCAAGAGGAGTTTAATTAAAACCCCTCATAAACTGACTCTACGCAACAATCACTTCATATGAACTCAATCACAGCCGACGAGATGAAACACAGGACCCGAGAGCAAGCAGTGGCCTGGTGAACCTTCAATAACATGTCACTAAAGGAGCCCGAGAAATGCGTACCAGGACCTCGGGCCATTCCATGTTCCACTGTGACTGATCTCTCCTCCACATGAAGCAATCGTTGCTCACATTAGCAAAAGTAAGTTCAAAGTAAGTTCATTTCTTCATGCCAACAGCCTCGTCTTGCGTTTCGAAGAATCTTCACAGTCGTCCTTTCTTGAGTTGGTTGCTTGCTTTGAAGAATCGTCAACGGCTGCACATTTGGTTTCTCTTTCCCGTAACTTCGTCTTGTCACCTGCAAAATAAATATGTATCAGAACCAGTTCAATAAAAGAGTATCATTTCATCACAAATTTCAGTTGATTTTAATTATTCTCCAATCATCTTTAATATTGCAAATTGACACAGAAGTTTAATTTAATTTTAAGGAGTACTAGCATTCAAACAATCTATAATGAAGTCAAAGTTACATATACTCCAACAGGAACAAAATTTACCACAGCCACAGTGGCAACCAGACAGGTAAAATTCACTCTATCATAAAGAAAGCTTCTAGTTATTGATAGCTGAGCAGACTAACAAACAGTTATTTTTTATCAACAGTAATAAAATCAACTGACAAGCTTTAAAGCAAATGTGTGATGCTATCCATTATGCAGTACACTTATTTAGCATGCCATGCATCTGTTACTATGGCAGCAACTACAAAGCATACCAGGATTGTAGCATCAATTGAACCCCATGACCTGGGGTATTTCAATGGAGACAAAAGTACTAGCAGGAAAATCGCAACTTTCTATTGATAAAACAACCAGCAAATGTGGCCATTGGTTTTGTTTTGAAAGCCAATTATAATCTACTTCTTAGGGGAGTAGAAAAGAAATCAATCTGCAATTTGGCTTCAGAACAGTGGTGCGGTACTAAGTGAACTTTTTGAATGAAAGGAATAAGTTGACTTTTGTAACTAAAGTCAAAGCTTTCCTCTACAGATAATTAATTTATTAATCTCTCATAGCTTTTACACCATTCTGCAAAACTGAAACAGTTCTGTCTGATGTGGTCCTACTATCCAGGTTCTCAGTATCTAGTTTTCAGAGTAGTTCAGCCAACACAGTCAAAATCAGAATGTATATTGAAGTATAAAGGCATTACTCTTAATGAAAGGTAAGCCATTACTGTCCCACTTCCAACTTTGCTCCAATGAACAGAATTTCAGATTTATCCAAGGCAATTGACAATCAGATGTATAGATGCATCAAAAAATTCTTTGAAGTGAGCAATCAAAATATTTGTGTTGTCTTCTCGAAAATCTTTCAAAATTCAATACCAAAACACTCAACATTTCTTACCTTGAAACCAACAGCATGATCACAGCAGAGGGGAGATCCAAGCGTTTCTTCGTGCTGGAGATCCTGTCTTGAGTTGGTTGCTTCATTTGAAGAAACTTCATGGTGCTTCTTTCCCCATAACGTCGTCTTGTGACCTGCAAAAACAAATATGCATCAGAAGCAGTTCAAGAAAAGAGAATCATTTCATCACAATTCAGTTGATTTTAATTATTTATTGACACCCAAGTTTACTTTAACCTTAAGGAGTACTACCATTTAAACAATCTATAATGAAGTCAAAGTTACATATACTCAAATTTCAAATATAGGAACAAAATTTACCACAGCCACCGTGGCAAACAGGTAAAATTCACTCCTATTATAAAGAAAGCTTCTAGTTATCGATAGTTCTGAGCAGACTAACAGTTATTTTTAATCAACTGTAATGAAACTATCAAACAAATGGCCAATAATGTTCCTTAACTGAGCATCAAGTTATTCTTTACCAACAGTAATAAAATCAACTGACAAGCTATAAAGCAAATGTGTGATGATATTCATTATGCAGTACACTTATTTAGCATGCCATGCATCTGTTACTATGGCAGCAACTAAAAAAGCATACCAGGATTGTTGCATCAATTTGAACCCCATGACCTGGGGTATTTCAATGGAGACAAAAGTACTATCAGGAAAATCGCAACTTTCTATTGATATAACAACCAGCAAATGTGGCCATTAGTTTTGTTTCGAACGCCAATTGCAATCTACTTCATAGGGGAGTAGAAAAGAAATCAATTTCCAATTTGGCTTCAGCTCTAGTGATGGAGCCGGGAGGGGGCCTGGCCGAGACTCGGGTTCAGAATGCGTTTTGACAGTCTTGTACACATCAGAACGGACAGTGGAGCTGATCGAATAGTTTTGTCTGTTCTCTAATTAAGGGCATTGAATTTTGAATTGAGAGAAATGAAATCAAATTAACAGCAGACTGGACATTGAGATTAACCACAGCAGTGGTGCTGGACTATGCAAACTAATAACATGTTTATCAAAGTCACTTTTAAAGGTCTAGTCAAACTGATATAAATGGAAAATTACAATATTGAATTGCTGAGTTTACCCCATGACTAGCTGTACTGCAATGAAATACACAGAAATAGCAGCCATCTCTCAAATTTCTTTGAACCAAAGGTAAATTAAAAAATGACACATCAGAAACAAAGGAGTGATTACCACTATTATGCAGTCAACTTATTTCAGCAAGAAGTGTGGCACATGCCAGGACTAAGCTGGCAAGATAAAATTTTCACCTTATCACCACTAGCATTTTCATGTATAAAAAATTACCACAGCCAAAGTGGCAAAGAGACAGGTAAAATTCACTCCTACGTATGTTTCTAGTTAGTGGTAGCTCTGACCAGACTAACAAGCATCAAGTTATTTTCAATCAACAGTAATAAAGTCAACTGATAAACAAATGCATAATGATATTCACCATTACGCAGTAAACTTATGTAACCTCATGCCTCTTGGTTTTAGTTCCCATGGCATTCCAGCATTTTAGAGTCAAAATTTACACCCCATGATCTATAGTATTTTAAATGGAAACAAAAGTTCTAGCAGCAATATTGCAATTTTCTATTGATTTAACAACCAGCAAACATGAAAAGTGGCAGTTAGTTTTGTTTTGAAAGCCAATTGATTTCTTTTAAAGGTATATTGCAATCTGAAATTTGACTTAACAATGGTGCAATACCAAAATAACTTTTTGAGTGAAAGGAATGAGTTGACTTTCATAACTTGTGTCACCTTTCCTCAACAAATATTTTATTTTTAAAAAAGTCTCATTGCATTTTCACCATTTTACAATAGGGAAATAGTTTGGTCTGTTCTCTAATTAAGGGCATTGAATTTTGAATTGAGAGAAATGAAATCAAATTAAAAGCAGACTGGACATTGAAATTAACCCCAGCAGTGGTGCTAGGCTATGCAAACTAATAACATGTTTATCAAAGTCACTTTTAAAGGTCTAGTCAAACTGATATAAATGGAAAATTGCAATATTGAATTGCTGAGTTAATCCCATGACTAGCTGTACTGCAATGAAATAGCAGCCATCTCTCAAATTTCTTTGAACCAGAGGTAAATTAAAAAATGACATCAGAAACAAAGGAGTGATTAACACCGTTATGCAGTCAACTTATTTCAGCAAGATGTGTGGTGCATGCCAGAACTTAACTGGCAAGATTATATTTTAACCTCATTACCACTAGCATTTTAAGGTACAAATTAAATAAGCAACACAAAACTTTAAATTATCAGTACTAATTCAAAATAAAACAGAAACCGAGAGTAGAAATTTGAGCCCACTTTCCAAAACAATGGACTGATCCAATAGAGCTCTTTAAAGAAGAGGGATAAGTTTACTTGTATAGCTTGTGTCCAAGCTCTCCCACAAATGATCCATAAATTAGAAGTAAGAGAGCAAAGGTGGAAAGTGGCCGTTAGTTTGGTTTTGAAAGACACTTGCAATATACCTTCAAAAGAAATCAATCTGAAGTTTGACTTCAGAACAGTGGTGCGGTACCAAGTGAACCTCTTGAATAAAAGAATAAGTTGGCTTTCATAACTTGCGTCAGTATTCCTCAACAGATTTTTTGTTTTTAATCTAAAAAAGTCTTATTGCCTTTTCACCATTTTTGCTACAGGAAAATAATTTTTACTGCCAGATCTTCAATTCAGGGCATTGAATTTTGAATAGAGAGAAATTAAATTGACTGCAAACTGGACATTAAAATACACCAGAGCAGCAGTGGTGCCTCGACTTTAGCAGCTGCAAAAGGCAGAGCCTTTCAGCAGACCTAGTTGATCTTAAGGTACTTTTAAAGGCATTCAGCAAATTAACCTCATCTCCTGGAGTTGACACTTTCACAAAGCAATCCCACGAACTAGGCTCACCTGGATATTGGGAGATTGATTCAGCAAACTTGGGTTCTTGTCGTGACGACCAAAGGCATCTCTGGAGAAATTCCTTCCCAAAGACGGCGCAGATTGGCGGGCCCCTCACAGTGGCAGCTTGCAGGCAACTTCAGAAATCTGATGCAAGGTCCTCAGAGTCAGCATTCTGAAAAAGAGAAGAGCAACATTAGGATGATATAGTAACTAACACAAAACAAAGTTATGTTCCCTGATGGTAGACCTCAAATGTCAGATCTTAAATCAGGCAGTGGTGCCTCTACTTTTGCAGCTTCAAAATAAGGTGCCTTTCAGCTGACCCTAGCACCCCATAAGTAAATGCAAGCATAAAAGACAAGTACTGTGCCATCTTTCAACTGATCCTTGAGTTTATCTTAAGGTACTTTCTAAGGCATTCAGCAAATTAACCTCATCTCCTGCAGTTGATGGCACTTTTGCTTGCTTTCTTGAACTACTTTCACAAAGCAATAATCCAGGGAACTAGGCTCACCTGGATATTGGTAGATTGATTCAGCAAACTCGGGTTCTTGGAGAGCAATGTGACGGCTTGCTGGCATCATTGATAGCTTCAAGAGCATTACATAAAGCAAACGTTGATACCTGAGAAAGAAAACATGACAATCAGTATAACAAAAAGTGGCAGAAACAACTAAAGAGGTAAAGGAGCACTTCAAAACCTAAACGAAATACGCACCAGGTGAATGGGAGTGACAATCACAAGCATTTCCAGGGAAATTCCTTCCTTAAGACAGTACAGATCGGCGGGCTCCTCACAGTGGCAGCTTGCAAGCAGCTTCAGAAATCTGATGTAAGGTCCTCACAAGTCCGCATTCTAACAAAGAGACAAAAGCAACATTAGGACGATATGTTAACTAATGGTAGACCTCAATTGTCGGATCTTAAATCGGACAACTTGAAATACATGTGATGTATATGAAATTCACACCTGGCACATGGCTGCAGGGATCACAAGCAGCTCCTAGCCCAGAAGACGGAACAAATAAGACGGCAGCATAGAGCTTGCAGAGCAGGCATGGCATGGACATAAGTAGACTATCAAGGCAATGGTGGATACCTGAAAAAATTAAAACACAATTAGCATGGCGGAAAAAATCAGCATCATGAAACACACGCATAGCAGAGTACATGATACATACCATTTACTACAGCAAAGGCAGCAGAAGCAGAGGTCGTAAATGGAAAAAATCCAGCAGTAGAACAACTGCAGACATTGGGGTAGAGATCACAAGCAGCTTGAGAATTTCTCACAAAACGGACATCACAGATGAGCACACTCTTCAGTGACAGCTGACAAGCAACTCAAGAATTCCGATGAATGGACCCAAAGGAACACTGCAAGAGAGACATAACCATAGTTAGCATTTAGTAAGTACATGTATGGTGGCGTAAAATGTGCGATAACCCTACATAGTAAGACTGTTCTGTTCTCACATAGCCCTCTTAGAATGCAGTCAAGTCAAAGTTCGTCTGCCAGCCAGGAAGTAAAATGGATGCCCACTAAATGGCCTACAGATAAAGACACATTCGTTAGCTAACGAAATGTTTCAATTTGGATAACCACCTCCCAGGTAAAACGTTGAACCAAGATCATTGCGTCCCCTAACAGTAGGCACAGGACACGTGCAAGCAAAGACAAGCCAAGAAGGCAAGAAATGTTGGAAATTTCTATACAAATGAGAACAAAATGAATGGAAGCTGCACCAACGTCGTCACTATCATAAGAACGTTGAAACCGGGCATGATCTTAGTCGGCTTAGCCAAGGTCATCCATAATTCTCCACGTGTACAGGCAAAGAACGAGCAACACGAGTCAAGAACAGTCGAGAGGTGTCACAGTCAACCAACCTGCACGAGTCCCGGGGCGAAAAGACCCGTCCTGCTGCACTCACCTACGAGCTGGGCTGCCGGGCAGGGGGAGAGGGGAAGGGGGCGGAAGTGGCGCGATCGTGTGGCAACGAGAAGAAGCTCGGTGCGTGCAGCCAGGCAGCCAGGTACTGCCGCCGCCGCGCGAAAATTTAAATAGGAGAAGCGCGAGAGCATTTTCGCGAGTGACAGGTGTTGTGGAAGAGGGCACTGAGGTAATTTCCAAATGTAGGTGTAATATATTTATCACAGAAGTTTTATTACACTCAAGAGATCACTCACAACAATTGACATGTACATATTATAAGATTTGAGTTCTTTATAATTAATTAAATTCTGCTTTAAAATTTCAAAACTGTAATAACAATTGACTTTGAACTGTGGGAACGTATTTTTCAGAGTTGTAGCTTACAAATTTCTACACAGTGTAATTACTTACATTATTTGAGATTTTACAACATTAAGGAGGTACAAATTTTTACTATATGAACATAATGTAAATTTCATCACAGAACTGAAAAAATAACTACATTCTTCATCAACTTTTTAAAAATTATTTCTTAGGTGAAAGTAAATTTTGGGCACTAAGATAAGATATCAGGATTAACATTTTTCAGTCTTTTTCTCCACAAAAACATATAGCGTACTAAAAATTGAAAAACTATAAACCAAAGTTGAAATCTAACTATTTTTTCACAAGTTCAGTGTAAATGCTACTACCTTTCTAACCATCTTCAGATGTTTTTACAATCTTATATTGATTAAAAATCCTACCACTGTAAAATATATTTGCCATAAAAAGAAGTACAAGAACTAAAAGCAAAGCTGCAACTATTGTAAAAACAATGACAGATCTTTGATACCAAGCAGCAGTGTCTATGGCAGGAAGCAGTACCTTAGGGTAGCAAAAATTCTCTGAGCTACTCATCTGAAATAGGAAAAATTCTATATTAACGCATAAAACTGTATATGAGTAAGTAAATCCATTACTAAAACCAATTTTGTACCTCATAAAGAGTTGCATCGCCAAAGCAAGCCGAACATTCATAGTCGTTGGGGCCAATGCAATACTTGCAAGAGTAGTGGCACCATGAACATACAGAAATATGAGATGCTTGGTCAACAGTAGGATATGTACGATTGGGACACTTCTCTTCACATTGTCCTTGCCAGAGCCACAAGTTTGCTGCACATTCTGAAAATCATTTCAAGAAATATTTTAAATTTTATTCAAGTCAGCAAGTGGGGTGAAGTCTCGTATCCAGAGATAACTTCACTCTGTTTCTTACAGCAGACTATTAACAATTCTGTAAACAGAATTTCTCCAACATACAGCAGTATCATGAACTTTGTGTAGAAGTTCATTGAACTTTTATGAGTTAACACCATGGCTTACAGATTGGATTTTGTCTCGCCTAGTAATTAATAGGGAATTTTATGTGAAAGTTGGAAATAGATCCAAGAGAATCCAACAGCCTAAATTTGTGTGACCCAAAGAAAACACCACCACCACCACCACCACCACCACCACCACCAATGACACAAACACAACATAACCAATGGAAAATATTGAAACAACCACAACAATTAAAATAAAACAATAACAAAGGATACTATTATACATCAAGAAAATGTCTACAAAGAAACACTCACTGAAACAAAGCAGAAGAAAAAGAGAGCAATCTAAAACTACACACTAGCACACACACACAAACAAACAGACCAAAACCAAAATTCTTAGGATTTTGTTTTACTATCTCAACTCCTCTCTTCATCTTTCTCTTACTTGAATTACTAATTTGAAACAAGGAGGAAAACTTAAAACAGTGTACCATGCAGCCAACTGATACGCTCAAACAAAAATCTTTGGTTGAAGTAGTAGACAAGGTCAAAATATGATCAACAGAAAAAAGAGAAAAAGTAAAACAATTAATTCATACATAAGACTCAGTCCAAAAGCACAAAACTTATCTTGCAAAATGTGAGGAGGCTAGTTCAGTGCATACAACAGGTTGAAGACAAGTTATAACAGTCTAAGTCACCATGCACAACTAAATGTACAATGTCAAAGCCAACTCACCATGACACCAACCACAAATGTGGTAGCAGGCAGGCAGACAGCAGGCAGGTACTCCAATGTCCTCAGAAGAAAAGGGAAAAACATAATTTCATCCTTCACCAGTTAACTTTATTAGTGGGTTCTTCTACTGGTGCACCTTTCCAATTTAGTGCCAAGATAAGTGTGTCGGTGATTTAGGAATGGACTAATGAACATCAAATTGGTGGAAAACACTCAACTTACACCCTTTTTATATTTGTTAATTGAAACTTTAGGAAAAATGTGTGAGAATCAGAATGTGTTTATGATATTAGAATACTAACTCACATAATTTGAGTGCAATTTAGTAGACAATGTTAATATTTTTAAAAAATAACAATAATGACAAAAAAATGCATTAAGTCATTGATTGTTTCCTGCCAATGCAAAAATGGGAAAAAAGGCTAGAGGAGTATGTACTAAGTGCACAGAGTCTTTGTAATAAGAACCATTCCAAGAGTAAAGTGCAGTTTATGCTTCAAACTAGCTAAGTTTCCAGGGCAGAGTTTAAGGTATAACTTCAAAGAGAACTGTGCAGTCAAAGATAAGAGAGGGATCTCACCCACATATGTACATTTACATAGTCCATGAACAATGAGGCATAATTTTGGGGGCACCCTGACCAATTGATTTCTGTGAAAACGAAGAATCACTCACTACTAATGATAAGATAAATAAATTGACAATATCATCAGACCAGATCAAACAAAACACTTTCCATTTATTGGTTTAAATACTTTATCCATACAGGAAAACAATGATCTAACTAGAGCTAAGTAGGAAACAATGTTCTGGATATGTAGTAATTAGAATTAATCTAGATCAGCTTGCATATGTTACTTTTGTTTTGAAGTTTTGAAAATTTCCTTTTCTTCTTTCTATTTTTTTGGAATAAAAAAAAAAAAAAAAAAGTTCTTTCATTTTGAATCATAAAGCTTACTTCTATCTTCCGAGAAACATTCACTTCAAGATAAACAGAATTCATAATTCAAAAAAATTCTGAAGGGGGGAAAAAACATTTATAGAATCTGTTTAAGATATGCCATCACAAAAATAAATATAACATGTGGACGTTTTCAAATAAAAGACCATTGCCCTTAAGATGAATATTGTCATCATTCATGCATCAATCAAGTTTTTCACATTGCATATTTGACTAAAGAGCATATTGATTTACAAAAATGTGTTACCTTCAAAGATGCTACCACCAGGATGCTAAAAATATAATTTTTTCAATGAGTAATTTTTTCTAATAATATTTTTTGTTTTAAATTGCTGACAAACTGAGGTCATAACAACATTTGAAGACTTAACACATTGTTTAAACACACACAATTTGGAAGAAATCAAATACTTAAGAAATAGATTACTTTTTACATTAATGCATATTGCACTATTATTAAGTGATATCACATTGTTGTCTACGCAATGGGCAAGATGAACTATGATGTTTGGAACTTCAGTAAATCAATTAAATAAGAGATTCTTGTACAGCACGTTACGAATTTCCTCTTCCAGACAAAGTTCATACACCACCTTGGATAAAGTGCCATAATGTCCTCAATCAAAACAAAACAACAATTAAAAAAAATATATATATATATAATATTAAAGCCACAAAAAGCAAACCAAATCAATGCTGGGATATCTATGACACCATTCCATCCACAACGTAATACTTACAAAATGGTGTAAAGTTTCCAACCATTCAGACAGTCATTTGATAAAAAGCTCTGTCAAGAAAAATTTTGCTCCAATGTAGCCAACACATGAGTATTGCAGTGAAATCAGAGAGGTAGCAACAAAACATTGGTGGCACACTAGACAATCTACAGAGTTGTCTTTCCTGATTGAGTCTATAAAGTTCAGCTCTCTAGAGCTTTAATTATCTAGCATTACTTTATCACATTATTAACTGATAATCAAAACGTTTGACACAATCCCAATAATAAGGTAACTTTTTGTATCCCGTTTGAGCAAAGGAAACGTAAGGCCCTGTATCAAGTAAGGGTCTTGACTTACAAAAATCTTACAGTCCACAGTTTCTTTAAAAAACAAAAATTAAAGTACCTAAATTTTAACATTATTTTTTTAAAACAAGAGAAAAAAAGTTGAGATAGAGAAAAAGACATTTTGATACAAAAATGAATCCAGACTATTAACCCAGAAGTGAGTGTTTGTATTTTGATAAAATAAATGCACCACATAGTTAACTTAGTGTATTACTGTAGAAAGTAAACTAGACAAAAATAGAACACATCTTAAAAGCTGAGCATCTTTTGACCACACATCCCTACCAACTCAGTTTAAAATCACATCATGTTTTAAAATTTAGAAATGTAAGTCAGAAAATCGCGATGGAAACAAATGAGAAACCAACGAAACCAATCAAGATTGGATCATTTGTATGTGAGATAGAAAGTAAGAAAAAATACAGGAAAAAACAACAACAACATGTAATCACAGTAACACTTTCATTGACAAAAACCATGACATTTCTTAGGATTTCTGGGCGAACTAAGAAAATATTGATTGTAAAATTGTAGTTACAAGTAAAACAGCTCAGTTCTTTGGTATGAGCAAAATTTCTATAGATAATACTAGGTTACTATGAAACATTGAGGCGGCTCCGTTTCTAGCTTCAGAGAAACGGGGCGCCCCCGAAACATTGAATTTATGGCCAAGAAATAACAAATAACAGCACACTGATTTCATTCAGGAGGGCATGGTTACTTGTTCCTAACTTACTGATATTATCAGAAGTTCCCCTCAAAATAGAATCCATTTTCAGTAAAATAACTTACAGAAATGGTGGTTCAAAGGCCAGATATTCCATTTGAGAGACTTAAATCGATATTGTCATTCTGTTGGTTCTATGCACCATAAGGAGAGACTAGATGAAACTATCAAATTCCTGAATTAAGTAATGTAGAAATTATTAATTATTTTAATTAACTCAGCTTGGGTTATGGGTACAACCATCCAGCATACAGGTATGGAAAATCTTAGCCATTGTACCTTGACGTTAAATAAAGGTTCCTTGAAAAGCCTAAATGAATATTTCAGTTTTCAATTCACTAGATGGTCCCTCATTTAAAATTTTTTTTTAAATAGTGTCCCTACCCAGGATATTTTTTAACCAGTGACTTATCACACATACTCACTGGATTGCTTTGAATATTAGAGAATCCCCAAGTGAGCTACATCTCCAAAAAGAAGAATTTTTGAGAAGGCATATTTGTACAAGCTCTGAACTAACTTGCAAGTACCAGTCTCTTTCTGCTATTTTGTGGTTACAAATGATTATTTCCATTGTAACTCATTGGCGGAATGTTAAGTACAATCTGCTACGCGATGATAAGAATCTGACAACACTTGATTTTAACCAATCATAAATACTATACCAGAATAGGAACTGAAATAATAATCATAAAATGGCAAAATCTCAAGAAATGACCTACAGGGATATGCAACTAAAGCATAATTTACCACAAAAACAACAACTAAAATTTTTTAAAATTTAAAAAATGGTGCAAATGTGGCTAGATAAAGGTATTTGCTTTAATCACACATCAGTCTTTACTATGGACAAGAGAACTTTACTTAAAGGACAGGCTATCACTTGAATTAGAATAGCTTTTCATGAAGCTGGGAAGACAAATAATCAAGGAAGAAAGTTAAATGAATCTTGTGGTAACAAGTATAAGATTCACAACATCAACCATAGTAAATAAATAAAAAGCTTCAGAGACAGTATCTTCCACAGGTATTTTGGGTCCTAGACCATTATACACTTAAAGGAGAGAACATACACATCAAAAGCAAAAAACAAATAAAATAATCACTTAAATAAAATATGGTACAGAAATAAATACTTAGTTATTACACAGACACTATGGGTGAATCTTTCTCAACAATTAAATATAATTAATTAACTAGATCATAACAGTAACGGTTTGGACCACTGGGAATGAAGCAAACTTTTGCATCATTAGACACACTTAAATTGTGAACTCACAAAGGAATTTCCTTCGTGCCATTTGCTTTTGAAACAATTATTTCCAGTAGGAACAAGTCTACTCGACAACAAAGATGTTTGTGTACTAGAATTAAAATTGTCTATAGTGAAGCTTTCATCGGAATGCTCATTTCTAAATGAAGATTTATGTCTAGCAATTGGGTAATTCACCTTGGGTGCAGGAACTGAGCTACATCCAGTGTGTAATACAGTGCATATTCTAGATGCATCTGTATAGTTTTTAGGCCTTGAAACTTCAGTACGACTTACTTCATCATAAAATGGCCTCTGTCCTTTTTGAGCAGATAGCTGATGAATTTTATTCCTGGGAAGTGTGTAAGGAGCTGTCACTAGCTGAAGCAACAGAACTACAAGTAAACACAAACCTAGGCAATAACGGTGGGTTGAGTCCTGTGACAGACAGCTGGAGCTCGAGGTGCCATCTTCAGTTGTGCCCCGAACCTCATTATGAGTGTGACCCACATGGACTTCCTTCCATTGGCTCCCAATGTCTGGCTCCACGACGTTTTCATCTGTGAAAGCCACATTAAATACAGAAACTGCTGTGAAAAGCAAAGCACAACAACAATCTCTCACTGAAAGCCGCTAGTCTTTGAGAAAAATATCTGAAAACCATTCCAACATTTTTGACAGGGGCTCTAAAGCACCAGATAATGTGTGTTAGTATAAGTAAATATTTCAAATGAATTTTAATGATTAGATTAGATTAGATTTGATTAGACTATCTAAGCTACATTGCCAAATAGCTTGAAATATGTACTCTCAAGAAATTGATAAAGAATTGAGAGAATTCACAGGTAAATCTAACCCTTTCCCCAAAATATCAGTATTTAGTGTTAGCCCAAAGCAATACAAAATTGAATACTCACCATGCGAAGCAACATGCACATCAAAATCCATGTTATATTATTACTTGGAGCAAAGGTTGAATTTATTCTATAGCTCTTCTAATCTTGCCAGATCATACCATTTTGGTACACATGCAATGTCTTAGGGATGTACATGTTCAAAGTAAATACATTAGCATAGAAAACTAATGGTGATGGGATAGAGTTTAAGGAAGATGTGCAGTTGTCAATAGTCATGCAGTGGAGTAGTCATTTATGTACAGCCCTCAAACTAAAATTGCAACAATAGATTTCATGCATCAGTCAATTTTACTGATAAATTTTCCTTTCATATTTTTACTTATTATCAAATCAGTTTAATCTGAAAGAGTTATGGTACCATAAGAGAAATAAAGGTACTTCTTAGTACCTGGAATTGTGTTTTACCTTGAACCCATTGTTAATTCATGGGTTGATTATTAGTGTTTCAGGCTAATACCGCTATATATACAAAACTTTTCCCTCAGAAAATTTTTAATAACTTTGTATAATAAAGCTGTTTGCTTAAATACTAATATTGGTTGGAAACAAGTAAGAAGTACAGTAGGTTTAAGAACAAAGAGAAAGGTCAGAATGATTTCATTGGATAGTCAGTTTGGGAAGAAATTAGCAGCTCAAATACGTGAGATGCATGGTTCCACACAGGAAAAATGAAAATACCAATACAGAGTTAGTTCTACTTTAAAGCCATTGTATAATACTGTAACACAAATCCTTTACAATTACTTTATGGTTTTAATCCATAAGATATAAATGCCCCTAATCTCCAACCCATACAAAAGAATTAGCTAATCCAGTTTACTAGCAGGTATAATTGTAACAAATAAAAGGCCTTGCAATTCTTAACAAAAACTGAAGAATACCTGAAAAACAAAGCAAACACAACGTAAATTCACCCAGCCCTGTATAGCTTCAAATATGCCAAAAAAAAAACAACTCAATAAACAAATCCCCAGTGTCCACATCAAGTGTAATATTCTACAGACCACACAAAGCAACAGAGTAATAGAAAGCGTAATCACCAAATCAAACAACACCACACAGGCAAGAATATTGTAAGACGTAAAACTTCACATTGCAGCAAGTGGTACACAAAAGTGCGCTTTCTATTAATACTTGACGTTCTCAAGCCTACTATGTTCAATTAAGCTAACTGGCTAAAACTGCCTATTTCTACAATAAAAAACACACGTTATGTGCAACATGCTGGAAAGATTTCTAGAAGAGTGTGTACACAAATATTGAAGGTTTAATATTGGCAATATTAATTTATTGATGCTTTGATTTTCTCTCAACCACATCTTTCTAGATAAAAGTTAAAACGAGCAATAAATGTGCAAGCTCCTACAGCTTGAATTAATTTTTAATTAAACTTTTTCTAAAATAAGGGCAGTATGGTCAAATTAGAATTGCTTTTACATGATGGGAAAAGTCTTTGCAACAACAATGAGGAGTGGGAGCTAAGGCAGAGCACTTACCTTGATTTGGAGAAGTTTGATTAACAGGTCGGTTGACACCGTATTTGCGATTGCCATTGTTTACATTTGAAGTCAAGGAGGGTACTGGTTTCCTGTCACTGTTGTTGCCAGGTTCAGTCTCCGTTCCATATAGAATCAGCTTCCATTCAGTGAGGGTTCCTGAGCAAGATGAAACACATGTAAGACATTAGAGGAAGTTTCAAAATGTTTTGTGGCAGTGCATCTGAATACATAGCTTAATGCCAGTAATTTGCAACAAAGTAAAAAACCTAAAAAAAAAAAAAACATTTTAAAAAATGAAGTTAATAGTAAAAAAAAAAAAAAAAAAAACACTAGCACATTACTCATGCAGACTAAACACTAGGATATGACAGTTCACAATTTTCAGGAAAAGTAACAAGAATAAGCAATCGGTCAGTCAATTCTGTGTGGAAGTTTGACAGTAGAAAACGCAACAAATAGATCAATAGTTAGCAACTACAAAACTATAAACAAAAGAGAATCAATACGAGTCAAACAAGGAGCATGCTCTGATCATAAATTCTTGCCTTCCCCTTGATGCCGCTGCCTCGAACCGCTCTTCTCGGTGCGCTGTGGATTACGTGCGGGGGTGGGGACGGGGACCGGGGCGGGGGGCGCGGGGCGAGGCGGGGGGAGGGGAGCTTGACCGATGAAGCCCGACTGTGAGGACCCCAAGTCATCGTCGAGGGGAAACATTGGGTACAGGTGGACCTTGGCGTAATGCTGGAAGGCCGAAGCCGAGTTGGAAACGGGTTCGATTTTCGACTGGGAAGACGGCGGGCCCGCGGGAGGCGTGACTGTGGTCCCCGGAGGAGAGGTTGTCGACTCCTTGTTTCGGAGGGGAACTTTCTGTGACTTCTTGAAGGCGCGTGGGAGGGACGTGGTGGTGTCCGCCTTGGGCTCGCGCGTCGTGGTCAGAATCCTGAGGTGGTTCTTCTGGGTGACCTTATGCGTGGCGTTGCGGAGGGGCGACGAGGACATCGACGGCGGCCGGGACGTGGGCCGACCTTTGCTCTGCTTCTTGTTCTTCCTGGGGTACGGGGGCAGGTTGACGCCAGAGGGCGGCGACATGAGCGATGTCTTCCGGCCGGCGGACGACAAGGGCGGGGTCTTGAGGGGGGTCACGGGGTCGGGGGAGGTCGGGAGGCGCGGGTCGGAGGCGCCGGGGTAAGCCTGGTCTTTGGTTGGGGGTTTGGACGTGCCGTAAAAGACCAAGGCCCACTCCTCCAGAGTGGCCCGTCCTGAGGCCGTGAGAGCAGAGGAGAGAGAAAGAGAGACAAGGCAAGGAAACGTGTTAGTGGCACATACAAAACAGCAACAACAGACAAACGGGGCGGGAGCCAGGGAAAAACAACACTGAAATTTTTGTACACCTTACATTAAAAAAAATAATAATCATAAAACTTGAGTAAAATTTTTTAAAAAAATAGAGAAAATTCCCATAATTTACATTTGTACACCAAAATTCAGAGTTGTTTCCCCCCCGGGCGGGAGCAACACCCCCACATGCGCCGGGTGTAAAACACGATCGAAGGGTTACGCGACTTTCCGGATTGTCACATTAGCATAAGATTAAAGCCCAGGCCGGCCCAGGCCCTTTGCTCTGATTTCCCCCGGACTCACCTAGGAAGCGGCCCTCGTTGTGGATCTCGAGCTGCCAGGTGCCGAAGGGCTGCTCGCCCCACGTGTGCACCGACATGAAGGGCCAGGCGGTGAAGCCGCCCCGGGACATGTCCTGCGGCCGGCGGGCCAGCAGCGTGGACCGGGTGCCGGCCGGGGACGTCAGGTGGATCTGGAGGTCGCCGCGGCGGGAGGACGCCAAGCTGATCTTGGCCTGAGGCAGAAACAGTCCAGTCAGTCGGGACTGTGTCCTGGGGAGGGCCGGTGTTGCCAAAAAAAATAGGCAATAAAGGTCCCAAATGCGGAAAAGTCAAGCGGGCTGCATCTGCGCCTGCCTACTAGGCAACATGTTTGCACCTGTACTAGGGTGCTGCCTAGTAGGAGGGCGCAGATGCAGCCCGCTTTACACCACTGTGTTTGGGCTACTTATTGCCTACTTTCCTGGCAACACTGGGGAGGGGTGAGGTGAAGACCACGCAGCGCGGCGCGGCGAGGCACTCACCTGGACGTGCTCCAGGAAGTTGACGCCAGCGCACTCCTTGACGTGAAGCTGCAAGACGACCTGGCTCTTGGACGGTATCAACCTGGAGAACAAAAAGAGCCCTGTTAGAGACGCGGCCCTCGCCCGCCGTGGGCCAAGGGGGAAAAAACTCTGAAATTTTTGTACACCTCGTAATTTAAAAAAAAACAAAAGAAAAATTCAAAAAAAAATTCAAAAACATTCAGAGAAATTTAGAAGAATTGACAAAAATTCAGGAAAATTCAGAAAAATTCACGACATTTGTACAATAAAATTCAGAGTTGTTTCCCCCTCGCCGTGGGCACAGGGGCTCAGGCAGGCGGCTGGTCGCGGCGCTTACTTGTCGGTGTGCGGGGCGGACACCTCGCAGCGGTGCTGGTCGGGGACCGTCTTCCAGGTGCGGGCCAGCTGCACCATGGCGTGCGCGTCCATGAGCCCGTAGCCGAACGAGTGGCTCACGTTCCTGCCGACGCCGTTGACGGCCCAGTCGGTGCTCTGCAGGTTGGCGGGCCGGGCCGTGCGCACCACGATGTGCTGCATGTCGCGCCACGTCAGGTCGCGGTTGGCCTCGAGCGCGAGGGCGCAGATGCCGGCCGCGAGCGGCGCCGAGGCCGAGGTGCCCGTGTGCGAGCTGGTGCACATGTGGTGCAGGTCGATGGTCACCACCTGCTTCTCGCCCGTCTGGCCGCTGCTGTAGGTCGTGGCCAGCGTCGAGCTGCACGCCTCCGAGTACCACGGCACCAGCCCGTTCTCCGTCGCGCTCGAGATGGACAGCGTCCAGATCGAGTTGGTGTAGCCGTCGCAGTTGCAGTTGTCCATGTCGCGGCCGCCGTTGCCGGACGCCCACACGAAGATGGAGCCCTTGCCGTTGCGGCCCTGCAACACGACGCGGGGAAATATTAGCTCAGCTCGACGGGCAGCAGTGGCCGGCCGGGCCGGACAACCCGCGGCCGAAACGTCTTTAAGTTTTTGCACACTTAGTAAACCAAATATTTAAGAAAATTCACAATAATTAAAAAGAAGAACAACAAAAAAGATGAATTATCGGAAGCTCAGGAAAAATCAGAAACACTCACTCAAATTTACAAAGTTTTAGAAAAATTCAAGAAAATTCGGCCAAAGATGCAAAACAAAAAAAAAATCAAGAATAATTCACAAAAATTTTAATTTGACCACCAAAAATTCAAAGTTCTTTCCCGGGCGCGGGACGGGCGCAGAGGGGCCGAGCGGGGCCCGCCGGGCCAGGCTGACGGGGAGGGGCCAGTCGAGGCCAGTGCGTAATCAGTGGCAGGCAGGGCTTTGCGATAAGCCGCTTATTAAATTGCAGCTCTTGCAGCCCCCGGCCCGGCGCGGCGGGACCCCCGCCGACCACACACCGCCCGCCGCCGAATGGCTTTGCAGCGTCCAAAGCCAGCTCGTTGTACTACTGTGTTGGCCAGACACGGAAATTACGAATAATAATAAAAAAAAAAAAAACGGCCGCCTATTCGTACCCGAGAGATGCCCTCGACGAAGGCCCTGGTGGCGAGCTCGCCCGGGCCGTCCACCGTCTTGCCGTCGTCGTCGGGCCCCCAGGACGCCGAGTAGATGTCGATGTGCTGCGGGTTGAGGCTGAGCGAGCGCGCCTCCACGGCGTCCGTCACGTCCCCGTCGAGCATGCGCACGCCGCCCACGCTCGCGCCGAACGCCACGCCCACGGCGCAGATCGAGTTGTTGGCCGTGGCCGCCACCTCGCCCGCGCACCGCGTGCCGTGCCGGTTCGAGTCGAGCATGTCGTAGCGCGGCATGGGGTCGTCGTCGTGGCTGTTGACGTCGTAGCTGGCCTGCGGGTCCTGGGGGAGCAGGAGGAGCAGGGCACGGGCATCACGTCACAGAGTTGCCGGACACGCGAGGCAGTGCACTCATAAGACGTACACTGGTAAAACAAATGTGCAGTTTCTGCACACTTAAGTGTTTAGTTGATGACTTTGCACATTATATGGTGTAGAGTCATAGTCATAAGTAGACATCATGTAATGTTTAGTTACTAAACGTTTCGTAACGTGCGCACAAGTGCACACTTGGACACATGCCGTGGGCATACGGTTACTATGGGATACTTCGAGAAACTGCACACCACATGGTGTGCAGTTGACTAAACGTTTCGACAAGTGTAGAGCAAGTGCACACCAGTTGACGTTTAGATCAGCTCGACACCAGCAAGTGTTTAGTTTTTGCACACTTCAAACTAAACACCAATTGATGTGCACAACTAAACATTTGTTTTCCCAGTGTAGTAAGAGCTTCAGGTGAATTTCACTGTCAGCACTGTAGCTAACGGCGAATTTTCACCGTAAGCTACGGTGATGCACCCTGATTCCTTATTCACCGTAGTTTTCAGTGGCATTCACCGCAGCTTACGGTTAAAATGCACCATAAGCTACAGTGCTGCAGGGTTCACGGTAGCTTACAGTGAAATTCGCCGTAAGGTTTCAACAGTGAGGCCGCGAGCCTCGCCTGCGAAGGAGCGGTGGAAATGCTCGAATCGAGAGTATCAGAGGTACAAGGGAAAGCTTATAATTTTTAAATGGCTCTTAAGATTTAAAAAACAAAAGTTGATTCGAAAAGAAGATGAAATTTTGCGTGGCGTAGGATATGTGAGAAGGTCAGAACCAAAGACTTCGTTGAGCATGAGTCGTGAAAAGACGGCCAAAATAGCTAGAGCATCTGTCCGTATTTTCCCGCCAAACCGGAAGTTAAACTTTATAACACTCGTGTTTACAGACGCTGATGGTTGAGAACTACACACACATCCTACGCCACGTAGAATGCAATCCTCTTTCCTCTTTCAACATCACTCTCTATTTTTCAGATCCGATAAACCGCTTAGAAGATATAGCTCCCCAATAACCTGTGTCGGTGGTTCGAGCTCGAGCACCGCCAACGCTGTGTTACAGACCGTTTCTTGCCAAGCCACTGCTCGACGGCAGTGTACTCACGTAGTTCCTGGAGATGTCGGGGTGGTCTTTCTCGAGGCCGTCGTCCAGGATGGTGACAACCACGCCCCGGCCGGTGTAGCCCTCCTCCCACGCGGGCTGCACGTTCATGTCCAGGCCGCCACCTCGGTTCTGCAAATCACCACGCATGGTTGACGCTCACATTCGCTCCTTGACCTCGACGCCAACCTCGAAGCCACACGCAAAAAAAAGGAAGCGTCTCAGCTAAGATTTTAGCTCCGGAGAAAAAATAAATAGCTGCAGAGGCCCAGCTGATTTGTATAGCACCGGTGTAATTCTTTTTACTGTACAGCTATCGATTAGCTACATAGCTATCTGGTAGCTGAGCAGCTAAAGCCACTTAGCTGTGAAACAATTTTTTTTTCTGCGGCTAATTTTTTTTGCCACGGGTGCTGAATTGGCCAGCTAAAACGTTTAGCACGGAAATGATTTTTTTTTCTTTTTTGCGTGCAACCTCGACGCCGACGAGTCCAACTTGGAAGCCGACGAGTCCGACTTCGAAGCCGACTTCAGAGCTTATTTCGAAACCGACCTCGACGCCGACCTCGACGCCGCGGTACACTCGCGCGCAAACTCACCAGGTACCACATCTGCAGCCAGCGCGGGTCGTTGAACATGACGGGGGTCTTGGAGCGCTCGGCGCGCGGGCCGCCGCCCCTGGCCGCGCGCTCCGTCCGCCCGGGGGAGCTGGACTCCTCCAGGAAGTCCCTCTTGACGCGCCGCCTGATGCGTTGCTGCTGCGCCCATCTGACCTGAGGATCGAAAGAGCCAAAACCATTGTGAGCGGTGAAAAAAAAAAAAAAAACCAGTAAAAAAACAATTTAATAACTTAGGAATAGTCATGAGAAAGAAAAAAAAGTATAATATTGGCAATGAGCCTACACTGTGAGAAATGTTTGTAAAGGTTACAGGAAAATTTTTCATGAGAAATGCCGTTAAGTTACGATATCAATTTGTAAATTTACAAAATTGAAAAGACACTTGGTATCGACTTGTCGTTCTTAAACGAGCACAAATAAGCTTTTGTAGATGTACGAAACTGATCGCAAATTCACAACTTTCTTTGTAAATCACAAATTAGAAAAATGTTGTAACTTTACAAAGATATTTCTCAAAGTGTACTGGCTGTTTCCAAACAAACTCACGTTGGGTTCGCTGAGTAGTCTTGTGTCATGGTGCGGGCTGGGGTCGATAGAGCGCTTCGCCACCCGCCTGTGCTCGAAGTGGTACGTGTCCGGGAAGATCTGCAAAGTAGAGACGAGACGCCACGGTCCATTAGTCATCGGGTCCGTGGGCCAGGCCACGAGCCGGGCCTGTTAGTGGCGGCGGAAACTTGGAGAGGGAGCCCTGCCCTGGCCTGGTCATTACAAAGTTACACCACCCTCTCATTTTCCTCTTAGGAGGGCTGTTACTTCCCATGTATTTAACATGGCGCGGTCCGCCGCCGCCGGATCGTAAAAGAAAAGGAAACGAAACAACACTACCTCGCGCAGCGCAGGCACCACAAGTCACGTGATTAGCGGCGCGGCGCGGCCCTGGCGCTGTAACAACGCCAGGCTACACTCCCTCACCTTCTCCTCCCGCGCCCGGCCGCCCGCCCGCCCCGCCCCGGCCGATAGCGCCTGCCATCGAGGTGATAGGCCACCCGGCGCACAGCGCCGCTCTGCGGGCCGGCCTAGCCACGAGCAGCAGGCGCCCCGCCCCGCCCCGCCCCGCCCCGCCCAGCAAGAGACATGCGGCGGGCCGGGCTGGGGCGGCCGGCTAATTTTGAAACCCTCCTGGATTTCGACCCCATCCCTAACTTTACGGCCATATTTCTCCCTTCACTTTGGTCGTGGGGCTGGGACTTGGTAGGGAGTTACTAAAACGGATTTTTAGGATAGGTTAGGCTAGGTGCTAGGTTAGGTTAGGTTAGGTTAGGATAGGCTGGTTTTGATTAGAGAAGCAAAGAAAACAGCTGATCCTCTTCTACTTTAACCTTACTTAAATCCAATCCAACCTATCCTAACCTAACCTAACTTAGCCTAAATATCCGTCTTAGTAACTCCCTACCAGGTCTCAGGCCTACGACCAAAGAGAAGCGAGAAATACTGCCGTGAAGTTAGGGATGGGGTCGAGATCCAGGAGGGTTTCAAAATTAGCGGCCGGCCGGATCCGGGTGCTGGGCTATGTGGCCACAGCGAGGTCCAACGGGCCCCCCTGCCCCTCACCACCCCCGCCACGGGCCGGGGCCGCGCACAGCGGTCTGTCGTGAGCGCGGCCGGCCGCGGCCACGGTGTCCGCCCTAAAGTCATACCGCGCCACCACGAGCCTCACCAACAGATGGCGCACATCGCACAGCGTGGGGCGGGCCGGCGAGTACTGGCAGTGGGAGGGGGCGGGGGAGGGAGATAATGCACTCGACGCGAGAGCCGCCCCGCCCCGCCACGCCCCGCCCCGCCACGCCCCGCCCCGCCCGCGTTTGGTTTGCACAGACACGATACTGCGCAATTAATCTCGTGTAATTGAGCACGGCATACACGTCCACACACACACACACGCACACACACACACATGGGGAGTGACATCAGTCGCGCGCTCCCCTCCCCTCCCCTCTCTCACAGCCTCTCCATCCCGGTTGTTCTCCGCGGCGCGCCCCGCCTCGCCGTTCTCCACCACTTTGCACCCCATACATTACCGTGCGGTACCCGCCCCGCCCGCCCCACCCCGCCCCGCCCCGCCCCGACGGGTCCTCGTCCCGGGCGCGGGCGCGCCGACCCCCCCCACCCCCACCCCTCTTTAAACCTCCAACGCAAGCAAACCCTCCTAGCAGGCTCCTCGCGGCTGCGGCCGAGGCGGTGCGGTGCGGTGCGGCGGAGTCAACAGACGGCGCTGAGCTGTGTGTTAACTGGAGAACGCCCCCACGTCACCTCGCCCTACCCCACCCCGCCCCGCCCCACCCCGCCCCGCCCCACCCCGCCCCGCTCCACCGCACAAACACATCCCGTGGCGTTCGCCACGACCGCGACAAAACGTCAGGCGGCGAACGCCATTCATCAGCTCGGCTCCGCGGAGGGCGCGACGCGCGGCGAGGCTGGGGACCGCGGGGGGGGGGCGTCACAGATAAGACAGGCGTGGCACCTCGCCCTCACCGCCCGCCGTCTGATGCTCACCCACCCCTTCCTCACTACCCCCGTACCTGTTCCACCCCAACATCTTTATAGCGCGTCTACCATGATTACTTTCAGTCTGCAGGTCGTATTCCCTCCTCCCAAACTAGCGTAACCAACCGACAATCCCGGCCCGGCAACCCCCGACTCCCCCCACCCCCTACGCTACTCAACCCCAGGCGCCGCTCACAGCCAGCGCAGCGCCAACAACATTACAGCCCCCGCTGCAAAACTGCAGAGTCATCCCTTTACAACTCTACTGGGTCCAACCCGGCGGGGCAGGGCGGGGCGGGGCGGGGCGGGGCGGGGCGGGGCGGGGCGGGGCGGCGCCAGGCCGGCGCTCCGAGCCACCCTCATTACCTTTGTTACACACCACCTCCACGAGAATAATAATTGTAATAAAATAACACCTCGCACCTCTTCTCCTCCTCCCCCTCCTCCTCCTCCCCCTCCCCCCCCTCGTTTATCCTCGGTCAGCGCAGCGCAACACCTTTTTATACATTTCATACATAAAATAGAAGAGAAAAAACACCTCGGCCAGGAGAGGAAGTTTGTCTTTTGCCTCTTGATTGCCGCCTGCTCCTTTACATTTCAGGCGCCCTTCCCCCCCACCACCAACCCTCCTCCTCCTCCTCCTCCTCCTCCTCCTCCTCCTCCTCCTCCTCCTCCTCCTCCTCCTCCTCCTCCTCCTCCTCCTCCTCCTCCTCCTTTTCCTCGCGACTTCATTTACCCGCTGCTATCGTACAGGGAGACAAAAAAAAAAGAAGAGAGAGTGAGAAACAGAGAGGTCCGCCGCGACATCATGCAAAGCAGCAAGAAGAGAGGTCACTACGTGGCGTGGCGAGGCGAGGCGTGGCAAGGCGTGGCGTGGCAAGGCGAGGCGAGGCGAGGCGAGGCGTGGCGGGGCGAGGCGTGGCGGGGCGAGGCGTGGCGGGAGACCCGCAGGCCTCCCGGGGAGCGACTGTTGCGACAACATTTTGCTGACAGCGACTAATTGGGACGAGGGCAAAAGCAGACGCTAACGAAAACTCGAGGCGAGACAAGTCCGGCAAAGGAAAAACGAAACGAGCAGACAGGAGGGAGGGAAGTGGGCGCGAAATCACGTCTCAGTGTGGGGGCGGGGCGGGGCGGGGCGGGGCGGGGCGGGGCGGGGCAGAGCGGGGCGGGGGTGTACCGGATGGTTTCCAGCTAAAGGACACGGTCCGCAGCGAGTCCGCAGGGTAGTGTGGGCCAGGCGTCCAATCTCGTTGGGCCCGGCCGGCCCCCGGGCCCGGCGGGCTGTGTCGCCTCCCGCCCCGCCCCGCCCCGCCCCGCCCCGCCCCGCCCCGCCCTGCCCCGCCCCGCCCCGCCCCGCCCCGCCCCGCCCCGCCCCGCGCCGCCCCGGTGCGCTACATACGATACGTGCGTGCCCAAGCGAAAACGGAGCGGAGTGGAGCGGCTGAGTGAACTCGGCGCTACAACAATTCGCTCTATTGCTACCCTATTGTGGGGCTGGTGGGAACAGCCCCCACGCCCTGCCCCCACCCCCGCCCCCGCCCCCGCCCCCGCCACCGCCTACGCCGAGCTACGGAGGCGGACGGGCGTGTCGGGCGTGGAGGACGGACGAAGCTATCTGGACTGCACTGTAAAAACCTTGCGAAGAAATTGTGTTTGTAAGCGTTCGTAAGCGTTCGTAAGCTGCGAAGCATTCGGCTGCTTCGTATTACGAAGCATTTTCTTCGTAGTGTACAAACAAATTTCTTCGTAAGGCAAGGCTTGCGAAGAAAATGCTTTGTATTACGAAGCATTGCGAAGCAGCCAAATGCTTCGCAACGTTACGAAGAATTTACTTCGTAAGGATTGTACAGTGTGGAAGGAAATAAGGTCCAGGCAGTTTCGGACGGGCCGGGCCCGAGCCTATACAGCTCTCTGCTCGAATTACTCAACAGCGGCGACCCTGTTGTAAAATAAACTTTCGCAATAGCAAAGAGGCCTCGTACTTTCATAAATTCCGCAACGTTTTATCCCTCTGTTATTTGACTTGACTGCTTTCGCTTGCTTTCGTTTTCTCACCCCACCCCAACCCCCACCCCACTCATCCCCTCCCTGAAACGCCCCCTTAGATTGCCCCACCTTGTTCGAAAGGCCCGAGTAAGGATCCTCTCGCCCCTCTCCCGGTCTGTACGTAAATCACTGGGGTAGGGGAGGCGTCGAGTCCGAAAAAGTCGAGAGAAAAAAAAAAAAAGAGCAAACGAGGAGAGAGAGAGAGCTCGCGGAACTCGAACCGCGCGCGCTCGCACGCACGCACGCACCCCGATTACACGTCACAAAACTCTTGCCTAAGCGGCCGACTGCAGCACTTTGGCGCGCTGTTTAGCCGTGAGGAAGGAGGGGGGGGGGGGGGGGTCGAGAGGGGTGGAAAGGCAAGTCGATTCTAGGTTAGGCACTCGCATACGCCTTGTTGCTTAGGTGAATTAACTTAGTTACTCTTCTTCGTCATTCTGAAGCACACAGGAGAAGGGAGGGAGGGGGGGAGGGGGGGTCATCCCTGCGCGCTAGCTGCTCCAAATACACGCACGTCACTGTAAAAAATTGTCGTACAGAAAATTTTCCATGGAAGATTAAAATTCAAGATTGTAAATTTACAAAAACAGTTCGTATCGACTTGGAATCGAGTGAAGAGCAAGAGAGAGAGGTTGTACATGTACGACACACTTTGTAAATGATACATTACAAAATATACCGTCCATGTAGGAACATACTTCTCACAGTGGCCGTGAATTTCAAGGGGTTTGTTTTTTGTCTTATTTTTTTTTTCCACCCAGTTGTGGTGGAAAATGTCCTCGCTGCGACAAGAGCTGTACTTGCAGTAAAGGAGGGTTGTAAACCGCGGCGAGGAAACACTGCTTCTCGTTTACAGTTTCGTGTTTCGCTCCGTCATGCTCACGCTCGGCTCACAAGCAGCCACCGCCTGTGGAGGGGCAGGGCGGGGCGGGGCAGGGCAGGGCGGGGCAGGGCGGGGGAGGGCGCGGCAGGGCGGGGCAGGGCGGGGCAGGGCGGGGCAGGGCGGGGCAGGGCAATCCCCGCTCCCGCAACACGGCGCACGGCGCGGCTCCCCGAGTATAAGGGGGAAGCAGAGGGAAGGCACGCCCCGCCCCGCCCCGCCCCGCCCTGCCCCGCCCCACCCCGCCCCGCCCCGCCCCGCCCGGAAGCAGACCCTAGCAGGACCCTAAACTGAAAGCATTCTTCGGCATTATCCCCTACCTCTTCCTCCTCCTCCCCTCTCGTTTCATCGTCCTTCCATTCATAATTCAAGCGTATAACCCCGGGCCGGGCACGGCCAGCTACACAGAGGCCGGCCCCGCCCCTCCCCTCCCCGCCACGCCACGCCCAGATATCCCTTTGCCTCCCCCGCGCCACGCCGCACCGCACCGCGCCCGTGAAAGAGATAAGCGGAAGAAAAGGTGCGGGCGGGGCGGGGCGGGGCGGGCGGGGCGGGGCGGGGGCGGGGCGGGGCGGGGCGGGGCGGGGCGGGCCGAGAAGAGGGGGAGCATAAGAGGCTGTGTCCGACGCGCGGCAAACTAAACGCTATGATCCGTTAGACGGGCACAATGAAACGCGCGCAAAACGCTTCAGAGAAAAATAGAGCGAGAGAGACGGGAGAGAGCGAGAGGGAAGATGGAGAGAGAGAGAGGAAGAGAGCGAGAGGGGAAAGGGAGAGGAAGAGCGAGAGAGGGGGAGAGAGAGAGACTCAGTCCAGGAGGGCGCGGCGAAGCTGCCCTGCCAACGTGCTGAGAGGGCGATGAGAAAAATGCCGCCCTTTCCGTCTCTGTTGATCGCTACTGTGGAAAAAATAGTTCACACAGATTTGTCAAAATCGCGAGTCGAATGCTAGACGTCTGTAAGACGGGTCTATGATACGAATGTGGATCAAACACAATATGGACGAATGTGCGTGAAATTGTAGACGCACGGTTTGTCTCACAATATCTCGTTGTCAGACGCCTAAGAAACGAATGCAACTCGCGGATTTTAGACAAATATGAGACACTGTAAAAAACAGACACTTTTAAATACGGTTAAAAGCCGTTATTTCTATACACAATATTAAGCTGAAAAATTGAATTTTAAATTGTAGGGGACGTGACGCTGAATGAACTGTTTTTTTACGGTTTACGGTAGTGACAACTGTGGGACCCGTACCGGCCAGTCACTCTCTGGCCGGTGGCGGGTAGGCGGGGCAGGGCGGGGCCGCAACACGAGGCGAGCCACGTGCCCCCCCGCGCCTTACTAGTCGGAACACAGGTGCGCGGAAGTGTCTGTATCGGGGGGCGCAGCCGGCTGCCGGGGCCACCGGGCCGCTGCCGGGCATAAAATGAGATAACAAATTGCGGGTGGGGCGGGGCGGGGCGGGGCGGGGCGGGGCGGGGCGAAGTGCCAGGGGCACATCGACACGGGGGCGTCCATAAGGCGCCGCGAGGGACGGCGGGCGGTCCGACGCCGTGACAGCCGACAGGCGGGGGAGGGGCGGCTGGCGGCGAGCGCACCGCAGAGCTGAGCCGCACAGCCTGCACTCCGGGCGGGGCGGGGCGGGGCGGGGCGGGGCGGGGCAGGTGAGAAGGGGATGTATTACCGACTGGCGGCGAGCGAGAAGCAGCTTGGAGGAGGGAGATGTACCCCGTCTCGAGGAGCACGGCGGGATAAGACGACGAGACGAAGGAAGAGAGAAAAAAAAACATGCCTGGTTCCAACCCCAACGCCACCCCCTCACCATGCCATCACTCTGTATCTCCTCCCTCCGGTCGGGGCGGGGCGGGGCGGGGCGGGGCGGGGCGGAATCACTTGTCGCTCCGCTCCGCTCCACACTGCAGCAGATGGAGTGCCCCGTTGTCGTGCCGATACGTCATAATGCAATACAGACGCGACGTGTTTGGATATGTTTTTTTTTATCCTGC
This sequence comes from Frankliniella intonsa, assembly GCA_033675135.1. Classification (NCBI taxonomy): domain Eukaryota; kingdom Metazoa; phylum Arthropoda; class Insecta; order Thysanoptera; family Thripidae; genus Frankliniella; species Frankliniella intonsa. The sequence continues at coordinate 804,708 of CM066256.1, forward strand.
TTCCTCTTCCCCGCCGTTGCAGCCCCCCCCCCCCCCTTCCCTTCCTCCTAAGGGGACAAGAGTGCAGAGGAGGGTGTATAGCCCACGCCGCGACAACGACAGAAGCAGACGTGTGAGAAACGAGCAGCGCCCAACGGACTGACAGACACATATACGGACTGGACAGACGGAGCGGAGCTGTTGGTCAGCGCAGTCCTTCGCTACGCCGGGCACGAGGACCGGGGCCGGGGACGGTCGCCAGCGAGACCGGACAAAGACACGTCATTTCGTCCAAACTTTCCTCTCTCGACTGCATCTCCTTCGTGCTCTCTCTCTCTCTCTCCCTCTCTCTCTCTCTCTCTCTCTCTCTCTCTCTCCCTCTCTCTCTCTCTCTCTCTCTCTCTCTCTCTCTCTCTCTCTCTCTCTCTCTCCCTCTCCCTCTCAGTCTCTCTCTCCCTCTCTCTCTCTCCTCTCACAGAAACTCCTGCAGGAGACTCCCGCCCGCCCGCAGGTCCTCCAGGGTGTCCAGGGTGGAGACTAGTAGACCATCCACCCAAGCAAGCCCGGCCCCGGCCTGTCTGGCCAGCTAATCCAGCACGGCACCAGGCACCAGGGGGTGCTCCGCTCCGCTCCGGCCGGGCGGGCGGGCGGGCGGGGAAGGGCGCGGCGGGGCGGGGTGGGGCGGGGCGGGGCGGGGTGGGGCGGGGCGGGGCGGAGGCCCCACCCTCTCTACCTTCTTCGGGCCTCGTCTGTTGGGTTCCTTCTTTTAGGAATAGCGACAGTGATGGAAGCGGTGCAGCCCGAGCGAGGGGAGGGGCAGGGGGAGGAGAGAAATTGGAAGACTATAGTGGACGTTCAAGTCTGCCCCCCCCCCCCCCCCCACCCTCTCCCCGCACCCGGGTCTCACTCGCACCTACACAGCCGAGATTCTCAGAGTTGCATCGGATACTATGGCTGACTGGAGATCTGGTCCAGTTTCAGTGTGGGCGTCAGAACTGCCATGCCAGACATAATGTGCCCTATTATGAACTATTCGGGAGGTGACGGCACAAAAATTTTGGATACCACAACCAGAAAAGTGTTTCCTTGAAATAACAATAGGGAGGTGTTTCTTAGATTCAAAGAAATACCATTGTTTTAACGTAAAGATTCCCTTAAGTTAAAGAATTTTCCATAAAACAAGGCAAACGTTTCTTAAAACTAAGAAAAAAATATTCTTCATGTTTATTTTAGGAAAATTTCCTTGATTCAAAGGAAAAAAAAACTTTAACGTAAGAAAAAAAAATTAATAGTTTTAAGGAAACGATTTTCTAAGTGCAGTAACTTAATTCCTGCTTCCCTCTGCAGTTGGGCTCTCCGGGTAGGCCGCCACCTTCACACAAGTGCTTGGCGGGTTGGCCTACCCAGCGTGTCGCAGGCGGTATCAAGAGCTCCGCCTCGATAACGTCCATTGTGGGGGCGCCAAATAGGACTCCGCCATGGGCGCGACGAGGACGCAGGCACCAGAGCGATCTCCTGAATCAGTCGGCAGCCAGCCCGGTGCAGCCCCGGGCGTCACCCGACCGCACCACGCCGCCGCGACAGCAGGCGACAGGAGGGTCGCAAATCACAACGCCAGTCTGGTCCGCGGCCAGCTCCGTGTCCCCCCTGCCACCCCACCCAACCCCACCCCGCCCCACCCCACCCCACCCCACCCCACCCCGCCCCTTCCCGCCACGGCAGACTCCGGCGGCTCCGGTCCAATCGCTCATCAGGGGATGATGGTGTGAGTGGATCAGCGGAGGATAAAGGGCCGCCCCCCGGGGGGCGGCGGGGGGCGGCGGGGGCAGGGCACGGCACGCCAGCTCCGGAGTTTGCGATAATTGGGTCCGACACAACTCGGCGCACGCCAAGCCGCCGTCCCACGTGAGCGCCCCGCCACGCCCCGCCACGCCCCGCCACGCTCCACCCCGCTGCAAGAGACTTTATATACGAGTTACAGCAAAAACATCCCGACGCGGCGGCGGTGGTGGTCGTCAGCGTCGTGTTTTTGCACACAGCCCAGGGGTGTAAAAAGGCCGCAGCCCGGGCGGCACACGACGCATCGCACCGCACACAAAAATAAACCGAGGTTTGTGTATTATCGCCGTGCCGTACGCCCCCCGCCGGCGCCATAGAGGCTCAGCGTATACGGTCCGAGGGGCAAAGGGGACGCACCCCTATACGGGGGGAGGGGGGGGGGGGAGGGTTGGTTCAGAGGTCGACCGCAGAGGCCTCGGCCGCAGGAACCCTCCCCCGACACCCCTATTTCATCTCGCCGGGCAGGCCGGGCCGGGCCGGGCCCCCCATGGCGTTCACCGCGGCATCAGGCGCCTTCGGGCCGGCCGGGCCGGCCGCAGGACCGCCATGAATCATTAACCCGAGAGATAATCTTTCCGCCAACAGCGGCGCCGGCCGTCCCGGGCAGGGAATATGGGTGAGAAAGGGCGTAGTAGTACACTGCAATAAGAGACGCGACGACCAGGACTGCGGGTGAGCGCTCTGCTGGTCGCGTGCCATGGACTGCCTCTTCTTCGTTTCTCAACAAGAACCTACAGTATTGTTACCATGTCTTTGTCTATGGCCCCGGGCAGATAGATCGGTGGGGGGTAGACGCAACCGTCTCGCCCCGCCCCGCCCCGCTCGCCCCGCCCCGCCCAGGCACGCCCCACCGCACTACGCCACGCCCCGCCACGCCGCCCACCCTACCCATTAACCCCACGCCACGCCCCGCAGAGCGCGGTCAGGTCCGGGACGGTGGGGTGTGACCGGGTGTGACCGCAGAGCGACTCGACTGCCCTGGCCGGCCCGGCCCGGGGCGGGCTGGTGTGGGGCGGGGCGGGGCAGGGCGGGGCGGGGCGGGGCAGGGCGGGGCGGGGCGGGGCGGGAGGGCGGGGCGGGGCCAGGACGGGAAGGACGCGCGACGCGCCCCGAGCCCCGCCCCACCCCGCCATGTTCGCCCAGCTTGAGGGCCTTGCGGTCACACCTGGCCCATTTCTCACGTCCACCAAATTCAATCGGTAGGCCGTCCTGCGACCCCACCCCCTCCTACAGCCCCGCCCCGCCCCGCCCCGCCCCGCCCCGCCCCGCCCCAGTCACTTGACGTGACGCGGCGGTCAAGTGAGGCGTGGCGGTGGTGGCGCGAACAACAGCAGGAGGTGGACAGCTAGAAAAAGAAATCCTGCCGTTGCCGAGGTGCAATACGTAAAAGCGAGGCGCCTGTATTGTGATTAGGTCTCGTTTACTACGCAGCGACCCGGGAGGGGGGGGGGGGGGCTGTAATGGCAATCAACAACTATCGTTGCTAACAAATTGAGCAATAATAAAAATGGCGTCAATTAACAACGACGTTTTTGGCAGTGTGGCGCGGCCGTTGTTCGCAGCTACAGCGCCTCTACATACACTGTAAAACGTTGTGGCAACTTTGAATGCTAACATTTTGGCGTTCTTTTTGAATGCCGGCATTTGGCATTCTCCTACGAAAAATGCCAATTAGGAACCTCTTTGAATTCCAAAATTTCGTATTCTGCCTGGAGGACAAAAATTGGCATTCAAAGATGCCAAAAATTGGCATTTCAGCACTGTTAAAAGTCTGCGAAGAATCTCTTCGTAGGGCTGCGAAGAATTTTCATTCTTTGCAAACTACGAAGAGTTTGCTTTGCAGGCTGCGAAGGATTAAAATCCTTTGTAAACTGCGAAGAATTTTCTTCGCAGGCTACGAAGAAAACTCTTCGCAGATTACAAAGAATTATAATCCTTCGCAGCCTGCAAAGCAAACTCTTCGTAGTTTGCAAAGAATGAAAATTCTTCGCAGCCCTACGAAGAAATTCTTCGCAGACTTTTAACAGTGAGAAAAAGATCGAAATTCCGGCATAAAAAGTGCACACCGACTTTGCGCACGTGATGTGCACGCGTTTCGCACGCGCCGCGCTCGTGTCTCGCACAATCTGCGCGCGCGACATAGCGGCGCACGCGCACGCGTCCACGCCATTTTACCACGCGGAGTTCGTCATCTGCGGGAGCATATACGATGTTTGAATCAATAGTGATGTAAGCTACCCGAGCTTGGAATTAGTTATCACAGCCCATATTTGGCAACGTGAGTTAATTTCTCGCTACGGTAGCTGAACAGTATTGTAAATATTGTAAATATTGTAAACATATCAGCTGACTCGGCCTCGATAGTCCACCAGGCTAAGGAAGGTGTAATAGAGTCCCTCGCACCAGGCGGGAGGAGGAGGAGGAGGAGGAGGAGGAGGAGGAGGAGGAGGAGGAGAAGGAGGAGGAGGAGGAGGAGGAGAGGCTATACTGCAGCCCGGACCAGACTGGTCGATCCGTAAGCTTGTCAAAGTGCCACCTGCCCGTCTATAGACACGGACAACTAACCCTGATCAAGGCGGTGGGAGAGCGAGCGACCAAGCGAGAGAGAGAGAGAGAGAGAGATAGAGAAAGTTAGAGGGGGCGGGGAGAGGGAGGCTGAGCCAGGCTATTAGCTGGGTCTGGTGGGGACCGCAGGGGTTGTGGTGTGAGTTTGTGTACGTGTGTATGCGCGCGCGCGCGCGCGTGTGCGTGTATGTGCATGTAGGAGTGAGAGTATTATGGTGGGGCGCAGCGGGGCGAGGGGGAAGGCCCACATCACGAACACGCCCCCCCAACTCTCTCTCTCACTCACACAGAGGCATCTTACAGCCACATGGCGCGGCGCGCCACAGTATAAGCAGGAGGGCCATAGCGGGCCACGCTCCGAGCCCAAAGCACGGCGAATCGCTTAAACTGAAGGAGCTTGAGCAGAACTTGACTGGGGTCTCGCCGTTGTTCTCGGGTCAAGGCAATGCATCTTAAGCTTAAGTGCACACCTGTGAACCGCACCGCCGGGCCGCCGACACACTCGATAGGAAACCTCCCAAAGTGCCTGAGCGGCCGGGGCGGGGCGGGGCGGGGCGGGGCGGGGCGGGGCGGGGCGGGGCGGGGCGGGGCGGGGCGGGGCGGGCGGGGCCGCGGCGGGCAACTTGCGTCAAAGGGGATAACGCCAGCCCCTTTGAGGACCTGGCCGACCCGACCCTGGGCTGCGGATGCGAGCGCAGCGCGAGCGCGAGCAGGAACTCAGGTCCACGATCAAAAGAGAGCCTGTGTCCCTCCCTCCCTCCTCTCTACTCCCTCTCTCCTCTCACCTCCCTCTCTCCTCTCTCCTCTCTCATCTCTCTCATCTCTCCCCTCTCTCTCTCCACTCTCCCCCCTCCCCCTGAAATCAAGTTTGTGATAAAATTAATTGGAATTATACGATAACGTATGGTTTGGGATTCCCAAGATTCATCGCTTTTGAGAGCATGATAATTTTTTATCACAAAAGTAAATGTGATAAAAATACACGAGCAAATTATCTCAAAATACATGTGGTAACTTTTTATCACAGAAAATGCCCGTATAGATTGACTTATACACAAAAACTTGTGATAAAAAGTTATCAGAATATTTTGGCGATAAATTTCTGATGTATTTTTTATCACATTATTTTTGCGATACAAAGTCATCATGCTCTTAATATGCGATGAAACGTGGGAATCGCAAACCATTAGTTATCACATGATTTTTTTGTTAAAATCATAACAAATCTGGCCACAGTGCCCCTCCTCCCTCCCTCTCGGCGGGAGGGTTCGCTCACCCCGCCCCCACGTACGGCCCTACGCTTCGCTTGACGCTACGCACGCGGTCATTACGAGCAAAAGTTTGCACCACAACTGCGACGGGAGGCGGCGCGTACACTGTACACTTTTAAATAAAGTATACATGCCATGTACGACTTTAATAAATGAATACATCACCATTTACTTTAATATATGTTCGTACATGACAAATGGTTCATCACAGTGTGACGAAAGATGCATGCCCATGTGACGAAAGATCCTTAAAGTGTACATGGCACGTAAAGATTTATGTCATGTGACCAAAGATCATTGTCAACGTGACATGAGTATGTATACATTTATAAATGTATGTAATGTGACGACTGTTAAATCATACACAGCTCTTGTGACGTATACATATTTAAAGTATACACGATATGTATCGTCACAACTGCGACGGGAGGTGGCGCGGTGCGGCGGTGGACTAACAACACACGCCCTGTCTATCCCTATCCCCAATAATAATACAAAAACGAAAAAAAAAAAAACCTACGACAGAAAGTTAAAAATAGATTATCCTTCTGGAAAAAAGCAAATGAAAGGGGGAGAGGAAAGGACGGACCGACCAAAAATCTGAAAACACCGGAAAACACTCAGAGGGAGTGCGGCGGAAAAGGGGTAGGGGGTAGGGGGCGGGGGGATGGGACAATCAACGTTAAAGAAGCAATCAGGGATCGTCGTCCCGGAAGTTTTTCACCTGAGCGAGAAAGAAGAATGGCTCTGTTTTAGCGGGGATAGGTGGGAGGGGGAGAGGGAAGGAGGAGAGGAGAGGGGAGAGGGGGAGAGGAGAAGAGAGGGAGAGAGAAGAGAGAGGGAGAGGGGAGAGGGAAGGAGGAGAAGAGAGGGGGTGGGCAAAAACGACCAGCCTGGCGTGCGCGACGGGCAGATTTATAATCAAAATCTAATCGACGGGAGAAGATAAAAAGCGTTTGCGTCTCGTCTCATCAGAGCCAGAAAGGGAAGGGAGGAGAGGAGAAAGAGAGAAAGAGATAGAGAGAGAGAGGGGGGGAGGGGGTACAAGGGAGGGAGGAGACGGAAGGGCAAGGCCCGACCAGAGGGACATGTGCCCCGGAGTGGAAAAGTAAGAAAAGAAACGGGCGTTCCGTTCCATTTTCACTCGCAGTCAGGACGACCGGAATACTTTGGGAAAGTTTGGCTTGAGATGACAAGGCTGGGGAAAAGGGCGAGCGAGTAAGGGAGAGAGGGGCAGTGTGTGAGTGGGAGAGACAAGGGGAGAGAGGGAGAAGGAGAGAGAGAGAGGGAGAAGGAGAGAGAGAGGAGAGGAGAGAGAGAGAGAGAGAGAGAGAGAGAGAGAGAGAGAGAGAGAGAGAGAGAGAGAGAGAGAGGAGAGAGACACACCTGGCCTTACACATCTGGACCCCAACGGCTCCCTGGGGACCTAGCAGAGTTGGCTCAACTTTGGTCGGGGCGGCTCGGCGGGGCGGGGCGGGGCGGGGCGGGACGGGGCAGGGGCTGTTCCCGCGGGCAAGCGAGGTGATACCAAATAAATTGGCGTTGAGCCCCGATGGGTTGCAGTTCTGATAAACAAGGCGATAGGGATGCTGTAAAGGGGGAGGGGGTTGTTCGCCCTGCCCCACCCTCTCTCTCTCTCTCTCTCTCTCTCTCTCTCTCTCTCTCTCTCTCTCTCTCTCTCTCTAGCGTCGGCCCTAGGGGAGGGTCAAGAGTTGGTTAATCCCACCATGGACGACGGCCGTTCCCAAACTCACTGCCGGTGCGATCTCAGCCCAGGGAGAGGGGGGGGAGGGGGTCCATCACCAGCAGGGAGTAATTATGGAAGGGGTCCGGACGAGATCCAATCTAACAGCACAGCCCCGGCTAGACCAGCCCTGCCCTGCCCGCTGTCAAAGACCCGTGTCTGTCTGGTCTGCTGGAGACATTCCTCGAAGCAGGCAAACGCACAAGGGCGGAGCGTAGGGCAGGGCCTCAAAGGTTTAGCTATCGACAATATGGACCGGGCGGGGCGGGGCGGGACCCTGCCCTGTGCCCCTGCAAGTTACGGGCTCGAAGCGTTCGCAGGAATGCGCCTGCAGCATCCCTTCCACAAACTATTTCTTTGCAACGTTATACAAACAATTTACTTTGCAAAGCGCTAAGAATTTTACAACGCTTCAAAATTCTTTGCATTGCAAAGAACAATTCTTCGCAAGTATTTTGCAGTGAAGCGTTACCGTACTTCATACCGTAGTTGACTCCGATTTCTTTCAGCACTGTCAGAAAACAAAAAAACGTAGCGACCACTCAGCAATTTATGCAGGATCAGAGAGGCACACTGTCACAAATTGGGCGTCGTGGGGGAATGCCGATTTCGTCTGCCATATGTTTGCAGTGCAAGTGCACGTGGGCAAAAAAAAAAGCACTGCAGTCAGGCACCGTGACGCAAGAGCGGCGGAGGGAGCGCGTCAGAGAGGGAGAGAGAGAGAGAGAGAGAGAGAGAGAGAGAGAGAGAGAGAGAGAGAGAGAGAGAGAGAGAGAGAGAGAGAGAGAGAGAGGAGAGAGAGAGGGAGAGAGAGAGAGAGAGAGGGAGAGAGAGAGAGAGAGAGAGAGAGAGAGAGAGAGAGAGAGAGAGAGAGAGAGAGAGGAGGGGAGGGGGGATAAAGAAGGGGAAGCCTGAATGAAGGAGTTGGAGCGACGCGTACCGAGGCGAGGGTGGCATAAAAATGGACCCACTTGCAGGAAAACCGTGAATATTGACTCATCTCCCTTTCCTATTCGTTTCCGTGCGTGTCGCCCCGCGCCCGCGACGCACGGCGCGAGCACGGGCAGGGTGCGGGATGGGGTGGGGTGGGGTGACTCCGAAAGCTCCTCTCGGCCCGCCCCGCCCCGCCCCGCCCCGCCCCGCCCCGCCCCGCCCCGCCCGGCATCACGCCCCATTGCCTATAATCGCACAGCCGCAGCGGTTTATGGGAGACGCGGATGTGCCGTGCTGCGGGGGACGTATAGTAAGAACCGACGAATATGAGGAAAGAAACGAAATGAAATGAGGTTGGGGACCAGGCGGGAGCACGCGTTGCTTTTTTTTATACGCCATAAAAGCGTTGACCAAATATGATGTAAGAACCTTATTAAAGAAATGGGGGAGTCCTTTGTGATCACTACAGTCAAAAATAATGTCAACATTTGTTATTTAGAAATATAACCAACTGTTCTCTTTTGGAACCAACTTGCCAACCCCTTCCTTCCTACTCCATCTCCTAAACATATGAACCCGACCAAACGGAACCCGCTACAAACAAAACCCCCGCGCACCGGTGAGCGTCGAGCCCCGTCCTCTGCCCTGCTGCGGATACACCAGCAAATACCACCAAGGACGAAACAAAATACCCTTCCCTCCCTCCACGCTCCACTTTCGACGCCCATAAAGGTGAATCGTTATCAGGATCAGGCAGAAACACTCTCTCTCTCTCTCTCTCTCTCTCTCTCTCTCTCTCTCTCTCTCTTGCACTTGCACCCCTCGCGGCAATAACACGACACGCGATTTCGCACGCGCGACATTTCTCATCCACGATATCGCGGTTGAGGGAAGGGGAGTGGAGGGGAGGGGAGGGGAGGGGAGGGGAGGGGAGGGGAGGGAGGGGAGGGCCTCCCTGACAGCCACAAAGGGGAGCGGGACGAGAGGGGATTGAGGATCAGGAAGAGGATGTCTCCTCCCGCAGCTGCGGAGAGGGGGAGGAGAGAGAGCGAGGAGGGGGCAGGGAGGGGAGAGGCGGGGACCCAGCAGAGGAGAGAGCTGTGCGGGGCGCAGCAGGACGCTGCAGGGAGGGGGCGCAGCGGCCTAGGCCGGCTCGGCGCCGTAAATCTAGCTCTAATTCACGCACCGAGCGACTCGAGCGAGAGGCGAGGAGAGGAGAGGAGAGGAGAGGAGAGGAGAGGAGAGGAGAGGAGAGGAGAGGGGAGAAGAGGAGAGGGGAGGGGAGGGGATGCCACGGCGCGAGCGAGCGGGCCGGCTGCCTGACGCCGCACCCCGCAAAGAGGTCCTCTCAGCGAGCAGGTAGGGCGCAAGCTGCCACCAGACGGGGCGGGGCGGGGCAGGGGTCAGGGCGGAGCGGGGCAGACGAGAAAACTGGGTTATCAGAACGCAGCTATCGCAAAAATTTTGTTATTGTAAAATGATCGCAATTCCGCAGCGCTGCTTGCTACCGGCACGCCGCAACGATAGCTCCTTTTCATTTCCCGCGGGGCACCAGCAGAGACGGCCAGGTTAGGCCCTTATTCCCACCCCTCAGAGTGGCTAGAGCGGCTAGAGCGACCAACTCCATTTTGTCATGTACAAACGAAAATTTCATCATGTCACTTTCAGTCAGTTTTAGCTCATTCAGAACTTTTCGTCACAACCTTTGATAAAGTTTTAGTCATTTTTAAACATTTTTAGTCAAATTTCGTCAAAATTTTGTAGTCACTTTCTTAAAAATTTTCGTCAATTTTTGTCAATTTCAAAATTTTAAGTTGTTTTTGTCCTTTTTCAAATTTTGTCATTTTAGTCATTGACATGTACACAAAATTTTACATGACTCGCTAGAGCGGCTAGAGCCCACAGCGTCTCGTCTCGCCTCGCCTCCTGGTCGCAGCCGTGCACAATGGCGAGCAACAGAGCTGCAGCAGCAGCAGTCTGATGGAAGGCAAACATTGACGACACCAGCCCGCCCCGCCCCGCCGCGACACGCCCTGATTAGACGCTCTGCTCTACACGATTTCAACCCCCGCCGCTCCCACATTTCTTATGCAAAGTGGTAGACGGAGAACAGGTGCGGATAAGCCAGGAAAAGAGACTCTCGGGCGGGCGGCAGATGCAGAAAAATTAGTTGGTGAGAAAAATTGAGTCCGTCTTTCACTCTCTCTCTCTCCCTCCATCTCTCTCTCCCCCCCTCCCTCTCTCTCCCTCTCCCCCTCCCCCTCCCTCTTCCTCTCCCTCTCTGGGGCGCGGCGGACAGATGTTATTTGGAAGTTTGTTGCCCCGGCCGGGCCAGCCCACCGCTGCTGCTCCTAGGAGGCCAGGCGGGGAATCCACTTACGCCGAGTTTTCGCAAGAGGATCTAGTGTAGTCCACACCTGGACGCGTTCCTCCCTGACGCGTGGCTGGCAGCGCGGGGGCGGGCCAGCAGAGAGGGATGCGACCATACCTGCAACACGACAAGCAAAAAGTTTCGTCAGCAAACTTCAGAGTTTACACGGCATGTAAATGCCCCCCCACCCCCCCCCCCCCACACACACACACACAGAGGTCCTCTGCTCTTCTCTTAAGGCTGTACGTGTACGCCGGTAAGTTGCCGGGGCTCGTATTCTGTCAGAGTCACGTGTCTGGGCAGCGCTTCCCTCCGGGACGGTGGTGAGGCGTACCGCCATAAGGCACTATAAATGCTGCAGACAGCAGCAACTTTGCATGCTGGGATTTCGGCATTCTCATGAAACGCCACGTTTAGGTTTAGAAATTTAGAAGTTAAACATGTTTAACATGTGCACTCTGAGGTATTTTTCTTAGAGTACACACCCATCTCAGTCTCAAAGACGCTTCGAACCTTCTTTAAATGTTATTTTTGAAGGTATGGCGCAGTCGCGGGAGGCGAATGTTACACCACGCAATCACACGCAGAGAAGCGGCAGGGCGAGCGGAACGCCAGTCCAGGGCCCCGCCCCACCCCACCCCGCCCCGCCCCGCCCCGCCCCACCCCGCCCCGCCCCACCCCGCCCCGCCGTTCAGTCGGAATACGACTGCCGTGACTTTACGGGCCTCATAATGGCCACCGACGTTAAGCCGTGGGGGGGGGGGGGGGGGGTAGTATACCCATCGCGGGCGCGGGCTCAGTCTGCCAATCGCGGGAGAGCAAACACGACCGGCTCATCAGCCGCATGTACTTCCTCAAAGACACGCCCCCCCCCCCACTGTGAAAAATATCTTTGTAAATTTACAACATATTTTGTGATCACGATTTACAAGAGATATTGTAAAATTAAGACCGCCCATATTCTTGCTCGTCAATGAATTCTAAGTCGATGCAAAATAATTGTAATTTTACGATTTCAAGTTGTAATTTTGTCATAGAAAATTTTCCTGTAACCTTTACAAGTATTTTTCACAGTCCCCCCCCCCCCCCCCCCCCCCCCCACCTTTCACCCTCCTCCTATTACCCACTCCTTTCGTCTCCTCTCGTCCACTGGTTTTCTCCGACGATCCGATCGCGCCAGGAAAGTAGGCAAGAAGTAGAGGCCAAACACAGTGAAGGGGAGCGGGCTGATTCTGCGCCTGCCTACTGGGCAGCACCTTAGCACACGTGCATACCAGTTAAGTTACCTAGTAGGCAGGCGCAAATGCAGCCCGCTTCATTCCCTTGTGTTGGGCTACGTATTGCCTACTTTCTGGAAACTCTAAGGTTCACTCTTCATGATAGAAGGCGCAGCAGCACTCTGCTTCTCCCGCGCAGTGCTGCGGCCGCGACGCCCAAATTGATGGGGCTGTTATGGCTTTGCAATCGGGGATGAGAGAGAGAGAGAGAGAGAGAGAGAGAGAGAGAGAGAGAGAGAGAGAGAGAGAGAGGTTGGCGTCACGGATCAGTTGGCACCCCGAGCACACCGACTGAGCAGCTGAGCCACCCCCAGCGCGCCGCGCGCCTTGCCAATCACCCCTAATCTCACCCCCGAGCGACCATAAACATTCCAGCGGATAACTCGCCTCTCCGCGCCGCACCCCGCCCCGCCCCGCCCCGCCCCGCCGGCCCCACCCCCGCGACCGATGCTGGGAAACCTATACCTCGTCCCCGGCGCGGCGCGGCGCACCGAGGTCCTCCAGCTTCACCTTCTTCGTATTTTTCTTTCGCTACATCTTATTAATTTTTCTATTCTTGCCGTTCTCCATGGCTGTTCTGTTGTCTCTCCCGTCATCCTCGTCTTCCGCTCGCGCACCCCCCATCTCTCTCTCTCTCTCTCTCTCTCTCTCTCTCTCTCTCTCTCTCTCTCTCTCGCTCTCTCTCTCTCGCTCTCTCTCTCTTTCGCTCTCTCTCTCTCTCTCTCTCTCTCTCTCTCTCCCTCTCTCTCTCTCTCTCCCCTCTCCCTCTCTCCCCCTCTCGCTCTCTCTCCCTCCCCCTCTCGCTCTCTCTCCTCCCCTCTCGCTCTCTCTCCTCTCTTTCCCCCTCTCTCACTCTCTTTCCCCCCTCTCTCCCTCTCTTTTCCCCTTCTCTCACTCTTTTTCTCCTCGATCCTCCCGCTTCGCGGCCCCTATCTACCCCACCTGCTCCGACCGCGCCCAAAGTCTTGCACAGATTATGAGCGATCGCCGTTTAACGATGTTCAGCGCGGCGAAGGGCGAGTCCCCCCCCCTCCCCTCCCCACCCGCACTCAGCCGTAACGTACGGGCGGGCAGCGCAGCTTTAGGGAAGCATTTCGAGTGAGGACGGTCCATAGCTCCTCAAAGCCAAAAGCCAATTAGTGCATGGCGAGCTGCCGTAGAAAAGGAAGAACAAGAAAAAAAGAGAAAACCGCGGAGTCCGCAACCGCGGGTACTTCAAACAGCTCGACAAAATTGCTACTCCCGCGCGGTTTACATATACATTCAGGCATGTGAGCAGCAGTGCTCTAAAAATATGGCGCGCGAGCCAAGCCAAAGAGACATTCCAACGCCCGGCGACATTTGGAGCGCGCGGCGCGCAGCAGCGCGGGGCTGGGGGAGCGGGAGGCGCGAGCGAGCCCCACACCACACCACCACACTCTGCTTCCGCATCACTTCATTTTTTTGTTTGTTCCTATTTCCAATCCTCCGCAACCTATCTCTTTTTGTCCTAGTTTGACCACCAGGGCCATCTATCTCCCCCGTTGTCGTCGAAGACCCCAGAAACAATCTTGCAGCAGCGCGTCGGCGGCGGCGGCCGGGGAGGGGACGGGAGGGGAGGCACCCCGGAGCAGACACAGAGGGGTGCGGGGGCGCGGGGCGCGGTGGTGAAGCAGGCAGGGCCCCGCCCCGCCCCGCCCCGCCCCGCCCCGCCCCGCCCCGCCCCGCCCCGCCCCGCCCGTGGCAGCGGCCCGGAACGGAACGGTACGCCAGCATATTTTATTCATTGTCGCATCGCGGGCGCCTCTGATAAATCTCATCAGTGCACCGCCCTACCCCTCCGCCCCACGCGTCGCATCCTCCCGCCCAGCAGGGCTGCCCTGCGCCGAGGAGACGGCCAAACGGTTCGGGCGTCTAGATTTATGGCCCGCTCCTCTGCACCTTGCTCTTCCTCCCCTACCTCCTCCTCCCATACCACCTCCTCCTCCCCCTCCCCCTCCTCCTCCTCCCTCCCTCCTCCTTCCTCCTCCTCCTCCTCCTCCTCTTCCTCCTCCCCTCCCTCCTCCTCCTCTCTCCTCCTCCTCCCCCTCCTCCCTCCTCCTCCTCCTCCTCCTCCCTCCTCCCTCCTCCTCCTCCTCCTCCTCCTCCTCCTTCTCCTCCCCCTCCTCCCCCGCCTCCTCCTCCTCCTCCTCCCTCCCTCCTCCTCCTCCTCCTCCTCCTCCTCCTCCTCCTCCTTCCTCTCTCCTTCCTCCTTCTCCTTCTCCTCCTTCCTCCTCACTACCTCTCCTCCTCCTCCTCCTCCTCCTCCTCCTCCTCCTCCTCCTCCTCCTCGGACCACCGCATCTCATTCCGGTGCAAGCCGCGCCGCTACAGCAGGTGCGCCCGCAGGCGACCGACACCGACACGGTAATCCACGGCGGGGGAGAGTCAGGAACAAGAAATAAAAGTGGAACAGAAAAAAGAAGTGTCGCGCTCTCCGCCAGGTATTTGTTTGACTATTTCCCCCTCCTTTCCCTTTCCCCGCGTGCTGCACAGCGGCCGGGGGCTCAACCCTCTGCAGCTACTGCTGCAGATGCCATTTTTCTAGGAAGAGGGATTGCTGTGCAGCAGAGAGGGAAACAAAGGTGCAGCGACGGGGCGAGAGGGAGAGAGGGAGAGAGGGAGAGAGGGAGAGAGGGAGAGAGGGAGAGAGGGAGAGAGGGAGAGAGGGAGTGAGGGAGAGAGGGAGAGAGGGAGAGAGGGAGTGAGGGAGAGAGGAATAGCAGGGTGGCCACACAATCTGGGAAGACGAATTCCCTGAAATTTCCCTGACTTTTCCCTGACAAAGTTGTGTTTTTCCCTGACATGAATGCAAGAAGAGAGAGAGAGGCACGGAGCCCTGAAGGAGGAAAGAGAGAAAAAAAAACCCAAAAATTAATGGGGGGAAAATGCACTGTTATTCAATTCCTGTGACGTCTTATTCGTTTAACTGTAAAAGCTGTCACATTCGTTATAGTATGTCACATTTGTTGTAATGTGAATCGACAGGGCAAAGCGCCGAAAATTCAAAGGAATGTGACACTTACATCCAAACGAATGTGACAGTTTTTACAGTGAAAAGAATGTGGCGTCACATGAATCGAATAACAGTGTGGGGGGGGGGGGGGGAAGCCCTTAAGGTGGTACCGGCACACGCGTACTCATACGCGGACCCAAGGGGCAAAATGAAGGCGTGAATCTCCAGGAGCGTAACAGAAGAGCTGCCATTAAAGTGAGGCTAAGAACCGCTGAAGCACGCCTGCATCGACTCCTCCCTACTAGGCAGCCCCCGTGCATGCGTGCGTAGATGTTGCCTAGTAGGCAGGGGGGAGATAGGCGCACGCGCCCGCTGGACACGGGTGCATTCCGGCGGTTTTGGCCTAACTCTCGGGCAACACTGAGGAGGGCAATTGCCAGGCACAATTGTAGATAGATAGACACGAATGTGAAAAAAATTCGAGATGTATTGATAACAGTAATTTGAGAGTGCCCGGGCCCAGAAAAGTACGACAGTCGACCATTTAATTTGCCTGCATCGTAGATTTAAGGGGTTGCCAACAGAGGGGAGATCCGAGTGACCAATCAGTGCCTCCAGCAGCGTGTGGCCGGCCGCTGCCCCTCCTGCCATTCACCCCGGGGCAGCCCGCTCTGAATTGGAGGGAGACGAGGAGAGAGAGGGGGCGGGGAGGGGAAGGGAAGGGATTGGGGGAGGGGCAGGGGGAGGGGGGGGGGGAGTCAGAACCAGCCAGGGGAGGGTTGGGCACGTTTATCTGAGGACGCGCCACACACACACCCCACCCCACCCCGCCCCGTTTATTCCATGCCGGCGCGCCGCTCTTCAGGCCGAAAAGTTTTGACAGGTCTATGCCTCTAATGAGGGCCATCGAGACACACGCGAGGACGGGGAGGGGAAGGTGAAATAAGAGCGAGAGAAAGGTGGGGGGCGAAGCGCTTGGAGTGCACTGCTACAGGGAATTTCACGTTAGCTTTCAGTGGAATTCACGGTATTATTAATGAATGGAATTGAGGAGAAAGAAAGAGAGAGAGAGAGCGAGAGCGAGAGAGAGAGCGAGACAGAGAGAGCGAGAGAGAGAGAGAGAGAGAGAGAGAGAGAGAGTGAGAGAGCGAGCGGAGAGAGGGTGAGGGGAGAGAGGATTTGGGGGGGGGGAGGAGGAGATATAGTACACTGTGAAAAATATCTTCGTGAAGTTACAAAATTTTTCGTAATTTCTGATTTACAAATGAAGTTGTAAATTTACGATCGGTTTCGTAAATCTACGAAAGCCTATTTGTGCTCATGTAAGAACGAAAAGTCGATACCAAGTGTTTTCTCAATTTTGTAATTTTACAAATTGAAATCGTAACTTCACGACATTTCTCATGGAACATTTTTCCGTAACCCTTACAAACATTTCTCACAGTGCAAAGTGTGCGGGGTCAAAGTGGAGAAAGGAGAGGGCAAGACTAACTTGAGCGCAAACATAATAAATTACTTGGGTTCAAACAGCCGTGGCCCATGGGCCGTGCGTCCAGACGGTCTAGACTCTGAGCACATACGGGACAGAGAACTGGTAGGAAAGGATCGGTCTGACACTGTGAGAAATATTTGTTAGAGTTACGGGAAAATTTTCCATGAAAAATGTCGTAAATTTACGATATCAATTTGTAAAATTACAAAATTTTAAGGACACTTTGTATCGACTTGTAATTCTTAAACGAGCACAAATAGGTGCTCGTAAATTTACGATTTCGATCGTAAAGTTACAACAACGTTTGTAAATCACAAATTACGAAAAAAGTCGTAAACTTACTGATATATTTTTCACAGTGGAAAGGCTAGTCTCCACCAAACACACCGCAAAAAATATGCACGGAAAAAGTGCCGCTAATCATTTTCCAAATTCCATAATTTGAGGGAACCTCCTCAGATTTTGAGGAAGTCTCCTCAAAAAACGTGGGAGTTTCCCTATCAAGTTTTGACGAAACATCCTCAAAATCTAAGGAGGTCCCCTAAAAATTATGAAAGTTCTTCAATGTTTTCCCTTTCCCGCAAAAAAAAAAATCAGACATTGTTTTTACCGTGTAGAGGCATCTCAATTTTTTACACGGCACACACACCGCTGCTCTTTGCAGGCGAATGGAGCACTTTTTTCCTTCCCCATTTTTTCCTTCCCATGCCTGGCCGTGTCCGCTGCACCTGCACGATGGACGGCCCCATCCTCTCCTCCACGCGACACGCGCGCCGCGCCACTCATCGCCCAGCGGCACACGAAATTTCCGGCGCACGCGGAAACGGCGCGGCAGAACGTCATTTCCGGTGTGTCCCGCCGCGCCACCGCCCCTGTCGCTGCCACCCCCAGGACTACATCCTCCTGCTCCTTGATCGGAAGGCGAATTGGCTGAGAGAGAAAGGATGGCGTGACGAGAAAGAGAGAGGGTGCTTGGAGAGGGAAAGAGAGGGAGAGGGAAAGAGAGGGAGAGGGAGCAGAGGGAGAGGGAGCAGAGGGAGAGAGAGAGAGAGAGAGGGAGAGAGAGAGAGAGAGAGAGAGAGAGAGAGAGAGAGAGAGAGAGAGAGAGAGAGAGAGGCGCCAACGAGGAGCAAGAGATAGGAAAGAATGGGAATAAACAAAGGCGGGCGGGGTGAGATTAATGAAGAAGAAAGAGGAATCGGCAGGGGAATAAAACGGACTGCTAAAGGGCGGGGACTCGGCGGGGTGCGAATACAATGAGGCATATCCAGACACGGCGGGGACCATTAGAGCCATAGCGGGGCGGGGCGGGGCGGGGCGGGGTGGGGCGGAGCGGCACACGGCACACGCTGTGGTGCACCCCACCCGCACACCCCGGCCCGGACACCTCAGCAGCAACGCCTCCACAGAGAGGCACGGCACTGCAGCGCCTTTGTCCTCGCAGTTACTTCCGATATGTGCCGTAATCGCCCGCACTCCCGCCTAGCTCAAATGGGACGCTCTCACTCGCCCCCCCCCTCTCTCTCTCTCTCTCTCTCTCTCTCTCTCTCTCTCTCTCTCTCTCTCTCTCTCTCTTACCCCACGCGCTGCTGTACTCCACTTTCTGTTGTGCAATCAGAAGTAGTCTAACTTCGGGGCGAGGCTCGGGGGAGGGCCGGGGCCCGGGGTTACGTTTAAGGGAGAGAGGTACTTGAATGCGGGCGCGTCGCCACGGGCTGGCGCTGGTGCACTGCCAAATTAGAGCCACGGCGTCCTCTGCTCGATGCAGCTATATTACAGAGTTCCAAAGCCACCCTTATTTCTCCGGAACACAAGACGCGAACGCAAAACGGAAATGAATAATCTTTAACAGTTTGCTAGAGGATACCGAGGGAGGTTCTACGGACAACTCGAGCTTGTAAATGAGACGACTCCGCCAGGGTCGCCGCACATCAGCCTAGCCTGTCGCCCTTTTGTAGTTGATTACGACAAGAAAAAAAGGAGTGAAAAAATGTCTACTGCCGAGGAGGCAGTCCATCATGTCGCGCAGAGCCTCCTGAGGAGGAGGAGGAGGAGGAGGAGGAGGAGGAGGAGGAGGAGGAGGAGGAGGAGGAGGAGGAGGAGGAGGAGGAGGGAGCAGGAGGAGGAGGAGGAGCAGGAGGAGGAGGAGGAGGAGGAGGAGGAGGAGGAGGAGGAGGAGGAGGAGAGGAGAAGAGGAGGAGGAGGAGGAGGAGGGGGAGGAGGAGGAGGAGGAGCAGGAGGAGGAGGAGGAAGAGGAGGAAGAGTAGGAGGAGGAGCAGGAGGAGGAGGAGGAGGAGCAGGAGGAGGAGGAGCCTCTCTCGAGACGAGACGAAAAGCGTTTTGTCAGAGCCGACACGCGCGGTGCGAGGGTCTGAGCTGCGCCGGGCCGCGCTGCCGAGGAGTAACGACGCGACGCGACGGAGGAGAGCCGAGCGGGTCTGGTCTCATGCACAGCGGAGCTCACCTTGGAGCTGCTTCGTAATTGGAGTGGATCCGGCCGGGCAGCAGAGCCAACAAGAAGTGGTCGGAGGTCGCCGATTTCTGAAAACCCCTAGCCCCGCCCCGCCGGTGCAGCGGGCCACCCTCTTGGCATCCTCGTGCATCGCCCCCCACCCCTCAGCCCCGCCTGCCGCCCGCTCCACCTCAATAGACCGACCCATCTTTCCCTTCCTTTCGCGGGAAGAAACGACGTCGACGACGGAGGCGGGGCCGAAAGGAAGCAAAAATAGCAGAGTTGGGTCAAGTTGCCAAACTTTGAAGTAAAAAGAGAGAAATACATTCGAACGAGAAGCGGACGAGTTCACCATGAAAAGGGGCCGTGACCGAGTAAGCAGAGCGGAGGATGGGGCGAAAGGGGCGGGGCGGGGCGGGGCGGGGCGGGGCGGGGCGGGGCGGGAAGGGCTGTGCAATATGATAGTGGCCCTTCTTGCCTCCGAAGCAGGCTCACTTCGCGATGCCACGCGCGCCGCCCCGCCCACACCGCGCTCGCCGCCCGGCGACACACAGCAAATTATGTGCCATATAAAGTCCAATAAAAGCACATAAATATATAAGAAATGATTGCGGACGAGATGAAAAATAAGACTCGTGGGAAAAGCCTAGCTAGAGCCGTCGGAATGTAGCCTATAGCCTAGCCTCGCTCCATCCCACAACTACTGTACACTCCACATTCTTTTCGAAATCAATAACCGAACGGCTTCAAGCCTCGTGGGGACCTTTCGTTCCGAAAAATACAGCGGTATAATAATGATTCTGCGGGGGTAGGGGGAGGGGGGGGGGGGCATCAGAGCGTACCCTACCCCAACTTCCCATCCCCCTCCTCCCCGCTAAGTGGCCCGCCACTGAGGATGGAAGGGGGGGGGGGGGGTCCCTCGCGCCGGGAATCAATTTGAACGGGGCAATCGCCATTTGCCTTCTGCCGAACGGCTGTTTCATTCCATTCACATCGCCTATCCCCCTCCATAGCCCGCGCCTGCGAGCCTCTTCAACCCGCCCCGCCCCGCCCCGCCCCCCCCGCCCCGCCCCGCCCCGCCCCGCCCCGCCCCGCCCCGCCCCGCCGGTTCCCAGCGACACACGGAGCAACCGATCCCCAGCGATTTCCCCAGGGCGCCACGGCCCGACCCCGGGTGATCACGCAGACAACAATAGAGAGAGAGGGAGAGAGGGGGAGAGAGAGAGGGAGAGAGGGGGAGAGAGAGGGAGAGAGGGGGAGAGAGAGAGGGAGAGAGAGAGGGAGAGAGGGAGAGAGGGAGAGAGAGAGCGAGAGAGAGTCAGAGTCATCAAAATTTCACGAGCAGAAACACGCAGCGCTGGTCCGACACTTACACACACACACGCGCGTACATTCTCATGAACGAGTGCGCGCACGTTCCCCTAATACAGTCTTCACACTAAATCCTTATGCATTTGGTTGTGCATAAACATGCAGAATTTTAAGCAACCATAATTATGCACAATTTTTGTGCATAATTATGTACAAATTGTGCATAACTATGCACAAACTGTACATAGTTATGCATGAAATTGTGCATACTCTTATGGTTGCTTAAGATACTGCATGTTTATGCACAATAAAATGCCTAAGGATTTAGTGTGTTGGCCTTGTATTAAAGACTTGGTTCAAACCCAAAGATTTGATATTCAAGTTCAGGCGGGTCTTGAGCGCTCTTGATTCCAGACTGCCTGCTCTCTGGGGGTGCACATGGTCGCCCGCAGGCAGGACCGACAGACGATCAGCGAGACTGGCCGCACCACATGAGGAGGCGAGACACCGCGGCGCCGCTGCGCCCCCCGGGAGAGAGCGAGAGAGAAGCGCAAATACGGGGCAAATACGGCAGCGGTGCCGGGAAGTTTTTTATTTTTAAGAATAATTTTATAATAGGATTTGACAATTTTTAAGAGTACCCCATTTATGAATAAGTTGCGAGAAGGGCGCGTAATACGCGTGCAATAACAACTTGGTTGCTTTTTATCCGAACCATGCCCGCGGTCCGGCTCTCCCTCTCCCTTTATTCAGAACAGCAGAGACCATCAAGGGACTTATTTCATTTCGCGCTGCCTTTAGAACCCCCTCCGCTGAGGCGGCGGCGGCGGCAGCAGCAGCGAGGGTGCGACAGACGGGGCGGGGCGGGGCGGGGCGGGGCGGGGCGGCACCGCGGGGAGGACGGGGAAGTTTCTACCGGAGCTGCATCATCATCAAACGGTGGGCAAATATAAGGGGTGCGGTAGGGTTGAGCACACTGGAAAAACAAAGGTGCTAAGTCTTACCTTTAAAAGGCACTAACAAGATTTTGTGCCTTTGGAAAGGCACAAATGTTTAGTGCCTCTCTATAGGCACTACATTTTGTTAGTGCCTTTTAAAGGTTGGACTTTGCACCTTTAGCTGTGCATTAAGGCACTAAGATTTAGTACCCCAGGAAAGGCACTAAACTTAGCAGTTGATTTTAGCGCACCAGGAAAGGCGTTGCTTATAAGCAACGCCTACACGCTAACTGGAAATGTACTTTTTTGTACATATCAAATGTAACTAGATAAACATGCATATTTATGAAAAAAATCGTGCTTTATTATGAACAATATTTTACATAAATTTGCTTATTTTTGTACATTTTTTCTCGATGTATAAAATTGTATACCCAGAAAAATGATTTCTTGTTTCAAGTACATTTTGTACTAAACGTGACACAAGATTAATTTTGTTCTTGACACAAGATTATTTTCCTTAATCGAAAGGTAATATCAACTTGCGTCAAAAACAAATTAATCTTGTGTCACTTTTAGTTCAAAATGTACTTGAAACAAGAAATCATTTTTCAGGGTGTACATATCAATGTGTGATATTTTACATAATTACGCACGATTTTGTTCATAAATACGCATGTTTATCTAGTTACATTTGATATGTACAAAAAAGTACATTTCCAGTTAGCGTGTATAGCACCTTTGTTTTTCCGGTGCAGGGTTGTGGGGCGGGGCGGGGCGGGGCAGAGGGGCAAGCAGACCCGCCGCACCCCCACCGCGCCGGGCCGGGACGCAAGGCGAGACGTCCGCCGCCGCACAAGTCTCCGGCCCCGTCCCGCCCCCCTACCCCTCCCCGCGGCAGGGGACACTGAGGGACGGCAGGAGGCGGCCAGCCGCACTGGACCGGACCGGACCGGACCGGACCGGACCGCAAAATGTCGTCGCCCTCCCGACCGTTTTACTGGACACCTGGAGACCTGAGACCTGCGGGGCGGGGGCGACGGGGGCGTGGTAAAATAAGAGAGCACGCCACATGCCGCGGCATCGGGACAGCGACACTGTTAAAGGTACTGCAGGGCGTTACGGTATGCCTCCTAGCCTACGGTCCGTACCGTCGTTTTCGTGTACGGTCAGACCGTAACGTATCCGTACGGTGCGGACGGTACTTCATTGCGAATGGATCTCCATTGAACTTCCCCCACATATTTGCAGGCTACGGAGCGTACCGTAAGATTCAAACCGTAGTCAAAAATTACGGTCCAGGAGCAGGTAACAAATTAACGGCGCGTACCGTAGGCATTTACCGTGGTATTTTTCATCAGTGCAGCCGCCCTGTCCCTGTCCCGGGCGGCGCGGGGGGAAAGGCGCGAATGAAGAGCGAAAACAACGTGAGCACTGTCGCTGGGGGGACGAAGAGACGACGAAATGTTGAGAACACTGGTAAAACTAAGGCGTAGTTGTACGCCTTTCATGAAGCGTACAGTCCGTACGCCCTTCTTAAATCGTACAAGAGCTCATGCGCTCTTTTACTCCTATCTAAATGCATGGGAGAATTTTCTTGAAGCGTAGTTGTATGCTTCAAGAAGGGCGTAAGGTCTATAAGGGTAGTTGTACGTTTGAAAAAGGCGTACTACTACGCCTTAGTTTTACCAGTGAACACAAAAATAAAAGCGAGAAAGCTGGTGAAATTCTCGGTAAAAACGGTTCCTTGACACGTCCAAGGACCATCGGAAGGATTCAAAGACCGCCTCATATGCCGTTCTTCCACCTCCATCCTTGAATCGTTACGATGGTCCTTGGACACCAAGGGAAGGTTTTTACCGTGTGACACGTGTAAGGTGTCGGAGAGAGGGAGAGTGAGAGTGAGAGTGAGAGTGAGAGTGAGAGTGAGAGTGAGAGTGAGAGTGAGAGTGAGAGAGATGAGGAAGAGACAGAGTCCAAAGACTAGCCGAGCAGAAGAAGTCCGATGACGCGGCGCGCAGCTGCATCAGGGACACGTGCGCGCCGCACATCCCCGCCCCGCCCCGCCCCGCCCCGCCACCAGCGCCAAGCTTTACTCACTCGCCCCACATAAACCAGAGCCCGCCGATAAAACCCTGCGGAGGGATTCCCGTCATTACCCATTCAGCACCACGCCCGGAGAGTGCAGGGCGTGCAGCGGGCGGGGCGGGGTGGGGTATGGCGGGGTGGGGCGGGGTGGGGCGGGGTGGGGCGGTCGAGCTGCAGGGCCTGCCGGGAGCCTCCAGAGCTGGGGCGTGCCTCCTCGGGTCGCGGCCGCGCCCCAGGCGCGCGCTCTCTCTCTCTCTCTCTCTCTCTCTCTCTCTCTCTCTCTCTCTCTCTCTCTCCCTCTCCCTTCCTCTAACTTTGGCCATTCATTTTTCACGGGGGAGGGCAGGCCTGGCCGGAGGCGCTCAGCTCGGCCCGTAGGCCCCCGCCCTGCCCGGCCCTGCCAGCCGATTGCCGGCTCACTTATCCTTCTGCTATCAGATTCAATATTTGGCGGACGCGCCGCCACCAGGGAGATGAGAGGGAGAAAGAGAGGGGAGAGAGCGAGGGAGAGAGCGAGGGAGAGAGCGAGGGAGAGAGCGAGGGAGAGAGATAATCAAAAGGGAAAGTCAGAGAGAGCAGGGGAGAAGCGGGGGGCGGACGGTGACTGTGATCCGAGGGTGTTGGCCGAGGGGCTGAACTCACAAAACCCTCTCGGCCGGCTCACTGCCTTCTCTATCCCCCTTTTCTTAGCCCCTCCCCCCCCTCCCCACCACCACCCTTTTCCTCGCCAGCGATTAGAAGAAAGTCGTTCATTAAAAAGTAGCCCCCCCCCCCCCCCTCATCCTCACTTTTCCGCCAACTCGCAGCGAGTGTCTCCTCATAGTGAGACACAGCCTTCCGTCGGAATTATGAAACGAGTCAGCCTGCGCGCCGCGCCCCGCCCCGCCACGCCACGCCACGCCACGCCACGCCACGCCACGCCACGCCACGCCACGCCGCGCCCCGCCACGCCGCGCCACGCCACGCCACGCCACGCCACGCCACGCCACGCCACGCCACGCCGCGCTCATACTTGGCTCTGGCCGTATTCTCATTAAAAGGGATTCTCCAGCAAACGGTCTGGAAGAAAAGCTAGGCTAATTGGCATTACTGTTGCAAGTTTACGGCTACGTTCTGCGAAATTAATACGAAACCCTTCACCATAGCAAACGTGACACTCCGCAAAAGATAAAAACACCAAATAGAAAAGACAACCTGTGTGTTTTGTGACTCTGGCGGCGTGTGCTTGCGTTCGCGACGTCCGCTAAACCGAAAACATTGCGACACGCCACGCCTCGCCTCGCCTCGCCCACATCCGAATAATATACAAAATACACAACATTCTGTATTTATGGTGGGATATTGAAGTATACGCGTAAGCACGCGCGGTGCGTGCGTGGGGGATTTCGCATCGAAACATCATTCTGGGCTCTGCTATTCACTGCCAGGCCCTCGACATTTGGCAAGCCGGGCAAATTTTGCGCATGTGAAAAGTTGGTGAGAGCGAGAGAGAGAGAGCGAGAGAGAGAGAGAGCGAGAGAGAGAGAGAGCGAGAGAGCGAGCGAGAGAGAGAGCGAGAGAGAGAGCGAGAGAGAGAGCGAGAGAGAGAGCAAGAGAGCAAGAGAGAGAGAGAGAGAGCGAGAGAGCGAGAGAGAGCGAGCGAGAGAGAGAGCGAGAGAGCGAGAGAGAGAGCGAGAGAGAGCGAGAGAGAGCGAGAGAGAGACTCAATAAACTCAACGGCCCTGAAAAAAATATTGCGTATAAAAGCCGGCCGAAGCGATTGGCCCAGCCAGCCAGCCAGTCGCGCCCGCACAAACTCTCATTATGCACTTGCAAGTGAATACACCGCACTGGCGGGCGGCCAGGGCCGGCCCGGCAGTGTTCATTACTGCTAATTACCTTCCGATAAAATAATTGAAAGTAATTGTTGGACAGCTTCGGGGGCCGGCCCCTGGGAGGTGGGGCGTGGCAGTGCGACAGGGGAGGCGGGAGAGGGTAGGGAGGGAGCTGGGGCGGGGGGCGGGCGACACTCTGGAACTGGCCAAATGGATCGCACTTTGATGTGCCCAGCTTCAAAACTTGCGCTCCCCTGGGCGGGGCGGGCGGTGGCTCGGAGGGGTAAGTGGCGGGCCCAGACGGGCCAGGAGGCGGGCCGACGCCGGGCCAGACTGCACACAATCGTCCACATAAGTCCAAACTTTTCCGCAATCTCAATCCGTCCACCTGCAGCAGCAGCAGCAGTCCCCCGGGGGGCGTGGCGGCGCGTGGCGAGCAGGTGTTCCCCCGCACTATATCTCCCCCCCCCCCTTACCCCTCCGGCCGGGCAGGGGCGGGGCTCGCTCTTATCTTCGTCTAGACAAACGCCCCTCGGTTAGCAGTATTAAGTGATGTAGAAGAGGAAAAGTTGAAAAGCCGCTGGCCGCGCGGCCACGTCGGGGGGAAGAAAAAAAACCGTTGCAAGAAAATAAAAATGAAGTAGAAGGCGCCGCCGCGCTGCACTGCGGCGGGGCGGGGCAGAGTCGCTCGCCTCAGCGCCTGTCAGGGTAGGCCAGCCCGCCGCGCACGGGCGCCTTGACTTGCCTACCCCGCAGGCGCTCCCCGTGACACGCCACGCGACCGGCCGGGGCCGCCGGGCCCCGCCCCGCATCGCACTGGCGGCAGCGAGGGGGTATGCACTCGCGTAATAGTCGGGTCACTTTACCTGTAAATTAGGGCGTAATAGTATGCGTAATAGAAGAGTAATAAGAGCGTAATAGCGAGAATTCTCCATTTTCCTAGTAATTTTTGGGGTCGTTTTGGGCTGTTTTGGCCTGTCTTCGGCTAAACTTGTAAAATTTCGGAGCGTAATACAGCGTAATAGTCTGGTCACAGATTTTAAGAGCTCACTAGTGAATACCGCTCGGGCGGCAGTGTTTCCAGAAAAGTAGGCAATGATGCGTTCCCCAGGCGCAGTGGAGTAAAGTGGGCTGCATTTTCGCCTCCTTATAAAGCAGAGAGCTCGCATCTGGGCGAAGGTGTATAGCCTAGTAGGCAATGGCAGATGCAACACCCTTACGGAAAATGTATGTCTTTTAGATGTCGAAAAGATGTATAGCTCTAGATGGATTTTCGTCTATTAGATGACTAGAGTAGATGTCTAGTAGATCATCTTGTTGACTGCTATCGTTGCATCTATTAGACGTCTATAGTGGATCTATCTGACATCTAATAGATGATTATGCTAGGTGTCTATTAAATATTTATTTTACATCTAACAGAGTGCTGTAGGTACTAGCTGACCATTTTGTTCCCACACCTTTTCACTCTCTAGGTGTTTATTAGATGCAAGGGCTATAAGACAAAAGCAGATTTTTTTTTCTTCGTTTTACTGTTTCCCTCATTCTCTCATGCCTTTCTTTCTCCTGCCTTCCAGTACATGTAAGTGAACATGAAAGTGATAATGACATATCTTACCGGATGAAGAGTTGAACCTCGGACCTTCTGGCTAATCCCGCAATGCTTACCACTGGACCACCGGGACGTGCTACGGGGCCTACCCCACCGGCCCCGAGCTATCCCAGAGCCGCGCGTCGCCTCTCGCTGGGCTATTCCCGGAGGGTCGGCCAGGTGGCGGCGCTAGAGCGGGATGGGCCCACTGGATTAGGAATTTCCTACTAGTTGTTTTGATGCCTGGTTTTGCGTTTCACTCTCTGACCTGACTAGAATGTGTATTACTAGCAATTAACCTGCTTTTAAATAAGAGTTTGAAAATAACAAGACTAACGAATATGCTAGAGCGGACAGGGAACGGGAGGAGGGAGTGGTCACGGCCCTGTGGGAATATTCTTGTCGAAATACTAAAATTTCGAGCATTGCCTATTCCCCGATAAGTTAGACATTGGATCGCCACTTCATTTCTGCCCGGGTATAGACGTCTTGTAGACACCATATAGATTATCCCCGGCCGTCTATTATCAGTACACACATAGACTTCTATACTCTGTAGGAGCTAGACACAATGCAGATTATCTATGGCAGTCTATTTTCAGTACAAACATAGACGTCTATCGTCGTAGATGAGCTAGAAACACTGTAGACTATCTACGGCCGTCTATTTTCAGTACAAACATAGATGTCTATCGTCGTAGATGAGCTAGACACACTGTAGACTATCTACGGCCGTCTATTTTCAGTACAAACATAGATGTCTATACTGTGCAGGAGCTAGACGGAATTTAGATTATCTACGACCGACTATTTTCAGTACAAACATAGATGTCTATCGTCGTAGATGAGCTAGACACACTGTAGACTATCTACGGCCGACTATATTCAGTACAAACATAGATGTCTATACTGCGCAGGAGCTAGACGGAATTTAGATTATCTACGACCGACTATTTTCAGTACAAACATAGACGTCTATCGTCGTAGATGAGCTAGACACAATATAGATAGTAAATTAATGTCTAGTGGTAGATGTACTCTTCTATTAGGGGTCTATTAAACATCTTTCGGTAGATGTCTAGCAAAATAGACGACGCACACAATGTTTAGATTGTCTATAGACATCTATTTTCCGTAAGGGGCTTTACTCATCTCTGATTTCGGCTACTTCTTCCCCACAACCCAGCAGCATGCATCGCACATTTCCCAGCCAGCCTCAAACACAATTGCTCCCCCTCCCCCGCCCCCTGGCACCTGCTGTGTGTTTGCGTGACTCCTGTAACCGCCCCCTCCCCCCACCTCAGGCCCGCGAACATTAACCCCCACCCCCTCTCTCCTCCTCAGCCTACCCCGCCCAGCCCCGCCCCGCCCCGCCCAGCCCGCAGCACACATACAAGGTGCAAGCTCAGCACCACCTCTCCTTTGAGAGGCCTCAGCAGCGCCATACCCGCCTACCGTACCCTGCCTGCAGGCCCACCGCCACTCTTCACCCGCGGGCCTGCTTCTTCTTCAGGGCAAACACACCCTCGGCGCGCGATGTCGTGCCACTCTTCCCTGTCGCGCGCTTTTTCTAAAGGAGAGGAAAAGGGAGGGAGGGAGGGAGAGAGGGAGGGAGGAGGGAGAGAGGAGGAGGAGGAGAGAGGAGGAGAGAGAGAGAGAGAGAGAGAGAGAGAGAGAGAGAGAGAGAGAGAGAGAGAGAGAGAGAGAGAGAGAGAGAGAGGGGCGGGAGAAGGGAGAGAGAGAGGGGGGAGAGGGGAGAGAGAGAGAGAGAGAGAGAGAGAGAGAGAGAGAGAGAGAGAGAGAGAGAGAGAGAGAGAGAGAGGGGGGGGCGGGAGAGAGCGAGAAAGAGCGTGAGAGAGAGGAAACGAATCTTGGCGTCAGCGAGCGGGTGAGAGTTTCCATTTCTGGCGCGGCGGTGGCAAGCTCTGATGTGAACACCTGGCTGAGAGAGCAGCCCAGCCCCGCTTCGCCCCGCCCCGCCCCGCCCCGCCCCGCCCCGCCCCGCCCCGCCCCGGCACCGCCACGGCCATGGACAGCTCGGCTCGGCGCTACGGGATCAAGAGGTAATTCCAGACCCGACAGAGTCTGCTGGTTCCCTCCCCTCCCGCCCGTTGCCGAGTGTGGCGGGCGCGGGCGTGTGTCTCTACATCTCCGCCTCATCCTCTCTCTCTTTTCCTATTGTACTTTGCTACACATTTCCTTCTCCATCTCCATCCGTTTGACGGACGCGCTTCACCGGCTCTGCCGATGAGGCCCCCCCGTCTCCTCTTCGGGATTGCACGGCCCGGCGCACCCCCATCCCCACCCCCACCCCCACCCCTGCTGCTCATCACCCCGTCGGCATGCCTCGCTCGGCTCGGCGCGGGTATCGCGGATCAGCACGCCTGCTCTCAACGCACACTGTCATAAAATCACTACAACAATCCCACTGGAAAAATAATAAACGTGCACCTCAACAACTTGCGACAGACAGGGATGTTAACAATTTCTGCACTTCATCAGGGTGGCCACACAATCTGGAAAGTAAAATTCCCTGACATTTCCCTGACAAAATGGTGTTTTTCCCTGACATGAATGCAAAAATATAGGGGGTATAAAACTTTTAAAAAAGCGCAAATTAAAAGGAAAAAGGGTAGCATGGGGTGGGGGGCGCCGGAACAGGCCGGGGGGCTAGTAGACGACACGTTCAGACAAGCTGGCGCACCGCGTCGCGCGGATAAAATCGGCAAAAGCAGCCGATTAACAAATTTTCCCTGACATTGAACCATTTTCCCTGACGTTTCCCTGACTTCCCTGACAACTTTTATTTTCCCTGACATTTCCCTGACTTCCCTGACTTGTGGCCACCCTGTTCATAAACTAATGCGACATGCGTCACGTCAATTGGCGAGACCTGTCTTGGCCAAAGTACGACCTCAATTTTCGACTCAAAATTTACGCGACGCCAGCTCTATGGCACATTCATTCGTACACTTGGCCACTCAAAAGCGAAAATTTTTCAAGGAAATTCACACGTTGGAGTGGCCAAGTGTACGAATAAATCCTTGCACACCTACAAGTCTGCGACATTCAAACACGAGGGTTTTTAGTGAAAACACACCACATACATGCGTCCTCCCCAGGACGTCACACTTGAATGTGTGATACATGTCAAATTGGTTTTTACAGTGTGCAGCGTAATGCCCTTGCAAAGGCTTTAAACATCTCCTAAAGGTGTTGTATTTAATAAATTCGCAAAGGCATTAAACCTTCAACACCTTTTAGACGCGTTACGTCAAAGCGTTGCTCTGCTCACCTGCTGCCTCGTCTCCGTCGTCCTCCTCCCACAGCACGATACCATACCGGTCGTAGGGTCACTCACCTGGAACAGGAAAATTGTCGAATTAACAAAATTATGAAAAACACAATAAGCTACTTGTTACTGCAGCAGAAGCCGGCTCTGACGGCTTCCGAGAAGTAAACAAACCATATAACAGGAAAAGGTGGCGCAGGAGCTATACAAAAAAAAAAAAAAAAAAAAAAAAAGATAGGTCGATCCGGCCCGCGTGCTCTGCCGTGTATGCAAATACACAAGCAGCGCGCTGCGCCCTGCGCCTTGTGTACGTCAACCACTCCGCCTTTATTCAACTTTAACACCGCGTGCCGTCCCGCGAGGCACAGCGCGGCGCCCTACAGTCTGGCAGCGAGCGAGCAAGCGACGAGAGGGAGGGATTGACGAGCACAGTGATAGAGAGTACTCCACGGCTGGGGGAGAGGGAGAGGGAGAGAGGGAGAGAGAGAGAGAGAGAGAGAGAGAGAGAGAGAGAGAGAGAGAGAGAGAGAGAGAGAGAGAGAGAGAGAGAGAGAGAGAGAGAGAGAGGGAGAGAGAGAGAAGACAGTGAGGAGGAGGGAGCGAGAGAGCAAGAGAGCGCGGGAGAAAGCAAGAGGGCAAAAGAGCGAGGGAGAGAGCGAGCGAGAGAGAGAGGCGGCCGTGCTGCGATGAAGTGTCGCGAGACATTCCAGATTCATGGGAGGTAAATAATGAAAGATGACGATGGGCCCAGCGTGGCCCGGCATGGCGTGGCATTGTCGGGACGTCCGGGCTGGCCAGAGAGAGAGAGAGAGAGAGAGAGAGAGAGAGAGAGAGAGAGAGAGAGAGAGAGAGAGAGAGAGAGAGAGAGAGAGAGAGACGTAGAGGAGCAGCGGCGGACAGAGAGAGCGGGTGATTTACGGCGCAGCGCCGCGGCCGATGCGCGCGCGTCGCACCGTCTATTCAATTTCACCGCAAATTCACTCCCCAAATTGGCAGTGATGAATAATGAATCATCATCATCCAAAGAGCAAATTGTTGTGGAGCGCGCCAGAAGAGGACACGGCGCGGCGGGCAGCAGCGGCGAGAGCCTCACGGTAAAACTGTCGTCTTGCACCCAGAAAACCGTGTTCTTGATTTTTCATGTACATGATTTAATCAAATGCAATGCGCTTGTTTTAAGAGCGTGGGATTGTAATAACCAAAATTTGTTCTCAAACCAAGCGCATGGCATTTGATTAAATCAAGTACAGGAAAAATCAAGAACATTGTACTAATATCAAGAGCACGATTTTCTGGGTGTGGTTTTCAGGGCGTTTTCGAAAAAAATCAAGACCAGTTCGATTTTCAAGACATTGCTCTTGGTTTTCAAGACGTCATCCTGAAAAAGTTGAATAATTTTAAAAATGACGTCTTGAAAACCAATAAGAGCAATGTTTTTGAGAGGTCTTGAGTTTTTCAAAACGTCCTAAAAATCAAAAAAGTTGCCCTGAAAACTAAGACGCCAGTTTTGCCGCGTGCTGTGGAGCTGACGGGTGTCGAAGAGTGAGGCGAGAAAGAGGCTCAGAGAGCGCAAGTGTTAGCAGGCAGGCTGTCGGGTCGGACCCGCCCGGGTGCTGAAGTAAGTCAAGAACCTGATGGATGCGCCCCGCTCCTCCTTAGGCTCGAGACGTGCCTGCCTGCCCGCGAGCTGAGCTCGTGAGCCGATGGTCTCCCAGACCGGACCAGCCCGGCACCTACCGCCCCATCTTCACCCCCTATTTATCTCCCTGGCTCTCCCTCTCCCCCTATCCGCGTAGGTATATTCCCTCTCCTCGCTTTCCCGCTCTCTCCCCTTCCCTTCCCCTCCCTTCCCTTCCGCCCTGCCTCCCTTCCTTCCTTCCTCCCTCCCTCCCTCCCTCCCTCCCTCTCTCTCTCTCTCTCTCTCTCTCTCTCCCCTTCTCTCTCTCTCACAGACAAGACGCTGCTGGGCGCAAGCTTGTGACGGATGCGACTCAAAGCCAAATCCCCTGCCAAACGTAGCGTGGCGCAGGGCGGGGGGCGTGAGGGGCGGGGGGCGTGAGGGGGCGGGGGGCGTGAGGGGCGGGGCGTGAGGGGCAGGGCGGGGGCGTGAGGGGCGGGGGCGTGAGGGCGGGGCGGGGGCGAGGGGGCGGGGGCGTGAGGGGGCGGGGCGGGGGGCCGGCAGCGAGAGCAGCGCTCCCACACGGCAAAGAAGCGACAACCGCGCCGCCGTGCAGTATGCCAGGCAGTACCGGAGAGAGGAAAGGAGAGGAGAGGAGAGGGGAGGAGGAGAGAGGAGGAGAGGAGGAGAGGGAGAGGGAGAGAGATCACCGGCTTAAGCTCCTCCCGCATCGTCTGTGGCCCACAGGGAGGAGCGGTTTAGTATTTTAGAAATTACGAGAATTTTCTTGAAGTTTTCTGAACTAAAGATAAAGTTATACATACGTACAATATTCCATCTCTCTGTACAATACCTTCCTTTTTTACAATAACAACTTTTACCCTAAATTTTACTTTAACAACGTTTACCTCAACTTTTGCACCCCGGTACACTGCGAACCCAGTAGTGTGTACTTCAAAACAAGCACTAGCAAGTGCGTGCTTGCCATGGCACGCTGCTCCTACTGCGTTCTTGCCATAGGAGAGCAAGTACACATTTCCTAGTGCGTGCCATGGCAGGCACACACTTTCTAGTGCTTGACTTTAAAGTACATACCACACTAGGAAGAGTGCACGAAGCACCCTGTTGGGTTCGCAGTGTAGTGACAGCCACTAGAGACTGACTAAAAAAAATGTGGAGTTGTTAATCCTTCGCAGAGGCGCCGGCGCGCCCCCGCAGCGGCCGACCTCCGCCCTGCTCAACTCTGCCCGCTGTCTCGCGTCTCCCGGGCCACTAATTGCCCAGGCGGGGCGGGGCGGGGCGGGGCGGGGCGGGGTGGGGCGGGGCGGGGCGGGGCGCATGGTGACGGTTCGCGGGGGACAGCTGCGCCATGCATCACCACGACGCACTGCACCGCACCGCGCCCGCGCGCTCGGCCCCCACAGACCAG
The DNA here is from genome assembly GCA_033675135.1 of Frankliniella intonsa. NCBI lineage: Eukaryota > Metazoa > Arthropoda > Insecta > Thysanoptera > Thripidae > Frankliniella > Frankliniella intonsa. Next base: position 837,686 of record CM066256.1, read on the forward strand.
GCCCAGGCCCAGGCCCCCCAACAGTCACGAACGGAAAATAATTCATCGTGACGTTAATCCACGCGGCACAGCGGCTAGCGCACAGCGGCTAGCGCATAGCGACACGCGCCGCCTTTCACCAGCGCGTTTATTTCGCGCTCTCTTCTCGTTTTTCTCTCTTTTGCCTTCAGATCGATCTCATCCCCCGCCCTGGTGAGAGACGTGCCGCGGCTATTAGAAGTTTCACGGTCGTTAAGGCCTCCATCCTGAGGGGGAGTAAAGGGAAGGGGTAGTAAACAGGCGCGCCCCGCCCGCGCGCGCCGCACCCCGCCCCGCCGCGCCCCGAGCTCAAATAAAAGTGTGCGCTGCGCAGCGCGCTCCGAGCTGCGGGGAAAACAACTGCAACATACGCGAGCGAGCGAGCGAGCGAGCGGTCGACTACTGCCGTCTGATAAATAATTTAATTTCCCAGGGCAAAGTACGCAAAGCCAAGGTACAAGTGTGCCAACCTTCTTTTTCCTGCTGAAAGAAAACTAGAGAGAGGAGAAAATAAAAAGAGAGGGATGCCTGACCGTATCGCATCCGTCCTGCGGGAGCAACAAGGAGGCCCTCAAGTGCCCTGCTGCCGCCTGCTGCCGCCTGCTGCCGCCTGCTGCCGCCTGCTGACTGACCTGCTGCCCGCCCTGCCCCGCCCCGTCACAATAAACGTCCACCGCACAGGGCCGGCCCGGGCGGGGCCCGGGGGGAGCTTCTGAAGCCATGCGGCTTAACTGATATCACAGAAGTGTTGGCGAGGGCGAGCGGGCGGGCAGGAGAGTGAGAGTGAGAGAGAGAGGGGGGGGGGGGGGAGGAAGAGACATAGAGAGCGACATAGAGACAGAGAGAGAAAGAGAGAGAGAGAGAGAGAGAGAGAGAGAGAGAGAGAGAGAGAGAGAGAGAGAGAGAGAGAGAGAGAGAGAGAGAGAGAGAGAGAGAGAGAGAGAGAGAGAGAGGGAGAGGGGGAGAGAGGGAGAGAGAGAGAGAGAGGAGAGAAAGGGTGTGTGTCAAGGGGCGGCCAGCTCGTGTTCCCGCTTCTGTTGCGGTCTGGAGAGACAGTGGATCGCCTCGGCTCTGTCGGTCGCGGTGACACGGGGGGAGCGGGTGGTTAGAGGGGCGTGCTTTGTGTCACTGTGACGGACGTGACGGCGAGGGGCGAGCGAGGTGGAGGGGGTGGGGGGCTGGGAGGAGCTTGTTGGCTGAGGTGATGTGCGCGGTCCATATTAGCCCCGAGGGAGTGAGGGGAGCGGTGGGGGAGCCGAGTGCACATGCTGTCGTGACGGAGGGAGGAGGAGGGGGTAAGAGGAAGAGAGGGAGATGGGGAGAGAGGGAGATGGGGAGAAGGGAGACAAAGAGAAGCAGTGAGAACGGCTGCGCTCTTCGGCTGGTGAGGACAGCGCGCATCGCTTGCTTCAAATCGCCGCCGTCTCATGAAGACTGCGGAAATGAATCCCGCCCCGCTGTCCGTGTCGTTTCTTTTTTTCTTTCCTATTCGCTCTGTTCAGCCGCCCTCCCTCCCTCCTTCACCTTTTGCCCCGCCTTCACCCACTTTTCTTTTATCGCCCAATGCGCGGTTCCCGGACGCAGCGATGCCCGAGACGGAGACGGCGTGGGAGTGGGGGGAACAGGACGAGGCGAAGGGATTGCCCTGTCATGCATCTTCGTTTGACGGACAAGGGCGTGTAGAGAGAGGCGGGGTTGGATTTGGGGGGGGAGGGGGGGACGTGCATAGACGGGGCTAAAAATGCAAGCAGATGCGAATCCTAACTTTCCCCCTGCGTTTTAAGTCTAGTAGCCAAAAAGCACTGTTAAAACCTTACAAAGCAATACTTTGCAATTACAAACAAAATGCTTTGTATTACAAAGCATTCAAATGCTTTGCAAGCTTACAAACTATTTTGTTTGTAGGGGTTTAACAGTGCGTCAAAATAAAAAGAAAAAAAACATAAAAAATATTTTTAAAAAACCTTAAAACAGATCCGTCGAAGTGTGCGCTATGAAATGGGCAGAAGGATTATACGCGGGAGCGGCAATATATCTCCGTGGGGCCTAAGTCCTCCTCGCGGAGGGGAGGGGGCGGTGGCGGAGGGCCGGGGTCGTCCTCCTTTGCCAAGGGCGCTGCGCTACACTCGCCTCGACACACGCTGACGGACGAGCGTGGCCGGGGCCGGGGAGCAATCTTTGAGGGGCACCTGCGCCGGGGCGGGGCGGGGCGGGGTGGGGTGGGGTGGGGTGGAGCACCCGGCACCCTCCGAGTAAGCAGCTCCAGCCCTCACCCCCACTCCCTCTAGCGTCGATACGTAAACACGCGCTTTGTCTCCGCACGACAGCTCGGCAAGTTTCCGGTGTGCACGGGGCGTGGCAAGTGGCTGCTGCAGGCAGGGGAGGGGAGGGGCCAATAACTACCGAGGATTGGCGAGATAAATACCGTGAGCGAGCAACAGCACACGCCGGTTGATCCGCTGGATAATTTCTTAAAAGACCTGTTGACTCTACCTATAGTTACCGAGCTGCTGTCTCGTACAGCACGTGATGTCAAGCGAGTGCCAGTAACATATGACGATCGCTCGTCTTTTCTTTTGGACTGGACTAAATTGAAATTTAACTGATTTGACTGGGCTAAATTGAAATTTAACTTTACCTTTAAATGCTTAGCCCTGTCATATTGCGCCACGGAAGTTGGACGGAAAGCTGGCGTAAGGCATGGGATGTGGCGCATGTCAAGTAAGCCGCCTTAACGAGACGGAAATAATGAAACAGCACGTATCTCAGGTTGAACGCGCGGAGCGCCAAGGCGTACGCACTTTTAGCTCAGCTTCGCACGGTTTAAACGTGCGTATACCTCTGATCTGACAAGGCTCTTGTACTAAAAACGAAAGATGTGATCTCGTTTGAGATACTTCTCATTGCTTTCGCTTTGTCTTCATTCCCGTGAGACCCTTCCACCCGCTTTCAACCCCGTTAGAGGAGAAGCGAGAGCCCGTTATGTCTCGCGCGCGAACACGGGCACGGGGTGAGAGAGAGAGAGAGAGAGAGAGAGAGAGAGAGAGAGAGAGAGAGAGAGAGAGAGAGAGAGAGATAGTGAGAGAGAGGAGAGTGAGAGAGAGGAGAGTGAGAGAGAGGAGAGTGAGAGAGAGGAGAGTGAGAGAGAGGAGAGTGAGAGAGAGGAGAGTGAGAGAGAGGAGAGTGAGAGAGAGGGAGTGAGAGAGAGAGAGGGAGAGAGAGAGAGCGTGAGTGAGTGAGTGAGTGAGTGAGAATGAGAGGGAGAGAGAGAGAAGGAGAGGGAGAGCGAGTGAGTAAGAAATAAGGGCTGAGCGGAGGGAGGAGTCTGCCTGCCAGCCAACGCCCGGCGGGCCGTGCCGGCCAGCGTCCAGGACGAGCGCGACAAAGTGAGAGGAATGAAACATCAACAAAGTAGAAATAGCCGCTTGGCCCCGGCCGGGCCGCCCGGGCAGCCGAGCGGAGCAAAGCAGAGCTGCGCGCCCAGCCCGCGCCCTTCACACCACACTGTTAAACACTTCGCAGCCAATTTCGCAGACTTAGGCAAAATCCGTTCACGGAAGTCCGGTATTTTTTTACAGTGCATGTCGTAAAATATCAATGCAAAATTATAAAATTAAGAGCATTACTTATCGACATTGACGAGCAAATATGGGCTGTCTTAAATTTACATCATATATTGTAAATATCAAATTACAAAATAAATTATAAATCTACGAAGGTATTTTTCACAGAGCTGTCGGGAAATTTTGTAGTACCGAGTAAATTTCTGACAGTGCAGAGAAAGCGATTCGCGTCCGCACCGCACCGTGGTGATTAAAAGAATCACGAAAACGAGGTGAATTCAGATGATGAGCACTTTCCAACATAAGCAGAACGGTTCTCTTTCTTCTCAAAACGCCTCGCAATAACATATATGACAGACAATATTGACGTCAAGCAGCTGAGACACACTTTCTGGCATATAAACCCGCCATGAGACACCCAGAAAACAGGATTCTTGGGTTTGGTTTTTTCGCTTGATTCAATATTTCTTTCTTAATTCGATGACAAAATTTTCTTAATTCAAGAAAATTGGTTTGAAAAAACCAAGAATAGCGAAAACAAGGTGGAGCTTGGCTTGAATCAAGAATTCTTTTTTCTGGGTGGACAATAAACCCTAGAGAGTTGCGCTTCTTTTCGTTTCTTAGTGTAGTCGAGTCAGCCGCGAGCAGTAGAACCAGTGCCAAGCTGTGCTAACACCACAGGCCCGGCCAGGCCAGCCCTCCCCTCCCACTGTGTAGTCTGGCTGCCCCAGACAGGCTGCCGCCATATTTCGAGGTGAGGCGTGCGCCCCTGCCCGCCCCTGCCCGGGGGTGCGAGTGAGAGGGAGACACTCGACACGAGATCGCGTGCAGGCGGGGCCGGGCGGGGTGGGGCGGGGTGCGGGCGGGGCGGGGTGCGGGCGGGGCGGGGCGGGGGGGGGGGGGGGGGGGGGGGGGGGGGCGGGGTGCGGGCGGGGCGGCGGCCAGGGCAGGGGTCATGCACCAGGGGGATGTAAGGCACCGCGCCGCGGAGGGGGGTGGCCGCAGAGTGGGAAGAGATTCCTCGGCAATGGTTATAGGCAATAAGGTCTGCCAAGATAGGGACGAACCTCTGACCCCGCGAGCACCGTGCGTGAGTCAGGCGCACGCCGCCCCGCCCCGCCCCGCCCCGCCCCGCCCCGCCCCGCCCCGCCCGTCCCGCCTCGCCCCACGCAACTCTATTCCGGCCGCGGCCAACAGAAAACGCTTTCCGATACGAGAAGTCGAATCCCCCTCGGGCCGGGGAGGTTATACTAGCAGGGCTTCCGATATGATAATCCAGGCCGGATCAAGACTCAGAAGACGACCGCGGCGTTGAGACCGCATAGGGGCGGGTTGTGTGCCAAGCAGCGCCGGGCGGGCGGGGCGGGGCACTCTCAGACATTTTTCTATAAAAATCTGTTTTATTGTAAGCTACAGACTTATATGCGCTGGCATAATATAGAAATAGTTTTTTCTGCATATGTGGGAAATTTTTCGCTATAATTATATGCACAGTTTTGAAAAAGTCTATAAAATTATGGCGAAAATTTTCTGCAGGTATAGACAAATTTTCTATATTAGGCTGCGGTTTATATACGTCTATAAGTTATTCTCACTGTAAATTGGTTGGCGTCTTTAGACGCCAAAATTTTGGCGTCCTCTGAGAACGCCAAATTTTGGCGTTGAAAGACGCCAATATTTGGCGTTCTTCTTCTCAGAACGCCAAATATTGGCGTCTTTGAACGCCAAGATTTGGCGTTCTCAGAGGACGCCAATATTTTGGCGTCTAAAGACGCCAACCAGTTTACAGTGCTGAAAATGTCTATAGCGGCCTGAGAGTGGGCGGGGCGGGGCGGGCGGGGCGGGGCGGAGTGGGCCGTTCACCGCGGCTACACACTCCACAACACGCTGTATAGAGTGGGGGGAAAAAAGTTCGAGTGCGGTAATCCGTGTATTTGAATGCGCGGGATTGATTCCCTGGTCCGTTTTATGAGTCAAGTCCACAATAATGCGCATTGGCATACGAAGGCCCGGCCGGCCCCTTTTGTTTTGTGTTGCTTGGCGTGCTTGGCGCATGGCAGTGTAGGTCTCTAGACTCCCATCCCACTATGGCACCGCACTGCAGATCGGAAGCACCCCCGACCCCTGCACGGGAGGAGGGGGAGGGGGGGGGACAGAGCTACTACAGCTAGAGCCGCCTACGCTCCATACAACTCATCCCCCCGACTCATTCAAGGCCCCGCCCCGCCCCGCCCCGCCCCGCCCGGCGCCAGACGCCGCGTCACGCCACGCCACGCCACGCCACGCCACGCCACACCCCAGCCGATATGACCGCCGCCTCAGACTCGCTCCAATCAGCTGCGGAGCTTTTGCCGAGAGGAGGCCGGAGCCGGAGCCGGCCAACCCAACAACCCTCGTCATGCGCAGGAAGAGCCGGAGGCGAGTAGCGCGGGGCGGGGCGGGGCGGGGCGGGGCGGGGGCGAGGGCGGGGGCGAGGGCGGGGGCGAGGGCGGGGGCGAGGGCGGGGCGAGGGCGGGGGCGAGGGCAGGGGGCGAGGACGGGGGCGAGGGCGGGGGCGAGGGCGGGGGCGAGGGCGGAGGCGAGGCAGGGGCGAGGCAGGGGCGAGGCCGGGGGCGAGGCCGGGGGCGAGGCCGGGGGCGAGGCCGGGGGCGAGGCCGGGGGCGAGGGCGGGGGCGAGGGCGGGGGCGAGGGCGGGGGCGAGGCCGGGGGCGAGGCCGGGGGCGAGGCCGGGGGCGAGGCCGGGGGCGAGGGCGGGGGCGAGGGCGGGGGCGAGCCGCAGCGTGGACCTGCGAGCCTCGCACGCATCATATACCAAGTTTTAATCAGATTTGTTTTTCTCTATTTCCTTTTTTTTTTTTTTTAAAGTTTTATGGTTTTGGTTTAAGGCCACTGGCCGAGGGTCTCATCACGCAAACTTTCCCTTCCCCGCCCCGCCCCGCCCCGCGCCACTTCTCATTTCGCAGCTTCCGCAGAGTCCTTCCCCTTCCCTCCCCTCCCCTCCCGCCCCGCCGGGCCCGGCATATTAACACATTATTCGTCCTGACGATGAGCCAAATGTATGCGAGATGACCACATTAATTTTGCGAGAGAGGCACGGCCGGCGGGCTGACATCTGTACCAGTTTGTTTATGCAGGAATCCCAGAGGATCCCCGGGGGGGGGGGGGGGGGGGGGGAGGCGGTGGCATAGTAGGGGGGAGTAGGGGAAGAGGGGGAGGAAAGGCAAGTTGACAAAACCGACTGCGGTGAATAACATAACCTTTGGTTGGAGGCGGGTTTGACAGCAGCCCGTGACCACTAAGAGACGAGGAGACAAGGGACACTCAATCCGGGGTTTGTTGGAAAAGAGCAATGTTCACTGCGCGGGGCAGGGCGGCGCGGGGCCGGCCCGAGGAGACAGCCACATGGTGTACCGACCCGGGGGCAAAGAGGATAGGAGACGCAAACACCTCTAAAACCAAGGGGAGTGAAACAACAAAAAAAAAAATCAACTTTAAAATGCTGAATGTTTAAAAACATCCCGAATGAATATACGCACGGCTGGTACTTATGCGCGGCACGCGCCCACATGGTCCTCTTACATGAGGGAAAAAGATGATATGTAAAAATTAAGGCAATTAATTCTGACAGCGTAACGAGCAGACAGCAGGTCGGCCCTCGTCCAGGTCACTTGGCCATGGCCGCAGCGCAGAGGAGACGACTGTGCATTTTTCTTGCCCCGCCGCCGCCGCCACTGCTCCGTGCAAACAGAGGGAAGTGCTGACCGGCAGCCACAGGAGACCGCCCCGCCCCGCCCCGCCCCGCCCCGCCCCGCCCCGCAGGACTCTACCGCCCAACTCATTTCCCCTGCCTCTCCTCTCTAGACTGGGCCCGCCGCCCGCCCCACGGTCACAACTGCGATAAGATGATACGGCGACGCCGCACAGAGCTGACGTCAAGGGAATATCCCGCTATTCAGCCATTCGCGAATTTTCTTATTTTCGTTTTTCATTCACAGAAGTCAAACCGCGGGTAAAACTCTGCACTATCACAGTAGGAACGAGCACAGTTTTACGCGAAACGACAAAGTCAGTGCTAAATTTTACTCCTGAAAAGGTTCGTCACAAGGGGTGAGATAACCCGTTAAATGACAAATGGTTCATCACAGTGTGACGAATATTTCATGTCATGTGACGAATGTTGCATGTCATGTGACGAAAGATTCATGTCAAGCGACGAGATGACACGACTGTCTCATCACAGCTCTTGCGACGAAATATTCGTCGCAATATTTACCGTCACACGCCGCGAGTCAGTTTTACAGTGTACGTACTATACGCGCTGCTCTCAAACTTTCTGCTCCTTGCGCGCAGCAGACGGCGCGCTGCTGTCGTGGATTGCCCGGCACAAACATGCCCCCCCCCTCCCCCTCTTTCATTCCCTCATATCCCACATTGCAAGAGGCCATGAGCCATACCATGCCATGGTCAGCATCCGCGCCGCGCCGTCCCGTCCCAGAGCAAGCACAAGCGCAGCGGCGGCCGATAGCGGCTCTCAAAGAGCGCGCGCGCGCGGAGCTGCGGGGCATACCCCCCCCCCCCCCCCCCCCGCGCTAACAGTTCGCAACAACACTCTGCCTGGCCTGCACAGAGTGGCCGCGTGGCGAGGCAGGCGAGGCGGGTGCTTCCCTCCCAGCCGAGTAGCAGCAGCCCGGCCGGCCGGCCGGCGGGGTCTCAAGTGGCTAACAAGCGGCCAATGGGGCCCCTCTAGTACCCTGCCCTGCCCCACCCCGCCCCACCCCGCCTCCACTCTGCACGGCCCCGCCCCGCCCCGCCCCGCCTCCACTCTGCACGGCCCCGCCCCGCCCCGGGCGCCCCGTTAGCGCTCGCTGCCGGCCGGCAACACAAGCAAGCTGCCCACAACAGCGAGAGGGGACACTTATGAATCAATTGCCGAGTCCTGCAGAGATTGCAATGCGGCGCACATTGTGCAGGCCTGCCTGCGCAGCGCCCCGCCCGGCGCCACTCCATCAAGTCACAGAAAGCACGCAGACAGCAGCACTGAAAACTGACTGAGTGGCATCTCATAGCGCCAAAATTTAGAGTTCTTTTCGCATTTGGCGTCTTTTAAACGCCAATTTTGGCGTCTTTCGACGCCAATAATTGGTGCCTCTTTTGGATGCCAGTATCTGGGTGTCTAAAGCCGCCAACCAATTTTCTGCGAGAACTTGAGTTTTTCACACAGCTAAGTTTTTCTTAACCCTTGACCAATCTTTACAACAAATGAATGTAAAGAAAATTTTAAAAAGTATTTCTAAACACCGCCGTAAAGGACCGCTCCGGAAAACTACTGTTGTACCACGGGCGTATGCAGAATTATCTAAAAATTGTCACTATTTACATAATTATGCACCATTATTATGCACAAAAAATGTACACAAACATTTTGTGCGTACACTGGCTTATTTTTTTCTTGCGTGTGGCCCTGCCCCCTGACCCTTCCAGGCCTTCTCCCAGCTCCGCTCCACTTTTCAGAGGGCTGTGACTGCGCGAGCCCGGTTCCTTGCAGTTCCTTGTCTTCAAGTTTTGCGACAATGCGGTGGCCCGGCCCGGCCGCATAGCCTTCAAGAAGACAACGCCGCGGGCCGGCGTAGCGGTCTGGCTCCCCCCTCTCTCCCCCCTCTCACTCTGCCTCTCTCTCTCTCTCTCTCTCTCTCTCTCTCTCTCTCTCTCTCTCTCTCTCTCTCTCTGCGGCCCGGGCGTGGTAAGTTCCTCCCTCACATTGTTGTGCCGGCCGTTGCTGCTGCTGTCGGGTTGTGTTTTCATGCCAAAATTTCGCGAATGACTCTCGCGATAAATTTTCGCAAAAGCGCGAGAGGAAAGCGGGGGAGCAGGGCGGTGACCAAGCAGGCCAGCAAGCAGGCAGGCAGGCAGGCGCAGTGACAGACGGCGCGGCGCCTGCGGCTGCTGGGAGCGAAGCACGGCGGAGCAGACCGCCGAGAAAATAATGAAACCCGCACGATATTGTGTGCGGGTAAATGCGTGCTACGCGTGCGCGTGCGTACGAGCGCTGAGTTCACAATAACGCGCTCGCAATAACCGCCCCGCCCCGCCCCGCCCCGCCTCGCCCACTCAGCAGAGGAGTCGCTCTCGCTCAGCTCACCTGCACCCCTACCCCTCAGGGCCTGCGGGCTGAGGAGCCCCTTCCGCGTCCCATTTCTCTCCAAATCCCGGCGAGTCTGAGCTGCTGGTAAATATTTACACCCCACAGTCAAAAAACGCTTATTATGTAAAATACTGGCTCGCGCGGGGACCGGGGCGGCTGCACCCCTCCCGCCACCTCCGCGCCGCCGGGGGGCACACTAACTACTTCTCCATTACTTCCCCCTCCACCACCCTCCCCCCCTCTCACCCCCTTCCCTTTTCCCTTATCCGACGCCCTGGGCCCTTGCGACCCCGCATCATGCAAAAATAAAAATCTCGAAACGAGCCGCGGGCCGCCGGCCGCACCCGCCCCGCCCTTCCCCGCCCTAGCCCGCCCCGCCCCGCACGGCTCATGCAGATTGAAATAACCCCCACACTCCGACCATCTGCATGGTGATCTCTCTCGGACCCCGCGCGGGGGCACCCCCCCCCCTCCCCCTGCCGCTCGCTAGGCCGGCCGGGGAGAGGCCGGGGCGGGCCGCCTTGGCTGCTGGCGCGCGAGCGGGGGCGGGAGCGGGGGCCTCCACTATGTATACAGAAAATGCCATTTCGTTGGGTATAATGTGATTCAAGGGATGTGAGGTGAGCAGGCGGTGGGCGGCCGAACCAAACCAGAGGAGACGGCTGTCCATTATGCTCATCTAGTGCGGGCGGGACTCCCACTCCCTCCCCAGGGGCCTAAAGGGGTAGCCCACGCGGGGCGGGGGCGGCGAACACAGTCCATCTCCCAGAACAGATGCTCCCCCACCCCCGGGCCGGGCCGCGCGCCCAGCCCCATATACAACCTGCCCCGCCCCGCCCCGCCCCGCCCCGCCCCGCCTCAGTCTCAGAATATACCACGCCTCGTCGTGTCTGCCGCGCCACGCAGGGAAGGCCCCCCCAGCGGGACGTACACGCCTAGAAACATATCCGAAAATCCGTAGGAATGAAAGAGGGAAATACCAATCTGAGCTGTGCAGCGGAAGAAGGCGGTGAGTCCAAAATCCTTACTGACAAGTAAATGAAAATAAAATGGCCACAACTTCCCAGAAATGGTCGCTCTGGTGTTTACAGTGTACTTTAAGACGCCATACATAACTCCGTCTAAAGAAGTCAAATATCCCCGCATCTTTCGCTTCAAAGCTCATTAAAAAAATAATTTTTCCAATGTACATTGCGGCATAACTGAACAACTTGTACACGGTAAAAAGGATTTTGTTCTCACAACAAAAAAGTTTGTTAATATAGACATAATCAAAAATATTTGTTCCGGGAACTAAAAATTTGTTGCGGGAACTAAGTTTTTGTTACTGCAACAAAATGTGACAATAAAATCGAACAAAATCCTCAATCTGTTGTCACAACTAACAGATTGTTCCCCCAACAAAAATTTTCTTGCAGTAACAGAAACTTGGTTCCCCCAACAAATTTTTAGTTCCCGGAACAATTTTTTTTTATTATGTCTATATTAACAAACTCGTTTGTTGTGAGAACAAAATCCTTTTTTCCGTGTATGTTCGTATACAAACTTACAAATATCAACTTTCGACTAAAATTGAATCATCCCCAAAATTTTGGTAGCGCGTCATCCACCCTGTGTCTGTCACGCGACCGTCCTGCGCACAGCGGCATGGGGCGGGGTGTCCTCGCAGGGACATCCCATTGCTCAAGAACCAGGCCAAGCTCCTGAACTGTCGCGAGGGGTTGGGGCAGCCCCCACCCCCACCCCCACACTGCCTATCTCCCTCACAGGGTGCCGCAGCAAAGCCTCCACAATGCCGGCAGTGTCCTTCGCTTCGATTTTTTTTTCACCCAGCGTGCCATACTGATTGGAATGGAGCCATCATCGTGGTTCTGAAAGGGCGGCGGCGGCCGGAGAAAGGGTCTCCGCTCGGGCCCGGCAGGGGCCGGCCATTAATTAGGGACCGTCACCCCCACAAACACCCCCCCAGGCATTTTCTTTTCATTTTATTTCTGCCGGTTCCTTGCCGTGGTCACATGCGCGGTTTGTGTGAATATCTATCCTCCCCTTCAAGGTAATAACACTGTCTGGAGGAACGAGGGAAAACCCTATTAACTTGAGGGAATTCCCTCAGACTTTGAGGATGTCTCCTCAAATGATGAATAATGTTACCATATTTTTTTAGAAGATTTCCTGAAAACCTGCAAGGTTAAACCGAATTGTCATGTGACGATAAATATTGCTACGAATATTTCGTCACAAGAGCTGTGATGAAACAGTCCTCACATGACATGCAACATTCGACACAATGTGATGAACCATTTGTCATTTTACATTTATCACACCCCTTGTGACAAACCTTTCGGAAGTAAAATTTAGCACTGACTTTGTCGTAATGTGACGACTTAAAATTTTACAGTGTGGGAAGTTTCCCTCAGACTATAGGAGCTTCTCAAATAAGTTCTTCCATTTTCCTCAAAAATTCAGACAATGCTTCTACCGCGTGTTCCCCCACCCGCTACTCGCCACAATACCATACAATCACATAAGACCGCACCGCAGCCACAGCAGCTACCCCTTGAGAGGGACTGGGGAGGGGGTTGTGGGCGGGGCGGTAGGGTTGGTCAGACACAGCGCTGCTCAAATACTCTGAAAGCACTCCGGCGGGAGCACAGTGCCGCGCAGGAGGGGGGGGGGGGCTTAAGTCAAAACCGCGGTGGATAAACACACACACCCACACACACATCAGTCGGTTCACCAAGCTGCTGGACCACTATTTGCTCAGTTTCTCCTCAACATTATGTGTCCCCCCCCTACCCCTCCGCGGTTGGGTCCGCGCCCAGGGAGAAGGCAGTAGAGAGCCCCCCTGACCGAGACTTCGGCGAGAGTGTCAGGGCAGGGACAGGAAGGCAAGGAGTCACGGTAGGGCTTGGGAAAGGGCCCAGAGCAGGGGCGGGTGCAGGAGGAGTAGGAGCAGGGGCGGGGCAGAGGTAGGCAGCAGGGGTAAGAGAAGACACTGTAAACGCTGTGGCCATTTTTAATGCCAAATTTCGGAAGTTTGTTTTGAGTGCCAAAATTTGGGAGTTTTCTACAGGAATGCCAATTAATGGCCACTTGTAATACCAACTTTTGGCTTCTCTCTAATTTTTTTTTTTTTTTCAATAAATGTGGCCAGAAATTGGCATTTCTTAAGAAATTGGCTTTTCAAAAAGACAGCCAAAATTTGGCATCAAAAGTTGCCGCAGCGTTTGCAGTGCATCCGGGGGCAGGATCAGAGGCAGCGGCAGAGGGGTGAGGAGGAGCAGGGGCAGGAGCAGAAGCAGGTGGTTCGGAGCGGGGCGAGGAGGGAATAACATACAATGTGGAAATCAAGGAAAAGGAGATTGCGCCACACCGAACCCAGACCGCCGCGGACCGGCACCACCAGCACTCTCGCACACTCCTCGCGCTGAGGTGTCACATAGTGTGGGGCGGGGCGGGGCACCGCTCACCATCTCCCTCCCAGTCGTACAAACTCGATTTGAAGCGTTCCTTCTTCCTCCCTCCCCCCATCCCCCTCCGGGCCCGGGGATATGCTCAGGACGCCTCGCCTGCATGTGTACCCCGCCTCGCACCACCCCATCGCGCGTTCCTTTACCCCTATATTTGAATGAGGAGAGCTGCTTCGCGCCACAACTGCGGCGCGGGTAACGACCCCGCGCTCGCGCGGGACGGGAGAGAGAGAGAGCAGGTTACAGACAGAGAGGGAGGGAGAGGGAGAGGGAGAGAGAGAGGGAGAGAGAGAGAGAGAGAGAGAGAGAGAGAGAGAGAGAGAGAGAGAGAGAGAGAGAGAGAGAGAGAGAGAGAGAGAGAAAAGAGAGAAAGAGAGAAAGAGAGAGAGAGAGAGAAGAGAGACAGAGAGAGAGAGAGACAGAGAGAGAAAGAGAGAGAGAGAGAGAGAGAGAGAGAGAGAGCAGCGAGCAACACTGTTAAAAAAAGTGTCGTAAATTTACGACATATTCGTAGTTAAGTTTGTTAGCGACACATGTCGTAATTTTACGAACATGTTGTAATTTTACGATGTTCATAGAATGTCATGAAACATATTTTGCACTTGGTAAAAGTACGTGTTCACAAACAACACAACGATGAGGTTGTATTGAAACGACATGTGTTGTTAACAAACTTAACTACGATTCTGTTGTAGCGTTACAACATGTTGGGAAGAACTTGTTCCTTAATGGACCGATACGGTTGAAATAGAAAGTGATAGAGCGTCTTTGCTCAGTTGGACAAATGCAACAAATGCTTTTGTAAACCAACAACACGGTCGTCACGGGTAGTGTCGTAAACTGACAACTATTTTTAACAGTGAAGAGAAGAAAAACGACGACGGAGACATGGAGCGGGAGAGCGCGAGATTAACTCGCGAAAAAGCGCGCTGGAGGCAGGGCGGCCGGGCCGGGCCGGGCAGTGCGCAGGGGCGGAAGTATCGGGCCCAAGATCGAGCCGGGCCGGGGCGGGGCGGGGGCGGGGGCGGGCCGCGCACCTTGAGGAGGCAGGGGCGGTGCGGCGGCCCCCGAGAACTCAGGCTAATTACGAGCGGAGCGACCGCGAATACGGTCCAGAGACGCGCCTAAGGACGGCATCCAGCTCAATAGCGCGGAGGATGAATGTGGAGTGCACCCAGAAAAATGTTTTCTTGTTTCAAGAACGTTTTGTACTGAGAGTGACCCAAGATTAACTTTATTCCTGATACAAAACTATTTTCCTTAATCGAAAGGTAATATCGCCTTGCGTCAAGAAAAAAATTAATCTTGGGTCACTTTTAGTACAAAATGTACTTGAAACAAGAAAACATTTTTCTGGGTGTGGCCGAGGAAAAGCTCAACGACTTACTCACTCGCGCTTAGAAGCGCTGCGACTTCAGAGCCAAGCCTCCGCACCCTCATCGGGGCCATTATGGACTTAAGTTTCTGGTGGGCTCGGGCGATAGGCAGACGCTTACGGTCGGATCACAAATGTGTTACATACATCACTGCAAGAAATTTCCACGGTAATTTCTACAGTTTTTCCCGTTAATTTTTTACCAGGTCTGGACCGTTTTTAGTGGGTACGGGACGTCCGTAGTACGTATGACCGTACTGCCTTTAATTTAACTTTTTCAGAAGTTTGAAGAAACTTAACTACGGAATTGGTCACGGAAAACACCGTATTTTTAAGATACGGCTGTTCCGTAATCGAACAAAACGGATTTTACCGTAGTATTTGTGGAATGGGGTACGGGATTTTTAACAGTGATAGGCTGTGAAAAACAAAACCAAGACCTAGGTGCGCTGGAGAGCTGTAACTCGAACAGATAATTTTGCAGCAATCATACTGAAAACCCAAGTGTGTAAGCGCTCTGGCACGCATCGCCGCTCCACACAGCTCGGTCATAGGCAACAAGCCTCAACCACCCGCCTCCCTCCCGCACTCGACAGCAACGCCGCACCAGTCGATGCGCGACCGCGGGCCCCGGGCCGGCAGGGCCAAGAGGGGCGCGAATAAACCAAAACGTCGCAAAAGAGAGAGGGAGAGAGGAGGAGAGAGGAGGAGGGAGAGAGGAGAGAGGAGGGAAGAGGGGAGAGGGAGAGGGGAGAGAAGGAGAAACATAGAAAATAAGGGTGGTGCAGTGCGGCTCCGCTGCCCCGTGGTGATCCGGGTGATAGGGCCCCCCCACCTCCCACCTCAACCCGGTAAGTCCCGTCTCGTCCGCGCGCGTCCAGCCCGTCTGCGGGGCGGGGGCGGCCCTTGGAACAAACAGCGACGAGAGGCGAGGCAGTAGGGCGCCTCTCCGCCAGGGAGAGAGGGAGATAGAGAGAAAGGAGGGGGGGGGGGAGATACTTCATGGATCGGGACACTCAAAGACAGATAGGATATTTCCCACCGCCTCCACGCGCGCCCCGCCCGGCCCCACTGCAGCCTCTGCAACACGCCCGCGCAGAGTGGGGATTAGGGCGGGGCGGGGCGGGTGGTGGAGAGCGGAAGGGTCAAAGTGGACGGAATGCGGAAAGGGTGTACTGGCCCCGGCACGCCCCGCCCCGCCCCGCCCCGCCCCGCCCCGCCCCGCCCGGCAGCACTGTGACCGGCTCCAGCGGCTCCGGAGGCCCCGGGTCAGGAAATAAGGGAGCTCCGCCGACGGGGTTCACAAGAGCTAGAAGTCACAAGCGCTAAAGCCACAAGCGCTAATATTCACAAGAGCTAAAAGTCACAAGAGCTAAAAGTCACAAGAGCTAAAAGTCGCAAGCGCTAAAATTCACAAGCGCTAATGTTCACAAGAGCTAAAAGCCACAAGCGCTAAAAGCCACAAGCGCTAAAAGTCACTAGAGCTAAAAGTCACATGAGCTAGACTCGAATCCACTGTTGGATGCAGCGGACTATACTTCACGAGACAGGCGAGAGCGAGGGCAGGGTTTGAGATATCGGTACGACGGTCGATCGGAGGGCAGAGTAATGTCTATCTGCTAGGCTAGCAGTGTTTACGTTACTTCTTTACTGCGACATGCGTGTGAATTGCTGAACCATTTGGTATCCTGTACAGATCGTGATTTGGAATATTCTTGGCAGTGAAAGACTGCTACACACTCCCGGTTTATGTACTTTTTTGTACGTAGCTACGTAAGTCTATGTGCATGCGTAGCTTACGTAAAATTTCTTACACAATTACGCAAAATATCGTACGTAGTTATGCACAATTTAAGCTTATTTATGCGTAACTATGTACGCTTTTTTTACGTAAGCTACGCATGCACATAGACTTACATAGCAACGTACAAAACAGTACATAACCCGGGAGTGTGTATATCGCCAGACCGACAGAATTTCTCCCAAATAACAATCAAACAACCTAGAGTCTCCACAATATTCTGAGGTGTTTCATGAAAGTAGTGTGTGTGTTTGTGTGTCGTTATACGGTTCAGTGTGAAGTTACGGGTATTCGCTAGAGTGTACACACTAAATCCTTATGCATTTTATTGTGCATAAATATGCAGGATTTTAAGCAACCATAAGAGTGTGCATTTCATGCATAACTATGTACAATTTGTGCATAGTTATGCACAATTTGTACATAATTATGCACAAAAATTGTGCATAGTTATGGCTGCTTAAAATTCTGCATGCTTATGCACAGCAAAATGCATTAGGGGTTTAGTGTGTATACCCGATCACCGACCGTACAATTAAGACATCGTCTCTCGCTTTGTGGCAAATGCGACGCTGTCGGTCTGGCGATATAGTAGTCTTTCACTGCCAAGAATATTCCAAATCACGATCTGTACAGGATACCAAATGGTTCAGCAATTAACACGCATGTCGCAGTAAAGAAGTAACGTAAACACTGCTAGCCTAGCAGACATAGACATTACTCTGCCCTCCGACCGACCGTCGTACTGATATCTCAAACCCTGCCCTCGCTCTCGCCTGTCTCGTCAAGTATAGTCCGCTGCATCCAACAGTGGATTCGAGTCTAGCTCTTGTGACTTTTAGCTCTTGTGACTTTTAGCGCTTGTGGCTTTTAGCGCTTGTGGCTTTTAGCTCTGTGAACATTAGCGCTTGTGAATTTAGCGCTTGCGACTTTAGCTCTTGTGACTTTTAGCTCTTGTGACTTTTAGCTCTTGTGAATATTAGCGCTTGTGGCTTTAGCGCTTGTGACTTTTAGCTCTTGTGCTCCGCTCCCAGCTCCGCGCCACCTCCTCGGGAGCTTGAGTGATTCGAGCTGGCGGGGGCGGGGTAGAGGCAAGAAGGGGCAGTACGAGAGGAATTCCCTTTTAAGACAGAGGGGGAAGAGAGAGAGAGAAAAGAGATACGCGGGGAGAGAGAGTAGAGAGAGATGGAGAGAGAAAGAAAGCAGGAAGCTAGATAAATCGAAAGAAAGAGAGATGTCGAGAGACAGAGAGCGCGTGCTTCTCGCTTATCCATCCCTTTGACGCTCGCTCCAGACACCACCGGCCGGCGGGGTAGCGGTGGGGTAGTGGAGGGGTAGCGGTGGGGTAGCGGCGGGGTAGCGGTGGGGTAGCGGTGGGGTAGCGGCGAGGTAGCGTGTGGGGTTGTGGGGCTGCCGCGGGAGGCTGTGGGTGGAGGAATCCCCACATGTGTTGGGATGAAGGAAGTTGGAAATCCAGCCCGAGTTGTAAGCGAGAGGAGAGAGTACGCGTGTGTGTGTGTGGGGGGGGGGAGGGGGGGGGTAGAGACAGAGAGAAGAACGCAGAGGGAGCGTTCACGTTAGTGGACCCCTCCCCTTTTAGTGGGGGGTGGGGCGGGGCGGGCGTTCATCGAGGCGTGAGAGACGTTATATCCGCGGCGCTGGTCAGCCGGGCCCGGGCCGGGCCCGCCACACCCAGCACCGCCCTGCTCAGCCCGCGATGCCCCACACCACCCCGCACCGCCCCACACCGCCCCGCACCGCCCCGCACCGCCCCACACCGCCCCGCACCGCACGCTCGGGATCATTTCAGGGCGATAGATAAGGCCCGACCGGTTCAGTTAGTTTGGCTGGCAATAAAGA
This sequence comes from Frankliniella intonsa, assembly GCA_033675135.1. Lineage (NCBI taxonomy): Eukaryota > Metazoa > Arthropoda > Insecta > Thysanoptera > Thripidae > Frankliniella > Frankliniella intonsa. The sequence continues at coordinate 855,915 of CM066256.1, forward strand.
TACCGGGGCGTTGCGCCGCACGCTTAACTCACTCTCCCCCTTGCTCTCTGTTTCTATCTCGCTTTCTCTCTCTCTCTCTCTCTCTCTCTCTCTCTCTCTCTCTCTCTCTCTCTCAATGGCACAAAACTACAGCACAGCAAAGGACTAGACCACGGTGACGGGTGTGGGCGCCCCTGCACATGGCCGCGCGGCGCGGTGTCGGGGATCATGGCAGAGGAGGCTCGTGGAGGGCAGAGGTAGATAGATATATGAGCAAAAGGAGACAACGGGATGAATTTACATTCAGTCACCGGCGCGACAATATTTCACACGGTGCCAGAAGGGGAGTGGGGGTCCCGCCACTTTTTCTTCCTCAGCCAGCGAAAGCGAGCGCGCGGCCATATCAGCGTGTGTGTGTGTGTGTGGCGTGTGAGAGAGAGAGAGAGAGAGAGAGAGAGAGAGAGAGAGAGAGAGAGTGAGAGAGAGAGAGAGAGAGAGAGAGAGAGAGAGAGAGAGAGAGAGAGTGAGAGAGAGAGGGGGAGAGAGAGAGTGAGAGAGTGAGAGAGAGTGAGAGAGGAGAGTGAGAGAGAGAGAGAGAGGAGAGAGTGAGAGAGAGTGAGAGAGAGAGAGAGGAGAGAGAGAGTGAGAGAGAGAGTGAGAGAGTGAGAGGTGAGAGAGAGTGAGAGAGAGTGAGAGAGAGGAGAGAGAGAGAGAGAGTGAGAGAGAGAGAGAGAGAGAGAGTGAGTGAGAGAGTGTGTGTGTGAGAGAGAGAGAGAGAGTGAGAGAGTGAGAGAGAGAGAGAGAGAGAGAGAGAGAGAGTGTGTGTGAGAGAGAGTGTGTGTGTGTGTGGACATGGAGGACGGAGTAGAGGTATGTGTGGATAGGGCGAGGGCCGCGCAGGGCCGCCCAGGACGCCGCGGCGGCGTCATGAATATGCACCGCCCGGCCCGCCGCGCTGCACGCGTCGCGGAGGTGGGAAAGGACGCAAAACTCAATATTTAATCCGGGCCAGAAAGGCCAGAGGGCCAGGCCGCGGCTCGGGCCGAGACGGGAGCTGAAGCAGCAGCAGTCCGGCACGGCGCCTGCGAGGTAGGCAACCCACACGCTCCCGTGCGGCCGGGCAGCCTACCCACCGCCTGCCGGAGCCCACATGCCTCACCTGGCGCACAGCGCCCGAGCAGTAGGCAACCCTCTCGCTCCCGTGCGGCCGGGCAGCCTACCCACCTTGGCCCCGCATCCAGCATGCATCCGGAGCGGCCGCCACGGCCGGATGTGATGGTCTGGTCCCGCCCCGCGGCCCCACCCCATCAGGCCCGCAGCACCCCGTGCTCCCCCACCCCCCGCACCTCCCGCGCGCCCCGCGCTCCACCCCACGACCCAAAGCCGCTTTTTTTCATAAGTCCCGCGCGCGCCGGGCCAGCAGCGAGGCGACACAAAACACACAATCACACGCGCGCTTTCTGATCTATATTTTATTGCCCCGCCCGGGGGACCGGGGCCGGGCCGGGCCGCTAATTTTGAAACCCTCCTGGATTTCGACCCCATCCTTAACTTCACGGCAGTATTTCTCGCTTCTCTTTGGTCGAGGGGCGGTAGGGTAATAGGTAGCTGCTAAAAAGGTTACTTAGGATAGGTTAGGTTAGGTTAGGATAGGCTGGTTTTGATTAGAGAAGCGAAGAAGACAGCTGATCCTCTTCTACTTTAACCTTACTTAAATCCAATCTAACCTATCCTAACCTAACCTAACCTAGCCTAACATATCCTAAATATCCGTTTTAGTAACTCCCTACTAGGCCCCAGCCCCACGACCAAAGAGAAGCGAGAAATATTGCCGTGAAGTTAAGGATGGGGTCGAAATCCAGGAGGGTTTCAAAATTAGCGGCCGGGCCGGCTGGACCGCTCCGCTCGTGTCTACATTATTTTTATTTTTTTTCGGTTTTGTCCCGGCAGTTCAGCAGCGGCTGTATACGGCGGCACGGTGGCTGTGCTCCACTCACGCACCCACACTGCGAATCCAAGTGTGGAACATTCATACGCAAGGTTGCGTGGTACAAAGTGTTCCACGCAAAGAAGCGTGGAACACGGCAGTTCCACGCATAGAAGCGTGGACCACGGTAGTTCCACGCATGGAAGCGTGGAACACAAAATGTTCACCCCAAAGAGGCGTGTACTTAGTATGTCTTCACATTAGAGGATTTCCACGCATGGAAGCGTGGGACATTTTTTGTTCCACGCTTCCATGCGTGGAACTGGCGTGTTCCACGCATCTTTGCGTGGAACTGCCGTGTTCCACGCTTCTTTGCGTGGAACACTTTGTTCCACGCAACCTTGCGTATGAATGTTCCACCATGGATTCGCAGTGCATTTCTTTTTTTTTCTCCCGCCTTTTTTTCCCGTACCGCTGCTGTCCCACAATCGCCCTCTTTTTCCCGGCGCCGCGCGCCGCGGCAGCGGTGCGGTGTGCTCCGTCCGGTCGAGCGCGCCCCGCCCGCCCGCGGCCCGAGCTGAGCGGAGCAGAGCGGAGCGATCGGCGCCGTAATTACTCGCGGTGCCCCGCGGGGGCGGGGCGGGGCGGGGCGGGGCGGGGCGGCCAGGGGACTGGTGGCGCGAGACTGGTTGGTGGCCACACACCTCGGCCAAAGCGGGCCACAGTGTCACCACTGCAAGACCAGAGAGGGAGAGGGAAATGGAGAGAGAGGGAGCTGGAAATGTAGAACCACATCGCAAAGAGCTGGAATAAGTGATTTCCGTTTGGAAATTCTCGATTTTCCGCTTTCAATTCCGCACGGCATTGCTCGATATTTCCAGATAGATCTAGTTTTCCACATGGAATTTTATTTCCAGTATAAGATATATGGTATGAAATACAGTCCATTATGGATTTTATTGTTCCCACTATGGAATTTCTAATGGAATATAAGAGAGCGAGCGAGAGGGAGCTAGAGAGAGAGAGAGAGAGAGAGAGAGAGAGAGAGAGAGAGAGAGAGAGAGAGAGAGAGAGAGAGAAGGGAGGGGGGGGCGGACAGCAAAAGGCGATAGGTCAGCCTTTCATCACGCTTGTGCATGACACTGCAGCGGGTGCGCTGCGCGGCCGCGGCGTGCGCAGGCATTGCCATTGCCGGGCCAACACGGCCCCGCCCCGCCCCGTCCCGCCCCGCCCCGCCTCGCCCCACCCCGCCCCGCCCCGCCCCGCCCCCGAGGCCGTTGCACTGCAGTGCTCTATGTCACTCGGCTGGCAGGGCGGGGCGGGGCGGGGCGGGGCGGGGCGGGGCGGGGCGGCGTTGGCCCACCCACCCGACGGGCGGGGCTTGCGGCGGAGGCCCGGGCCTTCCCTGGCTAAGCCAGTGACTCGTCAACTAAAAACCCACAGCGGAAGAGAGGAGAGGGAGCGGGTGCGGCCACCCTGCGCTTAAAGACAGAAAGAGGGGCTCAAGGTGTGGTTTTTCACTGTTATAAAAAAAAAGACACTGTTCTTTTACAACTTTTAGTCGGATAATTATTGAGCTAATTATCTTTGCTTATGGTGCAATTTGACAACGGCAACTGTAAATTGTCGGTTGCAAGTGACTCGTCCATCACACTTTGGGGCTCAAAAGACAAATTACGTAGCTTGTCCATTTCAGGACAGGTTGTAAAAATACACACCAAAGTTTTTGCAGTGTAAGAGAGATGTAAGTGGGCGCGGCCGGAGGGAGGGGAGGGGGACACATGCGCGGGAGATAGATGGAAACGAGGCAGAGGGCTCCGCGGTGCCACGCCACGGCCCTTCTCCCATTAAATCCTCGATTGCAGAGCAGCGGCGCCGCAAAGAAAGCCCGGGGCGGGGCGGGGCGGGGCGGGGCGGGGTGGGGCGGGGCGGGGCGAGGCGGGGCGGGGCGGGGGCGCTCTCGCTGCGGCAGCCGCACCGTCCTTGGCTGACCCACTCAACCCGCCCTAAGCTGGTGCAGGTCCAGCGGGGCGGGGCGGGGCGGGGCGCCTAAGGACCAGACATCTGATAACGCAAATCTAAAGGCCCTCCTCCCCTCTCTCCCTCCCTCCCTCCCGCCCCCCTCCCCACCAAACGCTCACAGCTAAACGCATCAGATAACGTCGAAAAACCTCGCAAGAAATAGCAGACAGCGCGCGCGCGCCTCGTCCGCCTGGTCCTGGCCGAAACAAAAAGGACGAAAAGAACACATTCTCACTTCTACATTTACACCTCCCTTTAAAAAAAGGAAAAGAGCAGGAAAAAAAAACAAAAGAAGAAAGAAATTGAGCAAAGCAAAATTAATTTTTAAGGAGATAATCTACCTCGTTGTGAAAAGGCCTCTCCCTCCACTCGCCCCATTCAAGAGGTCACGCGTGCCCGGGGGGCAGGGGGCGGGGGGCAGCGCCTCTAATCACCACACTACGCTCGCTCACCTGGAAGCAAACAGAAAAAACACGAGGGAATGAAAAGACATTCGGCAAGCAGGGCTGCTCCGGGCGTGAAGCCCTGAAGCCCTCCACCTCCCTCCCTCCCCGCAGAGCTGCACTGCGCGGGCCGCCGCTGCGGCTGCGGCTCGGCCCCCACGCTGTTCAATATTGAATCCTTCTATTTGTCCATACGACCTTTCGGTGGGGGAAGCGGGGAAGAAAAAGAAGTATAACGCGCGCCCGCAGAACCGTTGAAGGTGGTGGTGGAAAAACAAAGCTATGCTAGGGCCCAACTAGTGCCCTTACAGAGGCACGATCATCCCCTAAAGGTGCGATTCTAACACCCCAGGAGTCTACGTCCCCTATGATTGAACACGAGAGCGTGAGCGTAAACAAGTCACGCCGCACTCTACGTGTTAGTAAAGCACACGGTAAAAACAATGTCTGATTTTTTGAGGAAAAAGTGTAAAAGGGAAAAATGCCATAATTTCAGGGAACCTCCTCAGATTTTGAAGAAGTCTCCTCAAAAATGTGGGAATTTCCCTTAAGTATTGAGGCGACATCCTCAAAAACTGAGGAGATTCACTTAATTCATGGGAGTCCCTCAAAGTTTTCTCTGTTTCCTCAAAACATCACACATCGCACACTAAACTCTTATGCATGATTTTCGCATCGTTATGCACGATTTTATACAACCATAGTTATGCACAAATTTTTATGCATAACTATGCACACATTGTACATAACTATGCACAAATTTGTGCATAAGGGACAGAGTTAAGCATAGTTATGCAGAAAAAATTGTGCATAGTTATGGTTGCGTAAAATCCTGCAAGGCTTATGCACAACAGACTGCATAAGGGTTTAGTGTGCGTTTTTACCGTGTTCAGGATGTTGTTGGTGTTGTTGTTGTTGGTGGTGGTGTTGTTTTTGTTGTTGGTAGTGTTGTTGGTAGTGTTGTTGGTAGTGTTGTTGGTGTTGTTGGTGTTGTTGGTGTTGTTGGTGTTGTTGGTGTTGTTGTTGTTGGTGTTGTGTCTCCGCCCCGCGCGAGCCGTACGCCTCTCTCTTTCGACCTCTTTTGGGTTTAATCAAGTCCCTCCAACCCGCTTCCACCACTGCCCCCCTTTCATCCCCTGATCCCCAACATTCTCCCTCCCCCAGTGTAACCCCCATTACTGAGGCCGCGTTGCGCGCCGCGACATCCAATGGGCCGTGCCGCCGCAGGGCCCGCTGACTTGAGCATCTATTGGGACACACACTGCCGTGGCGGGCCGGGGCGTGGCGGGGCGTGGCGCACATTGGCGTGGCGGGGCGTGGCGGGGCGTGGCGGAGCGGAGCGGGGCGGCGCGGGGCGGGGCGGGGCGGGGCGGAGCGGGGCGCCAGAGGAAAGCTCCCCGGGCTGTAAACCTCAAAACTGCGCTGGTGCCAGTCGCTGGTGCAGTGCGGCGTGTGCGTCGATAGACACTGCAGAAAACGAGCGGCGGCGGGTAATGAAACTCACATTGTCTACTGCGCGAAAACTATGGGAGAGTAGGGCGCAGAGTGAGGGGGGGCGAGTTTGGCAGAGCAAAGGGGTAAGAGGGCCCGGCAGAGGAGCAAGCGAGAGAACGAGGAGTTGAAACCGCCGCAGGCGCAGTCCCAAAAGAAACTTGCTGTCAATCGGCGAGTCTGCCAGCCAGCCGAGCCGAGCCAGCGCCTCCGCACCGCTCACCCTTCCCCGCCGTGGCCGCGCAGAACCGCCCCCTCGGGGCTCCAGGGGGAACGGTCCCGCCCAACCTCCCCCCTTCCCCCGCCCCCGCTCCCAGTCGTTTTCGACTCCAGATCATTTATTGGCACGGATGACAGTCGTGACCAAGCAGGGTGCGGCGGGGCGGGGCGGGGTGCGGCGGGGCGGGGCGGGGTGCGGCGGGGCGGGGCGGGGTGCGGCGAGGGCGTGCCGGGCCCGCCAAAGCTCTGGGCGCTGTGCGCCATGGTCATGGGGTCTGCTGCTCGGGGGGAGATAGCCGCTGGGGCGGGGAGAGGGGAACAAGTGCGGGGTGGGGGGTGGGAGGGAGAAAGAGATCAGGGCACCGCCAGCGAATCTTAAGTAGCCGTCAGCGGGCGTTAATGTCCACCACGCCGCTGCCGCTGCCGCTGCCACGAGCGCTCCTAATGGGCCAAGGGGACGGCCCGGCGCGGCAAGCAGCGTTTTTCATCCAAAGCGTATCAACATTTATCGCATTACTACAAGGCGACCCCGCCCCGCCCGCCGCGGCCCCGCTACCCGTCTATTACGGAGCGTAACCCGTTTGTCAATTTTTAAAAGTCAACAGGGCAGTTCTTTCTTTTCTACAAAATGGGAAAAAATGAAAGAAAATCAAGACAAAAAAAAAAAACCTCGCGCGGAATACGAAAACATTCTCCCCGTTTCCGTTTGAACGTTTAATATAACGAACCATAAGGTAAAACTCACTGTTGAAAATACCGTAGGGCGTTACGGTGAGCCGACGGTCCGTACCGTAATTTTCGTGTATGGTCAGACTGTAACGTATCCTTACTGTACCGGGCGTTTCATAAAAGACGCAGGTGCGAGCGGGTTTGCCTACCCAAGGGGCTATGGCGCCTTACGGGGAGATCGGGTAGGCAAACCCGCCCGCACCTGCGTCTTTTATGAAACGCCCGGTACATCATTGCGTATGGAATGTTCTCCATTAAACTTCCCAAACATATTCGCAAGCTACGGAACGTACCGTAAGATTCATCGCGTAGTTAAAAATAACGGTCCAAGACCAGGTAACACATTTACGGCGCGTACCGTAGGCATTTACCGTAGTATTTTTCAGCAGTGCTGTTTTGACTTATTACGACAGGCCTAAAAGTCGTGACACCTCTCCCACCCCCGACCCGCCCGCGCTACTGGCTCGTACGCACCACCCTTCGTTTTTCTTCTATTCCCTCCCCCCCCCCCCTACACACACAGTCACACACAAACAAACAAACGCGCTCGCACACACACACACACACCTTTGCATTCCCCGCTCTCCTCACGTCTCCACAATTTTGTCCTACTTTCCGTTACAAAAGCGCCTGGCTGCCACAAAGCGCGCCAGTGCCTTCCAGCTCCCACTTGGCATCGCCCCCGCGTCGCGCCCCGCCCCCCCCGCCCCGCCCCGCCCATCCGGTCAAAGTCAACCCTGCACCGGCTCGGGTTGGCTCGCCGGGTAATTTCAAAGTCGATGTTGGAGGCAGAGCTTTACAGTGACAAAGACCACGGTCTGCACCTGCACGCACTGGAAAAATGTCGCACTCATTTCTGAATAAGCGCCTCAAAAGTTATTTACAGTCCAAACCGAACCTTTCCCGACAGTCATAACACGCTTGGCTATGTTTCAGACGACGTGCAAACGTTTCGGGTTCAAATTTACGGCAGTCCAACTTTCCATGCCCCGACACACGACGGTCGGCAGGTTCATCCGAGTTGCCAACACAACAGAGCACAACCGAGATAGGGGCGGGGCCGGGCGGGGCGGGGCTGGGCTGGGCGGGGCGGGGCGGGGCGGGGCGGGGCGGGGCCGGGCCGGGAAGGATCTCGGGTCGGACCGCCAAGTTTAGCTATTACACCTGCCGCTCGTGCGTGTGCATACATCCTTGTTACCAAAACATGGGATTGGTTTCACACTGAGTGCGTCCTACACACGCATAGTGCCTAACCCTCCTGCGGCTAGAGAGCCCTCGCCCGCCCCGCCCCGCCACGCCCCGCCCCGCCCCGCCACGCCCCGCCCCAGCGCGCCTCGCCCCGCGTATCGCACAGCTGGGACCCAGCCCCAGCCCAGAGCAAGGCGTATACGTACATGGAACTTGGATTGGACGATAGGGGTCGAGCAAGCGCTGTGCGAAACACGACTGCAGCGTGCGAGGGGTACCTCACACGCTAAATTCTTATGAACATTTTTTTAACTCAATCATTCATAGTTATGCACTTCTACGTGCATGCTGTTCTTACGTATAAATTTGGTTCATAATTACAAACAAATGAGTCAAATTTTTCATAATTACTAACAAAATTATGCATAGATATGCATTGAAATTATGCGCAACAGCAGCATGCACACAGAAGTTCATAAAAATTTAGCGTGCACTCTTTAGATGGGTGTACACTGATTGGAGGGTTGCGCTGTGATTGGAAGTAAAATTTTTACCAAACTTCGAAGAAACCAGTAAATTTGTCATCAGCAAATCGTTGTTTTTTTTTGCAACTTTAAGTTGTTAAAAATGTATTTTTGCCGTAAAATTGTGTGATTGGACTGTGATTGGAAAATGATTGGACCGCATCAGGGCGTACACTGATTGGAGAGAGTAAGGTACCCCTCGGCAGCGTGCCCCTCCGGTACACGAAGTGGTCTGCGCGATATTTCGATAAACATATCGCGTCAGACTGTTGACGCATGAGCGCCGTGTATAGGAGAGACATTTTCCACTCACACACGCACACACAGACACACACACACAGAGGCGCACGCCCGCACCGCTTGTCCACATGTGTCGGCGCGGCAAACAAAAGAGAGCCGGACAGACGACATCCGCTTTCCCCTCCAATCGCGAAGATAACAAATATCGAAGCGCGCACCACCACATGGTGTGGTGCAAAGCAAAGCGACACTCCCATTAATTACATTCGGAAACCAGAGAAAAGGGATCCGCCGGCCCCGCCCCATGTATAGCAGTGAGTATAGTGTGCGGGGGCGGGGGTCTGTGTCCACATAGCGCAACGGCGACAAACACAAAATAACACAAATAATCCGCGGGGCCACAAAATATTTGCCATAACGCAGCGGGGCGTCCTGCACCATTCAATGATAGAACGAACAGCGCACAATGACTCTCCCTCCCCCCCCCCCCTCCTTCCATCCCGCTCTGTTTTATCGCGCGGCTGAGCCCCATGCACTGAATCAGCAACTCAAGGGGACTGGAAAAAAAAAGGAAAGAGAGGAGCGGCGCGCGCTGCAGGGGAGGGGAGGGGGGGGGGGAAGCAAAACAAAAACCTCAAGCGGCGGCAAAAATCAATTGTCAGCCCGTCCCGTCTTTTTCTGGTGGAAACATGAAGAAAGAGCAAGTGTAGATACTGTAACAAAAGCTTTACGGGTGGAGGGAAGGACACGGGGGTGGGGGTGAGGGCGGTCAAATGTAGAGAGTCAAAAAGAGGTTGCGGGCGCACGGTGCCCGCGGGGGGACTCTGTGCGCGCAATGCCCGAGCGAAATCGTCGTTCGAGCGGAGCTGAGGAGGGGGGGGGGGGGGGGTAGAGGCCACAGAGCAGTTGCACACAGCACAGGGTCTGTCCACCAGGGTCCCCGACCCCGCCCCGCCCCGCCCCGCACACTTCGGACCAAACCGGCCAATATCGGACCGCACCGCACCGCACCGCCCAGTGCGGGCCGGACCGTGTTATCGCCTTGAAGATATTGCTTGTCAGTGGTCCCCCCTCCCTCCAGCGCCGGCTGCTGCGCGGTGCAATCGACAGACCTCTCCTCTACGTGAGGTCGCTACCCCTCCGGTCCAGCCCGGCGGGGGGCGGCGCGGCGGGACCAGTCGTAAAAGTGGCCTTCCTTACTGCCCCGCCCCGCCCCGCCCCGCCCCGCCCCGCCCCGCCCCGCCCCGCCCCGCCGCGGCCCACCCCGTCAAACACACGTGTGTTGGTGGGCCTGCGTCCCACGCACACAGACAGCCACGCGCTCCACCTGAGCTGCTCCGGCCGGACCCACAGGGAGAGAAAAAGGGAGCACCATATCGACCACGATTTTTAGGGGTTTTCGCGGGTTTACCCGCCAGACAAACCTACAGCACCTCTCAATAATTTAATTCCATCGCTGTAAAAATACAATGTATGCTGTTAGACCTAATTTACCACATTTCTTATTCTTATTTAATGTGAATTATAAACTGATGGTGTAAATTTACGAAAGGTATCAATAACATTTTTCGTCTTACTGGTATTTCTCTGGGTTGTGCTACTGAAAGGTTTTCGACGCGCATACGGTGTGTTTGAGTGCGCATGTACTCGACATGTACTACACAGTATGGTGGAGGAGATGCTTCAAGGCAAAGGATTCCAGGAATCCGCTCGTGAGCGCAGACAAGACTAGACCACGAGGGCGAGGGCGCTGGCAGCAGACTGATGCCGAACAGCTTGTAGTGATGCCCTCTCTCTCCTAGCGTCGGAGCCCACTGTTAGAAAAACCTACAGGAAAAAGCTACAGTACCGGGTGTTTCTTTGAATGCGTAACAGTGTTGCGGGTTTGCCTACACCATTCTCCCGTAAGGCGCCATGGCCCCTGCAGCGCTGGAGAGTATGCAATCCCGCAACACTGTTGTTACGCATTCAAAGAAACACCCGGTACGTGCTGTTGATTTGTCACACAGCATCGCCCCTAATTTCAGATTACGTTCGAATCCATACAGGATGTACTGCAACTTAAGTAATTTGTTTAAAAGTTGAAATTGAGACCAATCCCGCATAGCGAAGTACAGTCCAAACCCTTACAGTTTAGACTCTACGGAAAAATTACGGTCCAGACCGTAGTCAAACCGGAAATAGGCACGGTGTTTATGTTTTTGTTTTCTTTTAGTGTCACCGTAAGTACCTCAACTGTCTGCTGGACCTAACCGACTCGACCACGGTCGCCTCCGCTCTCCGCTCTGCTGTCTGCGGCCGGGCCGGGCGGAGCGGTGCGGCGCCCGCCGGGTGGAGCTTAGGCCACCCGCCCACCTCGCCTGCAGTCTGTTTGACTTGCACACGCCCCGGCCACCCCACCCCACCCCACCCCGCCCCGCCCCGCCCCACCCCGCCCCGCCCCGCGTTCAGTCCACCTTTGTACCGGTGAATAGTGGATCTGTGCGGCGTAGTGTGCATGCTCCACCCCTTAGTCAGTGCAGACGAGCATTCCCAGTCCAATTGGGCTCCCAGAGGCTGCGCACACACGCGCACACACACACACACACGCACACAAGCACACGAACGATCGCCCGCAGCAGCAGGGCACACTCCCAATGCCCTTTTGTACGCGGCTTGTTTGGCAAATGTTCCACTACACTGGACGGGAAGAGGTCGGACGGACCTAGCGCAGCGCGGAGGGGAAAAAAAAGGTGAGGTACCGTCGTTGACAAGTGGCGTGCGCACGGCGTACAGAAACATGACGAGGAAGGAAAGGCCAAAGCAGGAGCGGGCGGAGTCAGGACGGAGTCGACTGCCACGAAAAAAATATGGTTTCCCGAACTAAAAATTTAGTGATTATAACCGATTTTAGTTTTAGAAACCGACATTTAGCCGACACAAACGAAATTTAGAACCAGGAACAGGAACAAACCCTCTAGTTCGATAAAATGAACAACCTATCGGGCTACGCCTCAAAACGAACGTGTTTGTTTCCTCAAAGAAAAAGGTGGGTCCGTTTCTGCATCTATAATTTGGATGTGTCAACCAACTTTTGTTATTTTGAGACTGAAATAAGTGATTCGTCTTAAAAGTAACTACAGTTCGGGAAAAAACGATTCCTTTTTTTTTTTTCCGTGGCGCGGCGCAAAGTGCAGAGTGCACGCACCGCGGCCCATTGTCAGCAGGCGGCCCGTCACGTCACGTCCCGTCACGGGTCACATCGGGCGCTTCTTCAGTGTGACACAAGAACGGCTGGTTCCGCTCCAGTCGGCCGCGCAGGGTCCGCTGACTGAGTATGGGGCACTGAGCGACACGGTCCGGTCGGCGAGAGCAGAGTTCAGACTCGAAACGGACACTTTACCGCAAAACAGTCCTGAGTTTTGTATTTAAGAGAATGGGATGAGGAGAGGAAAGGTGCGCTGATTCACACGCTTACAGATGTGTAATTACGCGTCTGTCACACGACTCTGGTAGTTGATTCGGGACGGTTCAGGCACATTAGGACGACGCAAAAACATTTCATTCGACTGCAGCGCACACTAAACCCTTATGCACTTTGTTGTGCATAAGCCTTGCAGGATTTTAAGCAACCATAGTTATGCACAATTTTTTCTGCATAACTACACTGTAATTTTGGGGTGCTTAGTGGTTGTACGCCTAGGCGTACAGTTTTGAGTGTTATACGCCTTGGCGTACTGTGGGTACACACCTTTGGCGTACAATGACAGCACACCTTTCTCTATGCATGTTCTAAAGCAACAAATTAACTACCACAACTGTGCCAAAGGTGTACAATGTCTGTACACCAAAAGGTGGGCCTTTAGAACATGCATAGAGAAAGGTGTGCAGTCATTGTACGTCAAAGGTGTGTACTCACAATACGCCAAGGCGTATAACACTGAAAACTGTACGCCTAGGCGTACAACCACTAAGCACCCCAAAATTACAGTGTATGCTTAACTCGGTCCCTTATGCACAAATTTGAGCATAATTATGTACAATGCGTGCATAGTTATACATAAAAATTTGTACATAACTATGGTTGTATAAAATCGTGCATAACGATGAAAATATCATGCATAAGGGTTTAGTGTGCGCAGTGTCATTACCCGCCGCTCGCTTTACATTTTGCAATAACGAGGCCGAGCCGCACACTTGGCGGCATGGTGCCTATTTCTATTTTTTTTAACTTTTTTTTTTACGTGTGTTTTGCACGCGTGTTTGCGCTGGGCGCGGCGCCGGCGCCCCTGCACCACGTGACACCCCCTGACAGGGGTAGAGGGTAGGGTGGGTACAACATGGCCCCGGGCCAACCCCGAAAACCTCTCTGCGCATTTACATTTAAAATAATAATAATAATACAAAAAAAAGGCACAACCCGTTTGTCTTGATAATAGCGGCTGTCCTTCTGCATCTACTGGCCTGGCCCTAGCCGAGCGCAAAATTTTGTATATTCAAATTCAAAGTAATAATAATTGGCATTCAAAAAGAATGCCGAAATTCCAGCACACAAAGTGGCCATGGCATTTACAGTGTACGCAGACCCGCAATACTGTGACGCGTTTTCTAAAAGGCCCGGTACATCACGAAACAAACGATGGTGCTCTGTCAATACAAATGTGTACATTGTATACTTTAAATAAAGTATACATGCCATGTATGCATGTATATGTGTATACATGCGCATGTATTCATTTATAAATGTATACATACCCATGTACACTTTGCAAAGAACACTTATACTGCAGTCACTTAACATGCCATGTATACACTTTGAAAGATGTGTACATGGTCATGTATACACTTATTAAAGTGTACATGGGCATGTATACATTTAATAAAGTATACATGGTGATGTATTCCTTTATTAAAGTGTACATGGCGTATACTTTATTTAAAGTGTACAATGTACACATTTGTGCCGACAGAGTGGCCGACATGCCTGCGTGCGAGAATGACACACATCACGTCACACAAACTTGGGTTGACAAACTTGATATTTTCAAAATCAAGATCTCTGCATGCGCGGGCCGGGGCCGGCCCCGACGCGGCCGTGGCGCGACACCAGCGCGCCCGCCGGTCCGGCCGGGGCCGGGTAACGAGTTTCGCGATGGAGCCAGTCAGAGTGCTTTATCAACTCGCATCCAATTTGTTCAGTATCGCCTTTCCGCTCGTGTTTCGCCGGCCCGTGATCGAATTAGCCCGAGCAAAACAAACGTCCGAGCGACACGCCGGCCGGGCGGCTAATTTTGAAACCCTCCTGGATTTTGACCCCATCCTTAACTACACGGCAGTATTTCTAGCTTCTCTTTGGTCGAGGGGCGTTAGGGTAATGGGTAGCTGCCAAAAAGGTTATTTAGGATAGGTGAGGCTAGGTTAGGTTAGGATAGGCTGGTTTTGATTAGAGAAGCGAAGAAAACAGCTGATCCTCTTCTACTTTAACCTTACTTAAATCCAAGCCAACCTATCCTAACCTAACCTAACCTAACCTAACCTAGCCTAACCTATCCTAAATATCCGTTTTAGTAACTCCCGACTAGGCCCCAGCCCAACGACCAAAGAGAAGCGAGAAATATTGCCGTGAAGTTAAGGATGGGGTCGAAATCCAGGAGGGTTTCAAAATTAGCGGGCGGGCGGGGGCCAGCGCAACGAGGAGTCGAGTTCCATGAAGGAAAAAGGGAAAAAAAAGGCGAAATAAAAACTTTGCGCTGTGAGCTACTGGCGAACAGAGCGGCTCTCGCGGGTGCGGGGCGGGACTGCGCGGGGCGCAGCGGGCGCACTGTGAAACCAAGTGTTCAACTGTTCAACACTTGTAAGTGTGTAACTTCCAGTATAACAGGTGCAAGTGCGCAACTCGGTATTTGTGCAATAGGAAGTGTCAAACTCGCCAGTCGTACACTTATAAGTGTTTAACTCGACAGTTGTACACTTGCAAGTGTTCAACAAGGGAAATGTTGCACGGGGCAGTTGAACACTTGCAAGTGCACAACTGTTGAGTTGAACACTGAGAAGTGTACAACTGGCGAGTTAAACACGTGAAATTGCACAACCGCCGAGTTGCACACTTGTGCGTGTTAGGCTGGAAGTTGCACACATACAAGTGTTGAACAGTTGAACACTTGTTCTAACAGTGCGGGGTATGGGACTTCCCTCACAGGTGCGCCGCTGCGCCGGAAGCACGCCGCGTCAGCGGTGCGGGGAGTCGC